>CAWUFW010002885.1:1200000-1800000 GCA_963921515.1 Calotriton arnoldi
CACGCTGTACTCAAAATGTCCATAAGGGGTTTGAAAAGCAGTTTTCCATTCACCCCTGTTCTTAATTGGTAAGAGATGGTAAGCCTCCTTTAGATCCATGTACGCCTTCCAGGATGTCTTTAAGAAAAGGTAATGGGTAACAATACTTAATTGTGATTTCGTTCAGGCTACTGGAACCAATTTAGGGTCTCAATCCACTGTCTATCATGGGGATGACAAATAAGGGAGCGCCAGCGGGTGAAGTTGAGTGCATAGTTAATCCTTGTTCGAAACTTTCTTGCAAGTACTGTTGTAGCACTTCTTACACACTTTCAGACAGTGAGTACATTTGTCCATAAGAAATTTCAGTCCCTGGCTTCAGTTTAATTGCATAATCTCAAAAACAATGGGTTATAGTTTATTCTTCACAGGTGGAATGAATACATCAAGAAACTCATTGCAAGGCTCTGGAATACAAGCTAGCGACACTGTAACTGGCATTTCTTTAGATATAATAGGCAGTTCCTCCTTCTTCCGTCTAGTGGACTTCAAGCAAAATTGGTAACAGTGCTCCGAACTAGAAGATATAGCGCGCAGTATCCTATTTTTGTAGGGATTATGATTGCACAGCCAAGGAAGACCTAGGATGACAGGATGATTAGGAGACACAATTACATCAAATACTAGAATTTCTTGAAGATTATAAATTGACATCTTGAGTGGGCCATTGCACTCTCTAACTGGTCCAGGTGTTAATGGTTTACAATCTACTGTGTGAACAAGTCAATCTTCCACTTGAGCTGTTTCAGTAACTTATGATCTGCTGCCCATTCTAGATCAACAAAATTTCCTGTGGCTCCTAACTCTAATAAAACCATTACAGAGATCTTTGTTTATTTTCCACTACTAAAGTAATCGGAAGTAGATACAAATGATAGCCTTCTTCCGGAACTAACTAAGATGTTGAAGCTTGAAGAAGATTTTTCTGACCCAACTCCTGCTTCCATATAAGGGTTAGGTTTAAGCGTTTTCCAACATCTTTGACGGACGTACTGGGCATTGATGAATTAAATGAGTCCACTCACTGCAATAAAGGCATAGTCACTTCTATTCGTCTTTCATTTTCTGACAAAGGGCCCCTCACTGATCCAATTTGCATCAGCTCCTCTGGAGGTTCAGGTGTCTTAACTGCTTCTGACTTCTTTGGGGAGAGAGGGCTGGCTAACGGAGAGCTCTGGCGACTTTGTCCTAACTGTCTTTCCTTCCTTCACTCAGTAATCCTGTGGTCAATACATAGAGTGGCTTCAATGGCTGCTTTCATGGAAGATGGCCATGAGATATGGGCCAACTCATTTTTAATTTAATCTCAGAATACCCTTCGAAACAGGGTCAACAGCGTGAGTTCCAGCTGCTAGCAGTCGAAATCTAATCACGTAAGCAGTAACTCCTTGTGACCCTTGCTGGATCCCACAGAGAGCCTTTTCGGCTGAAAATTCTGCATCTGGTCTCCCGAACATTTGCCGAAACGCCTCTAGAAATTTGTTTTTATAATTTAGTCTGGCATCGGAAGATGTGACGAGTGGCATGGCCCAAGATATTGCATCTCTAGATAAGCAGTAGATTAAATATCCCTCCTTGGTCTTGTCAGATAAAAATTGAGAAGGTCAGAAAGTAAAAAGCACCATAAGGGAGTCGAAAAGTTCCCTTACTTTCTCTTGATTACGATCAAATCGTAGTACCCTTGCTGATGCATGAGGGAGATATAGGGATTCTTGAGCCACCAAAGACTGACGTAAAGCTGTGTTTTCACTCCTCAAAGAAATTATTTCAGCTTGATCAATGGTACTGTGTAAGTCAGCGATAGGGTCCATTTCTACAGCAGGTTCTGGATTATGCTAGCATCGCAATCTGTTAAGGGCTGAACGCAGCAGAGGTCTTTGAGGCGTGGTATGGGCAATTTCTTTCTGCAGCTACTGCACCGACTAATGGTGGAGTAAACAGCAGCATGTAAGTGTCCAAGGAAACAACGACTGCTGAGGAGGTAAAAAAGCTGAAACAAAAAACCCTCCAAAGACAACAGCAGTGAACCATAGTCCAGAGCAACACCGGAGGAACCTAAACTGGAAGAAAATAGCAACACAGAGCATGAAAAACACTACTAAGCATAGCATGAGCATTGTGACACAAATACCAATCCCAAGACTCTACTTAAACAGTCCTATCTAACCTGTAAGTGACAAATCTTACACAGGAACTACTTTCATCAATACTGGATTGGGCGATTGCTATCCTGGAATGAGGGACATCATCTTGGATCAAATTTGAAACCCAATCCAAGGTGGCGTCTGTAATAGCGTCGGGACACTGACACCGCATGTCCCAAACTCTTCCGCCTACTGGGGAGAAGAGGCGTCCTGCCGGCACCCAACTCCTACCCTCCAAAGACCACCAAGGTAAGCTGTGACACCACCCGAGGCCCTGTCCATCGGAATACGCATGCGAATCAAGTGGGTTGAGAGCCGAATCCCAACACCTCACACTACAGGTCAATCTCTCAGATGTGAAATCTATAATGTTGTCCTATAAGGCTCAACATGATGGCTGAAGTAACTTTTAGAAAAATCGATTTTTGTGTACATCTAAAGACTAAATACATTGCTATCACCACAATTATCAGGGGCCTATTCATGTTGCAATATCATTTTGATACTTGTTAGTGCAGGGCGTGTAAAAAATAGAGTAGATTATATAATAAAAGTAGCTATCTGTGTATGTGCCATTCATGTTAAGGTTTTACATTTTCTTGCCATTTCTTACTTTTCTATATCTAACCATAGGTTTCCATACAGCTGGATGCTGCCATTTTCTCAAGAGCATCAGTTGCATCTGTCCTAAATGATTCGCTATGGTATATTTTCCCACGCATGGTTTGTGCTTCTGAAGCGCCCAGTAACAGACTAGTATCATTTACCTGAGCTACCAAACCACATAAGGGTGCTGATCTGCTACAGAATGCAGTCGCTTAATCCAAGAAACGCAACATTTTAATGAAAGAGCTTCACAAAATACAAAAATGTTTGTCACCTTCATATTTTGAAGTGGGGGGGAGGACTTCCAAAATGTCAAGTTTTGAGCACTGAATCACTCGATTTCACCCAGATTTTAAAATTCCAAACCGTCTCAAAACACATTAAAGCAGTTTTCATTCTATAAGTGTTCTTAGTTGGAAGTACTGGAATTTGACGTTGGAAGATACACTCAGCCACAGCTCTTTAAAAATATTTATAGTTTTAGGGCACGTACTTCTCATTATCTCCTTGCCTGTCTGTGGTACTCCACAATTTCTTTGTTTGTTCCAGAGACATTTGATAGTGTTGATAGATCATTTTTTTTCATAGAATATTCATACTTGTTGAAATACAACGTCTAAATCTTTAAAGCTAATAAGATAACCATTTATTTTTTCCCCCCCATTTTACCTAGAGGTGATTAATAAACCTATTATAAACAAGCATAACAAATAACATTTAAAGTTTTAGTAATTAATTGTCTAACTATGTCTGTCACAAAGCAAATACACAATTCAACTGCCTACGAACCAGGAGCCAACAGTCAGTGCTTAATTTGGAAAAGAATGAGTGCCGGTGCCTGAAGCTCCACTTGCAAAACTGCGACCGGCAGCTGTGTAGTCTGGAATCCACTTCATGCCTTTTTGGTCAACCACCGGATACCCCTGTCCTTTTATCTCACTCTAGTAGGTTCTTTCTTTCTCCCTTTGTAACGGTTTTCCATCTTTCTCTTTCCCCTTTGTTTGTTTTTCCCACTGTTGCTCTCGGATGTTAGACCTGGCATCTTGTGGCATGTTTCCCCTGTCTTTTTGCTTCTGACCTTGTTGTAATCTACTTGTTGGGTTAATGCATCCTCCCCATTGTTGTTCTCTGCCTTGCTGCTCAGCCAATGGTGAGGTCATTGGAATGTTGAGAGTGTTTGTGCTTGAAGAAGGATCAGTTGGAGTGGATGGGCTGAGCGGCAAGGAGGCTGCTCCTGGTGGGGCATATTATGGATCTTACCATCTTCCTGTAACTTGTAACTGAAACTGTAACCTGAAGAATAAATCCATAACCTTTATCTACATGACTAGTCTACGTGGAATATTTCATTTTAACACTGGCGACGAGCGGAGAAGACCCAGGTGTTGAGGAAAGTTAATGCAGCTCTGAAGTGTCACTAGAAACCAAGAAGAATCTAAGATGATGATAAGTGGATAAAGTAATTGAAGACCATGAGAACCAGTAAGGAGGAATTGTGCCTGGTAGCAGTGTCTATTTCAACTGACAGCCTACAGCCTGCACAGTGTGCAGCACAAGCAGTAAGCTGTTTTCATCCTCCAGACCTAGAAGATAACCTGGGCATCAAGTGACAATCTGAGGCAGCACCCGGCCCCTGTGGTCTTGGCCATAAATGGACTATTATTACTGAGGAAATGGTCAGCGTGTGTCCAAAAAGAGGGGAAAATGTAGGGCATTGAACATTTGGCAACTCAGAGTAAAGTCAACTTAATTAACAAATACTATTGGCATTTGATCTACAGCGACAAGGATCTGAAGTTTCAAGACCATAAAGATTTTCGACGTGTTTGGAGTGTTATTTGTGACATTACTTGATTGGCTAACTGGCGGTGAGCAAACAGCTGTGTGAGGCACGTACAAGAGAGGGATGTTTGCCAGCATTGAAACACCGTGGTAAGCATATATTGCACTGACTGTTTGTAGCGCGAGTGTGGTGCGGCATTCAAACTAGGTCGCGTGGGCTGGCGTGCAACTTTCCCTAAGGCCGCGTGCTGTTTTAAAAAAAATAAACTTCAACGGTGTTTGGAGCCTTACCGTTGTTAGAGGTGCGTGCGAGGGCTCGTGGATGTCGTTCTGGCACTGGGAGGAGGAGCATGCATTCTTGCAGTGACGTTGGACAGCTCACGAGAGTAGAAGGAGTGAAGCTCTTGTGGTGATGTTGAACAGCCCACGAGAGCAAGAGTGGAAGCGAGTCTCTTGTTTTGACGTCGGACAGCTCACACGAGTAGGAGGAGGTCTGCGGGCATCGTGCTGAAGTAATAGCTTGGAGGCTAGAATGCGCACTGCTGCGCCGAAGAGAACAGGAAGCGGCTTTCAACGTGCGTCGGAAACAGGAGGAGAAACATAATTTTCTTGTTCTGCTGCCTTTATACTAATGGCAAGCTGGAGATGGTGTAAAACTTATATGCCTCAGCACTCGATTGGGAGTTGATGCGTTGTGGGGTGCACACTGAAACATGAAGTGGAGGAAAGGTAACTGACAGAACTATACAATGCTGAGGTGCTACAACTGGAATTATATAAACTAAAGGGTGAATAATATTCGGGTGAGATGTCGCTCACCGGAGTAAGGAATTTTGTGTTGCTTGCTTTGGTTTTGTTTATGCATTGTCATGCTGTTGTGGCAGCAAGGTATATTTTGTTTTATTGTATGCTGAATTTGGTGCTGGGTGTATCTTTATATACCATTTTGAGTGTTGCATGTGTGTATTTGCCATGCTGAATTCTTAAACAAGAATGGAATGTGTGGTGCATTTTTGGTGTATTTAGTGGAGTTACTTTCGGTGCAAAGCGAGATGGGGATTTAACCCACTGTTTGTGGGATTTACCCACTCCTTAGGGGTTATAGAATACCCTGTGTCTATGCCTTGATATGTGGCGAGGTGGGTTAGGTTGGGTTAGGTTTTGTTATACCCATTGTATTACCCACTGTCTAGGAGATTAATTGAGGGGTGCAATACCCTGTGTGTTGTTTAGGGGTGTAATACCCTGTGTGTTTGCATTGTTGTGAGTTGAGGTGGGATTATTACTCACTGTTTAGGGGTCGTGAATATGCCCTGTTTGTGTGTAGTTCAAAGGTCTTGGGAGTGAGGCGAGGTGGTGTGATACCCACTGTTTGAGGGGTGATAGATACCCTGTGCATAGTTGTGCCTGGAGTGTGAGTTAAGGTGGGTGAGCACCCATTGTTTTATAGAATGGAACTTTCACTTGTGTTTTTCCTAGAATGGATGGGCATGTAATTTCTGATTAATTTATTGGACGTGTTGTATGTGTGTTTTATCATCTTGCATACATTTGATTTTCTATAATCATTATAAGGGGGGAGATGTGTTGTAATCTACTTGTTGGGTTAATGCATCCTCCCCATTGTTGTTCTCTGCCTTGCTGCTCAGCCAATGGTGAGGTCATTGGAATGTTGAGAGTGTTTGTGCTTGAAGAAAGATCAGTTGGAGTGGATGGGCTGAGCGGCAAGGAGGCTGCTCCTGGTGGGGCATATTATGGATCTTACTATCTTCCTGTAACTTGTAACTGAAACTGTAACCTGAAGAATAAATCCATAACCTTTATCTACATGACTAGTCTACGTGGCATACTTCATTTTAACAGACCTCCTGGTTTTTGTGGTATGCTGGACATTGTTTTTGCTGCTTTTAGTGTCTCTGCACACTTCCTCACTGTTGTTCCATGTTAAAGTGCAAGTGCTCCTACTGTAAATTGTGTTTATAGATTGATGCTTCCATGGTTGGCTTATTTGATTTACTACTACGTCCCTGGTGCAATGCACTGTGTGCCCAGGGCCTGTAAATCAGATGCTGATGGGCATGCAGTACTGATTGTGCCACCCACACAAGTATCCTCTCAAAGGGTTCTCAGACCTGCCACTGTAGTATCTGCGGGCAGTTTTGACTGCCATGTCAACCTGGCAAGTGCACCCACTTGTCAGGCCCTAACCTTCTCTTTTCTTACAATTAAGGCACCCCTCAGGTAGACCCAAGGAACCCCCATGGGCAGGGTGCAATGTATGGGAAAGGTAGGACATGTACTGGTGTTTTTTACATGTCCTGATAGTGAAATACTGCCAATTTCGTTTTCACTATTGAAAGGCTATCTACCCCATAGGCTAACATGGGAGTTGCTTTGTAACATCTTACAAACATAACTTTCCATTGGAACAAGATAGAGAGGTGGAGTTTGGGTTTTCTGAACTCAGAATTTAAAGTTACATCTTTTAGTAAAGATGATTTTTACAATGTGTGTTTGAAAATGCTACTTTTAGAAAGTGGGCATTTTCTTGCTTAACCATCATGTGTGCCTCTGCCATTTGTGTATTCACCCTCTGGGTTTGGAGTGACAGGAGCTAGGGATGTGCATTCACACTAGACAGACAACAAGGGGGTTGAGGTGTGTCTTGCCATTCCTGAGTGACTCATACCCAGGCTGAATAGACCTGACTGCATTTAGAGTAGTGGGAGGAGTTGTCGCTTGCACCTCAATGGACTGTGGCTGACTTCCACAAAGCTGCATCCACCTCCTGTAGTGAACCTGGCCTGAGCCAGGCAGAACTGGTTTATGTATGCCAGTGGAACTTTGTTTGTACCAACTTCAAAAGGAAATGTGGTATAACTATCGGGGCCCTGACCCCACAACTTTAGAACTCTTTTGGATCAAGGAACCTGCCAAGAAGAAGAGCTGGACAAGCTGTGAGTAGAGACTACCACTTTGCTGTGTTGGCCTGCAGTAGCTGCTTCTGTCTTGGGCAGAGAAAGGACTGGACTGAACCTTCTGCAACTTCTTTCTGAGTGTCTCCCAGGGCTTGAGGTAGAGCTTGCACCCTGTTGAAGAAGTCTCAGGAACAGTAAAGACTTCAAGATCCTCTGGGTACCAACTTCTGAAACTGGGCATTCAGTTGCCACAGAGAAAAAAACCAACACAACACAGTCCCCGATGCCGCTGCCAGCTCTGTGACCTGAAGGCACTGCAGAGGGCACCGGCACACTTCGCACCGCAACCCTGGTCTCACCGACGATGACACTCGATGCTGCCACCGAGCCACTACCTGCACTGTGACCTGTGGGCACTGCACTCTGCACTGCCTCGCTTCACACCGCCGCCCTGGTATTCCGACGACACCGCGACACCATCACCGACGCTGCTGCCTGCACCATGACCTGTGGATACAGCTCATGGAGAACACGGAGCACTGTCCCGCTTCACACCGCAACCCTGGTCTCACCGACGATGACGCTCCAAGCTGACATTGACGCCACTAACTGCACTGTGGTATGAGTGCACTGCTGGTAAGTTACACGACGCACCGCCCCGTCCCACACTGCAGTCTTGGCCCCCGACGCCAGCAACATCGACACCAGATCGTCAACCGATGCCGCTTCCTGCACTGCGACCTGTGGTCCCGCACATCGCATTGCCCCGTCTCGCACTGCAGCTTTGGGTCTACCAACGACAACGCCCCAGCAAAGACGCCACTGCCTGCACCATGACCTACCAGCACCGTCCCACTTCGCACCGGGCCCTGATCTCACCGACCCGCTGGAAGCCGTCACTGAGTCGCTGCCTGCACCGCGACCTGAGTGCACCACACGCCGCACCACTGCACTTCGCACCTCAGCCCCGATGCCTGCGGGCGCTGCGGACTACAACCGCACGGAGTTTGACCTGCAACGTGGGTGACTTCAAGGGCCCGACGACTCCTGCACCGACCTCCGGAACTGATGCCTGCTGTTCATCGCAAGGTCCCCGACACCCTGCATTTCTAAAGGTGCTGTTTTGCGGGTCTTCCCGACACCGTAGCTGGCCCACAAGGTCGCGGCCTGCCGGAACTGTTGGATTGTTTGTTCACAATGCCATGATAGCCCAGGACAGAGCTATCGACTTCAAGGAACTGTTTTTAAAATCTTTTTATGCTCATTGATATTTTTGAATAACTGTATGTTGGATCCTTATCGTTTTAATCTTGTTTTACACATATAAATATTGGCTATTTTTCTAAAACTGGTGTGGTGTCCTTTTGTAGGGTTTTCACTGTATTACTGTATGTTATGTGCAAATGCTTTACACACTGCCTCTGAGATAAGCCTGACTGCTCATGCCAAGCTACCAAGGGGGTGAGCAGGGGTTATTTTAGAAGCGTAACTCTCTCATCCTGACTAGGAAGAAGAATCCCTACTTCCACACGGTAACAACCTGCCAACTAGAGACCCCCATTTCTAACATCGAGAAATGTCAGATTAGGAAAATATAAGTGCTGGTCCCCAAATTAGAGTGCCGCTGGGCCCCACTGCAACCACTGGCTCAAATTAAGCACTTGATATAGTTTAATGAACATTTGTCAGGAGACGTTAACAGCCATTTCTTTCTAATTTTGTGGATGTGTCCCCTAGTTTTCAATTCGCAACATAGTATTTTTCAATGCCTCCGCTGCTATAGGGGATAAAATGAATAAATATAAATTGTGTACCCTTTCCAAATAATATGGGTTAAAAGTGTCTAAACACTTTTCTGTATCTTTGATTAAAAAAAACAAAGATGTTTCAGACCAACACACTAACAGACATTTTTTCTAACTAACCAGGCGATTTTTGTATCAGGCTCCCTGCCCTATATACTTAATCCTGAGGACTGCGGGCCCTGCAACAATCCGCAGAGCAGGCAATCCTCATGAGTAAGTTTTGCAGATGTGGACTAGTTTGTTTTCTTCCTTTCTCCACCACAAAGATAATGAGTAATATTTTTCCTACTCACAATCTTCCCATCTTGCCTGCAATTTTAAAAATACATTTGGTTTCTGCAATTGGAGCCATTTTTGCAAGTAAATGTAAAAGACTAGTTTAAAAATAAAATAATACTAGAGTTTAACTCATTTACATGTGCTAAAAAAATTCCCTGGCTCACAGAGTTTGATCAAGAGGGAAATCAAACATCAGAGTCCACTTTCATCAACTTTCTGCTTCTCACGTTGCTCAAAATATTATGTTATGTTATCAGGGTTTGTAAAGCGTGACTTATCACCCAAGGGGTATCTAAGCACTGGAGCAGGTGTGAAGGTCATCTTCTGGGTGTTAGTTGGTGAGCCAGCTCTTCAGCTTTTTGTGGAATTCCAGAAGCTAGGAGGAGGCACTTATGTGCAGAGGGAGGTTGTTCCCCATTTTGGTTGTGAGGTAGCAGAAGGATGGGCCTCCTGTTCTGCTTTTGTGAATGAGGAGTCTGTGTGTGATAGAGAAAGTGAGGCAAAGTGTAGGTGTCTGGTGAGCTGGTGGAAGTGGGGACTGCAGTTGAGGTAGGCTTATCCAATGTTCTGCATTGCCTTGTGCTTGTGTGAGTTTGAATTGGCAGTGTTTGTGCTTTGTCAGCCAGTGAGGATCTCGGAGGTGGGGTGTGATGTGGGTGCACCATGAGAGATCCAGGACGAGTCTAGCAGAGGCTTTCTGGATGGTTTGAAGACAGTGGATGAGGTGGTTGGAGATTCCAGCATAGAGTGCGTTGGCGCAGTCAAGTCTGCTGGGGACTAGGGCATGAGTGACAGTACGTCTGGTGCTCTTGGGAATCCATATGAATATATTTTTGAGGATGCACAGCATGTGAAAGCAGAAGGAGCTAACTGAGTTCACCTCTGCAGACATGTTGAGTTTGTCATCTAATATGATATCCATGTTACGTGCGTGGTTAGAGGGTGATGGTGTTGGACCGAACTCTGATAACCACCAGGTGCAGTCCCAGGGGGAGCTCTCATTCCAGAAGATTAGCACTTCTGTCTTGTCCATGTTGAGTTTCAGGCAGTTGGTTCTCATCCATTCTGCTACATGGCTTACGCATTCGGTGAAGTTGGATCTGGTCATGGGGCACTTGTCTGACATAGAGAGGATAAGCTGGGTGTCACTGGCATAGGAGATGATGGAGATGCCATGAGATCTGATGACATCAGCGAGTGGTGTCATGTAAATGTTGAACATGGAGGAGCTGAGGGATGATCCCTGAGGTACTCCACTCCGCAGATTAGGTCCTTGGACTCCAATGTGTAGGGAGGGAGTCTGAATCGCTGTGTTCTCCTTGTGACCAATGAACATATCCATTTGAGGGCTGGACCTTGGATGCCTGTAACGTGGAACCTTTGATGAGGCTGGCATGTAGCACGGTTTTAAATGCTGTCAAGAGGTAAAGCAAAATGAGGGCAGCGGTTTCTCCACAGTCTAAAAGGGTGTGAATCTCATCTGAAGCAGCGATGAGCGTGGTCTCCGTATTGTGATTGCTACGAAAGCTGGATTGAGAGTAGTCGAGAAGTTTGTGGAGTTCCAGGTGTTTTGGAAGTTGCTGGTTGGTTGCTTTCTCCATCACTGTTGCTGGGTATGGTAGTCGGGAAATGGGTTGGAAGTTCGTTGGGGTCAGCTGTTGGTTTTTTAATGAGAGCTGTGACTGCTGCATGCTTCTACTCCTCGGAGAAAGTTGTGGACTCAATGGAAGAGTGCATGATGTGAAAATGTAATAATATAAAAATTGAATATCCTTTCAGATACAGCCATCTTGTGTACCACATAGTTCATCTTTTAGCGCTTTATGTGAAAAACTGTGCTTGCCACTCACTTTCTTGAGAGACTGCTTGGTAAAAAAAAGTGAAGGCACGTCTGGAATAGAATGGTGAACTACCTTGATCCTAGCGAGAGCTTGCCTGATACTGGCATAAGGCACTTTTGTAGTGAAAGATTACTCTCAGCATGATAGGTGCTATTTCCCTAAAACAATGCTCAGCAAACTGTGGAGGAAATGTAGTTCGGTGGCTAAATTATTTACTTTGGAAAGCAGGATCTTGGTTCTAATCCCAGCATTCTCACTTAAACACATTGTGTGATCTTGGGGAAATTATTTACGCGACCGTGCCTCGGTTGCTAGGCGCCAGAAACTGGTTAGTGCTTAGAAACAAGCTAAGTGCGAGCATGAAGCGCCTCATAGATAACACAACATTCACATGAGCCAATAAATAAAGAAAGGGCAATTATCAAAACACAAGGTTTCATATAAAAACACCAAAGCTGAAATCAGGGCTGAGAATCTTATACAGGAGCATAGATGCACGCGCAGCTACGTGGAACTGGCATTCTAACGACCTAAATGGGCAGCATGAGAGTTGCACTCTGTTCTAATGAGTCAAAGTTATGATCACAGATAAAAGAAAATGATAGCATAGGTGACACCTACCTGTTACCCAGCTTGCGCTTCCTGAGAAAGTCGCCTCCTTTTCGTGTCATGTAGCAAAGACTGTTTGCAATCTAACTGTGAATGGCAAACTGAAATTCCAATTTAAAGTACAAGCCCGGAAGGCCTGAACTTGCCAACATAACAATTAACACCTCTGAAGCCTGGTGGATTCGCAGATGGTACATGACGTGGAACACCTGTTACACTTCTGTGAAATTAAACCTTGTAATTTTTATAATGAGATGTATTTTAGAGGCTTGATATTTGAGCTAAAGGAGCAAACACTGGAATCGAAAACATTCCTATGCTTCGAAATGTCACACACTGTCAGCCTTATTTCAGCCGTAAGGAATTCAGACCTCAAACCCGCACGTGTGCTTTCATGCACAGACTGCTGGTGGTTGTCAGGTCCAAGACATATGGGCCATAGCAAGGGAAGTGATCAGGATAGGCAGCTGAGTAAGCCTCAAGAGGAAGTGTGCTGATGGACGCGGGTCACAAAGGGAAGAAGCTGTTCAGTATTTTAAGACATCTATTTCGACTCCTTTGCACAGACACGGCAGAAGTAGTGGAATAGAATGCAGGTGGCAATGAGGCATCTATTTCGTGATCTTGGTCACAACAACATTCCTTCCAGATTTATGCCCTACCATCAGGTCAAATGAGGAGGGAGGTGCATCAGGCCATCAAGGTCGACCAGAAAGGGGCTCTGATTGGCAGGAGGCCTTCTGCCAGGCAGACCTTGTTGGCATTGCTAGTTAGACCCATTGGCCGGCCTGGTGATGAAAGTGCTCTGCCTCCCTTTTCTTTTGCTAGATCTGGGGCACAGAAAGAATCCACCTTTTCCAGAGAAATGAGTGGTTGGACTCGCGACTAATATGAGAGGGAGTCTCAGGGATTCTCCAGCTGTAGGGGTGCATGACAGCCCCTAGTGGTGTATACTCAGTCTGTCAGCATGACCTTCAGGACCACCTTGAGAAACAAGGTAATCAGCATGATGGTCCATGGCTGCCATTTTCCCTTCCTGGCCACATCCCTTCTACATTAGGTGAGCTCACACGGGTGGATGTGGTGGGAGAATGATGGATGGTGGCACGGTAAAGACTTGGGAAGAGGTACTGCTTCAATTCGTCTGCAACCACAGCATCTATAACACATGGTTATCAGACCTACCTTATTCAATTACCTCAAATGTATCACACTGCGTGAGGAGACAATGCACAGAGCCATTCTTATGTTCTAGTGCACAGGGAAACGTTTGAGCAGCAGAATCATGGATATTGTTTATCCTTCCTAAACATAATTTTTGAGACTTCACTGTGTAAAGCTCTGAAGATCAAAACTTCAGTCTAATCAACACAGATCAGAGTTAGTCAAGATAAAGCTCCTGTAATGTTCAATGTTGGCATTGTATTCTAAGGTCCTAATTTGGAGGATGAATGGTTTGGTAAAATCCTGGATAATTACTACTGGTTCTGAGAGGCTTGTAATCATATGCCATGTCTTATATCACTCATTCATGCACCGTTATTGGTCTGCCACAAGTAAGTGGCAAGTGAACAGCCACAAAACTTTTTAAAAAATGTGGTATGAATGTATAAAGTTTACTCAAGAGATGATAAAACACCATTTAAATGTGAATCATACCGGCCGCTCTCGCTCATAAATACCGATGCCAAGATTCTGGTAAAGATGCTAGCAACCAGACTCCAACCGCTGATGCCGAACTTGGTCCTAACGGACCAATCCGAGTTCATACCGGAGAGATCCACCTCGCACAATATACGAACAATCTTTGCTATGTATCATTTGCTGAGCCCGGACCTACAGGCCATTGCAGTGTTATTAGACGCGGCCAAAGCATTTGATTCCATCGAATGGAGTTACATGTTTCGTATCCTACGAAGACTGGGGATACCAGACTACTTCTGTAAACTAGTGCGCCTGCTGTACACTGCGCCTACGGCGCGGATCCGGATAGAGGGACTCACATCTGAACCAGTTCAGATCTGGAGAGGGACACGGCAGGGATGCACGCTCTCGCCGCTCCTCTTCTCACTGATGCTCAAGCCGCTTGCCTGTGTCGTACGACGACATCATCGTGAATCAGCATTGAGGTTTGCGCACCGACCTGTTGGCATATCGTTATATACTGATGATATGGTACTTTATGTCCGCGAACCGAAAAGATACCTATCCCCAATATTAAGAGAATACATCAGGTTTGGGCGAATCTCAGGTCTCAGCATAAACTGGGGTAAATCGATCATAGTACCCCCAACGACATGCACTGATCCCCATGCGCTGGAGTTTCCCCTTGAATGGTCGGTTAATCCAGTTAAATACTTAGGAGTGTGGATTCATCAAGACCCCGAAATTGTGATAAGGGAGAACTATGGTGCGGCTTACGATGCGCTAGAAAAACAGGTCGTCAGGTGGTTAGGACTGCCACTGTCGCTTGCAGACTGTATAGCTCTTGTAAAGATGATTGTCCTGCTGAAGTTCTTGTATTTGTTTAGTAATATCCCCATAAAATTAACCAGACAGTTCTTTAAGAATGTGCGATCTCAGCGGATGAAGTTGGTATCGGGGGGGAAGCAGCCTCGTGTAGCCTGGGATACGCTCACGCCAGACCACAGCAAGGGCAGTTTCAATGTGCCCGATTTATATCTATATTATTTATATGCCCAGGCGCAATATGAACATTATTGGTATAATTCTCATGCATTCATACCGCATGTGGCGGTGGAGGATGGTGATGCCCATCCGATCCCACTGCGCAGCATTATATCACATACCAATAGGGGGGGACTCCAAAATCTGAAATCAACACTATAGACTGTACTGTTGCAGCCTGGCAGGCTATAGGGCAATCAGCAGCAAAACTTCCCCTATATGCTCCCAATAATGCACCATGCGGCACTTTCGGTCATGCAGGAGAAAAGCAGGATTTATATCCTAATGGCAAGTTTATCATGGCTGCGGAGCTCCAGTATATACAAAATAAGACACTCCTGTTTATATTCACATTTAATAGGTTCCGTGCGGCCATACGGGCACTTTATCACTCCTTTCCAGATGAACCGCCGACACTGCAGTCATTACAGCTCCTATTGGTCAGCCCCACAAGACATAACCTAGTCACCAAGCTTATAGAGCGGTAAGGGACGAACGAGTAATTGACACATCTGGTAGTTTAACTCACTGGAATGGGAAGTTGCCACCACAGCTCACACAGAAAGACTGGGAGATCAGCTGTCGTATCACAGAGACACTGACGCCAAATGGCAACCTGCGCATCATTCACTTTAAATATATCCATCAGGTATATTACACACCAGTCAGGCTGCACAGATATGGTCTTAGAGAAAGCGATACCTGTAAAGGATGCAGCTTGCAAGGGGCAGATTTTTTGCACATGGCGTGGGAATGTCACCGGGTGCATGCCTTTTGGGTGGAGGTGGTCAATGAACTACAAACCATGATCAGTGCAGAGGTGCAGTGTACTCCACATGGGCGCCTTTTGGGTATCACACCTGCACTAAAGGGCCCTATTGGTAAGTTCACAAATATTGCGCTGCTTTTGGCAACAAGGAGGGTGGCGATGAATTGGGAAAGCAAGGCGGCCCCCAAGATGGAGCAATGGGTTAAAGACTTATTGTATTGAAAAGAAACTCTCAACCTATATGCTGAGGAACTACCAATGAGGTCTAGACCCAAGGATATATGGGAGCCGCTAGTGAGTTACTTGCGCTCAAGGAAACTATCTGCACTAGAGGAGGGGGAGGCTTAAAAACTGATCTGTCACTCATATTGTCATGCTGTGAACTTGTAATTTGCAAGCGGCCTACAGGAGAGGTACAGCGAAAATATGTAATCAGCGGGCCATATACTGTGCTTTGTTTGTTTCATTTCTTGAAAATGATAATAAAAAAAAAAGTTTACTCAAGAGATTTCCTGGTACACCCTTAAATTTTGGAAACCTGTTAAAAATAGAATGGGAAGGCAATCAATGACAAATGTTATTCATGACCTGCAGAGATTTATAATAAAAAAGACAGTCAGAAAAGAATGTGTATTCCCAAATCTGAAACTATTGATTCTGCTCTGATTACTTACGTGTACGAATGCAGAAGGATATCTGTTTTAACAGCTAATGGAATCAGTTTACTGTACATTTTGTTCATTATACAAACAGAATACATGGTCAATGATTTAATCAGCTTCCTTCAAGAAGGACTGCGAGATGGCTGGAACCGTCTTTTTGATTCTAACCTTAATAGTTCTTATTTTAGCATACAGAAAATGTCAAGGCAGACCGTTAAGATTTAGACCATGAGGACTGGATAGCTTTGAATATATATATATATATATATATATATATATATATATATATATATATATATATATATATATATATATATATATATATATATATATATATATATATATATATATATATCTCCAAGACCAGAGTTGGTTGAAACCCATCAATGTTTGAACAGAATTATACAAAATTTAGCAGGAAGCTAGATCTTTACCCAGATAGCGTGTTTTTTTTTGTTAATTGATGTAAATCTTTTCAGGAGTTTTGGACAAATTAATATTTAAAAAGTAGAGATATATTGACAGATGGTCCCTCGGAAGTCCCTAAAGACAATGACTTTGAAAAATAAAGTGTTGTGATTGGCCAAGCAGGCTCTTTCTCCCGTTGGTCATTTCACTCTGGTGGGACTGAGATCCTGGGACCTGGGTCTTCAAGTACTGGAAATGTATAAAAAAAAAACATAATGGGGTCAAGGTAGTGGAATCCTGACCTCACAGCTTTTTCTCCCACCAGGAGGAAGAAGTGAAAAATGCTGCTCCCGGCTGGGCAGGAGCAAAGCCAGATAGCCAGTTCCTGCAACACCAAAATGGGTACTGGAGCCTTGGGGGGCTTGGGGTACCCAACAAAAAGTGCATTGTAGGTGACCCTGGGTAGACACTGGGGCACCCACTTTAAAAAACAAATACAGACTCCAAACAGCACCACAATGGGTGCTGACTGGGGAGCCCGCAAGGGCCCTGTGGCTCATCAGTGGCACCAAACAATGCTATATATTGTGGGTAATAAACTGCGGTAATAAACTACTTATCATGTGTAACAATTGTAGAAACCTGCTTCCACACCCTCCGCCTCCTTTGTAAGACCTTCAAATGGATCCCCCTCGAACACCGAAAGACCGTCACTCACGCCCTGGTCATCAGCAGACTCGACTACGGCAACGCACTCTACGCCGGAATAAACCAAAAACTCACCCGCAAGCTACAGAACATCCAGAACGCCGCCGCAAGACTGGTCCTCAACCTGCCAAAACACTGCCACATCTCCCTGAACCTGCGCACACTCCACTGGCTCCCCGTCGAGGCGAGAATCACCTTCAAGATGCTCACCCACGCACACAAGGCCCTTCATGGCACTGGACCAGCATACCTGAACAGCCGACTCAAATTCCATGCACCCCAAAGGACCCTACGATCAGCCCAGCTCTCCTACGCCGTGGTGCCCCGCACCAGAAAGACCAGATCGGGAGGCCGCTCCTTCTCCTTCCTCGCGGCCAAAGCATGGAACGTCCTTCCGCTCCACCTCAGACAGACAACATTGCTCCTCATCTTCGTAAGAAACCTCAAAACCTGGCTCTTCGACAGACCCCCTCCTTGATGGAATGGAACCTGCACCCCCCCCCCACCCCTAGCGCCTTGAGACCCTTACGGGTGAGTAGTCGCGCTTTAACAAACCCCTGATTGATTGATTGATTCCAATAGTAGACAACTGAATACTCCTTGTTCAGCAAATCTGATATGTGTAATGTTGATAAATTGTCATCAATAAAAAGAAATACAAAAAAAAAATGCAGGCTCTCGCTAGCACCACAATGGGTGCCGGCTGGGGACCCGGGCTCCCTCCACAGCACCCAACATCTAACAATGTTGTGGGTGCCGTGGGTGGCCACTCATGTATTATTCACTGGTCCATGCAAGGATCATCCCATAATGCCCTGCCAGGGCTTTTTAATAATAATTTTAGATTTTGGTGGTGCCCCTAGAAGGGGTTGGGACACCACCAAGCATTTTTGTTATTGTTCTGGAGGGCTCCTGGGAGTGTAGCAGCCTCTGATCCACATAAAAAACAGAGTAAGCCTCCTGGTTCATTGAATGCATGACCCAAGGAGAGTAAATGATATGGAGAGCTTACCACACCATACACCTCAAGCTGGAGCTGTAAGTTCTTCGGCTGGAGTGCAGGGAACCCTTGTGGTTGCTTCTGTGGCTGTGTTTTGAAGTCTGAGAATTTTAAAAGCTACTCACAGAAATGTTTAATGCTATATTTTAAATAATGCATTATTGAAAATATAATCACTATTATTAAATTTGCAATGTGTCAATTTATGAATTATCCATTTGATTATAGTTATTGGTGACTTTTTGATAAAGCCAATAGGTCTGTTTTCTATATGTTGATCTGCTGACACCTCGATAAAGCCAATAGGTCTGCCTTACTTAAAATGTCACCCTTTATATTGTTACATGGCATAGTCAGCAATGCACTGCAGGGGGTTGTGCAGAGGGTCAGGCCCTGAGCACAACCCGATGCTGTGCATGACTGACGCCCTTGCACGGCGGAGGGGTGCGAGCGCTCACGGGGGTTGGGTGCAGGCCGTGCACCCAACCCCATGCCGCGCATTGTGATGGACATCTTAATGTTAAAAAAACCCACAGAAATTCACACAAAAAAAAGTTTATGGGGTGTTATGGTTAGGTCAAAATGTCAGTTAAAACATAAGTTTTAAACTAACAAAAACACTGAAATTCACCAGTTAAATTTGTGTCCGGTAACTAAAACCTGTGCCATAAAGTAACTATAACTGACGCCCTCACCATGCACTGCTTAATTACCTCCTATATTGCATTACTCATGACATGTTCTACGACATGATTGATAACGTGAGTACAACACCTGAAGTGATAGCATTTGTGACAACACTGTGCATGGCGGGAGTTCAAGTTATAGTTAATTCAGTCCACAGGTTACTTGAGATAACTATAACTGGTGAATTTCAGTAGGATTGTGTGTTTAAAATGGTAGGCTTTAATTGACATTTTCACCTGACTATAATGTTCCGCTTGAAAATTATATAATATAAAACCAGGAAAGACTGAGTGAAGTTCAAAGCTCAAGGACTGATTAATAAGTTTATTTTTTTATTTTTTATGCTTTCAAAAGCTGTTTTTTTAAAAAAAATTCAAAATGGATTTCTTGTTTAAGAGCTAGGTATGATTCTCTTTTTCACTTCTCTGCTACTGTCTGCCAACAAGTGTTTGAATCCCAATGCAGTGACATGCTTCCACTTTTGGGTAAAAACAAAGTCTTTTACAGAGAATGTTTCTTTTATTATACAATTATCAAAGTAAGTTTGAAACTGAATTGACAATCCAAATACTTGACAATGGAAATTAAAAGAAAATACATGAAAAAAGAAGAGACATTAATATGTGAAATAAAAGTTTCATTGTAACTCTTATTTTACAAATATAATATGCATATCAAGCCTAATGCATCGTTTATCAGTAAATTGAAAAGCATCAACATATTTCACAACTCAATTGGGATAAATCTCTGCATCATTTTGATACAATGGTCAGAGGCGCCACATAACCACACATATTTACCATTCCACACGGGTGTAAATGACCCACTTATGGCCTCAATGACCGACCGTAAGTAAGAATATCAATGTCTCAAAAATCGACCTGCAAAATAATCGACTGCAGAATATCTACTACCACTACATCATCAAGGTAAACATAGCGAGGTAAGTATAGATTTACTACTCATAACTGTACATCAGCTTACCTTAAAGTTACACAGATCATTAAGGTAAGCACTTGTGGATTTCAGAATAGTATATGTATACGTACCTTGACAAAATAGATGCAGTCTAAATTTTGTAGTCACAATGTTTGCTGGTTTATGTGAAGTGCTCGATAGTCTGGTAGTACAACTAGTGTACAATTGGGTGCGCATTCTATTTATGCTTATTTTTTTGTTGTAATTAGCACACATCATGGGCTTCAATGCCATCCTAGGTTTTTTGAACTCAGAATCTTATTCAAGCTCCACCTGGGGCCGTATTACACAATATCATTGTTTGCGCCTGGCGCACCTTTCATAATGCGCCCCATTGTGGTGAATGTGCTGCCCCCAGGGCAGCCGCGAACTCACGCAGCCCTGGGGGCAGCGCATTCATGTGAAAACACAGAGCAGCTGCTCCGTGTTTTCACAGTGCAGGCGGCACCCGCCTGCACTTTCAAAGGGGATTAGAGATCCCTTTGCAGGCGGGTGCAGTCAGTGACTGCACCTGCCTGCAAGGGGATGTCTGGGGGGGTCCATGGGACCCCCTTTCCCCCCTGCAGAGGGCTGCTCTCAGGGGGCGCACTGACAGTGTGCCACCTTTTAAATGGCGCACTGTCAGTGCGCCTCCTGAGGGCTTCTTTGACTCTGCGCCTGAGTCTGTAATATGATGCTGGCGCAGAGTCAAAGGAATTCTTTGACCCCTATGCAAATGAGGGAACACACTCTGAAGGTAGCGCTGGCGCTTTAAGTGCGCTAGCGCTATTAGTATTATAGAAGGGGATGCACAAGTGTCTGCGCCCTCTTCTATGATACCAAAGTGCCCCTGGGCGCGCAAAGCGGGCGCAAATGCCCGTTGCCCCCCTAGGGACCCTTCTGTAATACGGCCCCAGGTGGAAATTATGTACACAAAAAATTCAAATGGGGAATACCATGCACAAATAGATCATAAAGACGTTATCACCATTGGAGAGGACAAAGGTTGAAAATATGTGCATAAAAGAACCTACACCATGAACAAGCTGCATCCACCGGGTGATGCTTGTACACAGTTCTAACACGACACGCGAAATGATGTTGAGTCTTGTCCCTCCAAAGCACCACTTCTCCAAGTCGCGCACACTGAGCAAATGGATGTTTTAGTTAGTTTTGTTGCAGTACTTTTATGGGGTAGATACCTTTTTGCATTCCGGTTAAATAATTAGAGCCTAAACAATCTAATTTGTATCCCAACAAGTGTCTTTTCAGATAAGTGTGATGCAGAGAGTCTTGGCTGTGCCAGGATATTCTAGGTCCCTCATGAATAATTGAAGCGACACCTATTGATCTGCAGACTGCTGTACCACTACGATAAATTTGGCTCTGTCAAAAGTGATTTGTTTCCTGCGGGGTAACCCTTTTTTTCTTTCCCCAGACACTGGGCCAGCAAATGAAGATTCCAGGGTTTTCTCAGCAGTAGCAGGAGGTCTGAGTGCGGGTTGAATTTATACCTGGTCAGGAAGGGAGAGGAAATGATGTACACCTTGCAGGTCCGCTTTGTCCATTGTCGCTGGTGTGCATCAGCCACCCGTAACCCTCAAAGTAAAACAAATACAGAATATATAAAACATGGATTTACAATTAAGGATTGAGATGCAAACTGAAGACAGAGACGACTAAGCTTACAAAACAAATAGAACCAACCATCTCGGCAAAATACTCCTCATTCAGTTGGAGGTAGTGATTGCGAAATTGGACTGTGGAACATTTTAAGTACTTCACGTGTTTACTTTGGTATCTCTTGTCTGCCTGGTCCTGCCAAAAAGAAACATCGATTGTATATATAATATGGCTACAAAGTGACTACGGGCTTACAAAGGTCTCTTTGGTTTTTTTAAGGTGTCAGAATGGCGAAAAGATCATCAGATAAGAAGTAGGACTTTGGTTCACTGTGCCAGCGTTCGAATGTTCTATACAACGATATAGAAACTCTTGTGAAGAGTCCCCTCACCACAATCCAGCACTTTACAAATAATAAAAACATGTCACCAGGGGCGGCTCCTCCGCTAAGGCCTTGAAGCAGTAAAAGAAAGGAAAAATAAAATGATAACGTAATGCTATTATCATTTTATTTTGCCCTCCTGCTGCGGCAGCTTTGCGTGAGGGGGCAGGGCTGCAGAGCAGGGGAGGAGTGGTAGAACACTCCTACGTGCACAATGACTGTTTGGCAGGCACTCTCGGGCCGCCCAAAACAGCCATGCGCACTTTCTCTGTTCTCCATGCAGGCTGCATTACAGCCAGCATGGACAACATACCCAGGCCCCCCCCGTCCCTGGCTCAGCGCAGAATCACGGTGCTCAGACCAATCACAACGCTGTGTTGCAGCATTGTGATTGGTCAGAGGAGCCTGACTGTGCTTCCTGTTCCTGGAGTCCAATGCAGGAGAAGAGACGCAGGACCCGGCAGCAAGGTAAGTGTTTATTATTTTTTTTAAATAATGTTACATTGAGACCCGACGTGAGCACCTCTCCATCCCCGCCCCGCCACCCACGAGCCGTGCCAGCGGCAACTGCATGTCACAGTTCATCAACCCAGCTCACATGAAACTCTCCTTCAGAGCCTAAAAAGCTGCCAATGTTCATGCAGTATTACCTACAATCCAGTTTTGTTTTAGTTAATAAGGACTCTAAATCAGGCCCCGAGAGTTTATTGCATACTACACATGACATTTCTGCCTGTCCTTAACAATCATTAGGAGTCCAGGCTTTCTAATATTTGATTTTATTTGGGTATTTATCCTGTTGCAGCATGCAACCTTGCAGGCACTTTGCAGCGCTTTGTACGCCCAACGTTTTTAATAGGCAGAAGCACAGTAGCTAATACGCTGATCTCAGGAACTTTTTGGAAACCTTTAGTTTCCCAATCATTCCAAATGACAATGAGCAAAACTTCGACTACAAAGTAGGTAACCGATGAGCAAGTGTGCCATAGTCTCAATCCGCACAATAGCTGCAATCTGGTTCTACGTCATTCAAGGTATATCTGACAGCAGATCAAATTTGAACTGAGTCTGAATATACAATGCAACATAACCGTCTCGTTTTCCACTTTACAGGAGAGGGAAAAAAACATGCTCATACATCCATGGGCAGATTTAGTAACTGTTCATGCGGAGCAACCAAAGTTGCTGCCCTTGGTGAAAGGGAGAGAGCAGAACAACGCGTATCTACAAATATTTGTCACTGTTTTCGTCTCTTCCTGCATTGGCGCACAGTAGGTGCATTCTTTCAAGCATAGTTTCTGTCCTGGAAGGGGAGCTTTCTAGTGTGCTTTAATACCTTCCCCACTTTTTGCGTTTGAGGTACAGTGCAGCACACAAGCAAAGTAGGAAAAATGTGTTGAGTTTTACTTGCTTCACAGTGATGCCTGCTTCAAAGAGTTTAAGTTTGCATCAAAACCAATGGGTGGTTATATGGGAACAGCCACGTACCACTCATGGAGCGCCCCCTGCATGGAAAGTAGTGCATAGACAACTTTTGGCCAACTTTCTAACGCATCTGATTTGTAAAGTAATGGAAACCTGGCACAAAATGTTAGTGAATTTTGGCCCCAATGTGTCTGGCAAGAAGGGATGGACTGGTGTGTTAATGCACTTCATGCTCTCAACCCATCACAGCAGTGTCAGCATGCCAACCCAAGCTCAGGTCAGTAAACAATTTCTTCTGACTCTGCCTCATAGACTGGAAATGCTGCAAAGGTCTGTGTTCATCATAACTGAGACCATCAACAATCAAGCAAGCAGCCTTCTATGAGAGATTCTGGTAGGTGCCTGGTTATGGGCCTAATATTAGATAGGACATTATCTTTGAAAAGAATATCATTCTGTATATTTTGGATGCCTATATTTTCAATCTAGAACTACAGGAACAGAAAGTGACTTTTTTTTTTTTTACATAGAATGAATCTAAATAAAATTCACTTGCACCTCCAAGGGTTATTCTCAATATTGGACATGGATCCAGCTATATGTCAACAACCCAAGTTAAATGGATATTTCTGGAAAAGGTAAATCATTGAGAAGTTCTTTCAGCTGGCATAATTCACTCTCTCACATAAGTGAAGAATGCAAAAATAAATTCAGACTTCATTGACTTGAGGAGGTTCCTGGTTAATGGCAGAGTTGGGTCAGGAAGGAGGGAAATTGTGGAAGTTGGAAAATGTGCACCTTATGGAAATGTAACCAAAAACTTTACTAGGTCCTTTTTAAAACCATCAAGTTTGAGAGTTGTTGGAAATGACCATCTTTTCTGTGGCATTCCCCAGACTTTTGACATTTTTTGCTGAACCCGTTTTTGCTGGCCACAGGGCTCTGCACACTTTACTCTTGCTAACCAGGGATAAGATGTTTGTTCTCTTCTCTCTAAACATGTTAGAATTGGCATATCCATTATTGGCACATTTAATTTACTTGTACGTCCATAGTATATGGTTCCATTTGTACCCTGGGCCTGTAAACCAAATGGTATTAGTGGGTTCTAGTACTTATTGTGCCTCCCACTAAAGTAGCAGTGTAAAACATATCTTCAGGCCTGTTACTGCAGCCTGGATGTGTAGTTTTAAACTGCTGTTTTGCCCTAGCAAAATAAACCCTTTCCCATGCATAAACCTTCCTTTATAATAATTATAAGTCATCTCTAAGGTAGGCCCCGAATACCCTTAGGACAGGGTGTATGGTATTTAAAAAGTAGGACATGTTTATTTGATGTCTTACATGTCCTGGCAGTGAAAAAACACCAACGGTGTTTTTCACTGTAACAAGGCTGGCTCTCCCAAAGGCTGAGACTGGTTTGACTATTACCTATAATAAGTGCTAAATCCAGAATGGAAATAGCTAGAATGGCTGGCCTTAAAGTTTGACTTTGACCCAGTCTAGTGTGACCAGATACCCGCAGTTGGTACTTTGTGGCGCTATTTTTTAATTCAAACTTTAAAAACGAATAGCTCCGGTTCTCCTTATTGAATTTTTGTTGTTTTGCTGTCATTTTATTTTCTAAATTGGTTTGATATTTGTCTTGTGTTTTCACATTATTACTGTTTGAGTACTGCAAAAATACTTTAGACATTGCCTCTAAGTTAAGCCAGACTTCTTTGCGCCAAGCTACCAGAGAGTTAGGCTTAAGTTTATTTACTGACTTTAGTGGTTCACACCAACAAGGATTGTGATTATTATGTGAGGTGGGTTCTCAACCCCCTTGACTAATACTCCAATTTCTTACGCGAGTGAATTTTACTAAGCTGATCTGCCTGCCTAGTTCTTGCCTGCTCAGGATCTGCATATAGAATGTGATAATCCAGTATTACACTTCCTTTCCAGCACTTTTCTGTAAATTCCTTTGCCTGTAAATCTTCTCCATTTCTGCTTGAACTACACCCATCTTCCCTTTCAATGGTATGTACGCCTTACGACACACCTGCGTGCTGCTTCTTGCAGTCTGATAGCACATTTCCTAATTCTGAAATTGCTCCTACCCTGAAATATTACGGTTGCAGTGTTTGATAACCTTGAAATGTCACCACTCTAGCCGTGCACTTCTGCAGGCAATCACTACTTAGATGTACACATCACACTTCAAATATCACCTGCTTTCCATCATCCAAGATCTTGGCAGCTGTTAATCTCTGATCAGTGTTTACGATACCCGGCATGCCAGCAGAGCTTTCATTATGGCTTATATTTCACCATTCTGCTATATATTTCTCACAACTGGCACCTCAACACCACTCTCACTTCCTTCTCCAATGATAACCCCCATTATAGACCTCTAACGTGTCGTTGAGTTTAAAATCTCACCCTCTGCATCTTAGTAATTGTGCATTACAAAGGCATGTCTACTCTTTTGTAAGTGACTTCAGGGTCTCATAGTTGTGACCTCACGGATCACTCCTCCAGTTTTCTGCAATTTTCCTTGAGTTTTTTTCGACTTCTCCAGATAGGTCAACTCTATAAAAAGTGTTTGATCTCGAGGGAAAATATTCTGCAGCGAGTAGTTGTGACCTGCTCTTGTACACCTGGCTTACTCAGTCATGGAGCAAGGGTTCTATGGTCCCTAATGTACATGAGTAAAATGGACACCACATCCCCCTTTTTCCTGTAGTTAAAACAATCATAATTAGGGTGCAGTGGTCCCTTTAGGCAACTGGCTCCCGTGCCTCTGCAGCCACTTCACCATTGATAGCTACACTTCTATAAAGATCCATTCAGCTGTCTGCGACTAAGTGGCATCGAAATGAGCATCCACGTCTCAGAGCAAACAGCATTCATCAGCGGCTACTGCTGCTTGTCACCTGGCAAATACATACTCGATTTGGGTACTGTTTTAGTACATACCCACATTGTTTAGTTAGCTTAAGCAAATTCAACCTGTAAAGGGACTAAATTTCACAATGACAGCTTAATAGATCAATAATGGGCTTAATTATAGTGCGGTTCAAAATAATATCAGGGAGATACTAGACAATTTGATCCTAGAGTCATAAACTTGTCAGTGGGTACTCTCAAGAGTGAGATTTCAAGCTTGATTCCATCCCACACAACGCGCAGTGATGTAGTTCAAGCGGCTGATGAAGTCATGGGCAGCTCACATAGAATATTTGGTGCTTCCTCACAAAGTTTCTTCCCCGCAACCTGGGCAGGGCTGGTGTGGCTCTTAGGTATTTCACATGGTGGAGTAATTGAAGGAGAACTTTAATTTTTTATTATCTGTAATGGCCATTTAATGCTTATTGGACCTTGCCCTCTCTGTAGGGTCACCCCCAAATGTTTTGCTTACACTCCTCCTGTTTTCTGAACCCCTTTTTGATGTATTTTAGGACTCTGTGCACTTTACCATTGCTAGCCAGTGCTAAAGTACTTGTGCTTTCTCCGTTAAACATGTTGAAATTGGCTTATGCCCAATTGATATATTTAATTTATTTTTAAGTCAATAGTAAAGTGTTACTACATGTACCTAGGGCCTGTAAATTAAATGCTACTAGTGGGCTTGCAGCACTCATTGCGCTACCCACTTACGTAGCCCTTTTAATCATTGGCATTGGTCGCAGTGTGCAGTATTAAACTCCTATTTTGACCTGGCAAAATAAACCTTTTGCCAGTCCTAAACCTTCCTTTTTAATACATACAATACATATAAGTCACCCATAGGGCAGGCCCTAAACAGTCCAGAGGGCAGCATGCAGTGTAGTTAAAACGTTGGACATCTTCTTTTAAGTTTTACATGTCCTGGAAGTGAAAAGCTCTTACATTTGTTTTGCACTGCTTCAAGGCCTATCTCTCCCATAGGATAACATTGGGTTCCCTTATGACATTTAATGATAACTTTTGTTTGGGAGCAGGTAGGAATGTCATGTTTGGTGTCGGAGTCATTTTAATTTAAAACCCACTTTAATGGTAAAGATGGATTTTAAGTCACAATTCCGAAAACTTTACTTTTAGAAAGTTGCCATTTTCTTGTCCTAACCATTTGGTACCTGCAGCCTGTTTCCTGAGTCACATGATAGTTGGTCTTTGTGTATTCCTCCCAGAGAGCTGCACTAGAGAGCGCCTAGGTGATAGCAGAATGGGCCGTCCTAACTTGATGAGGGGGCGGCGCTGTCACCTGTCAGATTTGTACTTCAAAGACTTTGCTACAGCTCACACACAAAAAACGTCTCACTAGCCTATTGTGCCTGCAGACAGACAGAGACCAGGGCAGAGAAGCACTTCCATAAGGGGCAAAACTCCAGATGCTTCTTCCACTTTAAAGGGGGCACCACGTATTAAAATAGGCCCCATAGACCCACTTTTCTGTACACTCCTGGATACTACAGAAGGAAGACTGCTCTGCTGCCAGAGGACTACCCTTCTGCTTGAGGCCTGTCCTGCTGCCAAAGGACTACCCTTCTACTTGAGGCCTGCCCTGCTGTCTGAGAAGGAAGTCTGGACCTGCACCCTTCATCCCAGGCTGAAATGATTCCAAGGGACAGCTGACTGGCCTCCTGTTCAGAGTTTTAAGGATACAACAAGCTCCAGAGGCCTCTCTGCAACTGCCCAGCTGACCTGCTGCACTAGACCTGCCTGAGCCCTGCTGGGCTCTATTGGAGTGAGTTCCTATTCCCCAAGAGGTGCCTCCCAGATCCAGGACCCTAGGTGTAGCATCAGTTGAGCTCCTTCTAGAACAAAAGGAGAAATCGTGACGTTTTGGAATATTTACGACCCCAAATGGGCCCATTTACACCAAGATCTTGCTGCTTGCATTGACTGCCAACATGAAGCTCCAGTGAACCTGGTTCTTTGCAATATAGCGACCGACAGCGGCAACTGGCCACATGAGATCTGCACTTTGCGCTACAGCATTGACGGCCCGTGGCGACTGCCAACGCAAAGCTCCAGCAATGGCCGTCCTCGCCGCTTGACAGCTTTTTTGTTCTATAGCAACGATTGTCTCTGGTGCACATCTTCCTCTTTGCACTACATTGAAGGCCATCAGCAACCCTCGCCCTGCTCCCTGTGGCCTCCTCCACCATGATTGGAACTCTTTGCACTGGACTTTGAAGGTAACTTTTTCAACGGGAGTAACCTGGTCCCAGTGTCCGGCCTGCTCTTCATCGCAGTCGGCCTGAACTTGTGACTTTCACCTGGTCTGGTTCTACTGATTGGATTTTTGATGTTTTGGTGTAAAATAACTTATTAAATGTTACTCTATATTTCTAGTTGGTGTGGGATCTTTCTTGTGTGGTGTTTTCACTTTATTACTGTTTGTGTGCTACTTAAATACTTTTAAACATTGCCTCTAAGTTAAGTCAGACTGCTTATGTTCCAAGCTACCAGAGGGTTAAGCATTTAACAAGTTTATTTTGTGACTTTTTGAGGTTCACCCTGACAGGATTGAGGCTGCTGCTTGAGAAGAGCTCACACCCCCTTAACCAGCAACTCAACTCTCACAATGCTTGTGTCAGAACCCCTTTCAGAGAGCCATGAGGAACGCAAGGGTTACTGGGCACAACCATGTGGTTTGAGGCCTTTTACTTCTGATGTCCCATGGCATGACCTACTCTGGATCCTGAGTACCTGGGCCAAGAACCCCTTAAGAACTTGACTCTCAGTGGTAGCTATAGTCGAGCAGTCCAAGTCTCCCTCTGAGGAGGAAGTGTGAATACAGGTCAACTAACACAACTCAAAGAGTGCACACCAATGTCAATAAAATCAATGTCCAGTCAATTCTTATTTTTATAGTAAAAAGAAACATTTTATTTCTAACTCTATGCATTTAAAGCAATATTTTGACATACATAAACAATAACACATTTCCCCTTGATGTCTGGGCTCTAGTTTTTCACCCATCGAAACGTGGTAGGGGTTATTCCCCATTCACTGGTGGCCACATTCAGGGAATGCTCAGTAGAAGGCCTTAACTCAAGAGTCCACTCCGACTCTTCGTAAAATATTCAAACATGTCCTGATGCTGCAGCGCCCTTAGCAGCGAGTCCCCCCGGGGCTCGACAGGCCTATAACAAGTCTAACCCACTCCAGAAGCAAGGAGGCCTGCAATGTCCCAGCAAGAGCCCCGACCACAGGCTTTCACGCAGCTCCGGTTCAGTAAGGGGAGTCAGCTGCATGCAGCTTTCTCCTGAGCATATGCGGCTGGCTCCAGCAGCAATCTGAGGTGATCTGGTGTACCTCCGGCACGATAAGTCTTGCGCTCCCCACATGGGGAGGGGGACTGGGTTCCTGTGCTGCCGGTTGGGTTCCCAGTGATGGGGCGTTGCACACACAGCCTCTGCCCCAGTTTCACGGGGCTGTTCTGGCTCAATCTTCATTGCTTTGTGGTGGCTCATGGGTCACGGATCAGATTTCTCGGTCTACTGCCCGATCCTCGCAACCTTTTAAGTATCAACAGCCCCTTCTTGTATACGGGGATGCTGTAACTATACCCGCCAAGGCGCCGGTCCTCATCGCACGTAGTCCATACCATGGCAGCCTGACACATGGGTACACCGCAAGGTTCAGCTCAGGCTTCGGGTCCTTCCGTTCTTCCAATAATTTTCACAGCAGCCCCTCCTGGAATATGAGGTCACAATTACCACACCAATTCACTTGTAACGCATGGCACTCCACTCGGCTAACTTCTTGGCGGCTCTCTCCTGGGATATGGGGGTTGCTGACTGGAATCTTCACACAGGCAATGACCTGATCATTGCAGCAGCCGACTCCTCACTCCTTGCACCGGGAGTCCACTCGGCTGGGCTCCCCACTGGACCTCGCTCCATCTAAGACTCTCCTCTTCCTCACAGGGAACACTGGTCTTGGCAAGCAGACAGGCGCTGGTGCTCCAGGCTCCAGAGCATGTGGTCTTAGTATTCCTGGGTGATGTCCCCTCACCTAGAAGGGAGACAAGCAGGCCTTGGCCCACAGTTCTGGTCACAGGCAGAAGTCTTTGCAGAGCTTCCCCTCCTCACGCAGCCCATCTGACTGCTTGTCAGATGACATATTTTGAGGTCTCAACCTCGAATTATTATAGTTCATTTCCACACACCTATGTTGGGGTTTGGCTTCTTTTGAAGTGTACACTTTTCTCTCTCTTCTTCCTCTTGAAACGCTGTCACAGCAGGAGTGACCCCGAAGATAATAGTCCCCAATACAGGCTATGGGAGTGACTAGAGTTCACACCTGGATGTAAGCCACAATTATATGTATTTCAAAATGTTAATCCCGGGCTCCCAGCCCTGATCTTTATGATTCCCTTATCAACCCCATCTCCTTGCTGAGAAGTGTCCAGGCCCTTTCCTTGTGATCTATCACTGAATCAAAGCGCACCCTTTTGAGGTGCGCAGGGAGTCTCTATCTCTCTCTCTTCAGTGTACCCCACCCAGCTCCCAGGAATGCAGCAACACACACATCTGTCTGGAGAAATACTCTACTCCTCATGGCTTCCTGAGGCAGGCCTCAGCTTCCCAAAATGAAACCCAGGGCCCTCCACATAATGTACCATTGCAGGTACACTTGCACTCGGTGTTCATACACAACACACATACTGTCCAGTACTGTCACCTCCATGTATTGTGTCATTCCAGACGTACATAAATTCAGCACATACATTCAGCACACACAATCACTCGGTGCGCACTGCTCAGTAGTATATCCTTTCTGTATTGTGCCATGGTGTGCTATTTGCAAACACATACACTGCTAGCACACACTCACCATGTGCGCCTTGCACAACACTTCACCCTTCAGGTATAGTACTTCTCACAAGCACACATACACCCAGCACATGCTTTCATTGTGCATGCCCTGCACAGTACTACATCCATCATATAATGTATTCCTCTTGGGTATACATGCACCCAGTACACACACTCACCATGCATGCACTGCACAGCACTGCTCTATCCCTGTACTGTACCCTAACCATGAACACATACATCCAGCGCAGAGGTACCACTCCTGTGCTGTGCAGCACTCTACTTCTAACTGATGTAGGCCAAGGCGAAAAAAAGCACACAGCAGTGGAATTTTAAAAAGGTGAGTGAGCTTGTAGGCCTCACTCCAGCGACACTGGTTAAAAAGAACAGGTTCACTCCTACTTATCATTATGCAGCATGCTGCCATCACTGTGCTCATGCTGCCTCCCACCACTATGAGGGTAGCGCTTTGGGGCCCTTCCCGGTCCAACAAGACCGTAATCTGTGAGACAGGCTTATGTCATGGCGCACATGCATGATCTGTGTTTACCTATGACAACATAAACCAGCATTAGGGATCCAGACAACAGTACAGTTTGGCACTTAGGGCAGCAGTACACATCCATTGCGATGCAGAGGACTTTTCTGACCCAACAGCTTGTTTGTGGATTCAGGTAGTTCTGCACAGAGTGGGTGGGCTCTTTACATAGTCCAGAGACAGGGACCAAAGGTAATTACTGAGTGAATACCCAAATGGTGAAGGAGCGGCACTGCAGGGACTAACTTAAATGATAACTTGCTAGATTCCCTACTGGGTTTCAAAATCGATCAAAGCATTGTGAGTTACAGGGCTCACCAGACAGGGTACTACTTCCATGCCATGTGGGATAGGTTGATATTACATCAAAGAGTTACTGGGAATTTTAAGATTTACGATCGTAACATGTAAGTTCCTAGGTTAGCAAAGCTGACTTCATTAACATATTCTTGCAAGTTTGGCATCAGTTGTATACTCTTTGAGAACATTCCCTTCCAAAGCAGTCATTATTTGTCAGCACCTGTCTTTTAGCCTGTCCATACTGTATTTTACATCAGAACTAAAACATTCATGTTATTTTCCTTATTGAAGAATGGTTCAAGTTTAACAGCATTGATCATTCACAATGAAATATAGGTACCACAGCAGACATTTTTGTTATATGATTTAATTTCACCTTTTGAAAAAAACAGCAATTACAGGAGACCTCTTCTTGGGACTACCTTGTTAATACAAGTCTTCCTGCTATTGTTTCTATTAGTTAGATGTGAGGGATTCTCCATCCTCTTCTTTTAATACTATGTCTCCAGAGCTGGGTCTACCACTCACCAACTTGTATTGTAGAGCATGTTAGTTCTTTATCTTTGACCTTGTCTAAAGAGGGTATCAGTTCCCGCTATTAGCTCATTCATCCAATCAACATTCCTGTAGAAATTCACAGAGATGGAATGTTTTGCCCAATTGATTCACGGAAACCTCTGAAATCAATAAGGGTAGTATCTAAAATAATATTGCGCTGCACACATTTGAATTTACTAAATGTAATGACAAGGAATATTATACATAAGGGATCTTATCAATCTAATTATTATTTTCTTCTCACCTTAGATGTATTCTTATTTGGATCCAGGTTAAACCACCAGGATACTAAATCTCGCCTTAAGTGACAAAGGTAAATTCGGTGATACAACTGGTCTTTACAATATAGCTTAGGCGAATCTCTGCTGCTTCTACATTTACAACAACTCCATATGTTCTGCCATGGAACTTTTCTCTTTACGTTGTGTACATCTGACTCCAACCTTTGAGGTTTCATATTAAGAACTGCAACAAGTTATTATGACTTATGCAGGAACAGGGAGCTTTTAACTATCAAAGATACCTTAATAAAAGGGTGCACTAGCAGTCTGCTAGAATGTCAGTGACACTCATTTAGATCTTCATGAACCTATATACATTATCATGAATGAATTAACCAAGTATACATATCATTTATAGTCAAAATCCAATCACAGGAGGCATTTATTTCACTGTGCAGTTTGTTTAAAGGCCCATTTCTATACTGCCATGATTTCATCTGTGTAGTGGTAATACCCCCTGACAAATATTTGCCAGAAGAGTTGGCACACATTAGGGATCCAGCACTATTTTAAGACTGCCACATTATTTTGAGATTAATTCCACATTTTTACTGAAAACGTAGCACTGATGTGCACTTTGTGCAGAGTACTAAAGCCTTGCCTTCTATTATTCTCATATTATGCCAACAGATTATTCCTCTAAAGACTTTTTTTAAAGTGTAGAAAGCTTAGGAGTCTAGAATCATTTAAGATACCATGTTGGATTCCTCAATGAAGTATCTACATTTCTCCACTACACGTATATTTTGCTCCTATGGGCAGTTTGGCAGTAGCTCAGACCCTAGGTTTCATTCCATTTTATCTGAATGTATGCCCACAACCAGTCAGTTATTTAACTCTACTATCCTAGCCATCCAATTGGGATCCCATAATAATCCATTCCCAACCCACATGGGCACCTGGTGGCTAATATTGTTGCCTCAGTCTTTTCTACTGTAATTATTTGCTCTCTTCAATCGGCCTTTGTTCTCTCTACCTAGAAGCAGGTCCTTGTTGTTCCATTACTGAAAAAACACTTTGGATGATCCCTCCATCTCTAGAAATTATCACCCATTACGCTTCTGCCTTTAATGAATATAGCCACAGCATGAGAAGTGAACGGTTGAATTTCCTCCTTTGTTACCAATAATCCCATTCTTGTTATTGCTCATGCAAGCTTTAAAACTCTTCATAGCACCAAGGTTGCACTGGTGGCTGTCATGGCTTACCTAAGAGTTCTCCAAGACCCCAAAGGCATTGCTGCCCTAATTTACATTGACCTGTCAGTAGGTTTCAATATTGTGCCTTGATAAATTGTGTGTGGCTGGTAACCCAGGTAAAGCTCTTAACTCTATTACTTCATTTTTGATACTACAATCCCAGGCTGTTAATCTTCCTCCTTCCTACTTAAGGGAAATGGCATGCAGTGTAAACTCGGGGATAATCTTGAAGTCCCTTTTGTTTAATATGCATGTGGCTTCACTTGCAAAATTCATTAGATCTTTTACCCTAAACTTTAATCCAACTGTTGTGCATGTTGAGTCGGTATTCCTATTTGGATGAACACCCACCACCAAAAACTCAAACTAGAAGATATTGATTGCAGGAGGTTCTACCACAAACTGGTCCTCTGCATGGAGCCTAACAAAAGTAGGGCTTTTATCTCAGCCAGTTCCTACTGTCTGTGAACTCCAATTTATCTTTGACCAGGATCCATGAATTTACCATCTCATGAGTGATGTAATATGTGAGGTCATAAGGAGTGCATTGCTGGGGCGTAAGTTATTGTTAGCTCAGGTAACTATAACTGCCGAATTTCAATGATTTTGTACAAGTGAAATCTGACCCTAACTAGAACATCCCTGTAACCTTTGTTTTTTTCAGTGAATTCCCAAGGTTTTTTAAATTCTATTTGCTAACTATAACGTCCCTGTAACCTTTGTCTTTTTCAGTGAATTTCTATGGTTTTTTAACTAGTAATCATGTTTGCAGACTGGTGGAGAAAGGAGGCTGGGCCTCTGACCTGCTCTCAGGAATCACGCAGTGGAGGACTTACAGGAGGTACCAGGAGGGCTTCTTAGCCCCCAAGGTCCCTCAGGCGTAAAGTGGACTTCATCACCAACCAGTAACCAGTAGTGCAACACGAGCCGCGTTTGCAGAGTGGTGGAGAAAGGGGGCATGGCCACTGAACACCTCTCAGCAAACCCACTATGTGGGACTTACTCAAGTTAACAGGAGGGGTAGTTGGCCCCCAAGGACCCTCTGTAGACAAAGGGACTTCATCCCCCTACTAGTAGTGCGCCAGGAGGCGCGTTTGAAGAGTGGTGGAGAAATGGGGCATGGCCTTCGACAACCTCTCCGCAATCCTGCTGTGTGGGACTTACTGGAGGTAACAGATGGGGTAGTTGGCCACCAAGGACGTCCTTGGGGGCCAACTACCCCTCCTGTTACCTCCAGTAATTCCCATACAGCAGGATTGCTGACAGGTTGTCGAAGGCCATGCCCCATTTCTCCACCACTGTTCAAACGCGCCTCCTGGCGCACTACTAGTAGGGGGATGAAGTCCCCTTGGCTACAGAGGGTTCTTGGGGGCCAACTACCCCTCCTGTTAACTTGAGTAAGTCTCACACAGTGGGTTTGCTGAGAGGTGTTTGGTGGCCTTGCCCCCTTTCTCCACCACTCTGCAAACGCACCTCCTGGCACAGTACTAGATTGGGGATGAAATCCCCTTGGCTCTTGAGGATCCTTGGAGGCCAACTACCCCTTCTGTCACCTCCAGTAAGACCAACACAGCTGGATTGCTGAGAAATTGTCATAAGCCACACCCCCTTTCCCCACAACTCTGCAAACACGCCTCCTGGCGCACTACTAGTTGGGGGAAGTAGTCCACTTTAGTCCTGAGGCCCAGAGGAGTAAAGTGGAATTCATTCCTGTTAGAAATTGGGTTTCTGGTTGGCTAGGGTATGCACCTAAGCCAGGCAGAACTCACCACTCTAGTCAGGGCAAGGGAGTTACACGCTGAAGATAACCCCTGCTCACCCCCTTGGTAGCTTGGCAGAGCAGTCAGGCTTATCCCAGAGGCAATGTGTAAAGCGTTTGCGCAACACACTCACACAGCAGTCACACACGGGGCACACCACAAAAGACACTCCACACAAGGTTATATAAAAATAGCCTTTGTATTATCCATAAAAACACAATTAGATCACAATCACATATAGTACTGTGCCACTAGGCACTTGCCATGACTTCACAGGGATTACATATACCATTTGGCCAATTGAGCCATAGTGATAATACATCACTTTTAGGCTGACCAGTAACTACTGGTGATATTACACTGAGCACCACACATTATGCAGAAGAATATTATCCACAGTGCACCCTAGTGGTATCCAGCAACAATATCAGTAGTGCACCACAAAGACTTGCGCACATTTAGGAAAAAAACAGTAGGTATAAATCATAGCCACAGTGCGCCACAATAACCATGTATAAGGTGCACACACCCTATTGCATGAGCACCACAATCAGCGCGACACCTGTGCTCTCATTTACGGTACCTGGTGTCCTTTTCGTAGGCTTCTGGGCCACGTGTTCGCCTACACCAGGAAACGTGGCAGCTCTAGCCCCAGGGGCCTCCGTCAAGGTCCCCCCGTTCCGAAGCACACCACCACTAGCCAGGGGGCGGGGGTGCAACTCACCCTGTCTCTGATCCTGAAAAATGCCCCCGATGCTGCAAGTAAAGCGGCGGCTGCCCGCGATCAGGCGTGCAGCCCCGACAATGCTGAGCGATCCTGACCCAGGGGGAGCCTCCGTCGAGGTCTCACCCCGTTCTCCTCCGGGAGCCCTCACAAGGGACAGCTACATGCAATCGTGCAGGACAGCTGCCGTGGTCTCCAAACAACTGCGGCAGGTGTGAGAGCCGTCCACACACGGAGCGAAGTCTCCGTCGACTCTGGCTCCTCTCCGATGCACACGGATTCTGTGAGGCTCCGTCTCGATCTCGCCGCCGGCCCCGCCCACAACCAGACTCAGGAAACACTAGGGGCTCTCCTCTTCCTCACGGGAGCCCCGCCCACAACCAGGCGTCCTCCGCCTGACTTCCGGCCGCCATGGAGCGAAGTCTCCGTCGACTTTGGTTCTCAGCCGCAGGCACAAAGCATCACGGAGTGCCCACTATACTCGTGGGAAGGCGTGCCGACACGTGCACCAGCTGCTTCCCCTTTCCTCTTCTTCAGGACACACGGTGTAGACACGGCACCTCAGGGAAGAAAAATAAGCAGCACTCCACTCGCTTTCTCTCCGCTTTAAGGAGAAAGGGGCTGCACTTCACCAGCGCTCTCAGCTACCCTCACAGAAAGCGCTTCACCTGCACTAAGCCTCATCAAGGCCAGGGACAAATCAGCAAGGCGCTGGCTGGCAGGCCAGCACAAAGGTTCCTCAGGGCAGGGCTCCAGACCTCTCCCAAGCCCAATGGGCAGCAGGTCAGCAGTCCAAAGGGTCAAAGTCCCTAGGCGGTTCCTCCAGGCTTACAGCCGCCTGCTGGTCACAAGTCCCACGCAGTACCTTCAGTCACAAGCAAGCTCCAGTTCAACAGACATGGAGTCACAGCCCCAGTACTTATAGTCCATATGTCCTTGTTCTTCCACCTGGCACAGGGCTCTGAGCCCAGTCTAAGCCAGTTCTGGGGCACTTTAGCATATCTTTACAAGTGCACCACCACCTCCATTGTTAGAGTAAGCCTTGGCTCCAGACACACCACAGGGGGGCGGAGCCATCATTGTGGCACAGCCCTATTCTGGTGCAGTTGCTACTCCTCCCACCACTCCAAATGCAGAGCAGGCCTATTCAGCCAAGCGCGGAGTCAACCAGGCAGGGCAGGACACACCTCAAGCCCCCCAGGGACTGGCTGGAGTGAATGCACATCCCCTCTCTCCTGTCAGTCAGAACCAGACGGTCAATACACATCAGGCAGGCACAAAGACACATAGCACACAGAAAGGCCCACTTCTAAAAGTGGCATTTCTAAAATAGTAATAATAAATCTGCTTTCACCAATAAGCACCCCTGACCTTGACTGGTAGGTTGCTCCCCCACCACACAGCTCCGTCTGTGTGCCCTGCTGCTGCCCCTGATTGTGCTCGTTTTTTTCCTTTCTGTGCCCCCTTGCTGCCCCTGATTGTGATCGTTTTTTCCTTTCTGTGCCCCCTTGCTGCCCCTGATTGTGCTCGTTTTTCCTTTCTGTGCCCCCTTGCTGCCCCTGATTGTGCTCGTTTTTTCCTTTCTGTGCCCCCTTGCTGCCCCTGATTGTGCTCGTTTTTCCTTTCTGTGCCCCCTTGCTGCCCCTGATTGTGCTCGTTTTTTCCTTTCTGTGCCCCCTTGCTGCCCCTGATTGTGCTAGTTTTTCCTTTCTGTGCCCCCTTGCTGCCCCTGATTGTGATCGTTTTTCCTTTCTGTGCCCCCTTGCTGCCCCTGATTGTGCTCGTTTTTCCTTTCTGTGCCCCCTTGCTGCCCCTGATTGTGCTCGTTTTTCCTTTCTGTGCCCCCTTGCTGCCCCTGATTGTGATCGTTTTTCCTTTCTGTGCCCCCTTGCTGCCCCTGATTGTGATCGTTTTTCCTTTCTGTGCCCCCTTGCTGCCCCTGATTGTGATCGTTTTTTCCTTTCTGTGCCCCCTTGCTGCCCCTGATTGTGATCGTTTTTCCTTTCTGTGCCCCCTTGTTGCCCCTGATTGTGATCGTTTTTCCTTTCTGTGCCCCCTTGCTGCCCCTGATTGTGATCGTTTTTTCCTTTCTGTGCCCCCTTGCTGCCCCTGATTGTGATCGTTTTTCCTTTCTGTGCCCCCTTGCTGCCCCTGATTGTGATCGTTTTTCCTTTCTGTGCCTGTTTCCCGCCGCTGCGCCTGCGGCCCCGCCCCCTCACTGCCCATTCGCTGCCCCATTCCCTGCTCCTCCCTCCCACCTCCCCATTTATGGCGGCCGCGCGCTAGGCGCGCCAAGGCGCGCCTAAGGCAAGCCCGTCTGCGCCCATCCGCGCCGTGACCGCACCCAGCGCCAGACCCCCTGGTTTGGGCATCCCCCGCGCCCGCCACATCAACAGACGCCGATACGACGCCAGCACCCTCCACGCACTCAACCCCGGAAAAGATCACGCCTGCTACCAGGCCACCCCGAAGCGCACCCAAGGGCCCTTCACCTGCCGGAACTGCAGCTTCGCCAGCACCCGCCCCGCCAAACCACCGCCCAGGAAAGAACCCAACTACCTCAGATGCATCCTCCTCAACACCTGCTCCGCCCGCAAACACGCCAACGAACTCTGGGACCTTCTCGACTCAACCTCCCCAGACGTCGCATTCCTGACGGAGACCTGGCTGAATCCCGCTTCAGCCCCCGACATCGCCATTGCCATCCCGGACGGATACAAGATCACCCGCAGGGACCGCACCAACGGAGTCGGAGGAGGCATCGCCATCGTCCACAGGAACACCCTCAGAGTCTCAACCAACACCGACGACACCCTCAGCACCGCCGAACACATGCACTTCCAGATCCACACCGATCCCAACACCACCCTCAGAGGAACCCTCATCTACAGACCCCCGGACCCCGACCACAGTTCAGCGATTCCATCGCTGACTTCGTCAGCACACACGCCATCGCCTCCACGGACTACATCCTCCTCGGGGACCTGAACTTCCACCTCGAGAACAACAAGGACACCAACTCCACCACCCTGATCGACAACCTAGCCACCCTCGGACTCAGACAGCTCGTGACTACACCCACCCACGCCGCCGGCCACACGCTAGACTCCATCTTTTCCGCAAGCCCACACGTCTCCTTCAACCACACCTCCGAACCCCACTGGACTGACCACCACTGCATCCACTTCACCTACAGGAAGCCCACCACGCACCACCGCACCGAACAAATGCCTCGCCGCTGCTGGAGCAGAGTCACGGAAGACCAGCTAACCACAACCCTCGCCCTGAGCCCACCCGCCGAACCCTCCGACCCCGACACCGCCGCCCGCAACCTCAGACAGTGGATCGACGACTGCGCCAACACCCTCGCCCCGCTCAAGAATCCGCCCAACAGCCACACCAGCAAGAAAGCCACCTGGTTCACCGAAGACCTCCAGGCCTCCAAACGAACATGCCGAAAACTGGAGAAGATCTGGCTCCACGAACGGACAGCGGACAGCTACGCCGCCCACAAGAGCGCCACCCGCAATCACCATCACCTCATCAGATCCGCCAAAAGGGCCTCACTCAAAGACCGCCTAGACAACAACGCACACAACAGCAAAGAGCTCTTCAACATCGTGAAGGAACTCTCCAACCCCAGCTCCAACACCAACGACATCCAGCCGTCGCAAGACCTGTGCGACTCACTGGCCACCTCCTTCCACCGCAAAATCGCCGACATCCACGACAGCTTCAACACCACGACCGCCCCGGCAACCACCGAGACCACTGCCCCCACAACCACCAACCGCCTGCTCTCCTGGACCAACATCAACGACGAGGACACCAGCGAGATCATGAACACCATCCACTCCGGTTCACCGTTAGACCCGTGCCCTCACCACATCTTCAACAAAGCCAGTACAGCCATCGCGCCCCATCTCCGGAAAATAATCAACATCTCCTTCGAGACAGCAACCTTCCCGGAAAGCTGGAAGCACGCCGAGATCACCGCCTTACTCAAGAAACCCAAGGCAGACCCCAAGGACCTCAAGAACTTCCGACCCATCTCTCTGCTCCCGTTCCCCGGGAAGGTCACCGAGAAAATCGTCAACAAACAACTGACCCGGTACCTCGAGGAGAACAACATCCTGGACCCTTCCCAGTCCGGCTTCCGCAGCAACCACAGCACCGAAACCGCCCTCATCGCCGCCACCGATGACATCAGGACCCTGCTAGACAACGGAGAAACAGCAGCCCTCATCCTCCTGGACCTATCAGCCGCCTTCGACACGGTCTGCCACCACACACTACGAACACGCCTTCACAACGCCGGGATCCAAGAGAAGGCCCTGGACTGGACCACATCCTTCCTTTCCGGCCAGAACACAAAGCGTCCGCCTCGCCCCTTCCGATCCAAGGCCACCAAGATCATCTGCGGCGTACCCCAAGGCTCCTCCCTCAGCCCAACGCTGTTCAACATCTACATGGCACCCCTCGCCCACGTCGCCCGACAGCTCAACCTCAACATCATCTCCTACGCCGACGACACCCAGCTGATCCTCTCCCTCACCAAAGACCCTCACACCGCCAAAGCCCACCTCCACGTAGGAATGAAGGCCGTCGCCGAATGGATGAGGACCAGCCGCCTGAAGCTGAACTCGGACAAGACGGAGGTCCTCATCCTTGGTTCCAACCCTTCAGCCTGGGACGACTCCTGGTGGCCAACATCACTGGGAACAGCCCCGCCACCCACCGACCACGTACGCAACCTAGGGGTCATCCTCGACCCCACCCTCTCCATGACTAAGCAGGTCAACGCCGTTTCCTCATCCTGCTTCAACATCCTCCGAATGCTCCGCAGGATCTTCAAGTGGATCCCCACCGAAACAAGAAAAACAGTCACCCAGGCCCTCGTCACCAGCAGGCTGGACTACGGAAACGCCCTCTACGCAGGAACGACGGCTAAGCTCCTGAGACGGCTGCAATGCATCCAGAACGCCTCTGCACGTCTTATCCTCGACATCCCCCGACGCAGCCACATCACACCCCACCTGAGAGACCTGCACTGGCTCCCTGTCAACAAGAGGATAACCTTCAAGCTCCTCACCCACCACACAAAGCACTCCACAACTCCGGACCAGCCTACCTCAACAGACGACTCAGCTTCTACACCCCCACCCGCCAGCTCCGCTCGACCAGCCTCGCCCTCGCCACAGTCCCCCGCATCCGGAAAACGACCGCCGGCGGCAGATCCTTCTCCCACCTCGCCGCCAAGACCTGGAACACTCTCCCCACCAACCTCCAACAGACCCAAGACCTACTGGCCTTCAGAAGACTCCTCAAGACCTGGCTCTTCGATCAGTAGCAGCACCACCCCCCTCTTCCCCCAGCGCCTTGAGACCCTCGCGGGTATGTAGTGCGCTTTATAAGTGACATGATTGATTGATTGATTGAATAAGCAGGATTTATCACTACTATTCCAAAACATGCTAAACTTGATCACGCTACCCCTCTCAGATCAGGAATTACCACTGAAGCACATATCAGGGAATCCCCAATGCATCCTTATGAGAGGGCAGCCTCACAGCAGTGAGAAACCAAATAGGCTCTTTGTCACTACCAGGACATGCCACACAGTTAAGGCACATGTCCTACCTTTTACCTACACTGCACCCTGCCCATAGGGCTAGCTAGGGTCTACCTCAGGGGTGACTGATATGTAGTAAAAGGGGAGTTACAGACGTGGCAACCACTTTGTGTGCCACGTCACAGCGGCAGTAAACTGCGCGCGCAGGCCCTGCAGTGGCAGAGTCCTGAGACAGGTTTGAAAGGCTACTTTGGTGGGTGGCGCAAGCAGCGCTGCAAGCCCACCAGTAGCATTTAACTTACAGGCCCTGCGTATATGGGATACCACTGTACAAGGAACTGATAGGTAAATTAAATATGCCAAACATGTGTAGACCAATCTTACCAAGTTTACCCTAGAGAGCACATGCACTTTAGCACCGATCAGCAGTGATAAAGTGCCCAGAGTCATAAAACCACCAACAACATGTCAGAAAAATACAGGAGGAAGGCAAAATGTTCTGGGATGACCCTGCAAAAAGGGCCAAGTCCAACAATTCCCCAACCAGAAGCGTGCCAGGAGGTGCATTTGCAGTGTGGTGGAGAAAGGGGGGTGTGGCCTTCAAGTCCTCTCAGCAGTACCGCTGTCTGGGACTTACTGGAGGTAACAAGAGGGCTTCTTGGCCCCCAAAGACCCTCAGCATTCAAAGGGACTTCATTCCCCAACCACCTCTGTGCCAGGAGGCGCGTTTGCTGAATGGTGGTGAAGGGGGCGTGGCCTCCGGCAATTTGCTGGAGGTTTATTTTAATTAATTTTTTTCCCTCCCCCCGGGGCCAGTCTTTTATGAAATGGGGAGGGTGGCTGCACGTGTGGCCAATTTTGGTCCCGGGGCTTGCCCTTTATTTATTTATTTTTTTACATGGAGGGGGGCTGCACGGTCCCCCTTTTGAGGCCAATTTCGACCCTGGGGACATCATCCCCCGGGGCAGGCCTTCATATACGTCATCAAACAAAGGGAAGGGGGCAGCGCGGCCCCCACCCTAGGCCAATTTCGGACTGGGGACCCCAAGCACCGGGGCCAGGCCTTCATTTTTTTTTTTTTTTAAATGGGGAGGGATGTCTATGCGCACCCCCTCCTTTGGCCGATATCGCCCCAAGAACACCATCCTCCAGGGTGTGGCCACCTTGGGAACTGTGAGGGAGCCTGAATGCCCCCTTGCTCCCTGCAAGCTCTCCTGCTGGAGCCGGCATTTATTTTGGACAGAGGGAGCTGCTAACGTGCAGCTCCCTCTACCCAAAAGCAATTCTGCTCCGCTTCGTGGAAACTAGAGCATTTTTAATGCTCTCGCTTACACGAACCGGAGCAGTGTTTGCTATTGCTTGGCGGGACCACCGCTCCCGCCAAGCCACAGCAAACTGCAGTGTTTCGGGGCGGGCACCCCACCCCGGGACATTGCTAGAGCCGGCCCTGGGGGGTGGCGGTCCCCAGGGCCATGTAGGGCTCCTGGAGGGGGCCCACGCAGCACCCCTCTTTTGTTTAATAAGTCCCAGGGAGGTGGTGGTCCCCGGGTCCAGGGGTCCCCAACGGTCAGCTTAACTATTGTATTTCTGCCCCGGTGAGGTGGCAGTCCCCGGGGCTGCGGCAGAGGCCGTAGGGCCTCCCCCCGCATTGTTTTTTTTATTTTTTATAATTGATGTTTGTGCCCCAGGGAGGTGGCAGTCCCCGGGGCATCGGGGGCCGCGAGACTCCCCCACATAAAATTATGTTACTGCCCCGGTGAGGTGGCAGTCCCTGGGGCTGCAGCAGAGGCCGTAGGGCCTCCCCGCATTGTTTTTTTTATTTTTATAATTGATGTTTGTGCCCCAGGGAGGTGGCAGTCCCCGGGGCAGCGGGGAGACGTGAGGCTCCCCCGCATGTAATTAAAGCATTTTTAATGCTCTCGCTTACACGAACCGGAGCAGTGTTTGCTATTGCTTGGCGGGACCACCGCTCCCGTCAAGCCACAGCAAACTGCAGTGTCTCGGGGCGGGCACCCCACCCCGGGACATTGCTAGAGCCGGCCCTGGGGGGTGGCAGTCCCCAGGGCCATGTAGGGCTCCTGGAGGGGGCCCACGCAGCTCCCCTCTTTTGTTTAATAAGTCCCAGGGAGGTGGTGGTCCCCGGGTCCCCAACGGCCAGCTTAACTATTGTATTTCTGCCCCGGTGAGGTGGCAGTCCCCGGGGCTGCGGCAGAGGCCAAAGGGCCTCCCCCCCGCATTGTTTTTTTTATTTTTTATAATTGATGTTTGTGCACCAGGGAGGTGGCAGTCCCCGGGGCATCGGGGGGCCGCGAGGCTCCCCCACATAAAATTATGTTACTGCCCCGGTGAGGTGGCAGTCCCTGGGGCTGCAGCAGAGGCCGTAGGGCCTCCCCGCATTGTTTTTTTTATTTTTTATAATTGATGTTTGTGCCCCAGGGAGGTGGCAGTCCCCGGGGCAGTGGGGAGACATGAGGCTCCCCCGCATGTAATTAAATCACTGCCCCAGGGAGGTGGCGGCCCCCGGGGCTTTCAATAGCCTGAGGAGGGGGGCCCGTGCGCCCCCCTCCTTTACTTTTACCATGCCCCCAGGATTTGCCCCACCCGGGAGCTTTAGAAAAAAGACATGCGGGCCCACGCATCTTTTTATTTTTTTTTATTTTGCCAAGGCACCTGCGAGTCCGTGCCAAATTTAAAAAAACGCTTTTAAACCCTGGCGCGGTCCCTATGGGCCCCCCACCATATCTTAGGGGTCAGGTTATTCCTACTCCACCCCTTTTCTTTCTTTCTTTACTTTTTTTCTGGGACTGTGCTTCAAGCCGTGTCCCAAGATGGCTGCCAACACTTCCTGGTTGAAGTGTTGTCAGGCAATCAAATATTAGTAGGATTTGCGAGTCCACTGCAAGGACTCGCGTACCCAGATATCTACATTTTTTAAAGATAGATATCTCAAAAACTACTGAACGGATTTACGTCAAATCACAAAAAGCACGCTTTCTGGACCAACATCTAGCTTTCTGCCAAATTTAGTGTAATTCCGTTCAGCAGTTCGGACTGTAGTCGTGTTCAAAAAATGAAAAACCCCCATAGTCTTAACATAGGGAAAAAGCGTTTGGGGACCCCCTTTTTTCTCGGCCCCCGCTTGACGGATGACCACGAAACTTTCAACACAGCAGCTGAATCAAAAAGGGAAAGTTTTGTTAAAGTTTCATGAAGATTAGTCAAGCGGCGTCAAAGTTACTGGCATAACAAAAAACGCTTTTCCTATGGAAACGGTCCCAACTATAACCACCTACTGTCTATCGGCAGTAGGTTATATATACATACATATGGACATGTAATGGCAAAAAAAGCACTTATTCATTCGGAGTCTGTGCCCGACTTTTTGTGGATGACAAATTTGGGATTGTGTATTTGTGTGTGTATATATATATATATATATATATATATATATAACACAATCCCAAATTTGTCGGGCACAGACTCGGAATTAATAAGTGCTTTATTTGCCATTACATGTCCATATGTATGTATATATATATATATATATATACAGAAAGAAAGAGAGATAGCGATAGATAGTGTAAGGGATACAATTCCAGTAATGCAGTACTCCACAAATTCTAATCTATGGGCCAGATGTACGACCCGTTTTTGCATGTGCAAATGGGTTTGCGAACCCGTCTGCGCATGCAAAAACCTATTGGGCCATGTACATAGCCTATTTAGCGAGTCGCAATTTTTTTGCGACTCGCAAAATAGGTTTTGCGACTCCCTATTTGGAAGGGGCTGCATTTAAAAAAAAAAAACTGCTTCATTTAAAATCAGTCCCAGACATGGTGGTCTGTTGAGCCCAGCAGGCCACGATCCCTGGGAGGGCTGGCATTCCCAAAGGGCTCGCAAATTGCGAGAGGCTCATTAATATTAAGGAGCCTCGCAATTTGCGATCCCATTGGGAATCGCAAACAGTGTTAAACACTGTTGTAAATTTCATTTAGCGCCTCGCAATTTGCGAATCGCAATGTGTCGCAAATTGCGAGGCGCTAAATGAAATGGTATTACATCTGGCCCTAAGTGTTGTACATTCACTGTTTTCCAGCAGAAGTTTGCGTTGTGCATACATATTCAGTCCTGATGTCAGAGGGCATTCACAAGGTCACCATAAAAACTGAACTGGGGATAAACTGCGCATTGATAAAGACCTGTGCTAATGCATCATGTACCCTCTTACAAGTCCGCAGACGACCGACTGGATATTCTCCCTAACAATGTCTTTCCAGAATAACCCCCTGAAGGATCCGTGCTCAGTGCATGGAGCACGGGCCAGCACATGTACACCATGCTCGCTTCTCCGAGCTCCAATCATAAAGTGAAATGAGCGCCAAGCCACGCGCGCGCACAAGCCTTGGGTCATATATTTTATAGCGATAGCTTCAAGGGCTGCTGCGCCTTTTTCCATTCCCTAGCTCCCATTACTGCTGTACTTGAATTACAAGCGCTGGTCTATGATGCACAGTCAATTTAAACCCTATCTCTTCCTTGTTAGGAATCTCAGTTTTTCGGATGAGAAGTAAAAAAAAAAAGAGTGGATTGAAATTGTTACAGGAAATAAATCTGGAACATCTACTCGTGTTCCTGTGCTTGGTGTGTCCATGGTGTGCTCGTCATCTGCATTCAGCTGGTGGACGCGCGAAGCGTGAAATAGAACACAGCCTCCTGGGACATCTCCCAGAGACCCTTAATGATAACCATCCTGGGCTCCATTGGCACTGCCTGTCCCAACATGTCACCCTCCAGCCACTCGTTTTACATAAATGGATTTGAGGAGCAGGAAAAAACACGGGCACTTACTCCAATTAGGGCTTTCCACTCTACCTGCTCACTTGTTTCATTTAAATGTTGTGATCTTTAAGTCATTTATAGCATGAAAATATCTCAGCATAAATCACTTCATTTGCATAGAATTTAGTTACAATGGCCAGGGGGTCTGAACCAAGCACACAGGAGTATGTTGAATGCCTTTGCTGAAAGAGGGTGCTGTAGTGAGGAGGTGAATGCAGAGAGACGTTTGTTTCAAAGCCCAGGTTCATATACTGAAAAGATCATGTATACTATTCTGGAGAGGCACTGCTAAAACAATACAGAGGCCCGAGTTTAAGGGCTAATCCAAGAAACAGAATATAATACGTGTTTGTCTAGAAGAGATAAGCTCCTGATTTACTGAGGGTAAAAGGTAGACATAATTCATCAATCTATTTAATGCTTCCTCACTGGTAAACGAAGAGCTGTGGGAAAATCTAACTTTTACATTTTTTTTATCTTAGTGATAGAAAATGACACACAGAAGGCTCTGTCCTTGGCCACCTCAAATAGATCATTAACGCTGTGATGTTTCTTTTGTCCCTTTGTGGTGGACTAATGTTGTAATGCCCTTGTCAGGCAGAATGAATGATGTAGAATAATGGTGCTGTCACAGCGTTCTGTGTTAGACAGGCTGTGCATGTGTCACCCCAGACCCTAGTGGTGTGTGTTAGTGTTGTTTCTTATTTCAAAGATACCTAAAAAAACCTTGTATTCGCACGTTTTGTTATTGTTTACTTCACGTGCCTAGACAACATACTTAATAATTTCTAACCTTTTTTCTCTTTACCCGACTGAGGCAAAATTGGATGGCAGTGCAAGCGGTGGCCTTTCACATGGGTCACCTGTTTTTCCGATTATGGTCTGGTGCATAAGCCATACAGGGCCTTTGCAAGGTGAGTGGCACTAACAACAAGCACTGGCAAAGCAAATAGGTCTGGCGTTGGCCGCCGGCCTTCTGGCAATTCTTGTTTTGTCACAGTTTTTGCAAAACGTTACTGTTTGGAAAAATACTGGATCCTCATCAATCTAAAACAACAACAAAAACATTTGCTACTGGCAAAAAGGTTTTTGGGGGCATTACATTATGAAAAGACTCATTGGCACTGAACAAAACTACTTAAAAAGTCAGTCTGGCATTGGAGGAAGAAAGAAAGAAAGAAAGAACAAAAGAAAGAAAGAAAGAAAGAGAAGAAACAAGAAAAAAGGAAATGAAAGAATGAAAGAATAAAAGGAAGACAGAAAGATAAGAACAAGAGAGAAAGGGAGAAAAAGAAAAAAGAAGGAAAAAGAAAGAAAAAAGAAAGAGAAGGAAAAAGAAAGAAAGAGAAAATAGAAAGAAGGATAGAGAAGGAAAGTAAAAGAAAAAAGAATGAAAGAAGGCATGAATGAAAACAGACAAAAATTAAAAGAGGCAACAATTAAACAAGGCAAGAGAAAGAAAGAAAGAGAAGGAAGGAAGGAAAGAAAGAAATAACGAAAGAAAGAAAGAGAAAGAGAAAGAAATTAAGAAGCGAAGAAAAAGGGAAAAAAGAAAGAAAAATAGGAAAGAAGGAAAAAAGGAAAGGAGAAAGAAAAAAGTAAAAAGAGGATAACCTAATTCAGAACAATTTCAAACGTACACAAAAAAGTCAGAAAACCAAAACACCCCCAAAAGAATGTACAACTGCTCTCGAAGGTGAGATGGGATCTGATAAAGGTGGAATGTGCATCAGAAGCGTCTTGCTATCACACCAGGCTCAGAACACGAAAGTAATTATAACGTAAAAGGTTCCTATATGTAAGTGTATTATTCGTTTTTTAGTAAAATCAAAAGGTTTTGGCTAACTCCAAAGTGTAACCACACACCCAGACCATGTTGTAATGTGACATGTCAGTGTTCTACAAAATGGTATAAAAAATAAATGTAATTTATGACGTGATCAGTTTTCTAATTTGTGATACCTTCTTATGTCATCAGCAGTACATTCTGTAGGGGAGCGTAGGATGGAAAACTACCTTAGTAACACGCTTTATCAATGTTTCTCAGTTATTACTGGTGTAAATATGTCAGAGTCTGGGGCCATTGGATTTTTTTTTAAATGCAGTACTTTAATTGCCAGTACATCAGTACATGGAAATTGCAAGTTCACATTGCTGAACTAAAATAAATTTGATTATTACTATTTAATAAATGAATGTGCTCCAAAACTTGTGCGGAATGTATATCAACATTGCAGATTACTAGACTTGGCCGTTTCTCCGGTGCCATACCCTAACTTTTTGCATTCACCTCTCCTGTTTTCTCAACCTGTTTTTGTTGGCTTTTAGGACTCTGTGCACTTTATCACTGCTACCCAGACCCTTGATCAGAGCCTCAGGGATAGAAAAGGATCCGACCATCTTGAACCTGGACCCTGCCTGAGTCAGTCCTGACCCTCCAAGTGTGCCCCTCCAGACCTGAACCTTTGGAATGGGGTTAAAGGTGCTGTACCAGCCTATCTGGAGGTTCCACCAAATCTGGCGCAAAGCGACATGAAGCCCCTCAAAGCAATGCCGAGCAGACCACGCACCAAACACATAAGGTACAATTCCCAGAGGACCAAACTTGGTCCTGTGCCCCTCCTGCTCTCCATCGCAGTCAGCCTGAACTTATGACTTTCACCCGGTCCAGCGTGACCAGATACACTTAGTTGGTGCTTTGCCCCTTCTGGCACTACTTTTATCTAAAGCTCTCCCTTTCTACTGATTGGATGTTTCTCATTTTGGTGTTATTTTATTTATTAAATTTTACTCTATTTTCTTAAATTGATGTGGGACATTACTTGTGTTGCGGTTTCACTTTAATTCTGTTTGTGCGCTGCATAAATAAGTTAAACATTTTCTCTAGTTAAGCCAGACAGCTTTTGTGCCAAGCTAACAGGGGGTTAGGCACAGGTTAATTAAGTGACTTTTGTGGTTCACCATGAGAAGGATTGTGGCTGTTGCTTGAGAAGAGCTCACACCCCCCTCAACCAATAACTCAATTTCTCACACAGATGATCTAGATTTTGTTGCTTTATGTCACTTTGCTTTGATTAGGCTTCCAAAATACACAACTGGAGTTTCAGATGTATTAGACACAGCCCTAATGCTTTCAAATGTAACTTTCAACTATTTAAATGTCTTTGTCCCTCTGTGCTTTTCTTGTGAATTGAGTAGGAACAAATTAAATCATCTTTATTCCTTTGCTATGCCTTGAAATCCAACTTCACGAATCATGTCACATTTTAAAATGACATTGTGGCATTCATCTCTCACTTTACTGTTTCCCAGTTACAATCTTAGGCCCTCAAGGAAAACCGCTGCAGTAGTGTCACGTGAGAAATTACCAATACCGAAATACCGGGACGAAAATGTAGGGGTCCAGTGAACGTCATTTTATTTCAGAGGACATTCCAAGCAATGTTTTATCAGATAAAAACATCTTGCAACTCATTCAGCTTTGTGGAAAGGCTAGATCCAAATTATCCTTTGGATATCACAAAGTAAGAGAATCATCTTTGATACACTGAAGAGAATAATCATATATTAAAATCCCAGGTGAATAGTTCCTTATTGAGGCATTAATGTGTCTGCTCTACAGCTGAGTTGGAGAGGCCCAGTGTTCTATAATTCACGATGCAAAAATTCACTGACCTGGAAGACCATAATCGTTGCAATGTCATTACCTTCCTTATGATGGGTGGCCTCCCTCCTCAGGAGTTCAAGAGATCACATTACCTCTGTGAATTGCAGTTGTTATGCCTTGATAGGGCATATTTTGACTGAAACTCAGACAGCATGGACAGTCCCTCAATAGCGTAAGTGGGAGCTTCAGATTCCAGCTCAGGCTACTTTGCATAGGATGCACTACTATATTTCTACTAAAATTGACATTGACATAATTGTATTTGAACTTTCTCCTCCTATGTCTGCCCCTAATAACACAGGATCATTTAATCTATGCACCACAAAAGCTTTGAGGCCAAGGGCATTGGGAATGGGACATGGACAGCCTTAGGGAGAGCTAAGCAAGGGACCTGATATCCCCGTCACCAAAATATATGGGGGGATATTGTCCTGTGCGCCCACCATTCCACTGCAAAATCTAGTGTGGATAAATTCACCCTGTCCCCCATACTTCCTGCATCCATGCTTCAGACAGCAGTCCAGACTCTCATGGTCACAGCACCACTTCTGATTCTGGTTTGTAATTAGTCCATCAACCACAATGCTAAGGCAACCCTATCACAGGCAACAGGCCCATGGTAATCAATTCTCATTTCTGCAATAACATGAATATAACATCATTACCATTATGACATTGTTTTTACTTGAAAGGCAAGAGATGAAATGCGTCTCATTTTCATTAAAGGGATTGGAATATGAATCTGTGAGTGCCTTGTTTGTTGGGAAGCTTTACATCTATCTGTCTGTGTGTGGGGATCAAACCAGGAAAATATATATTACCTACTGGCGGTCGCCAGTAGGTAGTTATAGTTAGGACCTATTTTCCATAGTAAAAGCATTTTTTGTTTTCCCGTTTGACGAATGTTCGCGAAATTTTCAAAACTAGTGGGGCGCTCCGGTCAGCTCCTGTCTTGAAAGTTTCGGGGTGATTCGCCAAGCGGGGGCCGAGAAAAATAAATAAATATATATATATATCCAACAACTACAGTCGCTTCTGCAGCAGCCTCTTTGAGTGAGGAGTGTCCGGCGGGGTAGCGAACCCCCAAATATCCACAACTTAACCGTAAATCGACTCAGGAACCACAATTCCGGGTCAGAAATCACAGCGCCGACACTCTGAATGGTGAAAGACATATGTTTATTCACACACAGCAGTAACAATGTCCCAACACGTTTCGGAGTTAAAAACACTCCTTGATCACGGGTCAGGCTTAAACGTGCAAACCACCTCCTTTAAAGAGACAGTGAGTGCATTATACAAACAACATAGAAGAGATACTATGTTTACTATTTACATTGTTAATGGAGCGTTACAGAGTGAAATTGACAGAAATTCAGGAACAATTTCATTCATTGAATTCTAATAAATGTTAGTTGAGTTTAAGCACAAATACATGCAATACTACAATTGTTGGTAGTCTTAATGCGGTATTGAACGGGTCTGTGAACACCTTTCCACTTGAAACATTGCTGTATCAATCTTTCAAGCCCCAGTGGGCATTTTCTTCATAAGGTAACGAGTTACTCAATGGCAATAAAAATATATTAATGGCAACAAAAATGTTATAATCTTATTCTGACCTTGAGTATGGTCACTAATGACTCAATTACGCCCTAGTGGGCAAAAATAGACAGGCAGCATCCTGTAACCACCAGTTCATGCCTGCTTGTAATCTGCCAATCACAGTCTCTTGTTAAATAACTGAGCATACTGAATTAAACAATTGAATAACATTATATTCGTGTACTTGTACTCTCTTCACCATCTTATATTAGATAATAAAAAAATTCATATCATTGCCAAAGATTAGATATAGTCACCAAAGATAACGTCCATATATAGAAAAATACATTATACATTGGACTTCACAATCAATATCTTGTGTAGATGTACTTCAGCCATACAATATCTGATCGTATGTCCACTCTTTTACACATTCCCCGTCTATAATGAAAAAGAACAAAGTATACTCATTAAAACCAATTTAACAGCGCACCTATTAAAAAGGCACTAGCCTATGCAGAAAAAAAGATACTTGATTGAAATTAGAAACATATTTAGCCTAGGTGTACTGCCATTTCTTCATCAAGATTCAAACCATTAGGAAACACAGTATCGTATTTTATTATCATTTTGGATTCGAGTCTCCTTAACTCAGTGGTACGATCACCCCCTCTTTCTTTAATCGGTATGGTGTCAAGAACTACAAATTTCATTCGATTACAGTTTTGGGAATGGTGTATTTTAAAATGACGGGCCACCGAGTAATGCTGTTCGTTATTTCGAATGGCTCGCATATGCTCCAAAACCCGCTTCCTGGCCCTGTGAATTGTGCTGCCTATATAGACTAGCTTACAGGGACAGATAAGCGCATATACCACATACTCTGAATCACATGTAAGATATTTATTGATGGTAAATGGTTTCTGGTTTGAAGACAATAGAACCTTTTTGCAGCTGTTGCTGAATTTACAGGCCTTACACCGATTAAATGTGTAAAAGCCTTTGATGGTACTTTTGGTTGTTACAGGTTTAACCAGGGATTGGCACAGCGAGTCCTGTAAAGATTTGGCCTTCCTAAATGTTATTTGTGGGTGTTCCCCAATGACCAGTGCCAAATCTGGATCTGTGTGTAACACATTCCAGTATTTTTTTTGATTTTTCTTCAGATTCCAAAATTGGTTATTGTAAGTACTTATGAACCTGATAGTTTCATCTGATTTATCTTTGGGCTTGGGGCAGAATAAACTGTTCCTGTCCACATTCCTTACTTTTTCCACAGCTTTGTCTATGGTTTTGTGGCTATATCCTCTTTCTTTAAATCTTTGTTTCATGGTGGCTACCTCACTAATAAATCCTTCATCACTGCTACAGTTACGCCTAGCTCTCATCAATTCGCCATATGGAATACTTTCAATTAGAGCCCCTGGGTGACAGCTATTGGCTCTTAATAAGCTGTTCCCGGATGTGGATTTTCTATATAACCTACTTATTAACTGGTTATTCTGAGCAGTGAGTTGGATGTCAAGAAACTCAATGGTCGTGTTTTCAATGTGACTAGTAAACTAGAGATTCAAGGTGTTTTTATTTAAGATATTGACAAACTCAAGAGCTTCCTCTCGTGTGCCATCCCAAATACAAAAAATTTCATCAATATAGCGCACCCAGAGGACAGCGTGGGATTGGAATAGGTCGATGTTGTTGACCACTTGCTCCTCCCACCAGCCGAGGTACAGACCTGCAAAACTGGGGGCGAAGCAAGAACCCATCGCCGTCCCCTGGGTTTGTCTATAAATGACTCCATTGAAGATGAAAAAATTATTATTGAGACACTCAGTGATCATCTCAATAATCATCAGAGTGTGCATCATGTATGAGATTGATCTAGATTTCAAAAAATGTTGACATGCATTGATTCCTAAGACATGAGGAATACATGTGTATAAGCTATTGACATCAAGACTCAATAGCAAATATTCTTTTTTCCATTCTATGTCTTTGATGCACTTTAAAAAATCCTCCGTATCACGCAAGGTCTGTACCAACGGTTGGAGAAAGTGGCCCACGTACATAGACGTGTTCTCCATCATGCTCCCACTCGAGGAGACAATAGGTCTCCCCGGCGGGGTAACAGGGTTCTTGTGCAGTTTGGGGAGTAAGTACAGCGCAGGTATTTTAGGAAATGTTCACATTAGAAATTGAAATTCTTCAATTTCTTATATCCCATTATCTTTCCATTCTACCAGTTTGTCTGTATAGGCTTTACTTGTGGCATGACTTTCTCGTGACGATTTCTCATATCGATCGGGATCATTAAGTTGTTTTAAACCCTCACTCAGGTACATTGTCCTAGGCCATACCACAATGTTCCCTCCTTTATCGGATTTTTTTATAATGATACTGGTATTACTTGTTAGTTCATTAATGGCCTCAAAATGGGCTTTTTTCAAGTTTTTAGGCCCATAATATTTTTTGAAATTCATATTTTTCATTTCTTTGATCATCCCTTGTTCAATAATTGCATCATTTGTTATTTGAGGCAAAAAAATGGATTTGGGTCTGAAACCACTAGGGGCACTCATACCAGTATTGATTTCTTCACTAATCATGTCAGAGATGGTATTGTCTGTATTTTGATCAAATCAAGGTCATTAACATCCAAAACATTATCAGGTTCATTACGTGAATCATTCTTTTTCTTAGGCATATTCGCAAACCATTTTTTTATCTTCAATTTACGTACGAAATGAAATAGATCAATACAAGAATCTGTATAATTAAAATTGGCTGTTGGGCAAAATGAAAGTCCCAGGGATAAAACATGCAATTGGTTTTTTGCTAAAATTAAGTTGGATAAATTTACCACAGTCTTGGTATCCATTATACGGCTGATTTCTTGCCCCTTGTTAACATTCCCACTGGGCTTTCGTCTTGATCCCTTGGCTGCTGCCTGCCTCCTCTGCCTCCGCGTCCTCGACCTCTTTTGGCTGGTGTGCCTTTGTTGCCCGAATTGTTTGCTCTTCCACGGGCAATGAGGTTGAACTCCTTTAAAAAATTGTTTTTTACTCCCAATGGTTCCTTGTGGACTGGTGCAACATTCTCAATCAAATTGATAGAACTTGTTTCAGCGCTGGTGCCAGCTGAAATACTTAGCACTGGTGACTCTTCAGGGGTCATACTCTTGGTATGACCCCTGAAGTGGATGGTTGATCTTCCCCTTGTTTTTCAACCGTCATAGACCTTAGATGATCAAACTTTTTACCAAAGGTCAATATTTGGCCCTTTTGATAGTCAATCGTTTTTATTTTAATTTCGTCCTCAACTTTAGAAAGTCTTGTTTCAATTTTAGCCATTTCCGTATTGAACTCAAGTTCATATATTTCCTGTAGTTTAACAGTTAATTCTTCAATTTCTTGTTTTAGTTTGTCGCCGTCCTTTTTATCATACTTCACCAGTATGCATAGCATAATCGTGGAACACTCATGGTTATTTTGCATCCATTCATCGAGCATATTCGGGTCGGGATTTTTGAAGGTAGGTGTTATAAAAATTCTAAGTCCTCTGGGGACACGATTACAATCGATGTATTTTTGAAGTGCCTCTGCTTCCCACCACTTCGATTGCTCTTTTTTTAGAGATTTCCACAAGCTGTCCCATAGCTGTTTTTTGTTTTTGGACGGGCTGGGTTCATTCCTGTCAGCAACATTATCAATTTCATGCAAAGCGGCTGCTGTGAACAGTTTTTCGGCCGCCTCTTTTCTCCTGCTATCTCTATTTACTGCCATAATTCAGTGTGACTCAATTAAATCCCCCGCGTGCACTTTGATACACAGTTTTAGAGGTATTTACTTTTCAATGTAACGCGCATTGTCTCATCCGAAAACAGTGCGCGAACTTACTCACAGCCTTTGTAGATTTGTATTGACTTGCTGCACACAATTTCAGAACGTGACGGGTTTTACCTTCCGGTGCCGGTTCTCAGTGTAGGTGTCCTCCGTCTCCAGCCTCCAAGATCCAGCATGCATCCGTATCGGTTTGACCGTTAACGTCGATCCTAGTGTGCCAAAGTCATTATTGCAACGATAATCCGTTTACCGCTACAAGAAAGGTGGGCTGCAGCATTTAAATCCAATCCAACAACTACAGTCGCTTCTGCAGCAGCCTCTTTGCGTGAGGAGTGTCCGGAGGGGTGGCGAACCCCCAAATATCCACAACTTAACCGTAAATCTACTCAGGAACCACAATTCCGGGTCAGAAATCACAGCGCCGACACTCTGAATGGTGAAAGACGTATGTTTATTCACTCACGGCAGTAACAATGTCCCAACGCGTTTCGGAGTTACAAACACTCCTTGATCACGGGTCATATATATATGACCCGTGATCATATATATATGACCCGTGATCATATATATATATATATATATATATATATATATATATATATATATGCTCCAAATTACCCACAGGCAAGGTCACACTGGACCAGCAGCTCGCTACAAGCGTTTATTCAGGTAAGGCTAAACTCCGCATTTCAATATGATCGCAATTCTCGTGTCGATAGTTATAGCCTGACGCGTTTCTGAGCTTCCGCTCTCATCAGAGGCTCGACCGGAGATTCGTGCTGTTTGACACACCCGCGTATTTATTGATAATTAACCGCCCTCAGATATATATATATATATATATTGATGTGATCAAGGCCGGTTTTCCCGGCCGAAACGCGTCATGACATTGATGAGAGTGAAATAATAAAAGACTAAATCGCACAAGCAACGAGGAGTTTGTGCATTCCTTATCGCCGTATTGCTGTATGGAGGTTAAGGACTGATCGTTGGTGAAATATATATATATCTATATATATATATCTTTCTCCAAATAAGGACCCTTGCTTCTAGTCAGGGTAAAGGGGATACACACTTTAAATAACCCCTGCTCACCCCCTGGGTAGCTTGACATGAGCAGACAGACTTATCCCAAAGGCAATGTGTAAAGTATTTGTACTCAAAACACACAGTAATACAGTGATAACACCACAAACGGACACCACACCAGTTTAGAAAAATAAAGTATCTTTATCTAAACTCAACAAGACCAAAACGACAAAAATCCAACATACATGTAATAAGAATATGACTTTAAAAAGGTTTCAAACAACTTGGTCCATAGAAAACTATGGATGCCTGATTTCTCTCAAAGTACCTGTAGTTGCGACAAAATTCACAAGGCCAAAGAGTTAGGAAGCGTAGAAAAACAAAGAGATGCATCAGTTCCTGAGACCATGGGGAGGCGATGCAACAGTTCTGCTGCACGCAGGAGAAGTGATGCATAGAATCTGGTCTGTAGGGGGAAGTGATGTGTCGATTCAGAGACGGTTCGGGTCCGTGGGTGATGCATCGGGAAAACTTGCTGCACAGGTACGATGCGTGGAAATCCGGGATGCAGCGGCAATCGATGCGGCGGCGTCAAGCGGCTCTGCGTCGGATTCTTCAGCTGCGATCCCTCGATGCATCGGTTCTTGCTGTGGCAACAGGCGCTGCGTCAGTTTCGTCAGCGGCGCAGCGATGCGTGGAGATTCTTCTCGCACAGCAGTGCTGCATCGGAAAAACAGCCGCAAGAAGAGCAATGTGTCGATTTTCTTGTAGTTGCGTTGCTTTTCCAGCTCCCAACAGCAGGAACAACCTCCAGAGGCCCAACACAGTCACAGGCACCTCTTGGCAGGTCAGAAATCCTAGCAAGGAAGTTCAGGGGAGCTGGAGGTGAAGTCTTTGCGTCCCTGAGACTTCAGAACAGGAGGCAAGCTCTACTCTAGCCCTTTGAGATCTTCCTCAAGCAGGGGGACACAGCACCAAAGTCCTTGTCCTTTCCTTGACAGAAACAGCTACTGCAGGCCAACCCCAGACAGCACACAGCAAAGGGGCAGTACTCCTCCTCCAGTTTCTCCAGCTCTTCTCTTTGGCAAAGGTTCCTCTTGATTCCAGAAGTAGTCTAAATTTCTGGGGTTTTAGGTCTAATACATATACCCCAAAATGTCTTTGTTCTCTTTGTGCAAGGGTCTCGGAGCCCAGTCCAAACCTGTTCTATCCTCATTGGTGCAGTATAACCACAGGGGGTGGAGACAGCATTGTGCAAGGGAGACAGGCCCTATTCCGGTGCAAAGAAATCTCCTCCCACTACTATAAATTCAGCCATGGTCTATTCAGCTCAGCTCTGAGCCATCCAAGAAGGGCCAGGCACACCTCAACCCAACCCCCAGTGGCTGTCTACAGTGAATGCACATCCCCCGCCCCTGTCACTCCAAAACCAGTCAGTCAAAACACAAACAGGCAGAATGGTTAAACAAGAAAATGCCTACTTTCTAAAATTGGCATTTTCAAACTCACAATTTAAAAACCACCTTTACTAAAAGATGTGTTATTAATTTCTGAGTTCAGGGAGCCTAAACTTTATTTCTCTATCTTGACCCAATGGGAAGTTATACTTGTAAGATGTTACAAAGCATTTCCTATTCTATCCTATGGGGCAAGATAGCCTTTCAATAGTGAAAAACGAGATTGGCAGTATTTCACTATCAGGACATGTCATACACACCAGGACATGTCCTACCTTTCACATACACTGCACCCTGCCCAGGGGGGTACCTTGGGCCTACCATAGGGGTGCCTTACATGTAAGAAAAGGGAAGGTTAGGGCCTGGGAAGTGGGTGCACTTGCCAGGTTGACATGGCAGTTCAAAACTGCACACAAACACTGCAGTGACAGGTCTGAGATACACTTACAGGCTACTCATGTGGGTGGCACAATCAGTGCTGCAGGCCCACTAGTAGCATTTGATTTACAGGCCCTGGGCACACACAGTGCACTGTACTAGGGACTTATCAATAAATCAAATATGCCAATCAGGGAGAACCAAATGTAATCACGATTTACACAGGGAGCACTTGCACCTTGACAATGATCAGCAGTGGCAAAGTGCCCAAAGCATCTAAGCCAGCAAAAACGAAATCCAGCACAGAATCAAAAATACAGGAGGTAGAGGCAAAAAGTCAGGGGAAACCACAAAAAAGATGCCAAGTCTAACATATATATAGATGTATAGATATATACCCGTGACCAAGGTCTTAGTTAGACCGAAACGCAGAGATCTGTTGGTTTCTGTAAGAGGCAATAAAGGAAATTAATTACCTGACTCGTGAGTGCGATCCGACTTCTTTCAGATGGTTTGTGGTTGATGTGAATAAGGCGTGGCTCTGCCATGCAACGGACCCACACAGCTGTAGAAGTGCCATAGTTATCCAGCGAAAAAAGGGAGCCCCTTTGTGTTGGCTATATATATATATATATATCTATACATCTAAATATATCGATATCTCTATCGAGATAGAGATGTAGAGATATATATATATATATAATCACTGAAAAAACCATAGGTTTCAGGGACGTCATAGTTAGAAATTAGCATTTAAAAAACCTTTGAAATTCACTGAAAAAACCATAGGTTTTAGGGACGTTATAGTTAGAAATTAGCATTTAAAAACCTTTGAAATTCACTTAAAAAAACCATAGGTTTCAGGGACTTTATAGTTAGAAATTAGCATTTAAAAAACCAGTGAAAATCAGCCGTTATAGTTAGTTGAGCTAACTATAACTCGCGCCCCCGCAATGCACTGCTGATGATGTCAAATATTACATCATTCATGACATGGTCAGTGACATCACTGATGACATCACTGATGACATCTTAAATGACATCACTGATGTGGCTGCGTGGCCCCCCTTCCCTGGGCCACTTTTGGCCCCGGGGACCCCAACCCCAGGGCCTGGCCTCCTTGATGGGGACCGTGGGGGGAGCCCCAATGCCCCCACGGTCCCAGCTGGCTCCCCGCCTCCTGCGGGAGCCGGCATTGCTTTTGGGCAAGGGGAGCTGCTAACATGCAGCTCCCCTTGCCCAAAAGCAATTCTGCTTTGCTTCATGGAAGCGAGAGCAGGTTATGAAGCAAAGCAGTGTTTGCTATGGCAGGACGGGAGCTCCCGCCCTGCCATAGCAAATGGCAATGTCGCGGGGGTAGGCACCCCGGGACATTGCAGGAGCCGGCCCTGGGGGGTGGCGGCTCCCAGGGCCAAGGAGGGCTCCAGGAGGGGGGCCGCATGGCCCCCCTCCCAACTGCTTAAAGCCCCGGGGAGGTGGTGGTCCCCGGGTCCGCAACGGACCCCCATATTTAAATAATTAGTGCACCGGGGAGGTGGTGGTCCCTGGGGCAGTGTGGGGGGGGCAGGAGCCCCCCCACTTTTTTATTTTAATTTAAGCCCCGGGGAGGTGGCGGTCCACGGGGTTTGGGGGGCCCCGCGAAGCCCCCTGCCCATAATGAGGAATGCCCCGGGGAGGTGCCGGTCCCCGGGGCTGCGGGGAGGCTGGGTGCCCCCCCACATAATGGATAAAGCCCCGGGGAGGTGGCGGGCCCCCACTAATTTATTGCGCATTGCCCCGGGACCTGGCCCACCCGGGGGCTTATAGAAAACGAAGCGCGGAAACCCGCGCTTCGTTTTTATTTTATTTTCTCAGTTGGATTTGCGCACCCAGCGTGAATTTGGCCGATTTTTAAAAAGAGAATGCTTTTTTTTGGCCCTGGGGGTCCTTGTGGGACCCCCTGAGCAGGCCTAGGGGGTCAGGGTGTTTGTACCCTGCCCCCTTTTCTTGTTTTTTATCATTTTTTAAACTGTTTTCTTGTGACTCGGTTACCGAGTCACAAGATGGCTGCCAACACATTCTGGTTTGGAGTCTTCGCAGCCAATCAGAATGAATCTCGCGCTCGGGAGGGTTCACGAATCCTCCTTGGTGCTCAGATATATAAATCTTCATTTTTTTAATTTCTCAGCAACTACTGAACAGATTTACACCATTCCTATGGAAATTACCATGGGGAAAACGCGTTTTGGGACCCCCTCTTTTCTCAGCCCCGCTTGACGAATCACCCCGAAACTTTCAAGACAGGAGCTGACCGGAGCGCCCCATTAGTTTTGAAAATTTCGCGAAGATTCGTCAAACAACACCAAAGATATTGGCAAATCAAAAAAAGCTTTTCCTACGGAAACTAAGTCCTAGCTATAACTACCTACTATGTATATATAGGTAGGTAGTTCTAGTTAGGAACTGGTTTCCACAGACAGAGCATTTTTTGTTTTGCTAATAGCTTGGGTGCTTTTTGACAAATCTTCACAAAATTTTCAAAACTAGTTTGCCGCTCACTTCAGCTGCTGTCTGGAACAATTCGAGGTGATCATTAAAGTGGGGGCCAAGAAAAAGGGGGGTCCGGAAATGCGTTTTCCCCATGCAATTTCCCATAGAGATTTTAGATACAACTGCAGCCCGAACCGCTGAACAGAATTACACCAAATTTGGCAGAAAGCGACATTTTGGTCCAGAAAGAATGCTTTTTGTAATTTGATGTAATCTGTTCAGAAGTTTTGGAGTTAATAAAGAAAAAAGATTTATGTATATCTAGAGACGTAGATCGACCGCGGATCCATGCATCCGCCATGATCCGCGGATCCACACACCAACAGCAATGCCGGCTGCAACCTAAGAGGAAAGTTGGGGCAGCCCTTCTGTGAATCAGGCAAATAAAAATGTCATTTGAGAGGCCATCAATTATGCCACTGACCATGTTATGAGTGATGTAATATGTGAGGTCATAAGCAGTGCATTGCGGGGGTGTAAGTTATAGTTAGCTAACTGCTGAATTTCTATGTTTTTGTGTGTGTGTAAAATCTGAATCTAACTATAATGTCCCTGTAACCTTTGTTTTTTTCCAGTGAATATATATATATATATATCGAAATGCAACACTGAGTTCCACTTTAACACAAAAATGGATATGAGGAATTACCCCAATCACTGGTATCGACACCAAAACTTTTTTCAGAAGCCTTATGATTTTAGTGAACAGATGCCACAGACCAGTACCCCAATCTGAAATGTTTTCCTGCTCCTGTGCAGTTCACCATCTGCCAGTTTTATGGGCAGATCAATATCTTAGCTACAGTTTGACAAAGACATATTGATAGGTGTTGTAAAGATCATGACATTTACAAACAATTGATGTTAGTTGAAGAACACAAAGAAAATGAAACAGTATGTTATTTTGGTAATTCACAGCATTTTGGAAACATGCCTACTATTACATTAGAAAATCACCCTCCTCATGTACAGCAACACTAGGTAGGTCGTTAAAATTTGTTGCTCTAAAAATTGGGTCATAGACCTAAAAAGATTGGGAAGCACTCTATTAGACCCAAACAGGCAGTCTTAAATATAATTATGAAGGCAATCACAAATCTTACTCCAAACATATTTCTACATCAAATGAATATTATTACATTTAAATAATATATGGTATAAATCACCATTTTCTGAATGGCAAGACCAACATAATAGTTTACTGGAAAATGTATTCAACTTGACAGGTGTCAACAAAAGACTAATTAAATTAAAAACAAAAGGTGTGGTTTTTTTTAACAGAGTTTGGATTTTTAAGCAATTTATCACAGTCAGAAATTAATCAAAATGATTCAAATGTCAAAATACCAATTTTCCAGAACAATTTAATATTAGACTTACGTTTTGATTAGTTAAAGGTCCTTATCTATTAAATATGCTTTAGGACTGAAATTTGCTAACACATATTTAGGACACTTCTGTGAGAGGGAAGTTAGTTATGGTATCAAAGCAATCACAGTACGAATGAAGATTAGTGAAAAGCTCCACAACAGACTCGATAGTATTTATTTACAGTTCATCTAGTAAATTAAAAGCATTTTGGCCGACAAGCACTCACTCAATCTTCTACCGGCAGCTTGAAAATTTGCATTTGTGGATTAAACAATCTATTGAAGCTTACACATCTGGATCAAACCAAAGCCAATCAGACATTTTTGTCAGTGGCAATTTCCAACCCCCAACTTTTCCTTTACATTTTTATTATACATGTTTTATATTCAGTAAGTTGTTTTCTTTATAACATAACTAATCATTTAATTAATTAATTTCATTCAACTTATTTTGATCTTTTTTTTATTTTGAGTTACCATAAAAATGTGAACCTTTTACACTTTGATTCAGATTTTTAAACAGTTATCAACTCCTCATAATTTTGCATTCAACTAGGTATTACTTCATATCTTGCTAAATCCTCCCCGCATCATAAGACTGATTTATGATTTTCAAAATGTATTCACTACACTACAAACAGAGGGCTCGCAAATTGGCATAATTAAAAATAGCATTTTAATTCATTTTGTCTTTTCATTAAAATGTTTCCAAAGAAGGGTCTTTCTCTACTACAAGCCCATTGTAAAAATTGGGTTTATGTGTGCATTTTGCTACATTTTGAATACAAGTAGGCACAAATGAGCATAGAAGATTGTTTTAAATGAGTATGAATGTCCACAAAGATAGACCTGTGCCAGTGCTCACCTTATTTAACATTTTATTGCATTTTCCAGACTACCCCTCCATAAATGGCAAAAGCGGCGGCTGCCTCAGAACGGGGGGGGTGTGGCGGGGGAAAAAAATAAACGTACCTTTCCTTCGCCGCAGCAGCACGCCTCCCCTCCATCCTCGTCGTCTTAATTGGCAGCACCAGAAGCAGACTCTCCCAGCCAATCACGACGCTGCATGAGCAGCATCCTGATTGGTCTGAGCAGCCTGTTTGGCCGCTCAGGCAGTGCCTGGGAGGCTGGGCATGTTCTCCGTCGGGCTGTGCAACACAGCCAGGTGGAGAACATGCTAAGTGCGCATAAATGTTTGGCCGGCCCAGTGCAAAACACTCCTTACTTTGCTCAGCCCCTGCCCGACCAGGCTCCAGTCCCGCACAGAAAAATAAAATGATAATAACGTCTTGTTATTATCATTTACTTTTCTTTTTGCCCTGCTCAAATAGCAGTGGGGGGAGCTGCCACTGAATACCATATGAACACATCTGTAGATAATGTACAACTGTGGAAAGTATGCAAACTTTCTGTACATTTTGCACTTTTCCACTTACGATGTGTCTGGCTTCGTGGATCACATCCAGCCTTTACATGCAGTAGTTATGATTTGTTTCCATGTGCAGGTCTCACTTAGGCAGGGAAAATGGTTTGCAAATCTGGCTCTTCGGACTATGGCTAAGACATATATTTTAAGTCGTTTTCAAGCTTTCTAATGAGGATAGGAATACAAATAAAACATGCAATAAGTTGTCAGCCAGTTTACAACTGTAAAGAATGTGAATGAGCACTGTGAATTAAGTATGTGAAGTGATTTTACTTTATGAACTGGTTTTCAGGACCATTAGCTTATATGTCCTTAAACCCTTGCAAGAGAGTAAGAAAAAAGAATTACTGGCTCTACAAAATAGTAAAGAATACTTTTCACTAGAGTTCAATGTTATTTTTTACGAAGGTGACCTGTGACATTGTCTGACCCTTGTATTATTGGAGCTAATGGGTCTTCATCCTGACTCTAGCTCCAATTACAATAGACCTTTTGCAGCCTATTAAGTTAAATCAATATCACAAGCAACTCAGTTTACATCGGACTTGGCACAACTGTGCCTTCTAATGCAAAGTCACATATTTAAATTAAGTCCCTTTCAATAATTCTTTGTGATGCAATTTCCAGACCAGATTTCAATGCATACCATATATGTACTTATTGTTGGAAATGTTTAAGAAGCTGCTAATAAATCTTGAGAGGAAAATGTTGTTTCGCTATCAGAGATAAAAGGTGACTTTGTATTATGTCCTCTTCTCTTGGGGCCCAACTAAGCTGGAATTAAGTGTGTATATAGCGTAGTTTCTAAGTGTAGTTTAATGTTTGATATTGAGGTGGTGCAACTAAATCTCCTCTCATAGGGTTGAGGTGGAAATATCTGGTTGGAAAAGCAGGTTTATGCTAACAAATTCACAAATCTGAGAATATATGCAGACTTTTCCAAGAGGTTTTACCAGGAAATACTATTCTAAATGTTCTCCTGTTTAGGGCAAGGGTAAAACATATGTGGGGTGCATTCTGGATGGGAAAGTGAAGGTAACATATATTCCAAGGCGATATAAGTTTCCCTGTGGAGAAACAAAAAATGTTTTAAAGTGGAAATGCATAAATGCAGGTTTGTGTTAATATTTATGCACATAAAAAGATACACTAATTACATTTACACTCATAAATAGGAACACTGGAGTAACAACGAATTCACAAATAAATTCAAAATCACAACTGGGAATCTGACGTGCAGGTTCAGTGCATTCCACTGAGGTCCAAAGCTCAAGCCCATTGTCTTTAGTGAGAGGAACTAGTTCGGATGTGTAACCCTACCTTTTTTTAAATCGAAGTGAATTTGGGAGGGTGAGCAGATACATTTTTCTAAGAGTTCTGCTACTGTGGGGATCTCGGAATTGGGCTACGGTTTGTAATGGGGTTTTTTTTTTAGGAGGGGAGCTATTCTGGGTCCTTAAACAACAGACAGGACAATTATTTACTACACTGGGGATTTAATTATTTTATGAATCAGCCCACAATGTATTTACTATTACCTACCTTGGTATGTGATACAAAGATGAGGCTATTGACCTGCATTCTTTAAATAGCAATACAACCCGCCACCTGCAGGTAGTGCATATTTAAACTTTTAATGTGCGATAAGAGGTTGTCATAACAGTTAGTACTGTACTCTTTAAGTGTGAAATCAGGACACACAAATTGGGGGGAGAGAGCATCAACATTGTCAAAATGGTCCAAATGCTGCCCTTGCTTACATGTCTTAACAATACATAAATCCAACTGGTTATTGGTTTCGAGAAATAGAGAGAGACAGAGAGAGAGATGATAAAGATAGAGCAAACTGTATTATTTAATTTAACAAAACAGTCCATCAATAATATTTTACAAGCCCTAAAAACAGCAAAACCTATTGTGCTTCAACAATATTTCATATTGAAATCAAAATAATGGTTGGAGATGGACAGAGACAAAAGCTATGCTGTGATTCAACACCATGTCTCAACAAGTAGAGGGGGGACTAGGAGCTAGTTATGGTCCAGTACTCCTGATGCTAATCATGAAACCAAATGTGGGGTAACTGTTCCAAAAGTGGGGGTGCTGAAGGTCACCCACTCACCAGAAGTAGGGGGAAAAAAAAATAAAAGAAATTGGTGAAAGGAGGTACCTAGGTTTAGAACCCACTAGTAAGAGCCAAGCGCATGTCTTGTCTCTTGTTGCCCTCACACACCCCGAAGGATGTCACGCTTCATCATCGGGCGTTTGCTCCTCGTCGGGCCAACGCTGCAATGCCCAATGGGTCCCCCGAAGGGTCACTTTAGCGGAGATCTTTTATAGAACAGCCTGATGTGTGCGGGTGTGTGGGATGAGGGGGAGTCCTATGTGAAGGGTGAATGAGTGTGTGAAAAGTTAAAACTGGCTAAGGGATACCAGGAGTCGATATATTTATTGTGAGGGTACCCTTGTCAGAATAAAAGACCCCAAAGGTCGTGAGTTACTCCAACAGGCGTAATGTGCCCAAGTAACTAAAAGGTCAACATGTTTCACGCCTCGTTGGTCACAACGATCCGTGGCGCTTCATCAGGACCAAACAAGCTGTGGTGTGATGGTGCAAGTGAGTGAAGGGGTCGAAAGACCCTTGCTAGATCAGGGCGGGCCGAGTCTGTGAAACACTACAGCAAGGCTGCAACTAAATAGTTGAACCGCTCCTGAAGAAACCTAAAATCATGAGGAGAGTTGCTCGATGGGCTAGAGTGCAAGGTAACCGCACCTTAACAGGAGTTTCCGCTGGTGTGCTGGCTCTCAGCACCTACCCGTCCTTATGCCTGCCCGCATTCAACACCAGCCTCCCTTGGATCCACGAGAACTGGGCTTACTTGGTTGGGTTCGCTAAGATGTTAATCAGGAAATTAACGTGTCAATTTGATAGCAGGTCAAATGTATGTAGAGAATTCACGGAGGACCCTCAACAGAATTATGTTTCACTAGATATAAATTAGGACTGCCACGGGTTCAAGGACACATTAGTTTTGAAGGAGATGTAAGGTTGGGATATTAGACATGTTATAAAGCATGGCATGAATTTCACTGGTAAAGCTATTTTAGCTGCAACTGTCTGAGATTCCTTTTGCTCCACCAAGCAGATATGTCCCATCTGGGAATAGAGTATGATTTTCTAAAGTGAGCAGATTCTGTTCAACGGAAGGAAAACCCTGCATCATTTAATGTCTATGACTATACCAAGGAATTTAAGTTCTGTCTGGGATGCTGATATCACTTTACTTGCTTCACAAATAACTATGGCAGGTAAAGAAATATGCAAACAGGGAAAGGCTGTTGAACGTTTGTCAACCAGACTGAAAAAAAGATGTGGACCCCCAATTGGCACGAGGGAATGTCTGAAAGCCATTCTTTTAAAACTTGGGACTGTAAATAAGAGTCATGGTGCTCAAAACAGCACAGACAGCATCTCCCAGTAATAGAGGTTGAAGTTTCCATATTCCTGTGTTAAAGATGGGAAGAGATTTAGGGCCCGATTCTGATGCGGGTTGGAAAAGCTTCCCGACCGAGGGCCTGATTCTGATGCGGTTAGGAAGGCCTCCTAACGGCATTTGCTCCTTCCAAATCGGATCGGGAACGTGTCTTCCCGACCAAGGGCCCAATTCTGATGCGGTTAGGAACAAATGTTCCCATTGAAGTCAATGGGAGTTCAACCAAATCGTATCTGGAAGCTTCCGGATGCATCCTACTCCGCCGGTCGGACTTTCCCGATCCGAGTGGGTCGGACACCATTTTCCAACCGATTCGGTCGGGAAGCTTTTCCAACCCGCATCAGAATCGGCCCCAGAGTCTGAAAAGTAAGAAATTAGAAAGCAAACATCCTTTATATGTTGATAACAGATCATATTCCCTCTGTGCTGTCCTAGAACCAGTAGCATACAATCTTAGCAGTTTCAAAGCTAGGAGTTCTAAGGTACTGAACTAATAAAAGGAAGAGATATCTTTGCAATGTGTCTGGGAATTATCTGTTCATGGCCTTGCCCTTGATGGAGCATGATTGTTTGCGAATAATCTTGCTTGATCAAGTCTGCTCATAAATGTGCTTTAAGTAAACATAACAGTGTGAAAATTATTAACATGGGAAACGTTTAAAAGTACAACATGAAAAATGTGCAGGAAAGACACAACATATTTAGTAATAAGAAGTTGCAATGATAAACGTATAGAAAACATGAGAAATGTGTGTTTATGAAATTTATATGACATGAGAGAGAAACTTAATAAATATAGTAAATAATTTACAAGTAGAATTATAGAAAAATGATAATGAGAATGCTTAAAGAAAAATGTATCTTGATTATGTTTTCATCTTCATAACAAGAAAGTGATTGATTATTAATAATCTATATTTTGTAGATAGACTATTCTTATAAGTTTAATTAGAATAATGAATGCTAGAATATCCTTTTTCTTGATCTAATTCTAATTTCTTAAAAGTAATGTGTTGTATTCTTCAGAAAAACGACAATTTATGGTTTCTCCATGAAGGCCTCAAAACCTGCTAGAGTTATTTCCTTTTTTCTAACGTAGGCCTCAAAAGAATGTATTTTGTCCTTCATTATTTCTAAAATGCTGATTTACTTGATTAGTTGTGTACATACTATCACTAGAATTTCCTTCCCATGGTTAGAGTATTTCTTTCTATGAATAATTGTGTTGACTATGTTGCAATCTGATGTGGAAGCTAGCGCGTGGATATGAAGATGTCTCGATGTGTTTCCTACTTCCGAGGTGAAATGGCATCATGCAAGTGAACAAAGGACTGTCTTGTTAAAGATCCGGATGAACTAGCTTGGAGAATGATCACCCCATGAACCTAACCACTAGAATCGAATCAAACTGAGAAATTGAAACATTTGGGGGTTGGAATTGCGAACATCTTGGGATATAACTGTTTCTGTGTGAAAATAACTTGAGAGTAGCTGTTTCTAGGAGAAGAGAGCCTTTTGCTGCTGCACTCTCTATGCTACTCTGGCTGGCTATTATCCTTGCAACTCTGGGCATGACATGCTATAGGTCCGAACATTTTCCCTTGAACTGAACTATACTGACAGCCTTGCACTTCATTGGCTGGTGGTGTTGCTTAAGCTATTTAGCTATTTCTGACTATTGCACGCTGTGCATTAGTTCATTGATCTTAGGTTCGTATGAAACCTGAATTGCATACTGATATTGCAATGTATTATTTCTTTTGTCTCTCGCTCTCTCCTCTCAGACTTATTAATTTAATGATGTATTACGCCTTGAACTGTATTTTCTTATTTATCTGTTACATTGAAATAATACAGAATAGACATTACTAATGTACTTGTGTATTGACCATTCATATTTTGAAATATTTAGATAAAAGTGACTTGATAAGTATACAGAGTCTGTGATTATTAATGAGTTATTTGACATAATGCATATTGTGACTATTATTGTTAGTTAGGCTTTTTCTTCATTATAGGTCCTCATGAAGGAAATAGCATCGGTCTCTTATTATCTGAGTCCCTATTAGCTCTCCCAAAGATCTATCAGAGGACCGGATGTTTGTGAGTGGTTATTAATATTCTATGGGCCCAAGCTCTTAGATGTAATAAAGTTTCCATTCATGATATATTGGAAATATTGTGAATGTGTATGAAAATGTCACCGCTTCCGCTGGATCGCCCTCTTCAAACAATAAATGAGTGCAATGTCTTTAGTAGGCTAACCTGAATGCAGGAGCTACTGAGGCCTCCACGAGATCACATACAATGTTCGGGTGACTCCAGAGTAGTCTCAACATTCCCATCAAAAATCCAAAATCTCAGAGCAAGAAAAACTTCAAATTTAAGACTGTCTATCTTTTTGGGGCTAGCTTACATTTTTCAAAAAGGCATAGTTCTTCAAAAAGCCCTGGTAGCAATGCCCCTTTGAAGAGAATTCTTAAACTTTTAAAGATTCTATACTCAAATGCTAGTCTCCATCCTTTATTTGTAAGAGGGTGGTTCCTACAAATCAAATTCCATAAGAACTGTGCCATCTGATTAGCTCGATTTCTGTGACCTGCAACTGCATCCTCACTTTTAGATGACAGTACGTTTCTCATCAGCATATTGATGGATGAAGAGGCTTCCCCCAGTACACCATCCAGTACTCCAGGATAGGTGCTGAACAAAGCAAATGCGATGATCAAACTCCGGGCCACAGTGTAATGCACAACGTGAGGGAGAACGGGGAAGATTGAAACTTGTCAAAATGCATCTATTAGAAATGGGGGTCTCTAGTTGACAGAGGTCAGTACCTTTGTCCAAGTAGGGACCCTTCTTCCTAGTCAGGGTAAGGGGTATACACTTCTAAAATAACTCCTGCTCACCCCCTTGGTAGCTTGGCACAAGCAGACAGGCTTATCTCAGAGGCAGTGTGTAAAGAATTTGTGCACACATACAGTAATACAGTGAAAACTATACAAATGGACACCACACTAGTTTAGAAAAATAAGTAATCTTCATCTAAACCAAACAAGACCAAAATGACAAAAATCCCCAAAACAGTAATATAAATATGACTTTCAAAAGGTAGAAACAGTTCTGTTCAAAGCAAATTGCAGATGCAACACTTTTCACACAAAGTACCTTGGATGCATCACGCGCACAAACAAAAAGGGTCGCAGGGAAGGTGATGTGTCGGCTCCTTACACACAGGGAAGGTGATGTGTTGGTTCCTTGCTCCAGTGGAGGTGATGCGTCGGTTCCTTACCGGAGAGGAGATGATGCGTCGGTTTCTTACTGCGTGGGGAGTTGATGCGTTGGTTTCTTACTGCATCCCCCAGCGATGCGACAGACATGGCTCCTCGATGCGATGCTTGACGATTTCGGGACGATGCAATGGTTTGTGCAGCCGCACAGCAGGGCCTGCACCGGAATCGGTGCGGTGATCTCGGCCTTCGTAGATTGGTACACTTGATGCGGCGTGCGGCGATTTCTCAAGCAGAGGGCAGGCACTGCGTTGGTTTCTTCAGCGATGCGTCGGAAACAAGCTCCCAACAGCAGGAACAACCTCCAGAGGCCCAGAACAGCAGCAGGCACCTCCTGGCAGGTCATAACTCCCAGCAAGAAAGTTCAGGGGATCTGGGGGTGAAGTCTTTGTATCCCTGAGACTTCAAAAACAGGTGGCAAGCTCTACTTCAAGCCCTTGGAGATCTTCCTCAAGCAGGGGACACAGCACACAGCAAAGTCCTTGTCCTTTCCTTGGCAGAAACAGCCACTGCAGGCCAACCTCAGACAGCACACAGCAAAGGGGCAGTACTTCTCCTCAGTTTCTCCAACCCTTCTCCTTGGCAAAGGTTCCTCTTGAATTCCAGAAATGATCTTTGAAGTCCTTTCTATCCCTGAGACTTCCAACAGGAGGCAAGCTCTACTTCAAGCCCTTGGAGAAACCTCTAACACCAGGATGATGAAAGCACAGTCCAGTCCTTTCCCTACCCAAGTCAGAAGCAACCACTGCAGGCCAACCCCAACAGCACACAGCACAGGAGCAGTACTCCTCCTGCAGCTTTCCTGGTCCTTCTTCCTGGCAGGTTCCTTAGTTCAGCAGTGATCTAAAGTTCAGGGGTCTGGGTCCCACTTTTTATAGCCCAAATTCCTTTGTTCTCTGGTGGCAGAGAAGCTCTTTGCCCAGCCAAAACCAGTTCTGTCCTCTCTGGTGCAGCTGCCCGGCAGGAGGTGCAGACAGCATTGTGTAAGGAAGACCAGGCCTATTCAGGTGCAAGGAAATTTCCGCCCCTACTCTAAATGCAGCCAAGGTCTATTCAGCCCAGCCCTGACTCATCCAGGAAAGGCAGGACACACATCAACCCCCCCCCCCCCGGTGGCCGTCAGAGAATGCACATCCCCAGCACCTGTCATTTAAAAGCCAGACAGTCAATACACAAACCTAGCAGAGGTACAGAGGATGGCTAAGTAAGAAAATACCCACTTTCTAAAAGTGGTATTTTCAAACACACAATATAAAAGTCATCTTTACTAAAAGATGCATTTTTATATTCTGAGTTCAGGCATACTAAACTCCATCTTTCCATCTTGTCCCAATGGGAGGTTATATTTATAAGATGTTATAAATAAACTGTCATTCTATCCTACGGGACAGATAGCCTTTCAATAGTGAAAAACGAAATACACTGTAGTTCACTATCAGGACATGTCACACACCTCAGTACATGTCCTACCTTTCACATACACTGCACCTTGCCCATGGGTCTACTTTGGGCCTACCTTAGGTGTGTCTTACATGTAAGAAAGGGGTAGGTTAGAGCCTTGCAAGTGGGTGCACTTGCCAGGTCGACATGGCAGTACCAAACTGCGCACAGGCACTGCTGTGGCAGGTCTGAGTTACATTTACAGGCTGCTCATGTGGGTGGCGCAATCAGTGCTGCAGGCCCACTAGCAGCATTTGATTTACAGGCCCTGGGCACACACAGTGCACTGTACTAGAGACTTGCCAGTAAATCAAATATGCCAATCATGGAATCACCAATCCATAAATACAATTTACAGGGAGAGCATATGCACTTTAGCACTGATCAGCAGTGGTAAAGTGCCCAGATTCATATAACCAACAAAAACAGGGTCCAAAACAGGAGGCCAAAAAGCAAAATGTCTGGGGATAAACCCGCTAGAAAAGCCAGGTCTAACAGCATCTTTATACAAAGAAGAAAAAGAACTGCTTCCGAACCTTTCACATCATGCCTATCTGTGTAGAGTGCCTCATTGTTAACTGAATTGAAAGCCAAAGCATTATCTTTCGGAGCAAAAGGCAGTCACCCCCAAAATCCAAGATGCTGAGAGTAGTATCAATAACGTGAAGGGTGGTTTGAGAGTGAAGGGTGGCGTAAAGGAGAGTAGAAATATGACTGACATGGCCTAACGAAGATGATTACCTTTAATAAATGCTTAAGTGGATGGAGAAAACTACCAGTAGAATAGTTTCAAACTATAGCAGGATAAAAATTGAAGTATAGGTTTTGAGATTAAAACTGTCTCATGATTGCTTTGGGATGATAGAGTTATTGTCCCCTCTTAAGGGACTGTAGAAAGAGCTCTGAATCAAAAAGTAAACCATAATGGAGAAGATGCAATGGTGAGAAAGGAACAGAACATTCTGTCATGTCAGAAGCAGAAAGCGCCGCATCAAAATTGGCTTAAAGGTGCATTGACACCAACAAACTTTGAAGAGAAGACACATCAATAAGAAAGAAAGAGGGTCAAGAATGAACAGAATGGTACTCCAAAAATGAAAAAGATGCAGATCTGGTGATATCATTATGGGTGTGAATTCAATCAATTCCATTTATACACAATTGAGAAATATCAGACCATTTCAAATGAATGTGGAATGGTATGTGGAAACGGACTGAAAAATGTGTGCACTGGAGTAAAATAGACACTTAGCTTGTTAGGGGACTGCACTCAGAACTGAATTTAAATAAGCAGATTAGGTAATGCGTCTGAGAATTTCTTGAGAGAGATAAACAGTTTATGTTTGGTTTCTCATCAGTCGTATTTGGCCTGATAAAGTAATCTTTATCTGACTAGCCATTTCAGAAAATGCCACTGAGCATTGGGCCTTTCCTTAATCACACGTGTATGAAAGTCCAAATTAATTACAGTTATTAACAAATAAATCATTAAAAGTTCATATTAGACCCTCAATAGATCAAATTGATTGGCAAGGAAAGGGTCATGCTGTGCTATAATGAGAGGTGAACATGTTTTAAGTGGTCAAACAACAGATGAGTATAGTGCAGCCGTCTGAGACAGAGTGGCACCAGGAGACTATACTAGAGGTTTCACAGAAGAATAGAGGAACCTAATAAAGTTACTAAGTCTAGAAACACTGCAGTATGAATGTGTAGGAGGGAAAATTATTTGAGTCATATTACGAGTTGATAGGTCCGAAGCCACAGCATCATCACTTTGACCATGTACAGATGATAATCACCAAGAGGAGTGTTACATTAGTCATTTATCAAACGTACATTTGGAATGGTAGATAAGAGAAGCAGCATAAGCAGCAGAAAAAGAGCAGCAAAGAAATTGACATGCAGAATATAAGGAGGAAGGGGGAATAGAGCAAACTAATAAACCTTTACCAAGAATGCAACAACACCACTTTTACTATTATCTGAACCTGGCAAGCAGGTGCTAGCACACTGGAAACAGGTGTGCAGAAGGGAGTAACCTAGATCGCGTTTATACAAATAATATCAACAGAAAAGTTAAAGAAGTGGCTTTGGCTGTCTGCTTTATTAACTGCACAATGATCAATTGATATATATTGGATAAATAAATGGCGCTTAAAATTCTCCTAATAACAACAGATAATTGTGGGAAAGGATGCTACCTGATGAATATTTTCTTCTCAAATTCCCTTATGATTATATACAAGGGAAAGGATTGGCCCAGTCACATATCACCAAAAAGAAACAAACCCAGAATGTAAAAACACAATGTATACAGAACCAATATAACAAGAGTAACATATTTCTGAAACATTACGCTAATCAAACAGACCCAAACCAAAAAGGCTCTTGGCTGTTATATCCCGCATAGAGGCCCTAATGTAGGCCTGTTCGTACATGCCCTAAAATGGACGTATTCATATTTACCCTAATATGGTCATATTCATACTTGCCCTATTATGGTCATAGCCGCATATGCCCAATTATGGTCATAACTGTACATGTCCTATTATGGCCATGATACCTTATATAGGCATGATCTTTCACCTACATTGGTCCTTACTAGTACACAACGTGCTCTGAGGGCTGAACGTTATCTATCCTGTGGTTTTGAATACAGCAGGGTTTTTCCAAACACAGGCCCACACTGTACTCATTAATTATGCATGGCTCTCTAGGAATACACCACTGGCATAATATGTATGTACAAAGTTCACCCCTGACGTCTTCCTCATGTCCAATACAAACCATACTGAGGACCGAGACTCTTAAGGGTATAAATACATCACATCTTGCCCCGGTAAGACAGAGGGAACCGAGACTTCCATGCTGACACACTGACCAGAGACGCTGAGGCTCCTGCATGCAGTCGCTCCAGCTGACAGTGGTCTGACACAGCCCTGACGGGGTGTCCAACTCGAGACCAGGACGGGGTCCTACTCTCTCTCTATTCAGGTATGGGGGTTCGACTAAATCCTAGAAGGATTCTTGGCTCTTAGGCTTTAGACCTACACACATATGCTAGGTACACTCAGGTACATCTAGTTAGGCATCGTAGGAGTACGTGCACTTGCATAATGCTTTTATATTCATGTATGTATTCATGATTACTGCAATATGGTAGAACTGTTCTATCCCTTTGCTTTATCGTACTGCTGATAATATATCTCTGCTATTGTCTGCTGTTTACCGCTGCACATATATTTTACACTAGAATAACAACTGTTCAATAAATACTTATTGAAACGCCCGACTGTTTATTCTGTGTAACTCTCTGAGACAAACCGAATAAGTGAGCACGAGTGACTGAGCGAAAGGTAGTACATTGTTTCCACGAGTCTGAGGGAATCAGGGTTGTCATGTTCTAATGTTGCCAGAAACTAATCTCTCCCCGATAAGAGGAGACACTAGTGGCACTGCGAGCTAGCTAATGCAAACTAGGCTAACATATACGGTGGGGGTGCATGGAGTCAGTCTGCCACCAAGCCCGCAGTATATGTTATCCAAACGCGCAGGTCCTGCAGGGGTACTATAGGAACTACACGACATGGCGCCCAACGTTGGTTGGGTACTTATTTAACAGTAAAATCTGAGTAGTTCAGTCGTGCTATTCTCAGAGAACCTAGTCACAAAACCCCAGAGACGTCTGGAGTAGGTGGGCACAAACTCCGCCGCAGCTGAGTAGTATTAGAATACTATTTATTGGCTGTTGGTTATTCAAGCTTGAAGGACATATAGTTCCTACAATTGTGCATTTACATCTTATCTTAAAATTCTTTAACCTCCCTTCTTCCAATTAAAAATGGTGGAAGAAACAGACGAGACAAGGAGAGTTGTAACAGACCTCTTCGGTTTAGGAGAAGAAGACCCTGAAGATGCAATACAAATTGCACCAAATTTCAGAAGGGCAGTCACCATAAAACTTCTAGAACATGGCTTAAGAGCCAGGGGTGGTAAAGTAATTTTCGTGATTGAGGCACACAAATCTAATAAAACAGAGGTGTTCTATTCATGGGTTACATTCCCAGCAGCGAATGCAGTTACAGATGTATTTCACTACTACCTAGAAGGTGAAACACCAACGGACTATACTCCTTTTGAGGAGTTAGAGGTTCCGCTCACTTACCAGGAGCCTAATTACTGGTTTAAAGGCGCCCTACCCCACGTACATGGAAGAGCAAGATTAGGCCCGCTCGGAGGAGCAGGAGCCACATGGCCCATATTAGCGGCATACACACCACATCCTGATATTGGCACAATGCCACAGCCAGTCTTACTCGTACAACACAGAGATTTAATTAAAATCTACAGAAACCTCACACAATTTGTGATGAGGACTTTAACAGTTCAGCCTGTACCAGCAGCAGCACAAGATACTCCAGTCCAGAGTACAGTTAATAAAATGACTCCACAAACATTACACGCGATAATGGGCAAAATGCCAGCAAAACGCGAACAAATCCCATTCTGGATAGCTCAAAAAATAACTCAGCTTGAAGCAGTATTCTCGAATACTACCACCAGTGATAAACACAGAATTCTAACAATCTGCTTGCCCATGGGTCTGACACCACAAGTAGAGGACTGCACCTCTTGGGGTTCAGTCTTTGCTGCCATATATACCAGAACACATGGTATCCCGTCAATAGCAGTAGTACCTGAAGTATTAAAACAGATACAAAATGAGTACGGAGCAGAGCCTGCCCTTAACTTAGGGATGAAGTTGCTAAACAACTTTGAACAGGTCTCAGCCATAATACTTGCTAACATTAAGGGGGAAGCAGCTTCAGTGGCAATCCGCCAATGCCTGAGGGAGTTCGGTCCAGAGGATCAACAACACGAACTACCCAAAATAATTGAAACTGCATATGTAGAACTAGGCAGAGACAGTCTAGGTGGGAAAGCATTAAAACCACAACTGGTGGGCAGTCCTGAAAGGACACTATAAAGCAGACACCTACTTCTTCTAAAAAGAAGTGGGAAAATAAAAAACAACAAAAGTCTAAAGACACCAGATCAATCCAGGGGTAGGTCTCCTCAACAGGAGCCCTCTGAAAGGAGGTATAACCTCAGGAATAGGGATAATATTAAAAAACCTGACAGGTATCAGGATACTAATACTCATTTCTCTCGTTCCTTTCAGGGTTCGGCAAGAAACTCTGAGAGGGAAGGACGGTCAGAACACAGACAAGAGGAGCGTACAAAGTCCAGAGACACGCAACGCACTGCGGACTACGCACCTAAAAAAGAGGATAAACAAAAATCAAAACCTCAGTTCGAAAAGAAGAAGGTAGCAGGTCTCAAGATCAGACATGCCCAGAATTCTGAGGACACAGCTTCTGAACGGGGAATGGGCTCTGACGATGCTAGACAGCGCGGCAGAAGTAACGATAGCTCGCCAGAACCTGAAGGAATTTCTGGTGACAGCGGAGTTGAGTGAGTATATCACGGTGGAAACACCTGATACTCGGGTAAGTGTCCCACATAAGTTACATGAGATAACACTCCAGCTGGAGGGGGACAAACCCAGAAAAGTTAAAGGTCTCTTTTGGAAAAATCTGTCATCTGGTTATGACATTCTATTAGCAGAACAAGACTGGCCGCCAGCATTCGTCATGGAGTGCCCTAGGGGAGAAACTGTAATTTTTCCAGCCTTTTCCGACCTCCTTCCCATTCATCTTAAACATGCATATGCGCAGGAGTGGGCGATTGCTCTAGCTCCAGCATTGTATAAAAATCATGTCGGTTGGGATGAGGAGTCAACCCACCACGTGATCCCGTTAAAAGTTTCCCCAAATGCAATACCCTATAAAGCAGGAAGCTAAGAAACAAGTCAGGGAGATTCTAGATCAACTAGAATACCAGGGGGTGATAGAAAATTGCACTTCACCTATGAACAATCCTTTGTTCCCCGTAGCCAAACCTGACAATACATATCGTCTAGTTTTAGATTACAGACATTTAAACACTTGCACAAAGACATTTGCAGTTCAAAATGCACACAGTGCCGCATTAATGAATAACATTGTGCGCAAAAAATACAAAACAACACTTGATATCTCAAATGGATTTTTCTGGCAAAATATAGCGCCTGAAAGCAGGTATTTGACCGCCTTCAGTGCGTTAGGGTCCCAGTGACAATTTTGTCGCCTAGCCCAAGGGTATAAAAACAGCCCGAGGGAATTTTCAGCAAGAGTAACGGAGTTACTCCAAAATTTGGATGAAGAAGCATTGTCCTATGTAGATGATATTTATCTGACGGACGATGACTTACCGAGGCACTTGACCAGGGTGAGCACCATTATTATGGGATTCGCCTCGGAGGGCTACAAATTTAATTTCAAAAAATCAAAAATTGCCCACCTCAGTGTCCTATTTTTAGGATACGAGCTGTCAAGTGAGGGAAAAAGCCTAGTAGCAAACTTTTTAGAAAAGTGTGCGCTGCTCCAACCTCCAAAATCATTAAAGAATTTACAATCAATTCTGGGATTCCTAAATTTTGGTCGAACCTACATTTTGGATTACGTAGAAAGAGTAAAACCTTTCTACGATTTAATAAAACCTGGGGGCATATTACCAAGGGCGTTATCGCCGCTTTAGCGGCACTTCTTGCCGCTAAAGCGGCAATATTTTTATCGCCCTATTAGCAAGCTGTCGCTAACAGCTGTTAGAGACAGCTTTATGGCGAAAGCGACCGTTTTGGTGCCGCTTTGCATGTCAGCGATATATATCGCTAATGACATGTAAAGTAGGCGTTCCCAACTAAAAGCGACTGCAAACAGTCGCAAACACAACTTCCCCCTATTAGCAATGCCCGCGAAGCGATAAAAAAATTTGCGCTAACCGCGATTATCGCTGGAATCTAACACCTGCTCAAAACCTGACTTAACCATTATAGTCAATGGGAGGTGGATTGTAAGGTTAAGTCCTCACCTGCCTATTAGCAAGCTTTCCATTAGCGTGTTGAATTTATCGCTGGATTTCTCGCGCTATTGCTGGGTTTCGCTGCTATCGCTGGATTTTTTATCGCCTTGGAGATAAGCGTTGATATTAACGCGTTATCTCCGCGATGAAATCCAGCGATAGCCGGCGAATAAAAAAACAGCGCTAAGCGCGCTTTGCGATAATTATCGCAATTCCTTGGTAATATACCCCTGATTTTTCAGTTAGACAATGGACACAGGAACACACGAATATCCTGCGTTCCCTACAAGAAGACATGATAGCTTCTAAACATTTACAGACACGCGTAAATGCACAGAACTTAGTGATCCGAGTAATAGCGGGTCAATGCGGGTACACTTATTTAACTTTTAATGAAGGTGAAACGGTATCAATCGCATACAAATCACACCTGTACACAAACGCAGAAATGCGTTTCACTTCAACAGAAAAAATCCTGACAGCAGTGCAGACCGCTGTAGCAAGAGAAAGAGCTCTGGCTCAGGGAAAACACATAATTGTCGTGACCCCAGTACCAGCTTTAGAAGCTGTTACAAAAGCTAGCATTCCAAATGCTAAAGCCTTACATCCAAGATGGATACAATGGGCTAATTCTCTTACTGCAACGGATGTTGAATACAGATTTTTTTTTTTTAAACATACTTTATTGCTTGCCAAGATATCATTGCAGTGTGATACATGTAATACTAATGGCATTTTATCTTTTTGATGTTCTCCCCATCATGCACAATATAAAGTGGTATGCTGAACAGGTAATTCAATTGCAGTTGTTCCTGGTTATATATCCACCACTGCATCTATAAGGTGGCTTTGTGTATTCTGGAAATGCAATATTTCTCCTAGAGTAGTTTCACATAGTATGCTTCAACATTAATAACATAACATTTATAACTTATATAACATCCCCCTCCCTCTACCCTCCCTCCTGGTCTGCCATTACTTATATGTTTAGTAGCCTATTATAGTTATCTATATATCATTAGTTGCTCATTACTGCTTAAGTATGATGGTGTCGTGACTAGGGCCTGTGAAGATCTCTGGCGTACGGTCCTAGAATATTTAGGTCTGCTATTGCGTGGGGTTGTTATATGTGGGTATAAAGTCCAGCTGTTTAAAGTCTTCCATCATGATATCCCAATCCATAGAAATAGGGTGTTTCCGCATACCCCTTATCTCTTCTCGTCTAAGTACCGTACCTTCGGCACTGCCCCATTGTATCACATCTGCCTGCCATATAGTCAATAATGGACTTCTAGGTGATTTCCATCTCATGGTGATTGTTCTTACGGCCAATATAAGGGCAAGGTCCAGGAACCTCAACTGTACCTTCTGTGCTGTAGTGCGTTTGCGGAGACCCAAGAGGCACTCCAGGATATTTTCCTGTACAGTTAGGTGCGTAACCTCTCGCAGTGACTGCCGTATTCCATCCCAATAATCATGGAGACGTGGACAGGCCCATAACATATGGACAAAGTCCGCCTCGTCTCCCTTGCATCGGGGGCAGCAGTGTTGGGCCTCTGGGAACATACGGTGTATTCTCTTTGAGGTTAAGTAAGATCTATGTAATAGCATTGTTTGGATAAATTTAAGTTTGGCGTTACGGGATACCCGTTTGGGATGCTCCAACATGCTCGCCCAGGCTTTGTCGGTGAGTTCTGTGTTTGCATCCGTCTCCCATTTTGTTCTAAGATCAGTAAGGGCGATGGATACTTGCGCTCTAATAGCTGTGTACAACCATTTAACTAGATGGCCCCCTTCCCCCATATAGTACAGTAAATGGACCAGTCCGTGTTGTGGAGGTTCCCTACGTTCTGGCGCCCATGTCTTCTTGATATAGTGAGATACAGCCGCGTGTGTCAGATATAAGCGGTCTGGTGCTCCAGTGGTTTGTATGAATGTGTTGTGATCAAGAAGGTTGCCGTCACCAAAGAACAGCCCGACTTCCTTCACGCCGGTCTCCGCCCAGGCATGTAGTCTGGCCTTTGTTAGCACACCCCCAAGGATGGGGATGCCCAGTAAAGGGATATTAGTCGCATAGGGAGTTGTTCCTGAAGTATAACGCAGCGCCTTTCTCCAACATTGCAATGCGGTCTTAAGCAATGGAGGCCCTTCCAAGGGGATTTTAGCTTTTGGTAAGAGTAAAGAATGTAGTTTGCCCCGATCTATGTCCCGGGGTGTATAACCTATTTCTTGTAGGTTCCTACCCGCTGTCCAGTAGGACAGCCACTGGAGTTGACAGGCATAGTAATAGGCTCTGAAATCAGGGGCTCCCAGACCTCCCCTATGGGACTCTAGTTGTAATTTCCGAAGACTCACTCTTCGGCGGCCCTTACCCCATATGAGTTCTATGAGGATAGTGTCCAAGGCACAGAAGATTGAGTGCAGGACCGCCAGTGGTAAATTCACGAAAAATATAATAAACGGGGAAGCACCACCATCTTTGATATGGCAATCCGCCCCATCACCGATAGCGGCAGGGATATCCAGAAGGCCACACTCGAGCGTAAAGCGGTGATGGCCTTTAACAGGTTGCCTTCTAGTTGATCCGCCTGTGCCCTGTACACTTGTATTCCTAAATACTTGAATGTAGCGGGTGCTACAGGTAAGGTATAATTACCAAATTGTGTCATATCTGGGTGGATTCCGTCATGAAAATAAAAAGCATTTGATTTCCGTGGATTAATGGCAAGGCCCGAAATACTTTCAAATGTGGAAAATATAGTGGGGAGAGGTGCAGTGTCAGCAGTCAAATCACGTAAATAAAGCAGAATATCGTCAGCATATATTGAAATTAAGTGTGCAGTTACATCAATGATTATCCCCAGCTGTTCTGCTGACTGTCTCAGGGCTATCGCTAAGGGCTCTAGCGCTAGCACAAACAGCAGGGGGGACAAAGGACATCCCTGCCGTGTGCCCCTGTGTACCGTATATTCACCTGAGATATGGTGGCCGGTGCGTGCTCTAGCCGTAGGAGAGGTGTAAAGCAGCCGTACCCATTTGAGATAAGCGCTAGGGAGGCCAAATCTCTGTAAAGCAGCGAACATATAATCCCATGCTATAGAATCAAAGGCCTGGCGTACGTCCAGTGCCAGACAGCAAGCCTCCGGATATTCGGCCGGGGTAGCCGCCATGATATAATGCAAGCGTCTAGTGTTGAGGGACGTACTGCGGTTCGGTAAAAACTCGCATTGGTCCCTATGTATGAGAGTGGTTAAGTATGGCTGTATGCGGTTTGCCAAGGTTTTGTTCAGGATTTTATATTCAGTTGCTAATAAGGATAGAGGCCTATAATTGGAAATATCGGTGCAATCGCGTCCCGGCTTAAGAAGTGAGACGACTAATGCCTGCATGGTGGATTGTGGCAAGTGGCCAACCTCCAGGGCTGTCCTATATACTTCCTCCAGTTTTGGGACCAGGGCTTCCAAATAAATTTCATAAAATTCTATGGGCAGGCCATCTAGGCCAGGCGCCTTGTTATGATTAAGGCCTTTGATCGCAGCTCGAATTTCTTGTTGGGTTATAGGGCCTGTGAGTTCCCTCTGTGTATCCGCCGGTAGAGAGGGGATAGTTAAGCCTTGGAAGAAGTCCGCCATCAGCGTGTCATTATTGTGTGTTGGGGCCGCGTAAAGGTCACTAAGATACCTACAAAAGGCTTCATTTATCTCGATTTGTGTGTGGACTGGTACTTGGATTGGTACATTAATGTGTGTAATGATTGGTGGTTCCGGTCTGTCCTGTACTATGCGGGCTAGTAGTGTCCCAGCCTTGTCTGCCTCAGTGTGCTTCCGTTGTGTAAAGGCCCTATGGTCAATAACACGCAGAGTTTCTAGGGTGTCGGCATGATTGATGCGGGCGTCCTGCAAGGCCTCTCGTGGAATACAGATTTGATCCAAGTTTAAAAACACAGGCAAGCCTGCAATACGAACAATACCCTCTACCAAATGAAATTTTGCCTCTAAATCAGTATGAATACATTATTTACACTGACGGTTCTGCTCAACCAGCCACAGGAAGCAAGCAAGCTTAAAGCGCGGCGTGTGCGATTGTTAAAGGTCGCATGCGCGATGGAAAGTTCCATCCGAGTTGCACTAAAACGCAATCTCTAGGAGACTGCACGGCTCAGTTGGCAGAACTCAAAGCACTGATACTGGCACTTATAAATACGGATCACGAATTCCCCACACTGATTCTGTGTGATTCCTTTTACTGTGTACAGTCGTACAATGAATATCTACATCATTGGGAACAAAACGGGTTCAAAGATGCGAAAGGTGGCACAATTAAGCATAAAATGCTATGGGAACAGGTAGTGGAGTTGAGAAACGAACTACCAAGGGCTCACATGATACATACACTGAGTCATCAGCGTGATGGCGTTTACGTTGAAGGGAATTCATTGGCTGATGAAGCCGCAAAAGGGGCTGTTCGCACAGCCGCCGTAGCTGCAGTTACTCGTTCAAGAACGAGAATAGACGGCGAGATAATGGTAGCTGTCAATGCTTTGCGCAAAGGCAGCACAGCAGTAGCAAAGAAATTTCCACTCAAGTACTCCTACAAGTTAGATGCACAAAACATTCCATATGCTCAGATTCCTGGAGTGGGGGATAGAGTAATACCAAATATGGATCGTAGGCTAGGCTTAATTTTAGCAGCACACGAGGGTTTGGGTTCTGCGCATACAGGCGTTACAGCGACTATTTCTTTATTGAAACAGCGCTACTGGTGGCCAGGGTTAACAAATCAGACCACAGACTATGTCTTAAAATGCGACATCTGTCAGCAGATGAAAGGCTCCACCGTAACACGCCCAACACAGACACCATTGCTGAAATCAGACAAACCTCTCGCATGTGTATATCTGGACCACTGCAGACCCTTACAATCTGATGGGTCCAAGAAATATATCATGGTTGCAGTGGATTCCTGCTCTAGATTCCTATGGGTTTGGCCTCAGCGCTCGGCTGACGCTCGAACTGTTATAAAAGATTTGCGAGTCTTTATCAGCACATACGCAGTTGGCACGTTACATTCTGACCGTGGTCCGGCGTTTAGCTCTCGGGCTTACAAAGAGGCCATGGAAGGAATGGGCGTAGCATTGCGGTACTCCTCTCCGTACCATCCCGAGGGAAATTCTGTTGTGGAGAGGAAAAACCAAGACTTAAAGCAATCTTTAACAGCTAGGGTATTAGGCAAGGGCGGTAGATAGGTCGATCACCTTTATGGGGTACAGCGAACGATCAATAATCAGCCAAGAAGCTCTCTAGGGGGTGTCACTCCTTACGAGGTCCTATCTGGGCCAAGAATGTGGGTTAACACAAATGGTATGCAGTTCCTAATGTTAAAAGCAGGAGGAAGTGTTTTTCAATATAGAGACTCCACATAGAGATATGGAGTGGTGAAAGGTGGGGAGAAGAATCCTCTCCTCTTGGAAAAAGACCCTCACACACCCAGCCTGCTAGGTGTCATGCTTCATCATCGGGTCTGCTCCTTATCGGGTCGGCGCTGCAATCCCCGATCGGCACCCGTGATGGGGCCTCCTTGGCGGAGATCTTTATTCCATATGCCGGTGGGTGAAGTGCGTGTGAGGGCCCTAAAACAGTGTAGGTGATAAAGATGTGTAGGAAAATAAAAAAGGGGAGGTGGTCCACTCAAAATAATTTTATTAAATGTGGCCCCTACCCTGGTTAAAAAGAAAACAAGACGCTTATCTCCACTCTAAGGATGTAGAGATTTTTGCGTTTGTAAAAGAGGTCAACATGTTTCTTGCCTGACAATATATTAAATGGCAATTCTTCAGGACCAACGATGATCTACCTACACTTAATGGTAGTGGTCAACAATGAAATGAAATAAATTAGTGACCACCATTACAGCACCCTAAAAAGTGGTACCTGTAGATCAAAAAAACAACACAACCTGCAAAGAAAACAGAGCAACAACATTAACGTTAAATGTCACGGTATTCTGTTCTAAATAAAAACAAAGACAAAAAAAGCACCACATGGTGTTATTGATGCAGCTCAAGCATGCTGAACATAAGTGACTCGTGGCATGCTAAAAGTGCGTATTCTGTATCATAACAACCAGCAATGCGTCTTCCAACTGAGCAGCTAAAAAAGAGAGAAAGGGAGAGCGAGAGCAATCCTCTAGAAACTCACCCTATTAGGGTCAAGGATGCACGGCATCAGTACCGGCTGGTGTAGACACTAAAATGTAGTGTCCTAATGAGGAGGAAAAAGGGACATAAATAATAATGTTCAAAATTATTGAAAAGAAACAACTGAACCCAGGTTCAATAGCCTGGAGGTGGATCAAGCCAACCGCTGCACAAGGGCACCCAGCAGGACTGCCCTGTAAGCAGCTCAGTCATCCAATGAGGGGCACATTCATTGCTAGTGGTGCCCTGGGACTGTGCAGCAAGGCTGGGACTCCAATCAGCGCGCCAGCCAGTGTCCCCGACATTCACCAAAGTGGAAAACGGGGTCACCTGCAGCAACGTGACAAGACCAACCAGCCAATGCTGCATCAGGCATACTGACAGAAACTAACCTTCCCCGTTTAACAAGTTGGAAACGAGGAGTCAAAGGCGGGAAACAAGGGAACCAGTGCTGCCTCCGGAGCCAAAGCTCCAACAAGTGTGTTTATCGGGAGAGGAGCACAAAGGACCACAAATATCACCGCATCAACCAAGTTTCAACCCACAGCACCGGAAAGGTGCCGCTAGTGTAAGAAGCCCGGGCAGGGCTGAGAGGCAGAATCGCATCACTTACAGTTCATCAGGAACAAGGCGGCGGACGTCCTACCCTCACACAGCCGGTCCGGGCAATGTACCCGATTGTAAAGTAATCGCGTGTAAGTACTCGCGCTCGGCCGGCGGTGAGGGGCGGGACTTCCGGGTAAACCACCGCCGAGTCAATTAACAACTAGAGCGTGAGCTTACTGGCGGGCGCCATCTTGGGTGACCCTCATGCACCGCAGACCAACTAAACCACATCTATCGAAACCGGAGGGTTACCGCATTTCCCATAATAATGATGATGATGAGTTCGAGTTCCATATTGCCCCAAAGGCATAAACTGACCCAATGACGGTGCTCATAGAGGCACAAAGTAGAGGGGTTGGGGAGTAAGGTGATGGGTTTTATGATTAGTAGTAAAATATACTGGTACCCCAAAGTGCTTCACAACCAGCTGGGGTAAGGTGAAACAACAAAGCTGTTGCCATATATACACCGACCATGCCGGTATTCAAAAAAGGCGCGTTACAATCAGATGTGGTAGGGAAATAAAGATGTACTCCTGAAAACGCGAGCTGGTTCATACAAGTTGTGTGCAAGTGGGCAGACCAAGGGGAGGTCCCCTATGTGTAATATATGCCGTGTTGCATACTACAACCAACCACAGTAGTTCTTATATTGCTGGGATATCTCAGTGTAGGTGGAATTATCGCTAAATTCTTGATAACGATCAAGTCAAGAGACTCCAAGGAATATTTTCATTGAGCCCTGACTGGTCAGTAGCCAATCGTAGGACCCACCGTTGTTCAATCCGAAGCAGTGCATTTCTGGGATATCCCCGGATGTGTCTCTAATACACCCCATTCAAAAGAGTCAGGTGAGTGTCGGACCTCTTTGAAATGGGTGGTCATTTTAGTATTATTCTTCAGACACCTAAAATTACTCCTATGTTCCATTATCCTGATTTTAACCGGCCTTGAGGTCATGCCAATATACAACAAATCACATTTGCATTTCAATATATATATGCAATTATTGGTGTTGCAATTTGTGTGTGTACTTATCTTCCAGCTAAACCCATTAGGAAACCTCATTTCTTTAGTAACTTTAGTGAGGTGGCAAACGGAGCATGAACCGCACGGGTAATGCCCCATGACCGAGGGTAAATCCCACAAAGTTCTTTGCACTTTGCTCTGTTGTTTCTTCGGTCTTGTGTGGATTAACAAATCCTTGATGTTACTAGATCGTTTAAACGCAAACCTTGGTGTGGATAAGTTAAGAGTTCCTGTGTTGAGGATCCCCCAATGTTTGCGAATTATTTTCTTTATCCTGTTAGAATCTGGGGTATATGTAGTAACGCACGTGATGGTCGTATCAGGTTCTTTAATCCTGTCTTCTAACAGGGTCTCACGATTGTTGTTTCGAGCTCTTTTGTATGCGGTGTCGATAACCTGTCTAGGGTAATCCCGCTGGAGAAGGTGTTTCTTTAGTGTGTCTGACTCCTTTTTGTAGTCAGTTAATGTGCTACAGTTCCTTCTAATACGTAGGAACTGTCCAAAGGGTAAGTTCTGTCTCAGGGCCCTAGGATGATGGCTACTAAAAGTAGGAGGCTGTTCCTATCGGTCGGTTTACGATAGAGGGTTGTGGAGATTTTATCCCCCTCTAGTCTGACCAATAAGTCAAGAAAGGGGATTTCAGTCTCAGAGATCGTACTTGTGAATCGCAAATAATTACTACTAATCATAAAACCCATCACCTTACTCCCCAACCCCTCTACTTTGTGCCCCTATGAGCACCGTCATTGGGTCAGTTTATGCCTTTGGGGCAATATGGAACTCGAACTCATCATCATCATTATTATGGGAAATGCGGTAACCCTCCGGTTTCGTTAGATGTGGTTTAGTTGGTCTGCGGTGCATGAGGGTCACCCAAGATGGCGCCCGCCAGTAAGCTCACGCTCTAGTTGTTAATTGACTCGGCGGTGGTTTACCCGGAAGTCCCGCCCCTCACCGCCGGCCGAGCGCGAGTACTTACACGCGATTACTTTACAATCGGGTACATTGCCCGGACCGGCTGTGTGAGGGTAGGACGTCCGCCGCCTTGTTCCTGATGAACTGTAAGTGATGCGATTCTGCCTCTCAGCCCTGCCCGGGCTTCTTACACTAGCGGCACCTTTCCGGTGCTGTGGGTTGAAACTTGGTTGATGCGGTGATATTTGTGGTCCTTTGTGCTCCTCTCCCGATAAACACACTTGTTGGAGCTTTGGCTCCGGAGGCAGCACTGGTTCCCTTGTTTCCCGCCTTTGACTCCTCGTTTCCAACTTGTTAAACGGGGAAGGTTAGTTTCTGTCAGTATGCCTGATGCAGCATTGGCTGGTTGGTCTTGTCACGTTGCTGCAGGTGACCCCGTTTTCCACTTTGGTGAATGTCGGGGACACTGGCTGGCGCGCTGATTGGAGTCCCAGCCTTGCTGCACAGTCCCAGGGCACCACTAGCAATTAATGTGCCCCTCATTGGATGACTGAGCTGCTTACAGGGCAGTCCTGCTGGGTGCCCTTGTGCAGCGGTTGGCTTGCTCCACCTCCAGGCTATTGAACCTGGGTTCAGTTGTTTCTTTTCAATAATTTTGAACATTATTATTTATGTCCCTTTTTCCTCCTCATTAGGACACTACATTTTAGTGTCTACACCAGCCGGTACTGATGCCGTGCATCCTTGACCCTAATAGGGTGAGTTTCTAGAGGATTGCTCTCGCTCTCCCTTTCTCTCTTTTAGCTGCTCAGTTGGAAGACGCATTGCTGGTTGTTATGATACAGAATACGCACTTTTAGCATGCCACGAGTCACTTATGTTCAGCATGCTTGAGCTGCATCAATAACACCATGTGGTGCTTTTTTGTCTTTGTTTTTATTTAGAACAGAATACCGTGACATTTAACGTTAATGTTGTTGCTCTGTTTTCTTTGCAGGTTGTGTTGTTTTTTTGATCTACAGGTACCACTTTTTAGGGTGCTGTAATGGTGGTCACTAATTTATTTCATTTCATTGTTGACCACTACCATTAAGTGTAGGTAGATCATCGTTGGTCCTGAAGAATTGCCATTTAATATATTGTCAGGCAAGAAACATGTTGACCTCTTTTACAAACGCAAAAATCTCTACATCCTTAGAGTGGAGATAAGCGTCTTGTTTTCTTTTTAACCAGGGTAGGGGCCACATTTAATAAAATTATTTTGAGTGGACCACCTCCCCTTTTTTATTTTCCTACACATCTTTATCACCTACACTGTTTTAGGGCCCTCACACGCACTTCACCCACCGGCATATGGAATAAAGATCTCCGCCAAGGAGGCCCCATCACGGGTGCCGATCGGGGATTGCAGCGCCGACCCGATAAGGAGCAGACCCGATGATGAAGCATGACACCTAGCAGGCTGGGTGTGTGAGGGTCTTTTTCCAAGAGGAGAGGATTCTTCTCCCCACCTTTCACCACTCCATATCTCTATGTGGAGTCTCTATATTGAAAAACACTTCCTCCTGCTTTTAACATTAGGAACTGCATACCATTTGTGTTAAGGTTCATTCACGGACATGTATGCTGGACCTGGATAAAGATTAGTCCGTTTGTTTCCCCCTTATTGATTAACTGATTGCACGGGTTGTTGCCCGCGGGATTCTATTGGGTTACCAAGAACATACTTTATGTTTCCTTTGGTCCATCATTTAAGATAGTGTGATTCTAATTATTACACTACCAGTATTTCTAGTCCATTAGGACCTCCTACTATTAGGATGGAGGACTATCAGGGACTTAGCTTCGGTGACGAAGCAGCAACTGAGATTCTGAGAGCACCATCACTACTGGGGCCCGATGGCAGCTCAGCATCTGGGAGCCAGTCAGAAGACTGGACCTCATTAGCCAATATGAAACACGAATGGCTTAAGGTTACTCTACATGGGGCAATGATGACAGAATATCTTAGAGCCAACATAGCCCCTAATGGCCTGATTGTTAACAATGTCCCCCGCCTGTTCTTGGAGGATGCTATTTTTAAAAGAATGGTCCCTAGTAGCATGGAAATGCACTAGGGACTGGCTGATTCTCATAATTAACACGGCCAAGAGAATCGCAGATGCATTGCTTATCAGGATACAAACAGCAGAGGGGGCTATTAAGGTCATTGTACAAACAGCAGCATTTAAAAGTAAGCTGGCTGAAATAAATGCAGAGATAGCAGATAACCGGGAATATCTTATGAAACAAAAAATTTCAAAACTTCAGAAGGATATCCAGAAATTCTCTACTGAGAAAGTATATCCATATTTAAAAGCAGATTATACTGCTGGAGAGATTGGTTATTCCTCTGATGAGGGTTCTGCTTCATCACGTAGGGGATCTTCTTCCAACAGTGACTCCAGCACTGGCAGTTGGAATAATAGAAGATATCGACCGTCTCAACATCAGATGTTTCCCCCTTATAACTTACCCTCATTTCAGGGACCACCCTACTGGCAGTTTCCTATGTACCAACAAGGCCCCCACCCTTCTTCCAGACCGGGGCTGAGCCACCTTTTTAGACAGAGGTTGGGGCAGAGGAAGAGGGCGCAGAAGAGGTCAAAAAAGAGTCCAATGGCGGGATCAACCAGCTCGATCAGTAGAGACCAGGAGTCAAACCAGGGGGAAGAGAAATTAATCATTAACCTCTCCTTGAGAGACCTCTCACCCATAGAAGAGAGGGTCCTACAGAAAGGTCTGGGCTATGTTCCAACCCCTAAAAATGACAAATTTCGAGACATTTGCGAAGTACAGGGGTTCTTCCGCAAAATTCGTTTACAAGCCTACTTCCAAGATCAAACACCACTACCTACTAACGACTCTGGTTTACACAAACCTTCTACCTTTACACCAAATAGTGGTATGATTCCACACGAAGTGTTGACTTTCGAGCAAGCAGTGTTGAAAGATCTAAACAGCATGACAACTACTGCTCCATTCTATAACCTATCCTGTGACGAAACTACTGCCATTAAAACCTTATCGAGTGATGCCAGCATCACCATTAAACAGGCAGATAAAGGAGGGGCAATAGTGATTATGTCCACATTGGACTACGATACAGAATGCCAGAGACAATTGAGTGACAGGAGATATTACACTCCTATAAGGGAAGATCCTACCCCGAGATTGAGTAGAATTATTTCCACTTTGGTTTTCACTGCAGAATCACAAGGGTGGGTCACCAAGAAGGAAGCTGATTTCCTGGTAACAAAAGAACCTATAACCCCCTATTTCTACTGCCTTCCCAAAATTCACAAGAACACTGTTCCGGTCCCGGGACGTCCCATCGTGTCAGGGATCGGCTCTATTTTGGAACCTCTGTCCAAATTTGTTGACCACTTCATACAACCATTGGTCAGGGCAACTCCCTCCTTCATCAGGGATACCACAGATGTCCTACGTCTACTCGATGGTACTCAACATCCAGAATCAGTAGACCTATTGGTCACACTGGATGTTGAGGCTCTATATACCAACATCCCTCAACGGGCTACTCTTGAAGTGATTGAAGATGCATTGGTCAGCAGTGAGTGGTACTCACCGACACCGGTGGCCTTCATATTGGAATGTGCCACTTTAGCACTTACAGAGAATTTCTTTGAATATGACACTCAATTATATCATCAAACACAGGGCACTTCGATGGGCAGTACATTTGCGCCAAGTCTGGCATGTATGTACATGTCAGCATTCGAGGAAAGAGAGATCTTTAGTCCCAGGAATCCATATACGACCAATGTGCTCATGTGGAAAAGATTTATTGATGATATCTTGATCTTGTGGAAAGGAGAACAAACTATATGTGATGAGTTCTGCACATGGATTAATACCTTGAACCCTTATTTGCGATTCACAAGTACGATCTCTGAGACTGAAATCCCCTTTCTTGACTTATTGGTCAGACTAGAGGGGGATAAAATCTCCACAACCCTCTATCGTAAACCGACCGATAGGAACAGCCTCCTACTTTTTAGTAGCCATCATCCTAGCGCCCTGAGACAGAACTTACCCTTTGGACAGTTCCTACGTATTAGAAGGAACTGTAGCACATTAACTGACTACAAAAAGGAGTCAGACACACTAAAGAAACACCTTCTCCAGCGGGATTACCCTAGACAGGTTATCGACACCGCATACAAAAGAGCTCGAAACAACAATCGTGAGACCCTGTTAGAAGACAGGATTAAAGAACCTGATACGACCATCACGTGTGTTACTACATATACCCCAGATTCTAACAGGATAAAGAAAATAATTCGCAAACATTGGGGGATCCTCAACACAGGAACTCTTAACTTATCCACACCAAGGTTTGCGTTTAAACGATCTAGTAACATCAAGGATTTGTTAATCCACACAAGACCGAAGAAACAACAAAGCAAAGTGCAAAGAACTTTGTGGGATTTACCCCGGTCATGGGGCATTACCCGTGCGGTTCATGCTCCGTTTGCCACCTCACTAAAGTTACTAAAGAAATGAGGTTTCCTAATGGGTTTAGCTGGAAGATAAGTACACACACAAATTGCAACACCAATAATTGCATATATATATTGAAATGCAAATGTGATTTGTTGTATATTGGCATGACCTCAAGGCCGGTTAAAATCAGGATAATGGAACATAGGAGTAACTTTAGGTGTCTGAAGAATAATACTAAAATGACCACCCATTTCAAAGAGGTCCGACACTCACCTGACTCTTTTGAATGGGGTGTATTAGAGACACATCCGGGGATATCCCAGAATGCACTGCTTCGGATTGAACAACGGTGGGTCCTACGATTGGCTACTGACCAGTCAGGGCTCAATGAAAATATTCCTTGGAGTCTCTTGACTTGATCGTTATCAAGAATTTAGCGATAATTCCACCTACACTGAGATATCCCAGCAATATAAGAACTACTGTGGTTGGTTGTAGTATGCAACACGGCATATATTACACATAGGGGACCTCCCCTTGGTCTGCCCACTTGCACACAACTTGTATGAACCAGCTCGCGTTTTCAGGAGTACATCTTTATTTCCCTACCATATCTGATTGTAACGCGCCTTTTTGAATACCGGCATGGTCGGTGTATATATGGCAACAGCTTTGTTGTTTCACCTTACCCCAGCTGGTTGTGAAGCACTTTGGGGTACCAGTATATTTTACTACTAATCATAAAACCCATCACCTTACTCCCCAACCCCTCTACTTTGTGCCCCTATGAGCACCGTCATTGGGTCAGTTTATGCCTTTGGGGCAATATGGAACTCGAACTCATCATCATCATTATTATGGGAAATGCGGTAACCCTCCGGTTTCGTTAGATGTGGTTTAGTTGGTCTGCGGTGCATGAGGGTCACCCAAGATGGCGCCCGCCAGTAAGCTCACGCTCTAGTTGTTAATTGACTCGGCGGTGGTTTACCCGGAAGTCCCGCCCCTCACCGCCGGCCGAGCGCGAGTACTTACACGCGATTACTTTACAATCGGGTACATTGCCCGGACCGGCTGTGTGAGGGTAGGACGTCCGCCGCCTTGTTCCTGATGAACTGTAAGTGATGCGATTCTGCCTCTCAGCCCTGCCCGGGCTTCTTACACTAGCGGCACCTTTCCGGTGCTGTGGGTTGAAACTTGGTTGATGCGGTGATATTTGTGGTCCCTTGTGCTCCTCTCCCGATAAACACACTTGTTGGAGCTTTGGCTCCGGAGGCAGCACTGGTTCCCTTGTTTCCCGCCTTTGACTCCTCGTTTCCAACTTGTTAAACGGGGAAGGTTAGTTTCTGTCAGTATGCCTGATGCAGCATTGGCTGGTTGGTCTTGTCACGTTGCTGCAGGTGACCCCGTTTTCCACTTTGGTGAATGTCGGGGACACTGGCTGGCGCGCTGATTGGAGTCCCAGCCTTGCTGCACAGTCCCAGGGCACCACTAGCAATTAATGTGCCCCTCATTGGATGACTGAGCTGCTTACAGGGCAGTCCTGCTGGGTGCCCTTGTGCAGCGGTTGGCTTGCTCCACCTCCAGGCTATTGAACCTGGGTTCAGTTGTTTCTTTTCAATAATTTTGAACATTATTATTTATGTCCCTTTTTCCTCCTCATTAGGACACTACATTTTAGTGTCTACACCAGCCGGTACTGATGCCGTGCATCCTTGACCCTAATAGGGTGAGTTTCTAGAGGATTGCTCTCGCTCTCCCTTTCTCTCTTTTTTAGCTGCTCAGTTGGAAGACGCATTGCTGGTTGTTATGATACAGAATACGCACTTTTAGCATGCCACGAGTCACTTATGTTCAGCATGCTTGAGCTGCATCAATAACACCATGTGGTGCTTTTTTTGTCTTTGTTTTTATTTAGAACAGAATACCGTGACATTTAACGTTAATGTTGTTGCTCTGTTTTCTTTGCAGGTTGTGTTGTTTTTTTGATCTACAGGTACCACTTTTTAGGGTGCTGTAATGGTGGTCACTAATTTATTTCATTTCATTGTTGACCACTACCATTAAGTGTAGGTAGATCATCGTTGGTCCTGAAGAATTGCCATTTAATATATTGTCAGGCAAGAAACATGTTGACCTCTTTTACAAACGCAAAAATCTCTACATCCTTAGAGTGGAGATAAGCGTCTTGTTTTCTTTTTAACCAGGGTAGGGGCCACATTTAATAAAATTATTTTGAGTGGACCACCTCCCCTTTTTATTTTCCTACACATCTTTATCACCTACACTGTTTTAGGGCCCTCACACGCACTTCACCCACCGGCATATGGAATAAAGATCTCCGCCAAGGAGGCCCCATCACGGGTGCCGATCGGGGATTGCAGCGCCGACCCGATAAGGAGCAGACCCGATGATGAAGCATGACACCTAGCAGGCTGGGTGTGTGAGGGTCTTTTTCCAAGAGGAGAGGATTCTTCTCCCCACCTTTCACCACTCCATATCTCTATGTGGAGTCTCTATATTGAAAAACACTTCCTCCTGCTTTTAACATTAGGAACTGCATACCATTTGTGTTAAGGTTCATTCACGGACATGTATGCTGGACCTGGATAAAGATTAGTCCGTTTGTTTCCCCCTTATTGATTAACCAAGAATGTGGGTACCTGATCTTGATTGTGAAGGCACAGTGGCGGATGAAAAACCATTTGATATCCATGATCGTTTGGCTGTTTTACAGGATCTAAATGAATCCAGGACACAACAAAGTAACGTGCTCCAGAAACAGGCTGCCACTGAGGAAGTCAAGGCAGGAGCGGCAAGACCTATCTGGATCCCAAAAATCGGGGATCTGGTCAGAGAGAAGATTGCTGACAAAGGAGAATTTGGGCCATCCTACAGAAAGCCTGTACCGGTCCTAGCAATCCAAGGCACAAGAACTGTACTTCTGCCACCTCTTGCCGGAAAAAAGGAGAAAAGATTCATCTCAATTGACTTAATCAAACCACATTATGTGGCCGATACTAAACAGTGATACAAAAGGGGATGATGGACGGAACGTTTGAGCCAATCAAACACTCACCCCCAGTCAACTGATCTGGGTTTAATCCATCATCATTCTTTAGCTCACTCCACCACCCCAGTTCAGACATGGCCATATGCAAATCAGTCTGACCCTGTGCCTCATGGGAACAGTCCAGCCCGAACTGCCAAGCCATGTCTTCCCTGGACCGGAAACAAGCATCCTAGAACCAGTTTCTGGCATTCCAGCCGTCATCAGCCAGGCTTGCTTGAATCCAGTGGCAAAGTGAGCAAGGGACCCACGTCTGGGCATACCCCCGCCAACTTAGGGCGAACAAAGCGATACAAAAGGGGATGATGGACGGAACGTTTGAGCCAATCAAACACTCACCCCCAGTCAACTGATCTGGGTTTAATCCATCATCATTCTTTAGCTCACTCCACCACCCCAGTTCAGACATGGCCATATGCAAATCAGTCTGACCCTGTGCCTCATGGGAACAGTCCAGCCCGAACTGCCAAGCCATGTCTTCCCTGGACCGGAAACAAGCATCCTAGAACCAGTTTCTGGCATTCCAGCCGTCATCAGCCAGGCTTGCTTGAATCCAGTGGCAAAGTGAGCAAGGGACCCACGTCTGGGCATACCCCCGCCAACTTAGGGCGAACAAAGCGATACAAAAGGGGATGATGGACGGAACGTTTGAGCCAATCAAACACTCACCCCCAGTCAACTGATCTGGGTTTAATCCATCATCATTCTTTAGCTCACTCCACCACCCCAGTTCAGACATGGCCATATGCAAATCAGTCTGACCCTGTGCCTCATGGGAACAGTCCAGCCCGAACTGCCAAGCCATGTCTTCCCTGGACCGGAAACAAGCATCCTAGAACCAGTTTCTGGCATTCCAGCCGTCATCAGCCAGGCTTGCTTGAATCCAGTGGCAAAGTGAGCAAGGGACCCACGTCTGGGCATACCCCCGCCAACTTAGGGCGAACAAAGCGATACAAAAGGGGATGATGGACGGAACGTTTGAGCCAATCAAACACTCACCCCCAGTCAACTGATCTGGGTTTAATCCATCATCATTCTTTAGCTCACTCCACCACCCCAGTTCAGACATGGCCATATGCAAATCAGTCTGACCCTGTGCCTCATGGGAACAGTCCAGCCCGAACTGCCAAGCCATGTCTTCCCTGGACCGGAAACAAGCATCCTAGAACCAGTTTCTGGCATTCCAGCCGTCATCAGCCAGGCTTGCTTGAATCCAGTGGCAAAGTGAGCAAGGGACCCACGTCTGGGCATACCCCCGCCAACTTAGGGCGAACAAAGCGATACAAAAGGGGATGATGGACGGAACGTTTGAGCCAATCAAACACTCACCCCCAGTCAACTGATCTGGGTTTAATCCATCATCATTCTTTAGCTCACTCCACCACCCCAGTTCAGACATGGCCATATGCAAATCAGTCTGACCCTGTGCCTCATGGGAACAGTCCAGCCCGAACTGCCAAGCCATGTCTTCCCTGGACCGGAAACAAGCATCCTAGAACCAGTTTCTGGCATTCCAGCCGTCATCAGCCAGGCTTGCTTGAATCCAGTGGCAAAGTGAGCAAGGGACCCACGTCTGGGCATACCCCCGCCAACTTAGGGCGAACAAATCGATACAAAAGGGGATGATGGACGGAACGTTTGAGCCAATCAAACACTCACCCCCAGTCAACTGATCTGGGTTTAATCCATCATCATTCTTTAGCTCACTCCACCACCCCAGTTCAGACATGGCCATATGCAAATCAGTCTGACCCTGTGCCTCATGGGAACAGTCCAGCCCGAACTGCCAAGCCATGTCTTCCCTGGACCGGAAACAAGCATCCTAGAACCAGTTTCTGGCATTCCAGCCGTCATCAGCCAGGCTTGCTTGAATCCAGTGGCAAAGTGAGCAAGGGACCCACGTCTGGGCATACCCCCGCCAACTTAGGGCGAACAAAGCGATACAAAGGGGATGATGGACGGAACGTTTGAGCCAATCAAACACTCACCCCAGTCAACTGATCTGGGTTTAATCCATCATCATTCTTTAGCTCACTCCACCACCCCAGTTCAGACATGGCCATATGCAAATCAGTCTGACCCTGTGCCTCATGGGAACAGTCCAGCCCGAACTGCCAAGCCATGTCTTCCCTGGACCGGAAACAAGCATCCTAGGACCGGTTTCTGGCATTCCAGCCGTCATCAGCCAGGCTTGCTTGAAACTTAGGGCGGGGGTATGCCCAGACGTGGGTCCCTTGCTCACTTTGCCACTGGATTCAAGCAAGCCTGGCTGATGACGGCTGGAATGCCAGAAACCGGTCCTAGGATGCTTGTTTCCGGTCCAGGGAAGACATGGCTTGGCAGTTCGGGCTGGACTGTTCCCATGAGGCACAGGGTCAGACTGATTTGCATATGGCCATGTCTGAACTGGGGTGGTGGAGTGAGCTAAAGAATGATGATGGATTAAACCCAGATCAGTTGACTGGGGGTGAGTGTTTGATTGGCTCAAACGTTCCGTCCATCATCCCCTTTTGTATCGATACTAAACAGTAGGCCTTGTGGACTCCACAGTAGCAGACGCCCTCCTCTCGCTACAATCCAAGCAGTTCAAACAGAAAGACTCATCACGTTTGAAGAGCCACCTGTACGGAATGAAGGACTAAGCAACGATGCTATGGAACTCATTCCACTTCAACAAGAAATTCATCTTCAAAATGAAAACCAACTTAACAACCAAGTTGCAATAAGACCGACTACAGACATCTACGTCAACATGCCTCGTCAAGAGCAAAATCCGATTTCAACAAATCCCGATGCAATTCCAACAATTGATCGAACTGCTTCTGGCTATTTCATGAACTTTGATACGTTTTCACTGGATCCAAGCGAACTGGAAACGACGCCAGCCAAAAAATCACTCACACGGAAACTCAATGACTTTTTGAACTTTTTTAGAAAGACTTACCTGGTGTCACCTTGGATAGAACTATGGTATATCACTGGGATTTTATTTTTCATTTTCTGGCTAGGTTTAATAATAACTTTTAGTATGCTTATTAATGGGCGATACCTCCAGCAAAGCTCTACAGCCCAGAGAGTCAATTTGATTTTAAAACCACACCAGTCTTCACATCGTGAACCAAGAGACTTGTCTTCAGTGAACATCACAGCAGTTCCTATACCGGATGGTATAGTATGAGACAAGATTGATTATGATGTATTCGGTCCGACTGAACCTTTAAAGCTTAAACATGTATTTAAAATTTCTTTAAGTGATATCATTACCTCCAGTACATTTTCTGATGATTGGGACACTGAAACTGTAAATGCTATGATGTCTAATTTAGAAAAAACTGCTGCATTTCCGAACAATGAAATGTTAGAAGGTACTTCAGACTATGAAACATTGTACTGTTACCAGCAATATGGTCATCATTTCTTACACAAATCTATAACACCTAGAAATGTATTTGAGTACCACCAGTGGGAACACTGCCCAACACTTCCAAAAGGTAGTTCGCAAGCATTTGCACAGAAATTCACATACTTCTCAGGGTTTAACACATCCGACCCGAAGTCATTTTATTATAAAGTGCCGAAAATTTCAGCTCAGAAAATTATGTTAACAAACACCAAACATATTTACTCTGCATCCTTTCTGAACTAGTTGTCTAAACAGGGTTTCGATCTATGGAAAGACACAATAGATTCAAAATCGATCTGGGGTTCTAGGGACTGGCAAGTCCAGGGAATAGAAGCACTTTTTAGAGCATGCATCATTCCGCAGCAGATGTCTTGGATTCGCCAAAGGCAAGGAAATGAACACACCGGGGTTTCCAACACCATCGCAGATGGGTGGGGGGCAGAATTCAGCTAAACATGGGGTGAAATTAGATGACATTTTCCAGTACAACAGATCAGATCCTGATTGGACAGAATGGCTGATTTGGCCCATTGACACAAACAAATGTCAACAGAGATTTATGAATACAACCGAAGGGTTTAGTATCCATAGGCCAGATCCATGCTTTGTACAAAGACAACACCCAGGGGTAGTGACATCGTATAGTGTTGGGAAGTTGTGCCTTGATTGGCTAGAGACCTCAACACTGACAGAAGTAAAGCACCACTTGACCTTACTCACACCTGACATGGATCTTAGAGATTTTCTACTAGGTCCCAGGAAACGACGTCAGAAACGTTTCATATATGCAGGCCTTTATGCCTACTATAATGAAAACTGGAAAATATCCCAACAAGAGGCCGCAGAAAGGATACGGGAAATAGACCGTATGAACTTAGAAAAGGCATTAGCTGTGGTGGATAATGGGTTAACAACTTTGACCTCCAGGATTTACTCCTTGGGCAACATTGTGTCTTCGGCGATCTACATATTAGAACAAGATCTGGCCTTGTTACAACACGGGCAATCTCAGCTATGTTCTATTATGATGTTAAGCTGGACACTGCAATCTTTGCGTGCAGGCTATGTGCCCTGGCGTTTTATAAACACCACGTCTCTGTTTTCAGAATACAATCTAACTGATAAACAGACAGAAATGGCACAAAGGGGAGCCAAATATACAATGTTGCGTATTGAGAAACTGGAAAGGCTACCTTTCACTGTAGCCGAATCACCATCAACAGAATGGCTAATTCATGGCCAAATCACTCTGCCGGTCACTACGTTTCAGTTTCAATATTGCCTTGAGCAGAGGCAGGCAGGCAAATATGAGAAAATGGGTAAGGGATACATCAAGGAAACTTGGAAGTTACCATATAGATACCGATGCCGGAATGGGGATCGAGAAGTGTATCTGAGTGGTACAAACTGCAAGAACGCTTTAAGCGGTTCTCTCATGTGTCAGGATATTTCTCTACACGGAGCCTGCAGTGGTTCAGTGGCGAACTTATCTTGACACATGTCAGGGACCCCAGCGGCCATGATCACGCCGGTTTTCCAGCTGCTCTCGAATGGGAGTTACTTAATGCTAAATGATCAAGGTTGCTGTGGGATGCTTCCGGGCGTCGCATATCTAGTCACTGTTAACTCCAGGGTTACTTGCTGTATGCAAGTATTGTTTCCGCCACTGAACACAGGGAGGCGACGCTATGGCCTTCACTGAACGTTTCTTTCATACAATTTGATACTCTGAGCAGATTGAAAGCCATGCTTTTACAGCAACCCGTGCCCTTAACCTCCGCTCGAGAAACCTACGAACTTCAAGTTGCAAGGACCTCGACCGAGATACAGGCACTCATACGTACAAACTGCCCCCTTCATTTCGCAGAAATGGTTAGTCGTATCTTCAACATGTCCTATTTAAGACCATAGGGTCCAGACTGTTAAGCACCTTTCAGACAGTCCTCGGAGTAATCCCAAATTTTATACACTCCGTATTGGGAAGCGTATTTGGAGGATTCCCGCTCATCTTGTTCCTAATTGCAGGAATCCTGATTGTAATATTGCTGCTACGCAATGGACGGCCTACTTCCCGAGGGAATGGTGAACACGCTCCTGGAACGGAAATACCGTGAACGCATGGTACAACGTCTGGGCATTCCTTGCCTGCGAGAACTAAATGCCTCCTGGTTTCTATCATTTAGACCAGTCTGGGTAGACTGCATCTTACTTGTTCTTTGATGCCTGCTCTGCGGAGAAGAATGCACGTTGGATCTCTGTCTAACGTTTCCATCGGATGCGCCTCCGGACACGGATGCAATGCTAGACCCCATAAAGGCCCATGCTCTGCGTTGTCCTCAGTGGCTTCCAATTCTGATGAACGCATTCCTGGAGAATCCACAGGTGCCATTTGCTCCTGCTGGGTTAGGGGACTCCTCCACAGGCACCCCGGTGACAACTGCCGCACAAGCTGCCGCAGCTCCGACTGTTGGCAATGCTACATTCCATCTATGTGCGATTGACGTTCTCTGTGAGGCGTTGGATTTGTCGTCTGAAGCAGCTAACACCGATAATATTGTGCTTCCCAGCGAGGACGCTTAATCTTGAATTGGCTCATCGTGTCCTGGGAAAGAATTCGGCTTCTTCACTCGTTTCAAAACAAACGATCTAAATTTGGAACATTTTCTTACATTGACACTTTCGCTTGAGAAAAGCATGGCCTTCTCCTGCTTATAGTAATGCAACTTTTAAAGAGAGACAATATTGACTTTTTCAAGTGGCAACTAGAAATAGCTGAATTTTAACATATTTTTTTTAAAACATCTCATTTTTAAGGATTTTTTAGAACCATGTTTTTACTTGCTTTTAAAAATATTTTTAAATTGTCCAGATTTTAAGTATGGTCATTTTTTTTTTTGACAATATATTTTATTGCAATTTTACATCCAACAGGGTGAGCCCCCAACAGACAATATTTATAGAAAGCATGGATCAATGATATTTGAGTCGCTGAAGAGGGTATCTCTTGAGGATATATAAAACAGTTAAACCAACCCCCCACCCTCCTCCTCCCCCTCCCCGCACCGCACTCCCCACTAGAAAGATTATACAAGTGTTAAAACATATAGGCATAATTCCGCACCAGCTAGGCTTCAATGGAGATTGGGAGTCGTTATATGGTAAGCCTGTCTATAAGGTCCTGATTCGTGGACGTGGGAAAGATAGAAAGGTCAATGCCACGGTATTTAGCCCATGCAGCCCAAATCTTCCCATGTTTCTGTGGGCAACCTCGAGCCTGAAACACCGCCACCTCTGCGGACATACATTTATCTAGCGCAGACTTCCAGGCCGCCACCCCAGGGGGAGAAGAGGACTTCCACTGTTGGGCTATGTCGCGCTTGGCCAAGGTGAGTCCCAGGAAGAGCAGGTGTCTTTTATATATGTTCCCCCCTATATCGTCTGTGCTGTGGAGAAAGACTAGGTGGGGATCGGCTGGGAGCTCCCACCCCAGGACAAGCCCCAGGCAGGACAACACACCCGACCAGAAATGCCGCAGCGTTGTGCAGCCCCAGACCGTGTGCAGGAAGGAGCCATCCTCCGACTGACATCTGAGGCAGGTGGGGGATGGAATGACCCCCATCCTCCACAGACGGAGGCGGGTGTAGTACACCCGGTGAAGATACTTAAACTGGATCAGTCGGTATCTAGTGGACACCGCGGAGCCCCTGGGGCTGGCCAGGGCCTCAGTCCAGTCGTCATCAGAGAGGGCCGGTACATCCGCTTCCCATGCCGCCCTCGTCCGGTCCAGATTCGTCTTGGCGTGTGTGGTCAATGTCTGATAGAGCTGACGGATTTTATGTCCCCCGAGATCCCCCATCAGTAGTCTACCCTCTAGTGGATGGAATTCTGGCAATGTCGTAAGGGTTTTAATCAGGGGAGACAGGGCGTGACGAAGCTGGAGATATTTATGGAATTGGGACTTATGCAGATCAAACTCTTCCTGTAGCATTAGAAAGGTTTTAAGTGTAGGTCCGCGCATCACATCCCCCAATGTTGAGATCCCTATGGTGTCCCAACGATGGAAACCAGGCAGAGCCGAGACCGGTCGGAGGTACGTGCCCTGCCAGAGGGGCGTCGCACATGTCAGTGTGCCCCACCACCCCATGGACCTTAAAACGCGTCTCCATATCTGAATCACCGTACGACTGGCCGGCGGGAGGGCCTCCAGCGCCGAGTTACTATATAGGAGATCCAATAGCGGATATACCTCCAAGAAGAGTCGTTCTATCGTGTAAGCCGGGTCGTCTTGCCGGCTGTACCACCAGTCATTGATGACCAGCAACTGGGACGCCCAGTAATAGGACCGCACATCCGCCGCAGCGATGCCCCCACAGTAGGTAGATTGAACACATGTCGCCAAGGCCACCCAAACCGCCCCGCCACCCCACAGAAAACCATTCAGAAGAGCGTTCACCTGGCGAAACCAGGACGGCGGGATGGGGTAAGGGTAATTCTGTAATTTGTAAAGCAAGCGGGGCAGAGACACCATTTTAAAAATAGCAGACCGGCCGTACAAGGACAGGGGGAGATGGGACCAAACCGTTGTCTCCTCCCGGACCTCAGGAAGCAAAGGGGCAATATTAAGCGACCACGCCGCGGCGGGGTCTCCGGTAACGTGGACCCCAAGGTATTTGAATCCGACTTGTGCCTTGATCAGCTGCGATGCCCAGTCCATGCTCCCCTGATCACCGCAAATCGGGAAGAGCGTCGATTTGGACGGGTTAGCATGGAGCCCTGTAGTTTCGCCGAACACCCGCAGGATTTGCAGCACCCTCGGTCCGGTAACCCAGGGGTCTGAAAAAAAGAATAATGCGTCATCCGCATAGAGTGCTATTTTATCTGAGTAGTCGGGGGACCATACTAGGCCCCTGTATACCGCGTCCCGGCGCACCCAAGCTGCCAAGGGTTCAATTGCCAAGGCGAACAGAAGCGGGGAAAGAGGGCATCCCTGTCTCGTACCCCGCTGGATACGGAAGGGGTCTGAGCGAAACCCGGCCACCCGAACAGAAGCCGTGAGGTCCGTGTATAAAAGTTTGACGTACGCTCGGAAGCGAGGCCCTAGGTTGACCGCCTCCAGTAATTTAAAAAGATATGTCCAGCCTAGAGAATCGAAGGCCTTATCAATGTCGGCCAGTAGGACCGCCGCTGGGCGTCCCAGACGATGGGCCCCGGCGATGGCGTTATGTGCGCGTCGTATGTTATGCCTCGTGGAGCGGTGTGGCATGAAGCCGGACTGGTCCGGGTGGACAAGGTCGAGGAAGTATGGTCATTTTTATCCAATTCGGAAGAGGAGTGGGTGTTATATCCCGCATAGAGGCCCTAATGTAGACCCGTTCGTACATGCCCTAAAATGGACGTATTCATATTTACCCTAATATGGTCATATTCATACTTGCCCTATTATGGTCATAGCCGAATATGCCCAATTATGGTCATAACTGTACATGTCCTATTATGGTCATGATTCCTTATATAGGCATGATCTTTAACCTACATTGGTCCTTACTAGTACACAACGTGCTCTGAGGGCTGAACGTTATCTATCCTGTGGTTTTGAATACAGCAGGGTTTTTCCAAACACAGGCCCACACTGTACTCATTAATTATGCATGGCTCTAGGAATACACCACTGGCATAATATGTATGTACAAAGTTCACCCCTGACATCTTCCTCCTGTCCAATACAAACCATACTGAGGACCGAGACTCTTTAGGGTATAAATGCACCACATCTTGCCCCGGTAAGACAGAGGGAATATTTTCTTCTCAAATTCCCTTATGATTATATACAAGGGAAAGGATTGGCCCAGTCACATATCACCAAAAAGAAACAAACCCAGAATGTAAAAACACAATGTATACAGAACCAATATAACAAGAGTAACATATTTCTGAAACATTACGCTAATCAAACAGACCCAAACCAAAAAGGCTCTTGGCCTTGTGATACAGCTGAAAGACAGCAGGAGCGTGCAACTCTTTCTTAATCATGTGACAGATCTTTTGTCGTCACTCTGCTCATTCGCAGTAGATGGACCTCATCTGTTGGGTATGGCCAGATAGCAAGATCCTGGAGGTGTGATTCAGATGAGGGGGGCAGTAGCAGCAACTAGAAGAACCGCCAGCCCTCACGCCAGCTAGAGACAGATGGTTCCAGAAGGATTGATCATATGTTCTTGTTCAAACCAATCTGGCCAGTAGGTCTTGGTCACTGGAAGGGTCTGCAGCCAGGTGAGATGATGAGATCACAGAGGGAGGAATCAGGTGGGGAGGGCATTGGCGAATGGTGGCCCTTGTCTCAGCCATCTGATATGTGGCACATTAATCGGCAATCCTGATGCGGCTTGACAAATGGTAAATATTGAAATCAATATTTTATCATTTTGCCATTGGTCTACATAAACGTATGGCACAAATTATATTAAGACCTTTGTTTCCTTCTGTTACACCGCAATGCTGGTATGGCTTGTTACTACTGCTTTGCTGTAGAAAAGAGTTTGGAAGTCCACTAAGGAAAATATATAAAAATCTCACTGTTGCATGCTTTACTTTGTTTGCCCCTTACTTTAAACCTTAAGCAAAATATGTGTCTTGCAATACAGGAGATTATGATTAACCTCATTGTGAGGAATTGGGTTTTTGGTTGACTGGGGTGTGATCAAACAACATCCACCACAATCCCTGACAGGGTGAACCACAGAAGTAAATAAATTAACCTGTGCTTAACTCTGGGTAGGTTTGAAAAAAACAAGGGAACCCAAATAAAGTCTGCCAGGGACCTTGGGTACTAATGTGTTTTTTTAGAGAACAGTGGTCCCTTGGAAATCTTTCTGACAGGCCTGTGTCCTACTCACTTTACTGTTTGTTAAAAAAAATTACAATTTGTTGTTACATTAAATATTGGGCCTCTGTCCGGCTGGACACGTCATTTAACAATATAGCGCTGATTGGGTCTATATTTTTATCGACCTCCCGTACTTTAGATTTCCAAGGGACCACTGTTCTCTAAATAAAATAACTCTGGGTAGGTGGCACAAAAAGTAGTCAGGCTTAACTTAGAGGCAGTGTGTAAAGTATTTATGGAGCACTCAAACAGTAATAAATTGGCAACACAACACAAGAAAACTCACACACCAATGTAGAAAAATACAGAACATTTTAATAAATTATTTGACACCAAAACAACAAAAATCCAATCAGTAGCACCGGAATTATGAATTTTTAAAGTTCCTAGTAAAAACTAGCGCTTAATAAGAGATCAAAGTGCCAAACGCAGGTATCTGGTCGCGTGAGACCAAGTCAGAGTTGAAAAATATGGTCGACCGGCTTAGACCATGGGTTAAATACAATAAGTGGATTGGGCTCGGTCAGTGCTTACCTTCAGATTATGAAGAATTTTCAAGAAAAAGGTTCTGAGAAGGTAAAGTTCAGAGGGGCAAGGCTGGAGGCGGTGCCTGAGGAAGTTGAGTCATCGTCAGGGAGCCACTCTAAGAAGTCACAGTGAAGATTTCTGCATTCAGACGTAGTCACTTTTTTGGAAGTCAAAAATCTCCAGAGGGATGGAGCAGAAGGCTGTGAGAGTTTCAGGAGACCGGATAACCCTTTGGCAAACGTCCGCTGAACAGGATTTGCTGTTGTGAAGAAGAACGTAGTGGAGCAGCCACAAAGTCAGGCTGACCAGTGATGCACCATGGGCGGATAGACTAGTAGGTTGGTCCTGGTCTTCCCTCAATTCTCTGAGCAGTTTTTAGTCAAAACTTTTTTAAGTCCCATGTTTTGGATTTTGGCATCTGGGCACCTTTAGCACCAAAACCAAGGGTCGAGGACTCAAGGGTTACTATTTGGGGGTTAGGACTCACTCAGGCTGGATCAACATGAGGGCGGAAGATGGTGGGAGCCTGTTATGTCCCTGCGGCTCTGAACAGGAGGCCAGTCAGTTAGCCTTGGAGTCAATCTCATGGATTCAGGTAATGAAGCAGGGCTCAAGAAGCAGGGCATGCTCCAGGCAGCAAAGCAGTCGTTCCAGGTGCAGAAAATCAGTCTTTTGGAGTACACAGCAGGCCACAGCAGTAGGCAGTCCTAGGAGATCCCTTCCGCAGGTCTAGAAAGTGAACTGAAGAGTGGGTATGAGGGCCCTGCTTTTATACCTGGTGCCTTCTTTGAAGTCTCTAGAGGTTTCTCTTTGAAGTGCTTGCTATTTCCTCACTCCCCTGCCTCCAAGCTGGCAGCAGAAATAATGCAGTGGTGACAAGGCTTTTGTGTGAAGGCAGAGCCCAGCCTATTCAGTTGCAAGTGTGGCTGTGCCCAGCTCCGCCCCCCAGCCTACCAGCAGATAGTCCATTCAGGCACACCTAATCCTGTTATTGTCCGACTGTCTGGAAGGAATTCACAAAGTCTAACTGCCAGTTACACCCACTCAAGTGACCTAAGACAGGCTGCAGGCACCAAAAGGTTAAGGGCAGGAAAATACTAACATTCGAAAAGTGGCAATTCAAAATTGTAATTTAAAATCCATCTTTAACATTAATGAGTATTTATAATTACAATTTCATAGATACCAAAAACAAAATGATTAACTGTTCCCAGTCAGAAGTTAGCACTTATTAAGAGTAATAAGGCAACCCAATGTTAGCCTATGAGACAGGTAGGCCTCACAATAATGAATAACGAATTTAGGAGTTTTTGACTACCACAACATGTAAAACTTAAAAGTACATGTCCAACCTTTTAATTACAATGTACCCTGGCCTATGGGCTACCTAAGGCATACCTTAGGGGTGACTTGTATGCATTAAAAGGGGAAGTTAAGACTTGGCAAGAGGGTTTTGCTGACAAGTCGAACTGGCAGTTTACAACTGCATTCAGACTGCAATGGCAGGCCTGGTACACATCTTCTTAAGAGGGTGGCACAATATATGCTGCAGGCCCACTAGTAGTATTTAATTTACAGGTCTTTGGTATATGGTAACCACTCTACAAGGGACTTATAAGTAAATTATATATGCCAATCAGGTGTAAACTAATTTTACCATGTTTAGGGGCGTGATCACAAGCACTTTAGCATTGATCAGCAGTGGTAAAGTGTACAGAGTCCTAAGGCCAAAAAAAACTAATTTCAACAGGCAATAAGTATGGGAGAAACCCATCCTTGGGCTGACAGGTCTAACACTCATGATATGAAAGGGCTACCTTAAGATAATATTAGGTGTAGACATTACTCTGTGTATACCAAAACATCATACTTGGATGATTGCGGTATAATTTAGATATGTATAAACAATGCCCTCATTAAAGTCTAGACCTGCAATAGGGTACTGCAGGGCAGATCAAAGGTTTGCATGGTTGTTGAGCAATGGATACTTCACAAAACCATTTTCAAACCCAGATCCCACCATGAATAACTATTGATCATGATAACCTGCAATCTGCACCAAACCAACAAAATAATCAGGATGTGGCAGGGTCTCTTTCTGGCATGATGACTTGATAAAAGGAAATACCTTTAAGTTGTTACAGAATCATCTTGAGACTTGTGGCTGCCACGAGACCACCTGAAAGTCCATCACACACGAGAAGATGTATACATGGTGAGGAGGATAAGTGTATAGTTCTGATCAGCCCATCAGAACTGACCTGCTTTGCCTAGGCTTGCATGATCAGCTATAAACAGAGACCCTTTCTTGGAGATGCTGAGTAACAAGTAGTAATGTGCTAGAAGCCTTGTGCGATCACTGGTAAGCTGGGATTTGCAAGTGGCATCCTGAATCACTGCACTGCGGCAACGTAAAAGTGCAAAACCGATTCTGGTAGTTACAAGTTGGGAGCTTACTGCTCCCCCCAGCACAGGCCGGGTGAAATCAGGGGCCAAATACAAAACAGATGCCTAGAAGTCTGTCACTACTTCAACTAAGATTAATGAACTGCAAGCATGGTACCAAATAGACCCATCAAGGGCTATATGTACGTATGCAAATCTTTACTTGGAAAGTGCACAATTGCGACAGGCTATCCACTAAGGTCATACAGCTGTGCTTATTAGGAAAAGTTATTTTTTGCAGGAATACCCCCCACTTTTTTGCCCTCACTTTTTGCTAGATTTAACGCTGGTTTACTGACTCCGAACACTGGGGAACTCTCATCCAGAGCCCTGTGTATGTGCTCTGACCGCTAAAGTATAAATGCAATTACCTAATACCTGCTCCAAGATGGCTGCTGATCTTGGTATCTCTGGTGCAGTGATACCCTTGTGTCTGTTCTCAAAAGACAAGAGCACAACGTGGGGTTATATTATGTGCCCCTAGTGTGTGGAGGGACCAATGACCTGAGAGAATGACTCTGTGTGCCAATAAGGGCCTGAAGACTGATTTTTAAACGGAAGTGAGCTGACCTCCTGGTGGCAAGATGGCAGTACCCAGATTGGGCCATCTGGGTCTCCATAGCCAGAAGCACAACTAAACATTAGAGTCCTGTGCAAGAGGCAGAAGGACCAGAGGATGTGATATGCATGAGAGGCCTGGATGAAACCGGCACCCAGGAGTTTTTTTCTGCCAGACTTAGAGGCTATGAAGTGACTGAAGGGATGGGAATGGATGCAGGGGAAGGTGTGGTGGAGTACACAAGGTGGTGTCCCAGGCCTCTACAATCTGCAGAGTAATGATTGGCCACAGGAAGGAAAGATGTATTAGGGGTTTTAGGCGGCCCCACCAAACCCCACGCTGTGAAAATATCACTGAAGGAAAAAAACAGAGATGGGCAGGAACAAAGGAGACTTTAGGGCTCAGTATCACCGACTTCCAGAGAACTGGAGCCCTACGGCATTTTGCTATCACATGAGTAATCATTAAGCATGGCCAGACTAAAAGAAAAATAAATGCCACTAAGAATAGCAAACAAGATGTCTATGCTAGAAGGGGCTTTTGTAGTTATTAAGAGCAGCATCTCAGACACAGAAATGTTATGTAGGGTGCTTTGACTGTGAACGACAGGGGTGGAGAAAATGCTTGATGATAGTGAGGAGAGATCTAGCAGTGCTGGAAATGTGAGTAATGCATTAGCAATTGCCCTTCTGGAAATTAAAGTTGCCTATCTTGAGAGTGAGGTGAACTCTTCAAGTTTTAGAATTGTGGAATTACCAGTGGCAACAAGAATGAGGAGTTAAACATAGCGATGCAATTTTTCATCAAAGATGTGCTTCATGAGGGGCACAAAGGCCTCTCCAGTATCTGTGGTAAAAGGCAACCTGCTTACATCCCAGAAGTCCCACAGGGAAGACTACAAATGTAGGCATGGTGATAACAGAACTGAGTGGTTTAAGGCAACAGTAATGTGAGAGAGAGGAAGACAACGGCAAAGAAAAGAGACATCACGGTAGGTGGGTGCAGGGGCACCTCAATATAAGAGTAAAACAATTATTTGAAAGCAAAGGGCAATTTACATCATATCTGTCACCAAGCTGCAGTAATCAACCCTTCCAGACAATCCAGGATCACTGTGTTTCATTTCCAGATATGTGGGCCTGGCTTAGCATGCCTCTGGAACGTTCCACATAGGGAGACGTTTGGGATCCCTACAACATCAGAATCATTTGTGATTTTCATTTTAGAAGTAGATGAAGAATGATTAGGTGTTTGAAGCTTTGCCTCACTGATTGGTTTATCTGGAATTATTGATTCCTACAAGCAATGGGGCCATTTTATAGTTAGTTCACTTTTGGGGATATTTAATTCACCAGTACTTTTTAGGGTTAGATAATCTGTGCAGTGTGAGGCATTAACTCTAAAAAGCCAAATCCAAGGGGATTTCCATTGGCCTGAAAGGTCATAACTTGAACCAGGGCTTTGAGCAGAAAACATGAATTGGGGTTGGTATTCTATTCAGTGCTTGCTCAGTTTTGGGAAGAAAACTATGACACCAAATTACAAATGCCAACAAGGGATAGCTGTGAAAATAAGTGCTGAGGGAAAATTGATGGAGAAAGAGAACCTTGTAAATGTGATTACCAGCAACATTCAGCTGTGTTGCATCCAAATTAGAGTATTGCACCAGCCCCAGTTAATTCTCTTGACAAAAGAGAACAGACGAAAAGAATACATGCATGAATCCTTTCTCAAGAACTTCACGTTGAAGACCCTGTGAAAAAATACCTTTCGGCTTACTAAAACCAACACAGGACCACTGACACTTGATGTCAGCTGTGGTTTTATGCAATAATAAAGTGCCTTTTTATGGGTGAACCCATCGACAGTCAGCTTCAGAACACTGCAACCTTGGCTCCAAAGGGAGTTTGGGTACCTCCAGGAGCTTCAGTGCATTATAGATAGCCGGACAAGGTACTGCTTAGGACTAACAGCCACCGACGTCAGTCTCTAGAAATATTTTACCTTCTTAAAAAGTGATAACTCACTTCATAATTGTTTTCTGACATTTTAAAGGTTATCTGCACGACATACTGCACTTTTACAAAAATCATTGGTCTGCTTATTTTACTTTAGGGATGGCTGATTGAGCTCCACTTAAAGTATTTTTGGTTTTATCCCTGTTATTTTGATTTTATGTCTTGCTTTTCATCACTTTACTTGTCAAATAATTGATTTGTGTTGCTTGTGAAAGTTGGACAGCCAACAATTCTGAAGGCATGCCTTTTGCTCATTCAGCGCCCACAAAGCTGTGACGCGGTATCTTCGAGAACCTATTGCCCTCGGTGCGTAGCCTCAATATTTCACTGTGGTAGGTTTCCTGATTGTGACCTGTCGATGGCATCCACACACACAGTCTGAATGAAGATCACGGCGATGAATTGCCTCTTGTATCATGGGAAACGTATCAGCGGCTACATTCACAATGACCTATTAAGGCATTATCCCAAGAGAACGCTCTGCGTATTTTGTATGGGAAGCACTTCATCCTGATCTGCTAGCAGAGGATAAAATGCTGGATTTGTTGCCGGTAGGTATTCTAACTGGTAGGTAGCCCGAGGCAGTCAATGTATTTAGGAGAGGTTTAGGCAGGTAGCAATGATTGAACCCTTTGAAAGAATACCTGCTTTCCTCTTATGGAAAGATGTCCTTTATGCACCGAGACTCTGCTTTCTGTCCTGCATTACCGCCTAGGGCAATGCCCTTTAGCGGGACCTCAAAGGTCAATCAATTGGTTTCCTTCAGATCTTTCAGAAAAGCCATTTCCCAGGCAGCCAGGAAAGGGTGCACCATCCCTCTTTAGAGCTGCAATCTCGTCACCGACAGCTGCTAGCACTGGTGTGATTCAGAGTACTAGCCCCAGGGAATAAGGCTATTTTGAGGGGAAAAAAGCCCAGCCTGTTTTCAGGACAACTTTAATCCTTACCCTCATTAACGCGACAAGGTCGTTTTTGACTGTCATGAAAAATCCAAATTAAGATAATCAAGAAATAAATCTTCTTTATGAAGGAACCCGTGAATATTTATTCTATTTTAAAGACTTGCCTTTCAGTGCTGTAAACACCTTCGTGTCGTGTGAATGTAGGACGACAGGGTCTATCGCATCTCCCCATAGGTTTATTTCATTATTAGTGTTTCTAACACGGATTGAGCTGCTTTCCTTAATCTACAACATATTTTTTGTATTTATATTTTTCGGTTTAAAAGGAGACAATGCATGCGCCTCTATAAATTCCATTCTATTCAATTAATCTCAAGTACATTCTCATCTTTCATAAGACATTCAGTTTCCAATTTTTTATGATGGAAACAGGTGAACTAACAATCAGCAATGCTAATGATAGTATTTAAAGAGACAACCTTTAAAGAAAACGATTGTAATAGTAATATAACAGCAATACAACTACTTGTACTAATAATAATAATAATAAGGCCCGGGACGCAACTGACACTAAAAAATAAATTGACCCTAGCCACGTCAACGTTAAATTCATGAGCAATTCCTCATAGGAAGTTTAGATTGAACCATGCAGTTATCCGAGGATAGAGCACTTTTACTTATTCTTTACAGAGAACTGGAAACAGATGAGGCCCAGGGGTATTATCTTTAAAAGGGCTACTCTACTCTATTTTGGCGACAAAGAAGAAGTACAAAAGAAAAAAAATCAAGGCAGCAGTTCTTGACCATCTCTCCACACTGGGTGTGCAACAATATCTTTGTATACATCAGAGAGCACCAACATTGAACCAGTTTAAGTAGACAAAAGAATACCTATTTTAAGAACACTACACCACAATGTGGTAACAATATACTTCTGCTCTCAGACCTAGTCACCCCTCCAGTAACTCATTGAAGGTATCTCTGCCTTTGACCCTCTACAGCGCTTTGCTCTCTTTTCAATGGTTTGCGCTACACAAATACCACATACATGCACATATTTCTGGTAATACTTCTCTAATTGCACCTCATCACACACTCGTTTGTCCTACAGCCATCCATATTTTTCACCCACTTTGAGGTGTCAGATATAGCCCCAAAATCCGTGAAGCTCGAAGACACAAATTTGCATGGCCAGGAAATTGACATAACCTACCATTTGTTCACTTAGCCATGCCACTTACATTCAAGTTACGTTAAATTAAATTACGCTATTCATGACGTTGTTATGTAGCCATAGAACTTATAAGCACAGATAGCTTGAAATTCACATCCATTATTGACAAAATGTTTAACCTAGAAGATCATGAACCATCCCTTATTATCATTTTCAGACAACTAGTCGAGGGCTCGTAGATTAAGCTTGGCTTGGTTGGCCATTCTGAGAGCCATAAGAAACCTACCTGCCTTTCTCATAAGATCTGGAGTTGTTCAACAGTTTTTGAGGTAGGTCATATGCTGAGAATTTGCATTGCCCTGTGTAAAGAGGTAAGGTTTCAGGTTTCTTAGGTTCCACAGGTCTAAAGCGCATGCCTTCAACACTCATTTGTTCTCTGCCTCAGAAAGGACATTATATAGCCTATAGCCCGCTGCCAAGGGCTATACCGGCTGTTAAAGGCCCTTATCCCGAGTTATAGGCCCGAGCCGCAGGCGAGAGCCTATAACGAGGGAGAGGGCCTTTAACAACCGGTATAGCCTGAGGCAGAAGGGCTATAAGGCTATTAGAACATTCCACCCACTAAGGGTAGAATGTTCTAAATTAAAAATGGAGAAACAAAAAGACAAACATTGGAATGTTGGAGCGCTGGGCTTATACCAGCCATTATAAGCCCAGAGCAACTCCATTGTCTTCAATGGAGCTCCCAACATTCCAATGTTCTAACAGTCATTATAACACAGGATTCACACATTTTGCTATAAGGAGACTCCCTCACAAGGCATCTGATCAAGCAAAAAGCAAGATGGGCCACATTATCGAGGCCATACCTGCACTTCGATTTTTGAACCATTTAGGATAACCTGGCCAATTTGCATTTTTGAATACATGTCCTTCTTACATCCAGACTGTCATGATCTTTACCACAGATTGGAGACTCATTTTGGTATCTTTGATACAACCAAATCAATCTCATGTTTCTGCTCTGAAATATATTACAGTTCAAGATCTCACCACAAGAAAGTTCAAAGTTTTAAATAGTATTGCTTTAATTAAAAAAAAAAAACTAAGCTATTTTAATGTGTATCATACATCAATAGCTTTATAATCAGTAAGCAAAAAATAGAGACAGATCAGGCAGGCAGCAAACATCATGTAACATGTTCAAGGTTAACAAAGTAATAGTACCAACCAAACACCTGTACATCTCTCAGGCAACCCCTAAAACACATTGTTCTTCCTTAGTCTATGTTAAAACTCTGTGTCTCCACAACGAAGATCCAGCCCTCCAGGAGCACCACTTTCCTCTTTCTACCTATATGGCAAACATAAAACCCTATTACATCAGGGGCCGAGTCCCAGACTGCTTGTGCGCGTGCAGATATTAACAAGTGATAGAAAACCAATCCTGCGCGCCATACATTCAGGTCTCCTCACATACCATATAGAGGACGTTAGTGTCTCATGAGAGTCTTTCATTAGTGTGCCTACAGAATTCCAGCAGAACAGCCTCTGAGCTCAAGGCCAGATCTGCCACTTAAGTCGTTTATCCAGGGACCCCAATGGTTGCACACTCCGCAGTTGCCCACCTATTCAGAACAAAAGCCTTTATATTTTGGACACATGTGGACTTCTAAGCTGTGGCAATCCTGAATGTTTCTAACAAAAGGCCATGTCGATCAACCTATGCTTCTATTACACTCTTCTGGTATTGACTAATAAAACCAAGCAAGCAAATCTCAGGAGGTATTACATTTGGTGCATCTCTAAGAGCAAAGATTTCTTCGAGCAGTCTTTGCCAGAAGCAAGTTAGAGCTGCATAAAGAGATGTAATGGGGCCGGATAGGTGCAGCGGTGGTAATGACATTTAATTAACTGAAATCTGGCATTGCAGAAACACAGTTGCAGCGTGAAATTTCACCTTAGACCATCCCCCATCAGCAAAGGCCATCATCATGTCCCTCTCTGAATGTCATGTAATACAACCTATTGTATTTCCAACATTGCCAACTATAGTAAAGTTATTGCCCTCTACCAGGGCAGAATCATCTGCGGCACTCAATTAATTTCAAGTTCCAATATCCTATTATCCCAAAATAAGTATATTGTGTGGACGAGTAGGCTTAAACAAAGAAATGTCCTTGCAGCATATCGAAGCGCCATATGAAATCAGACAAGTGAGGGATGCCCAAGTGAATGATCAGAGTAGACTCCCAGATATCCGGACTGTTTTGGTCCACACATCTCACGGTAGATACATAAGAATACCCATTGCAGAGGACCACCAGACACTGCCAGCAGAGGGAACAGACGTGAGTTACTCAAGCCGAGACAAAGCCCAAACACCTGGCTGAAATGGTCAATCCCTTCTGTGAGAGGGAGACCTCATGGATACACTGGAGGTTCTTAGTTACAGAGTAGGGCATCTGCATGAAGTGAGACAATTTGCTGTTCACCTGCAACCCAGCTTCCTCTCATCTTACTCGTTGAATTTGTGCTTGTCTTTGACTATGCACTGCACTCTGCTGCCTTTTGGCTATGTGTGCCCTATAGCATTACCATATAAATACATACATATATACATACAAACCCTCAGACCCCATTGCAGACCAGCAGTTTCATGGCCAGCACAAACAGATGTTGCAGAGTTATACTAAAGGTTCTTATCAGCCATCAGCACACATGGATGAAACTCATTGCAGAGAACCACAAGACACTGCCAGCAGCATGCTTCATTGAGTCCTCCCATAGCTGTATACTCCTATTCACTGCTAGCTCTTCCCAAGTCCCGGCACACACAAGATTAAACCTAAATGCCATAAGTTGCAATTTTTAGGATCCTGCTTATGTCTACACAAGTGTTAAAATGTTTATGTCCATCAAAATATAGCCGCACAAGGTATGGGACATTCACCAGGAAAAAACAAAACCCCTGTTTCAGGAGTGCCATATTCTCTGTCGTCAAAGGTTAAAGGAAAGACAAAAAAAGAACACAGACAATTTGTATGGTACTACCAGATGTGGTTTCGTCCTTGGTATATTCACCTATGGGAGAACCAAATGGAGACATCATGCCATAATATGTCATAACAAAACTATTTATGGCAATAAACCATGCACAAAAGTGACAAAAAACCAGCACCATTTTTGTTTTATTTACTTTCCAGCGCAAAGCTTGTTTTGCACCGGAAAGTTGCCTAAAAGTAGCACAAAGTAGCGTGAAGAGCTTCTTTGCATCAAGGGGGCATTACATGGGTGGTACATGGGCATTCCCATGCAACAACTCATGCTTTTTGATGCAAAACCCTATGTACTAACATTAGTAGACAGAGTTTTGCACCAAAAAATAACGTCGCTTTGAAGCAGGCGTTAAAAAGGAGAAATATTTTTATTTCTCCTAACTGTGCATGTGTGTTGTACCGTACAGCACTCATCCAACGTGGGAAACATTTTAGAGTTAGTCTTTGCATGGTGTTTTGTACTGGAAGGTTATCCTTCCAGTACAAAACCTACGCTAGACACACACACACACACACACACACACACCCTTGCACTACGGCGCAAAGGTGTGTGCATCCAACTAAGCAGCCGGCACTAGGGAGAGAGAGGTGAGTGCCATATCTCTGTAGATATGACGATGTCCTTCTCTCTCCCTCTCAAGTAATGCAGTGCAGCATTTGTGGGTGCTGGCTGCATTGTGAGCAAGTTTTGTAAATCTGGCCTTAGTTTATCTTGGGATGTGAATGGCTGTGTCAGTGCATTGACAGCTTGACTGTGTAGATGTTTTTCTTGGGAACTAATACGCCAAGTTGGCCTCTTGGCCCTAAAAAAATGGAAGAAAACCATTGTGTAAAAGTGAATTACCATATGAAAACTGTCAACCGGGTTGCTAAAATAAACAAATTTGCCAGAATTAAGATATAATGTTAGGCATTGGTTTTATGAGTTCATTATGAGTTGGCTGCAGCGGTGTCCCTGACTTGAATATGCTTCGGCTAATTCATACCACCCTGTTCTTCTTTCACCCAGGACTATGAAGCCAGCAAATCCCAGTCATGGTAACCTCGGGTCCAGAAACTCCAAGCCTGTTTTGATCGGGTGCGGATCTGTACCTGGAGAACGTTCAGGTAGGGGCCGTGGGCAGAGGCAAAATCTGGCCCCTACCGTAGGGTGATTAGACAATGCTCCTTCCAGTATTGCTCTACAATGCCCACCACACAACACCCACCGTCTGGCCCCAGACCCCCATCACTGGTAAATGTCAGCAGTAAAATGGTCATTAAATGGCCTGGAAGTGGGAATGACATGCGTAAAAACTCTGTATTGAGGCATCGGCACTTCATTCCCCATCTGGATTAAATACCTTGTGATGCTTGTGGAAGGAAAGAGGTCAGAATCAGATGCTCCTGTCCCCAGCTGTGTCCCCCTGAAAACAGGCAACTTGTTATAAGGCTCTACACATCTTTACTCTCTATACCCCAATTACAAACTCAGTTAAGTTCTCACACAACGCTTTGTAACCAGGTTACAGGAGTGTACTCATTAACCACAAAAGGCCATTTGATACCCAAGTGAACAGTCATCTATTTTTAACCACAGAGAAATGGTTGGCATCTTTTTATGGATGTATTTTTTATTTTCACAGTTACACACAGCTTTGATAAACCAATTAGACAATTCTCACCAAGGTGCTTATTAGATATTACCATGCTACAAGATTTCGACCCCCACCACCACGTTCCTTCTTCGACATTACCAAACTGTAAGACTTTAAGATGCTAGCTTTGAAGGCCTACTTCATAGCTGATGCTATCTTTAGTGACAATCTTTGAGCAATGTGTAGAAAGGTAACTCTGGCATGGTTATTCTTTAAATACATTGGAGGGAAATACTGACTAAGACTGAGAAGGTAGGAACCTTGGCCTCCCTTACTCAGTCTTTGTTCTTTGTGGTAGGTCTGCAGATCCCAGTGAGCCTTTTTAAAGCCAAGCTCCGACCTTTACCTAAAAGTTAAGTCAATGATGCTCTGGTCTTACATTGAGGTGGAATTCAGCCCCCAATATAAGGAAATGACTAGGTCTCGCGCACACCTTAAATCTATAATATCAAGTTCTCAGTCATACATGTGGTCTGTCTTTGACTATCGGCCAAAGAGCATGGCAGATCAGTGGTCTAGGTCAGTGTCCTAAGCACGCTGAACTTTAGTATTCCTACTTCTGTCAATTTTGCGTATTTATTGCCCTCAAGATTCACATATTGAAATCTTACAAAAACAACATTATAAAATATAATTACTGAGGCATAATTCTTCACATAATTAGATATATTTATTTTATGGAGTAATATTGTCCGATCCTTTAACAAGTTCAGGAATATATTTGCATTACCATGTCCCGCCCTCTCATCTACCCTGTGTCTCTATCTCAAAGCAGTGCCATTTTTGTGTTGGCCCCTCTATTACTATTTCGATCCACCTTACTCCATCTCTCCAGGGCACCTATGCCAGCCATCCAGGTAAAGAGCAAAAAAGTTACGAGTGAGGCGACCTGTGCCACTTCAACTGTCTGGGATTATTAAGGCCAGGTAGGGTTCAGGGCCAGAACCTCTGCCTCTCTCCCACTCACCTAGCCATCTATATACCTCTCACTGATTCTCCTCTTACAAAATCTATTTAAAATTCTACCCTCAGGATCACCGATTAATGCCATCTACTTTAGTTCCCTGGTTATACCCATTCCCCATGGCTGAAGTCCTCTGATGCTGGAGAACAGCATAGACTGTGGGTCTGGTGATACCTTGAGTGTTAGACCTGGCATCTTTTGGTGTGATTCCCCTGTCTGTTTGCTTCTGACCTCCGGTTTGTGACTGTGTGCTGCATTTTGGTTTTGCTGGTTTTAGGAATCTGGGCACTCTACCACTGCTGACCAGTGCTAAAGTGCAAGTGTTCCCTGTGTAAATTGTATTGGTGATTGGTTTATCCATGATTGGCATTTTTGATTTACCAGCAAGTCCCTACCAAGTGCACCAGTTGTGCCCAGGGCCTGTAAATCAAATGCTACTAGTGGCCTGCAGCACTGATTGTGCCACCCACATGAGTGGCCCTGCAAACATGTCTCATACCTGCCACTGCAGTATCTGTGTGTGCAGTTTTAAACTGTCATTTCGACCTGGCAAGTGCACCCTCTTGCCAGGCCCAAACCTTCCCTTTTACTACAAGTAAGTCACTCCTAAGGTAGGCCCAAGGCAGCCCCATAGGCAGGGTACAGTGTATTTAAAAGGTAGGACACGTACTGGTGTGTTTTACATGCCCTAATAATGAAATACTGATAATTTAATTTTTCACTATTGCAAGGACTATCTCTCCCATAGGATAACATGGGGATTGCATTGAAATATCTTTTAAGTGTAATTTCCCATTTGAAGCAGAGTTTGGGGTCTCAGAACTCACAATTTTAAAACATATTTTGGTGAAGTTGGTTTTTAAATTGCGTGTTTGAAAATGTCACTTCTAGAAAGTGGCGATTTTCTTGCTCAACCATTCTGTGCCCATGCCTGTCTGTAGAATACATGTCTCAATTGGCTGACAGTTGAGCTCTTGTGCATTCGCTCTAGACAGTCACACAGAGGGAAATGAGGTGTGCCTTGCATATCCTAATGGGCCATCACCAGGCTGATGGGCCTTCTTGAGCTAGACTGGTGGGAGGAGTTGTCACTGACACTTGAATAGGGCTGTGCCTGTCCTCAAACAAAGCTGTCTCCACCCCCCTATAGTGTAGCTTGAGCCAGGTCAGGGAAAGGCAGGGTCTTGTGCACTACAAAGACTTTCCTTTGAAGTTTAACTACTTCAAAGGCAGAAAGGGGTGTAGGTATTGAACCTCTGACACCCCAAAATCAGAACACTTCTGGACTGAGAACATTCTGCCAGGAAGAAGAGCTGGATGTTGAAGAAGGGACTGCCACACTTCTGGACTGAGAATATTCTGCCAGTAAGAAGAGCTGGACGTTGAAGAAGGGACTGCCACTCTGCCTGTTGCTTTGTTGTGCTGGCCTTCTGCTTCTGTCCTGGGAGTGAAAAGACTGGACTTTGCTTTCTACATCCTGCTTCTACAGTGCTTCAAGCGATTGTGTGTGCTTGCCTCCTGTTAAGAAGTCTCAGGGCCATCAAAGACTTCACCTACCAGTGCATGGGCTCTTCTGCTGCGAGTCCTGACTTGCCAAATGGTGCCTGGCCCCTTGGGAAGTGTAACATGGTGATCTTAAGAAGAAAATCCACACATCGACTCCCAGAGCCTGTTTTCTCGATGCATCGCTGCAAAAGATCGCCGCATCGCCGCTGCCTACACCAAAGTCTGGTTCCTGCCTGAAGTATCGACCACAGCTTTCACTGCAGGCCCCAGCTTGCCGTCGCAGTATGTCAGAAGAATCGCTGCAGCGTGAGTCCCGAGCACCGTGTCACTGACGTCCGTGGCACCCGCTCCGACTCCCATGCAGCACCTGCTCGCGGCTGAAGAATAGAATCAGTGCCTGCCTCGCAGCTGTGAAATCAACACATTGCTGCTGTCACATTGACGCAACACATCTGCATTTTCGATGCATCATCCCTCAATGCCAACTCTTCATCGATACCACACCGCAGTAAGGAACCGAGGCCACGTGTCCGGAAACCGATGCATCACCTCCCCTGCCAGTAAGGAACCAACACATCCCCCTCCCCTGCCCAGCAGTAAGGGAACCAACCCATCACCTCCCCTGTCAGTAAGGAACCAAAGCATCACCTCCCCTGTGTATTAAGGAACCGACGCATTGCTTTGATTTTCAAGTGCCTCACCTCTCCTGCGCCTTGCACCGTCTTTGATTTTTGACGCATCTAAGGTACTTTGTGCTTAAACAAACGCATCTATTGGATTCTTTAGACTAAACTTGCTTAACCTTTTAAAATTGATATTTTAAATTGTGTTATGTTTGATTTTTGGTCGTTTTATTCAGATAAATATTGGCTAGTTTTTTTTAACTGGTATGGACTCCTTTTGTAGTGTTTTCATTGTGTTACTCTGTGTGTGAGTACAAATGCTTTACCCATTGCCTCTGAGATAAGCCTGACTGCTCGTTCCAAGCTAACAAGGGGGTGAGCAGGGGTTATCTTAACTGTGTGACTCCCTTACCCTGACTAGAGTGAGGTTCCCTACTTGGACAGAGTACAAACCACAACCAACTAGAGACCCAATTTCTAACACTGAGTAACACTTTTAATGCACCCTTGTGGACTGTAAACCTGTGTATTTTAAGCATATTTCATTCCATCCAGGGGGTTCGTACTCTCTTGTTCTTGACTCGGTTGAATACTTTGGGATTGCTTAACAGTGACCCGAGCAGGCTTGAACCTCGATGCTCCTAAATGCATGCTTAATCCCTTGGTGACTTAACAATGCATCGACTGGGAAGGGCTTCCAATGCTCCTGAGGGACTCCACTGATACAGATCAATAGCATTTTTTATTGATACAGTCTGTTCCTAAAGATGGTAAGTACATGCATGCGTCACTGCATTCCTTCTTACACTTTCTACAACACCCATTGCTTATGTGCCACAATGTTCATCGCAATGTAACTATACCATATCTTCAAACCCTTACACAACATGTCCCATATTGGCTGTACTACAAACATCATACTATCATCCATGCACAGTACCCAGGTACCAGATGCAAATCAAAAAGCTTCATAACCCTGTCAAGTATGTCAAGTATTATATCAACGATACAAATGGAGTAGCTATTAAAACAACAACCCAGAAAGTGCTTCATAAGAGGTAGGAAAGTGCTGTGCAAATACCAATGCAATACAGCTCAGATTTTATGGATGGATGGATGTGGATTTAATCACAAGGTAAAATATGTACTTGATAATTGTTTCAGTGTCACCATCTGCAACGTGAGACCTTATAACCTAGGATTACAAATTAATCAGCAGCTGAAGGATTTAACTCAAGAAGTAGGCAACATTTCTATGATTTCTTTCAAGTGTCTTCTATATACAAATAGTATGTGCTTAATTGTAGATTACAAAAGTTGGGAGGGGCATAATTGTTTTCAAAAAAGATATTTGAAAAGTATATTAACCCAACTGGACAATCAGCTGGTGTTAACATATCCCTGATAAATGCTGCTTCAGTTGGGATACAACAATTCTTTAAAAAAAAATGTCTAGTAAAGTAAATTGAGGGGTGCATGGAGCCAAAGGAAAACTGATCGCAATGGCTACTTGTTCTACTCTCATGTACTACAGATAGTGTTTCGAATTGAGTACTCATATGGACGTAGTTCAATAATAATATGAGTTCATATAACACAGCATTTCTGTTACCTGTAAGCACTGTAAATAATAGATGTTCTAGTGCTAAACATCCGGTAGTCAAGTTACCGATCTCGAAATGATGGAGAGATAAGTATGGTTTGCTGGGATTCAAACATCTGACCTTTAGAACACCTCATCTGTAAGCAGGCAAAGTTCAGCTCACTGAACTATCATTCCAGTTAACAGTACATAGAACTAATGCAGCTAATGTTCTAAACCAAATATTATCAAACCATGCCACTTTTTTTTTAATCTAGACTGGTGAAACATTTTCCAAATACAATAAGTCGATCATCTCAGTGAAGGAAGAGAGAAAGGTAAAGAACAGTAAAATCGTATCACACAATATCCTATACATATTGTCTAAAACAACTGTAACCAGGTCTGATTTAGTCACTTAAGTACCTTGTTGCCCTTTCATTTTTGAATAACTGATTCAGTTTCAAAAATCTGCACATAAGTGTCTACCAGTCGCTAAAGGGCGGAGGCTCTTTTGTCAGAAGCTGCCATGTTTCTCCGCTGTACTACCCCCTACATTTCCTTCACTTAGGAGGAATGCAAAGCTTATCAACCATTGTATTGTAGGAATAAAAAACTAACTGACATGTTTTTTTTTCTACTGGCATTAGGCCTTACATTTCCCCATAATTGAACGAAAAGGCGCGGCCATCACAGAGAAGCGAGCTGCTTCTGATAAGAGATGGAGATGTACTACTGGAATGCTACTGAAGAGCTGTTTGGCCACAGTTTACTGAGTTCAGCGCTGGAGGTTGGAGGTTCTAACAGCATTATTGCCATTCAGAGCAAAAACGTCTCGGCCCATTGTTTATATGGAACATTAAAATGGTAACGTAAGACTTGAGTTGCAGTGCATTATTGTGCATAATTTTCAATTTGAAAAAAGTAGAATATGTCATTGCCTGTGTGGCGTGTAGGGGAACCATGCTTTTGGCACAGCAAGGAGGGATATAGACAATAGGAATATAAGCATGGTGACAGTTTGGAAAGTACCATAAGTGATAAAGCTTACTGCCAGCAAAGGGGAAGAAGTGAAGTGGTTTTGTCTGTGGGTGGGAAATGAATGAGAGAGATGGTTAAGACAAATCCATACAAGCAGATGTAAGATCTGGACATTTGGTACAGGAGGAATGAGGGTAAGGATTTGAAATTTTAGTGGTAAGTGCAGATAACTTGTGGAGATGGTCAGGATGTTTACCAATAACAGTGCAGGAAGTGGAAACTAGTGGCATTGCGGAAGAGGAGTTAGTAGGCATAATTTTAAGGAAACCAAGAAAGAGAAAATGTTGGCGGAGTGGAAATGGAAATGGAAGGGTGAGAACTGGTCTACATTTTACAGCTTGAGAGAGGAACTGGAGCTAAAGAGAACTGCTCATGGCTGGGACACTGTATGTGAATGAAAATGTTGTTTGTGTGTTTTTTTGGAATCCGGGACTGATGCTGGGAATTTCTGTTAGGTATTGCCCTAAGCCCAGATTGTACTGCACACCTACAGTGTTCAGAGGTCTTGGATGCTGCTCAGAGGTGTCACTGACGGACGGACGCTGTTTTTTTTTTTCAAGGCAGCGTGGAGAATGTTGCATTCGGGTTTTATATCAGCTGGCAGTTCCCTAAGGAATCAAGGTACCTTAATGGATGCAAGCTCTTTGCACTCTATGAAATCAGTGGTGTTGTACGGCTTGAGCGCTGTACTGGAGTGAGAGAAACTCTGAGGTGGCGCCATCAACACAGCTGTTCTCATTTGGTTCTTCACTGGCCAGGAAGATAAGAGTTTTCAGCAGAGCTGATAACAAGGTTACAATATTTATTACATGGAAGCGTCTGAAATGTGATTAATATACTTACAGTAACTGTTACACTTGCCTTGCTCACCTGACGAGAGGGCAACAATGTAGCTCTAACCAACATCCAACCTTGTCCTTGTGGTGGCTCCTCGCTACTCAAGGGTCAGTGATCTTTGGAAAGATGGACAAAAGAGGTGTGCTCGTCTATTCCTGGAGGCTGGTCTAATGGCCCACAATTGTATCTAATGGCTCGCTAATGTATCTACATGGATGCTTTTGCTGCTGGGTTTTTTGGGGAGCTTATGACTGGTGCTCTTTGAACTTTAACTTTCCAGAATGCGGAGTGGAGGTTTCCTACTTTGAACTATATAAGAGCTATACAGAGATTTTGAGAGACCATCTACTAAATAATACCTGGTCATTTTCAGACTGTTGTGAGCCAAAGTTTAGACGTGAGCAGTTAGCTTACCACTTAGCGCCTACCCAAGCAAAAATCCTAGAGAAGGGCTAAGAGGAAGAGACAGAAAGCAACCAGGGGACAGTAGCATCTAATATAGTGACATGAAGCCCCCACCAAAATCAGCTAGAGAGGCAAAAAATAATAAAAATATCAAACTTGACACAAACACCAGTCCCCTCTAATTTACATGGAAAAACAAAGAAAAAAGACTCTACTATGTTACATCAGAACACCTGAATGGAAATGGACTCAGTACATGTCAACTCAAATCCTCTAGTATGAGCAGAAAAGAACACAGCTGAAGATATTGCAATAGCTTTAGAGGACGCAAATACCTTAACTGTAAGGATGAATATGGATACAATGGAACGTGAACTCAACATTAGAACTACATTAGGATCTGGAGAAAAAGCCATTAACTGGAAAGAATGTTTACTGAATCTACAAGACAGAGACACAGATTTAATTGATACAATTAGTATCTCAACAGCTTCTTGCATGGTCCCTTAGCTGATTTTTCTAAAAGGGTGTACACTAAAATGTTCCATGGGGGAAAATCCTAAGTCCACGAAAATAACAAAGTACCACAACACAGCAGCTGAAGAACTTGATCTAAAAGGCATCTCAAGTGATTTCATTTAATAGATGATCACAATACAAATGGACTAAGGTGCTAATGCTGAGTCTAACTCTGAAGTTAGTTCTAGCTGATTTCAGATATTATGATGCCAGAAACGAGGGTCTTGAACATACTTCATGAATTACTACAGGAAACTCAAGAGATCACACAGATGCTCTCTGTCATTCAACAATAGCATTAGTGTTCTGTAAGAAAGTTCTTCTGAGCAAATTATGGAACTTGACAAATGTGTATTGGAAACCAAATCACTTATGCTCAAACTCAGACCCAGAGGAAGAGTCTAAGTATGAAAAAAGATCTACGTGCATTGAAAATAAATTAGAAGACATAAAAAACTGGCCACAGAGATCTACTCTCTAGTTTTGGGTATTCCAGAGGGCAAAGAGGATATTCAAGATATGGTTAAACTCATATTTAGTGTGATTGAAAAATATATCGCTCAATGTATGACTATCAATTTCGAGTATCTTGCTATAGCAAGAGCACATTGGGTGCCTTTTGGCAATCAGAAACCTTATGCTAGACCACATATAATTCTGGTAAACTTCATGGACTGTAGAATAAAAGAGCAGGTTCTTTTGCTGACCATAAAGAGAAAATCAATTAAAGTTCCTAATGGATAAAACTTTTCCATCTACCCTGGTCCAACATCAGTTTTTAAAAGGCCAGGCAAGGATGTGAGTAAAAGAAACTAATGACTCAGTTAAAAACCAAGAAGGGGTACAAGCACAGCTAATACATCCTGCTAAAATAAGAGTTTTGTGTGACAATCAATTCACATGTTGTCAGACATAGCTTCAACTCAAGCCCTCTTATCTCAAATTCCAGATTTAACCACATTCAAGAAAAAAAACAGAATAGGTTTGAAGTGTCAAGCATTTATTTCAACTTACTAATGAGATGTTATGAAAGACTTTGAGTATTCTAGTATGTCCATGGAGGGGTAATCTGTCCTGGAAAGGTACAATTCTACAGCACCAAAGAGAATGGGTCTCTATAACAGGAGAGGCCAGACACTCCAAACAATGTTTGGGGGTGGAGAATGAAGGGGAGGCACAGGTTTAGAAGGAGAGGTAGGCGAAAGGCGGAAGGAAGGGTAAGGAGGAAAGAAAAGGGAGGGGACAGAAGTGGGGTGAGATGGTGAGGAAGGGGTGGGAAGCACCTTGTGGATGAAATAAAACAAGCATTTGCAATGTAATAAGTCTCACATTTACACGAGTTTGAGCTATTGGCATTGTAAATGACAATGCCTTTTATTTATGTTTTGGTTTCTAAAACATAAATAAAAGGCTTTGTGATTTACAATGACAATAGCTTAAACTTGAGTAAATGACCTTTTGCATTGCAAATCCTTGTTTTTTTTTTGCAGTTTTATACAGTGCGAACTGGATACAAAGGAATTGGCGCACTTAACATGAGCCCCAGTTACATTACACAAGGACACATTCATTTGTTGGTAGGCACGGGGAGATTAAGTGATTTGCCCCGAATCACAGGATGTGGAGCCGACGCTCCAAAGTCGGCAGCTCTGGCCATTAGGCCACATCAATGGCCGTACCTAGCCCATACCCTAATACAGCATGCCTCGCAGAGCGAGCAGTGCATGCACGCTGCCGCTAGGCTCGACCTAAAAACAAACACACAGACCAGTTGCGCGCCGGCACAGCGCAGACAGCAGCGGCACCATGAAACGGCCCCTCCATAGAATCTTGAATAAATTAAAAGGGGGCGGTAGAAGCCGTTCTGCTGCTTGGTTTGCTATTGGCGCATTAAAAGGCGTAGCCGTTCTACTACATCATGTCTTTTTATTACGGTTATAGCAAAGCAAGCAAGCACAGCTGCCCATCTCCTCTGCCATATACATAGTAAACGGCATTGGCGCTATACTGTGTTGATAGACGGTTGTGTTTTTAAAAAGACGCCACAATTCTCTGTGGGGCCTGCCGATTTAACAGACAAAAATCAACACTAATGTGCGGGGGAAGAAGACCTCCCCTTTAAGGGGTCAACAACAAGCATGATGCTTCCTTGAAAATGCGTTTCCCTTCACTGTAGGGATTTGAAAATTAAAGTCTCACTGGCTGCCGTACTGACAGCAGAACATCCAACAAGTTCGCCAAATTCCGAAAACCTTCATTTTTTGAGTCAAGTGCTTAAACAAACTTGTTCACCCACACACTGCTCTACCAATGCATGCCATTCTTGATCTGCTACACCCTTGATGCTCTAGTGCTTGAACCCACCACAAAAAACCTCCCTTGCAGCACACCGGCTGTTTAAGAACCCGGACCTAACCACAGCTCTTCCAAGAGACCTCAAGCATGGCCTGCAGCATGACCCTCAAATTTCAGTATACTGATTAATCACAAGTTTCACGTTTATTAAGTATTTTATACAGACTTTAAAAAAAGAAGGCAATGTTTATATACGCATAGATCATACAAACTGTAATTTATTAAAAGTAATTATTTATGTGTAAGTTAAACAAATAAAGCAGCGCGGCCACTAAAGTGAAAGTGGACCACACTGCAAATTAATTAAATAAAGAAGCGCAGCCACCTAAGAGAAGGCGGACCGCGGTACAAGGTAAATAAATAAAGCAGCGCGGCGCTAAAGGGAAAGCGGACTGTGCTGCAAATTATTTAAAAAAAGTAATAACAATGTAAAAGCGGGCTGCAGTGCTGCCAATTAAATAAATAAAGCAGCGCGGTCCGCTTAAAACGTAACAACAATGTAAAAGAGGGCTGCTGCGTTGTGTGGGTGGAATAGGGAAAGCCCATTAAAGAAAATAGAGCTCACCCACTAGATAACGCAGACCGTGTAACGAGCCAAGTAAAAGGTCCAGTCGTTACGGGCGGTAACAAATGCAGACAAGGCGGTACCAAGGAGGAAGTAACAAGCCTACGTACGAATCAGAAGCCAGCATTTACGAAGGACAATGACACAAGCCAATGACAAATATGGGCGGAGAGTGGGTGGACTTCCAGTACATACCCTAATACAGCATGCCTCGCAGAGTGAGCAGTGCATGCGCGCTGCCGCTAGGCTCGACCTTAAAAAGAGAGATTTTTTCAAATCATGCTGTGAGGATTTCGAGCATAGGCCAGATTTAAAAAACACAAATATTTTTGAAGCAGGTACATGTCAGTAGGGGAAAATGTTATAAGCCAATAACCCTTACTGAGAATCTCTTCAGAGGAAGAAAGAGAGGATGTTTTTCAATTAAACACAGGCTTAGCATATCAAGGAATTGTATTGGGTGCTTTCAAAGTTGCTTAGCATGGATAGATAATTTCACAAGATATCACAGAAAAGAAGAAGCAAAAATAAACAGTAAATCATTTAGAAAAAAACGTCTGCTTGTCATTTAGGATACTGCCTCGTAATCCCTGCAATTCTGCAAAAGCTAGGTCAGAATGGAATTTGGCCACAACCCATGGCTCCCAATTACAGAAGAGAAATTGGTCTTGCGGGTGCTCAAATCCCAGTCAATGATAAAGCTCGTGATCTATTCCCGGGCGGGCATATATTCACTAACGCTGGGAGGGAGGAGGGGTCTGGACTGACCTTTATGGATCAGTTTATCTTCACTAGGGTGCGCAGGGCTCTGCGTGCTAAGATTATGGAATATCCACTTGAACCAGAGTCCCTCGGACCTCTATCCTTTTTAATAACGAACCCCGACGGGAAACAACTGATCTCAAAGTTATACAGATCCTGCATGGCTCTAGTGCCGTGCCACGACACGAAGGTACGAACTGCCTGGGAGCTGGACCTAGGTCATCCCATTTTGGATGATCAATGGGCTTACTGCTGTGCACAAATCAGGGGTATCTCTCTCAACAGTAGGCATAAGCTGATACATTTTAAGTTCCTATGGAGAGCATACATGATGCCGGCCAAACTTCACGTTATTGATCCCTCCCGACCCCATAACTGTCGGAAATGCAACAGCCCTCATGCCGATTTTCCTCATTTGACATGGACTTGCCCCAAGATTGCGGAGTTCTGGGTTGCCATTTTTGCCATATTATCACAGATGACACAACTGGACTTAGACCCCACCCCGGAGGTTGCACTGCTGGGATATGTCTTCAACATGCCCAAAAAACTACGCAAGTTTCTTGCGCTGGTGCTGCTATTGGCAAAACGTGAGATCGCTCTTAGATGGGGCAGCAAGCAGCTTCCTACAACGAATACATGGCTAGCCAGCCTCACTTTTTGTAACACTAACTGCGAACTATATGCTACACTTCTCCCTCCCAAATCTCAACCAAAAGAAATCTGGGGTCCGCTCAAGACCTATTTACAGAACTTAGAGCCTGATACCCCAAGCTCCACCCACGATGGCATAGTTCCGACCGGGTGGGTTAAAAAGTAAAATATGAACCCATATTGTATATGGACTTCAGACAATTTCTGTGTATATAGTCTTACCTGATTTCTGAAGATTTGTCGAAGCTAAGACTAACATGCAATGGTCATGCATTGTAATATATGTGTCACATTGCCCAATCTTTTGTATATAACATTGCACGAGGCTGACTTAAATATGGAACTGTTAACATATTTTGAAGGAACAACTGTACAAACAACACTCTTATGTAAATGTTGGAAAATGATAAATAAAGTAAAAAAAAAAAAAGAATGGAATTTGGCAAAAGAGGAATTTATAGAGTTTTATTATTTTAGATAAACAATAATACATATCTTTAACAATGTTACGAAGAAAGTGATTATTCGGGGAGGTTTTTATCAGTAGTGGTAAGATAAAGGCCCAAAAAATTTAAACCACTGCCCTTTACTATCCCCATACTAAAAAGTATCTAGTCTGGACGAGATTCAGGAGATCTTCTTAGATCACTATTTAAGGATCTATTTGTGTCAGCAGATACAAGAATCAGTTCAATTAAATGATTTCAAGATTCTAGGATACAGATTATGCCACCTTTTGTCTATGGAAGAGATCACAGAAGTAATAGATAGACTGCCTAATGGGAAAGTATATGGATGTAACGGTTTTCCATCTGAAATATAGAACAATTCAAGGGAACAGTTACTAAACAGCTGGTGAATGTGGCAAATCAAATATTAGTGGGAGGAAGGATACCTGAAGAATTCAACATGGGTATAGATGCCAATCTCTTAAAACCAAGAAACGTTGCGGAGGACCCAAGCTCCTATCAACCTACAATGGTATTAAACGTTGATGATAAAATAAGTTTAAAACTGATGGCTAATAGGATTAACAAATTCTCAAATAAGTAGTTGCACAAGGATCAGAGTGTCTTAATGGAAGGCCGGCAATCGTATATGAACACCAATTATCTAATTGCAGCCATATATAATTTTATAAGTGGGAAAGTCCCAGTGGTTGTAATGGTATTGGACCCAGAAAAGGCAGTTGACCTGAGGAGTTGGGATCGTTTTTTTAGGTATCACGTTAGTGAAAACCTTTTGATTTTACTAAATTTATACATATAATATACTCACCTAAAGGGTCTTCAGCCATCTCTCTTCATCCATAGGTCTATTGTTGTGTCATTCACATTTTGTTTCCGCCCACTGCAGCATACAGCATAGGGCAATGGGTCGGCCTAATTAAGTCACTTTTTAACTACATTATGATGACTGCATTGTGCTCTTTCACAAGGAGCATATTCAACCAAAAGTTAGTTCCCTTCAGTGCCAGTGTTTGTATTGTGCATTCCAGCTCTTTCAGATCCCTTCTAGCTAATGCTGTTGCAAATTCCTTTGAACTAGCCTTTATCTGATGGCTGCTCTTTCGCATGAGCTCACATGAACTCTGAATAAGGGTTAATCAGTGTTCTCTATCAATCTTGACAACCCTAGCTGCCTTTCTTTAATTATCTTTCTTTCCTTGTCTCTTTGTTTCATTCTTGCATTCTTTCGTCTTTTCTTTCTGGTTTGCCCTCTCTTTCTTTCCATCTTCAGTCTTTCTTTCTTTCTTCTTCCCTCTTGTCTTCTTTCTTTCTTGCATTCCTTCTCAATGGCAATCTGGTGGCAAACAATGCCAGACCATTTGGCTTTTTCAGATCTCTGCTAGCCAAGACCTTTTGATTTTGCTAAAAGTATGTGTATAACATACTTCCTTATAGGGGTTTTCAGCCAAATTTGATCCATGTCTGTGGTTATGTCATTACCATTTTTCTTCCACCCACTCCACAACATGCACCAAAGAGCAATGTGTCAGTCCACTGCAGCCATTGGCTGATTTCACCACGACTTACAGTGTGCTGCCCTTTCACAAGGAGCACATCCACGCACAAAGTAGTTCTCTTCAGTGCTAGGGAGTTCTATGGAATTGTTTGCCTTTTATCAGACCAAAAACAGCTTCTTGAGCAATAAAGTTTTACAAATACCATGACAAAACAAAACAAGAGTTGCCTAAAGCCTGGCGGCAATGCCAGAGCTATTGACTTCACCATTGCTGGCTTTGATTTTAGAAGCTTTCACCTTCTCAGTGAAAAGAAAAAGAATAATGTTTTAAGAATGACCAAATTCCCAAAGAAGGTGTGATATAAAACACTGGTGTGGCTTTTGAAAAGAAAACACTTTGCAATCCCCTTTATAAACATCAAGATGAGGCTTAGCGATTTGATAATAAAAGAAGGTGGCCTTCTCTTGGAGAGGGAGATATTGATCTTGGCTAAGCTTTGTTCATATAAAATAACTGATTTAGTGTGATGAGATGGGTGGGTACCTTGCCTAAGTATACAAGGCTCGTTTACAGCGGATAAAGAAAGTTGGTGGTCCTATGCCAAGAAAAGAACATATCTATCTTATTGAGATAATGCATAGCGATTTGATGCTAACAGAATGTGGCCTTGTCTTGGAGAGCAAGATATTGAACTTGGCTCAGCTTTGTTCATATAAAATAATTGATTTAGTGTCATGAGATGGGTGGGTACCTTAGCTAAGTATACAAGGCTAATTTAAAGCGGATAAAGAATGTTGGTGGTCCTATACCAAGATAAGAACATCTATCTAATTTGGATAGGATCACCATTGTTGATAAGGAGGAAATTGTGCACAGCTTAATTGAACATCCGAAGAACATCAGGATGAGGCAATGGTTCTAGTGGTTGTCAGAAAAAAAGACGAAAGTAGTCATCTTCAGTTAAATAGCCAGAAAATGGAAAAGGACATACGAATTAAGTTATCTAAAAGTGTTTGGAAAGAAACTAAAGAGTTCAACTTGAAAATAATTAAAGAGGTAAATAAAGGAGGGTGCAGTTTTTTGCCAAGTTGACAAATTCATAGAATTCTGACATTTCTACATATATATATCCAAAAAATAAGTGCTAAGTGTAAGTGTTCTGCAGATACTGGGAATTGAATTCATATTGTATTGTTGAGTCCTAGAATAACTCAGTTCTGGAGTGAGATTTTTAACTACATTGAGGAGACGCTTATCAAGAAAATACTGTGTAATCAGGTGATTGTACTTGTGAAATAGTCTCTCACATTGGTGGATCTCTCTCTCTGAGAAAAACATATTATTTATATAGCTATGTTAGTAGCAAGATCACTGATAACACTGCTTTGGAAGACTTAAAATGTTCCCAATTTCAGGGATTGGAAGAGCAAAATGATAAAGGTATGGAAGCAAGATCTATGCAATAAGAACAGGAGCTTAAAAACTGAAAGCCTGTGGGAATCATTTGTATTGTCCTGAAACTGTAAGATGACTGCATTTTATTTTATTTTGTACTGTTCTTAGTACCCATCACTTTGGATTAACAGAAAGTAGGGGGTGAAGAATGTTTTTCTGCTCTCATAGAATAAATTGGTATATAAATACAATGTAAAGTAAACACAATACAATCTTTTTACAAAGGTGAAAGATGTACAGGTATGATTATATACTCCCTAATGAATTTTTTTTTAAAAAGGGTGAGGGAGATTGAATGGAAAAGGTGTGCACATTGCACATCAAGGAGAAGCAATGGGGAAGGATGGGGCATTACTGTGTGGACTGTTGAGGGGATGAACTGACAATGCTTAACAAAACAAAATTAAATGATTTTCAGTCTGTGCATTACTTGCTGCTGCTGAAAAACTCGTACACCGCAGTGGCTAAAAGGTACAAAAACCTCAATTCTTTTCCTCAAAAAAAAAATCAAAGCTGCCTTTGAAGACTAGATCAGATGGATGCTTCTATAGAAAGTCAATATAGCCTGCATTTGGAGCCAGGAAGCGTGATATGGAATTCACCTTGTGTTTCTTAATTGACATCTGGCCTGCCAAAAAAATAAAATAAAGCACTGCAGCTGCAGTGAAGGGGGTGGGGTTTGTACTCGTAACACAGCCAAAAATAACTATAGAGATAAAAGCTTTTAAAAATATAAATGTACGCTACTACTTACAATGCTAATATATGATGTGAGGAGGCGCTACCAGAAGACAGTTTACATAACATTAAATGGTGCAAAAACAGTACATTCAATTCATGGCTTTTTCTTAAGGCAAATTAGTGTTTCTAATTTTGGGAGATCTTAGCAGTTTCATGAACTCAGAAATGATGAAATTGTTAAATGATCTAGACTCTAGGTTTTGTAAAAGCCTCGAAGTTAATCGCATGATTTTTCAGCCCTGCTGTTCATCACTCGACAGCGCCAGCACTTGAACGTTTGCCCCCTGTATATGTGAAATAAAGTGCCACTGGGGAAACGCATTGGAGCTAAATTAACACTTCATTCTAGCACAAAAATAAAACAAAATCTGTATTAGCAAATCACTGGGCTATGTTCTCTATCATGTCTATTGGTCTCAGTCTGTACTATCACTTGATAGCTATAAAAGAGGGCAGCCGCGGCCGATGCAGGTAAGAGCTGTGGGGCTGGCTGGGGGGGATTTCGAGAAAATCACGAGGGAAAATTAATTATTTATTAAATTTTCCTTTGTGGTCGTCTCTCGGAATCCCCCCTCAGCCGGCCCCACCGCTCTTACCTGCAGCGGCCGCGGCTGAAAGAGGGCTGTAGTATAATTCCAGAACTCTAACAGAAATGTATACGCTGGTATGTTACAGGGCCAAGAGTTTTGGGGTGTTTAGGCTCAGTGGCCGATATCAGAGCAACACTAATTTATGGTAGTGACACAGAACATCATGTAGTGACTACAGTGCCTAAAATTAGGTCATACATTTGTGCAAGCCTGGGGCTGCTGAAAGCTTGCAGCCATATGGAGCCATAAGCAAGATGTGTTACTATAATGCCTGGGTTGATACAGGGGTGACCCAACTCTCGCTATGGGTCACAATCAAACGTCCTTCTTTATCCTTCCCTCAATCACTTTCTCAAAATACAGTGAACAAATCACAGAGCACACATAGTTGGGCACTGCATGGTTAAAGAAACCACTACCTATAGTTGCTTTGTTTCATCCCTCATAATAAAACACAAACACTGGCAAAGCCAACAGGTGCTGCCTTAAAAGGTTGAGACAAAGCTAATTTTTTTATTTTTTGTTGCAAGCATATGCCACAAAAACAAAAAAAGAAGAAAGCAATGTTACTTCCTAAAGGGTTTGTCATATGGTTACAATAAAAAAGAAACATCTATTAGTAGAGTAGTATTGATGCTCACTTGGGAGCAGGTAACTTAGAAAAGGTTTAGAAACTGTTTAGTTACAATGCACATCACAGGAAAATATGATTGTTACTGGTGCAAAGAAAAAGGACTGTTGGCTTTAAATTACTGTAATTTGAAGACACAGTTTAAACACACAAGAATGGCTAAAAAATAAAAAGAATAACGAACAAAGCATTGCCAGTGGGATGTACTGGCCCATCATGCCCTGAAGTGCACATCTTTTTAAGCAGATGTGCATATGTGATCAAGCAAAACGCCATCGCTCACTGTGGAAGAGAGCAAACTGTTGAAGTGTGATGCCCATTGCTCCAAGCTGTATACTATGGTGGGCATAATACAATATGAATGACAGCTTGGCAGAGCAGTGGTTGAAGAAGGCTGACCCAAGGTCCCTCTATGTATATATGCACATATTTTTATTTATGAATTTGTTTGGGTACTCACATCTGGCTAGACAGCTAGGGCTGTCTCAAGACCAGTCCTAACAAAAGAAATGTAGCTGTATGTCTAAATAAAAAGATATGAAGGAAATATTTGGATGAAGTTAGAGGAAGTTTGTACCCCACATTTAAAGAGGTTTGACTAGTTGATCTATTGACAGAGATTTTTTTTGTCACAGGTAATTTTCAGAACTCTGACACTTTATATTTATTATTATTTATTTTTTATCGCACACCCATCCTAAATCTTTGTACGACTGCAAATACTAATAAGTCAGGGAAAGATATTGAAATGTTTATGAGTGCTTTCAGAGATCTGATTTTCCCACAATTCAAGTAGTCACTCCTGTGAATCTGGCTTATAGTAGCAAAGGAGCGTTAAGATGAAAAATTAATGAATAATTAGTGCAATTTATCATTAAGATCTGATCATAGGGGTTATATAGTAATGTATGTATGTATGTTGGAAATTCATTATTCTACTCTCATGGGAATGCTAGTGCCCAAACACATTTTTGGTGTCTGAAATGGATCTACAATAGGAAATGCTAAAGATATATCTATGTTGGCGAGAGAACTTTCCACATTCCTTGAAATATCTTTCAAAGCCAACCTATAAATCAAATTTAAGTTTGGCATGCCTGTTCAAGGTATATATATATATATATATATATATATATAAATATGTCTCCATCGATGTTCTTTTTCCTGAACACCCAATCCGGCGGCACGTTCGAACAAACATCGGACTACCATTCAGGTTTGTTTCGTAACTCGTATTTTATTTTTTTGGCATAAACAGATGGCATTCCATAGTCCTTCCAAGTTCAAAAATCAAGACCAATATATATATATATATATATATATATATATATATATATATATTCACTGAAAAAACCACAGGTTTCAGGGACGTTATAGTTAGTTGGACATTTCACTCGTACAAAACCAGAGAAATTCGGACGTTATAGTTAGTTGAGCTAACTATAACTTGCGCCCCCGCAATGCACTGCTCATGACGTCACATATTACATCATTCATGACATGGTCAGTGACATCACTGATAACATCACTGATGACACCATCAAGTGACTGTGTGATTCTGTAAAGTTTAAATATGTTTTATATATATATAGGCCAAGGTGTATTGAACAATGAGTGGGTGTATGACTATCTGAATGGATGATTTAGTAGGTGGTTGACTGACTGTATAAGTGAGTGATTAAATGTGTCTTACTGAATGCATGGGTTAGTGTCTAAACTCTGTGAATGACTGTATCAGTCTGTCAGTTTGTGTGTAAGCGTCTGCATGGATTGGTGAGTAGCTACATGAGTGTCTATATGGTTTATTGATTGGTTGTCTGACTATCTGTATGTGTGCCTGAGTGTCTGTGTGGGTGGGTGGGGGCGTGTGTGACTCTGTGCATAGATGTGTGAGTGGGTGATTCACTGGGTGTATGGGTTCATGTGTGTATCTGTGAAGGGCTGTATGGCTGGGGGAGTGTGTGTATGGGTGTGTTCGTGAGTGAATGGATGTCTCACTGGTACATGTGTGAGTAACTACATATGTGAAAGGCAGTATATATGAGTGTTGGAGTATATAAATGACTATATGTGAGAGTGAGTGATTGTGAGAGTGGCTGTATGGATGAGTGTGTGCTTGTGTCAGTGATTGTATAAGACAGTAAGTATGTGTTAGTCTCTGTATGAATAAGTGAGGTGGTGTGTGTATATCTGTATAGGTGAGTAAATGGGAGTGTGATTGATTCTTTGCATGACTGACTACGTGTGTGAGTAACTATGGATGAGTGGCGATGTGTGAGTGTCTGTATAGGTGTATGAGTGCAAATGATAGTGCTGTATTGATAAGTGACTGCATGTATGAGTGAGTGTATGGAGGAATGAGTGGATGTGTGTCAAGACCTATGAATCAGTGAGTGGGTATGTAGTAACTGGTATTTGTTTCGAAAATGGTAGTCTGTATTTTAGAGTGGGTGTATCAAAGGTTATATTAGGGTGTGAGGAGGTGCATCAGATTATCACGTGGATGATGTCATCAGTGATGTCATTTGAGATGTCATCAGTGATGTCATCAGTGATGTCACTGACCATGTCATGAATGATGTAATGTGACCTCATGAGCAGTGCATTGCGGGGGCGCGAGTTATAGTTAGCTCAACTAACTATAACGTCCGAATTTCTCTGGTTTAGTACGAGTGAAATGTCCAACTAACTATAACGTCCCTGAAACTTGTGGTTTTTTCAGTGTATTTCAAAGGTTTTTTAAATGCTTATTTCTAACTATAACGTCCCTGAAACCTATGGTTTTGTCAGTGAATTTCTAAGAATTTTTAAATGCTAATTTCTAACAATAACGTCCCTGAAACCTATGGTTTTTTCAGTGAATTTCTAAGGTTTTTTAAATGCAAATTTCTAACTATGCCTACAGAGGTAGGACATGTGCAGAAAGAGGAAGAAAGGTGCAGAAAGAAGCAAGAGAAATGCAGAAAGAGGCAACAGAAGTCCAGAAAGACAAAGAAAGGTGCAGAAAGAAGCAACAAATATGCAGAAAGAACCAACAGAGGTGCAGAAAGAGGCCTTGTTGCAAAGTCATCCTGTGCCCCCAACTTTTTGCTGATGGGTACTGGTGGTAACTGACTCTGACTAACAAGGCCTAGAGCCAGTGCTATGCTAAAAGACACTTAGAATACAGTGAAAACACCTACATACACTAGGGTACACTATGGGTTGGGGTACCCCTGTGATTGGCATGACCTCCCCTGTAAGGCCCTAGTATATAATAGGGCAGGGGGATTAAAACTACCTCTAAGTCAGAGGTGCAGAAACATGCTACTTTAACTAGTAGTCGCGTTTGCAGAGTGGTAGAGAAAGGGTGCTGGGCCTCCGACCAGCGCTCAAGAATTCCGTTGCGTAGGACTTACAGGAGGTACCAGGAGGGCTTCTTGGACCCCAAAGTCCCTCAGGAGTAAAGTGGACTTCATCCCCCATCCTGTAGTCTGCCAGGAGGCACGTTTGCAGAGTGGTGGAGAAAGGGGGCATGGCCTCCGAAGACGTCTTAGCAATCCTACTGTGTGGGACTTACTGGAGGTAACAAGGACATCCTTGGGGGCCAACTACCCCTCCTATTACCTCCAGTGAGTACCACACAGCAGGATTGCTAAGTTCTCATAACAGACCACGCCCCCTTTGCCCACTACTCTGCAAACGCGCTCCCTGGCGCACTCTTCGATGGGGATTGAAGTCCCCTTCACTGCTGGGGGTCCTTAGGGGCCAACTAGCCTACCTCTTACCTCCAGTAAGCCCCACACAGTGGGATTGCTGAGAGGTGGACACAGGCCACGGCCACTTTCTCTACCACTCTGCAAACGCGCCTCCTGGCGCGCTCTTGGTTGGGGGATGAAGTCCCCTTTCCTCATGAGGGTCCCTGGTGGCCAACTAGCCCACCAGGTACCTCCAGTAAGCCCCACACAGCTGGATTGCTGAGAGTGGTCCGAGGCCACACCCCCTTTTTACACCACCCTGCAAACGCAGCTCCTGGCGCACTGCTGCTCGAGGGATGAGGTCCTCTTGTGTCCCTCAGGACACAAGAGGACCTCATCGCCCCACCAGCAGTGCGCCAAGAGGCGCGTTTGCAGAGTGGTGTAAAAAGGGGCGTGGCCTCGGACCACCTCTCTGCAATCCAGCTGTGTGGCGCTTACTGGAGGCACCTGGTGGGCTAGTTGGCCCCCAGGGACCCTCAGTATTCAAGGGGACTTAATTCCCCAACTTAGAATGCGCTAGGGGGTGCGTTTGCAGAGTGGTTCAGGGAGGGGGCAAGGCCTCCGGCAAGATGCCGGCTTTTTTTTTTAATTTAAAAAAAAAAAATCTTTGAAGGGGGGCTCTGTGGCCCCCCTTCTTTCAAAATATTTTGGGCCCTGGGGACCCCATCCCCAAGGCTTGCACATTAAAAAAAAAAAAAAATGAGAAGGGGGCCGCACGGCCCTCCTCCCGAGGCCAATTTCGGCCCCGGGACCCCATCTCCCAAGGCATGGCCAGACTTGTTTTTCTTATTTAATAAATTTGGAGGGGGGCCACGTGGCCCCCTCCTCAGGCCAATTATGGCCCCGGGGACCCCATCCCCCAGGGCCGGCCTTCTGCTTTTAAAAAAAAAAAAATTATATTAAAGGGAAGGGAGGCAGAGTGGCCCCCCTCCCGGGCCACTTCTGGCCCCGGGGACCCCATCCCCCGGGGCCGGCCCTCATGTTGGGGATCGTGGGGGGAGCCCCAATGCCGCCACGTTCTCTGCCGGCTCCCCGCCTTCTGCGGGAGCCGGCATTGCTTTTGGGCAAGGGGAGCTGCTGACATGCAGCTCCCCTTGCCCAAAAGCAATCTGCTTTGCTTTTTGGAAGCAAGAGCAGGTTTCCTGCTCTCGCTTCCAAAAAGCGAAGCAGGGTTTGCTATGACAGAGCGGGAGCCGTGCTCCTGCCCTGTCATAGCAAACGGAAATGTCCCGGGGGTGGGCACCCCTGGACATGGCAGGAGCTGGCCCTGGGGGGTGGCGGTCCCCAGGGCCATCAAGGGCTCCAGTAGGGGGGCCGCGCGGCCCGCCTCCCAAGGTGAAGATAGCCCAGGGGAGGTGGTGGTCCCCAGGGCCCGGGGGTCCGCAATGGACCCGCGTATTTAAATAAACAGTGCCCGAGGAGGTGGTGGTCCCCGGGGCAGTGTGGGGGGGCTCGAGCCCCCCACACTATTATTTTCAAAGCCCCGGGGAGGTGGCAGCCCCGGGGCTTGGGGGGGCAGCGAGGCCCCCCCACCCTAATTTCAACAAAGCCCCGGTGAGGTGACGGCCCCGGGGGCGGCCCGCGAGGCCCCCGCTCTTACTTTCATTATTTCCCGGGGAGGTGGCGGTCCCCGGGGCTGCGGGGGGGCCGCGTGCCCCCTGCACATTATGTATAAAGCCCCGGGGAGGTGGCGGTCCCCGGGGCTGTGGGGGCCCCCGCAGGCCCCCGCTATATAATTCCGCATTGCCCCCGGGACCTGGCCCACCCGGGGCTTAACAATAACGAAGCGCAGGAGCCCACGCTTTGGTGTTTTTTTGTTTTCTCGGCCGGATTCGCGCACCCAGCGCGAATTCGGTCGATTTTTTTTTTTTTTTATGCTTTTTTTGGCCCTGGGGGTCCTTGTGGGACCACCTGAGCAGGCCTAGGGGGTCAGGGTATTTCCAAATTGGGAGATTTCATTTAGGCTTAAAACTATGCAAAAGGAAAATGAGGTGGGATCATTTGATGTTTGTATCATTTTAAAGATCTGGGTGAACACATGATCCAGATAAAATAGGATAAGAAACAGAAGTACCTCAAATTTGTGACTTGAACAATTATTTTGTTTGTATGTCCCACCAAATATAGAACAGTGAATTGTGAGGACTTTTTCTTAGGAATAAAACTGAAGAAAAACTGAAGGGTTACATAGTTCATGGGGTTTATCTGATTATCCTGCATATTGCATTAAAATAAACCCAATAAAAGCATTATACCTAGTAACAAATAACTTAATGTTGAAGAAGTTTTGAAACATATGTGACTATGTGCTACCAAATTACTCTAGTTTATGTTTTATTCAATTCAAATTCAAGAAGAAGCATGCAATACAGGAATATTTCCAACATTAACAACGTTAGATATTTTAAAATGTTTCAATCATTTTAAACAAGTTAAGTGTATGTTTCAAAGTTCAAAGCCCATGTAGTGGTGAAAGAAATGTATAAAAAATGAGTCTTTCTGTATTAAACTGAGTATATATTGTGCTGTAAATGAGTCTTTCTGTATGCTTTCCATTTCCAGGGTGCCTGGTTCCAGAATCTCCCAAAATGTTCCAGTGACAACTTGCCACTTCAAAGCTCTATTCACTTTAAGCTTTTCTGCACTTTATATAGACTGTGGCATATTGATTTCCTGACATCAATCTTGCGAACCACCAATATTAGGCATTATAAGATTTTTTGCAATATTTACAGTGGCTAGGGCTTCTGGTAATGTGTTATGCAGTGATTAATTAAACCCGATGTGCTTTAATTGTTATGAAAAAGATATGGAGTATCAAATCATGTGTCATTTTTCAGGGAAACATAATGAACTTTTTAACTGTTTTTATCTGATGTGTTTTATGTCATTGGCAATTTTTGTACTTGATTGTCTAAAGTACCTGTTCTTTTGACGACTTTGCGATACATTTTGCTTACCTTGGTGCTCTGTTATAGAAAGCTGTTAAATGCCATCCAGCTCAAGATTAGTTTGATATATTCATAGTTGACTGAGTTGCCTTGACATTTTTAAGCATGTTTTATGTGTTATTTATATAATCTTTTTATTGTTTTTGTTCATGCATGTCATTTTACATATTTTTATGGCTTGTTAGCGAATAAAGGAATATTGACTGACTGGCTGATTCTCAGGTTTTAGAGTTAAAACATTGTTGAGCTGGAGATGATTTCTTTGAAGAAAGAGTGATTTCTATAAGGTAATTTTTCACTGAGTAAAAAGTCAAAGGTCAATGTAATAAATTAAAAAAATGTTTTTCTAAGAAGGAGAGTGTTTTCTTGAATATGATGGACTTTATAGTGTAACATAAAAAATGGGACTGATGTAGTTTAACCTGCATGTTATGATGCAAAACATTCAGTCATTCTTTAATATATGTGAACAGGAAGATTGGTGTGGAATCCAAATGTGTGTTATTAATAAGACATAATTAAAACTCATAATTTCTGAGAAATTAGATTGTGAATTTATGTACTAAAACAGAATTTAACTTGAACTTCTTGTTTACATCATTATGTAAACAGATGCCATATTTCATGAGTACATTGTACAATGGGTTCATGTAAATGCTTACTATTTACTGTTGGAAAATGGCCCTCTCTGAAGTGTCACCCAAAACTTTTTGTCTTCTCCCTCCTCTTTTTCTGACCTTCTTTTTGTTGTCTTTAGGACTCTGGGCACTTTAATACTGCTGAAGAGTGCTAAAGTGAATGCGCTCTCTTCTCTAAACATGGCAAAATTGGTTTACACCCGTTTGGCATATTTGACTTACTTGTAAGCCCCTTGTAAAGTGGTATACCATATACCCAGGGCCTGTAAATTAAATGCTACTAGTCGGCCTGCAGCACTGATTGTGCCACCCACAGAAGTAGCCTTTCAAACTTGTCTCAGGTCTGCCACTGCAGGGCCTGCGTGTGTAGTTTACTGCCACTTCCACTTGGCATTTAAAACTGCTTGCCAAGCTTGAAACTCCCTTTTTATTACACATAGGTCACCACTAATGTAGGCCCTAGGAAGCCCTAAGGACAGGGTGCTGAGTAAATGAAAGGTAGGACATGTTCTGTTATGTTTTCCATGTCCTGGTGGTGACAAAAGCTTATTTTGTTTTTCACTACTGTGAGGCATATTACTCTCATAAGGTTAGCATTGGGAATTCCTTAATACACTTTTAAGCTGTAGTTCCTGATCAGAGAAGAATAGCTTTTTCATGTTTCATATGTTTGGAATGGTAATGTCAAATCCTCCTTACCGGTAAAGTTGGATGCAGCATTTCTATTTTAGAAATGTCACTTTTAGAAAGTGGAAATTTCTCTGTGCTTACTACTCTGTGTGTTTTGCAGCCTGTCTCTAATACACGTCTGGGCTGGGTGACAGTTACACTTTGTGCATTCACTCTAGACAGCCACAACACAGGAAGGATAGGTGTGTCTGAGTACCCATCTACATACATCTGCATTCTGAAGGCCTTGCCTGGGCAGGATGGAAGGGAGGGATTTGGTTGAAAGGGATACTTGTGTTCTTCAGTAAGCTGCTTTGAAGTCACTCCCACATCAAAGGCACTTTTGGGTTTAAGTACTGGGTCTATGACCTCCTCAAATCATACATTACTGGACTTGTCACTGTAGCTCTGCCAGAAGAAGTGCTATGCTGCTTAAAGGACTCAGCAGGACTGCTGATCTGGTAGGCCTGCTTTTCTGTTTGTTGCCCTGCTGCTCTCTGAGTCTGCTGAAGAAGAGCTGGACTCTGCCTTCACTCAAAGTGATCTCCAGGGGCTTGTTGGCTTGCCTCCTATTGTTTGAGACTCAAAGATATCACAGTCTCAACTTCTGCTCCTGTGTCTGGCTTACTGGAAGTGGCCCAGATATTTGCAACACAGATGCATCTTCTGTCTGTGTGTATCAGGACCGGCGCATCGACCCAGTTGCAGGAGTAAAATCGGCGCATCCCCTTAGAACCAGAGCTTTGCCTTCAGAGATCGATGCATCGGACAGCGTATCGCCGCTGCTGCAGCTTGGTGTGATCGATGCATCCCTTCAACTGCTAGGCAGATTTCAGTGCATCGCTCGACGCCTCTCAACTCGGGACCCATCTTCAAAACTGACACATCGCCTTTACCGCGTGGAGAAAATCAACACATCTCGCTGTTTGTGACCAGGAAAAGGGACTGTGTTCACCGGGGACTGCGTGGGTCCTGTACCCGACCGGCGCTCCATCGCAGTCAGCCCAAACTTTGACTTTGCCCTGGTCCTGCACGACCTAAAGTAACCTTTTTAGCGCTGCTTGCTTCTAAGCGCTTTACTGCATTCATTGGTTTAAAATTCAATATCTCAACTTCTATTCATTGGATTTTTGTTGTTTTGTTCTTGTTTTGTTCAGAATATAATAATTTATGTTTCTAAACCTCTGTGGAGTCTTTTTGTGGTGTATTCCTTGTGTTACGGAGTGGGTGTGTTGCACAAATACTTTACACATTGCCTCTTTAGATAAGCCAGACTGGTCTGTGCCAAGCTACCAGAGGGTGAGCATAGGCTATCTTTTAGTGTGTATCTAGCTTACTCTGACTACAGTGGTGGTTCCTGCCTGGCCTGGGTGCATAACTCAGCCAACCAGGAATCCCATTTCTAACATTTACAAATCTGAAAGGGAGACAATAAACCCAAAGACCTGTAGATTGTATAAATGATTTTCTAGACATATGCACACCAAATAGAATTTAAGTTCCTGCTCTGCAGCTTTTTGAAAGAAATACCTTTAAGAGCTAAACATTTTATTCCCTTATTTTCTGCATTTTTGTCTTTTTATATTTTCCTTATTATTTTTCCTTTTTGTACTCTTTTAATTATTCTTTGATTTGTGAATTTTGTATCTTGGACATTCTCTTTTTCACATATCCTGTTTATTTTTCTTTTCTTTGTTTCTCTAGCCTGTCATCTGATTTTTTTGTATCACAATTGATTTCCCTTTTTCTATCTTTCTTCCACATCTGCTCACATTTGTGGGGTTTTTGTCCCTATTTGCCTTCATCTCATTCTTTTAATCTTCATCTCATTCTACCCCACAGTATTTAAAGATAATATATTGAGCAAATGCAGCCAGACAATGTGAATCCATTCTTGTAACATATGTTGTAGGGGAGGAATCCCAGTTGTCAATAATAAAAAAGTATATTATGATCATTTATTCTTTACAAGTACTCAGTCATTAATTTTATTACAACAAATTTACATACAGGATAATTGTAGAACATCAATTCAAACCACCATAAAAACGTCCCTCGAGCACATCCTTCCTAACTGCTGTAATCACATTTCTATTAACTCAGAACTTAAAATTCTCTGTAGTATTATCCTACATGGACATAGCACAATCAAGACTTTCAATAAATGAGTACTGCCACACTTGTTCTTTACTTCACTCTGTACACAACTCATATCTCAAAGTCTGAATTGCTGCCTTGAAAATGTAATACAACTGCGGAATATATATACCATGTTTTGATAAAACTAATTTCTCATGTAATTGAAATGAGATACCGCCTTCCACAAATGAGGGGCATTCCCTGTTTTAATGCACTAAATAGAGGACAAAGTCTTGCCCTAAGGAAGAGCATCCCTTTTAAATCTGTTTCCTGGAAAGTCACATGTGCCCTGAATCATAGACGGTTTTGATTTTCTTAAAAGCAAGCAGACCTTCTCAACAGTAGGAATATTTAAGGTATTTTATAAGAGTATTGGGATGAGAGGGAAATTAATCTCTGGAGGACATGGAGTATTTACCAAAAAGTAAGTTGCCCTCCAATCCTTCCTTGAAAAATGAATCAACGGACTAGGATTTACTGATGTGGATTCAAGTGGTATTAATTTCTAGAAGATTTCCAGGAAATTCTATTTTTAACCAGGTCTCTTTTGAAGGTTCTAGAAATGAACATTCCAATTCAGCTTTGCTTTCCTCCTTGCTGTGAACCTTATTAGTTTTAGCTCTAACTCATTTCTCACCTTCCACAGTATGTGCCTGTGAAGAGGGCATGGGTCCAAAATATTGAAAAGGAGTCCATTTATTTAAGTTTTTCTTAGGTTTTGGTTTTCCCGCTGTTATATGTTTTGGGGAAGCTGTCTTAAAGCTCTGACGCCCATGGAAGGATTGAGCTAGTAGGTGGGGCTACTGGAAGGGACTAAGGAGGAAGAGATGCCAAGAGAAGCAAGACTTCTCACGCCCCATCCACTACATCTCCCACCCCACCAACTGTAAAAATCAAAACAGTGTATTGCTCCTATGTGTCTGCGCCAAGAAAAGGAGTTTGACATTTCTTGGTATTTTTTCTTAAGCTAAGGAAAATACAAGCAGTATCTGCCTCCCAGCTGAAACACACAAAAGGTGATGGAAGGCTGCTTGCAATAAGTTGAAGCACTGTCAATAGCTCAGGATAACACTCCAATCCATCGTTCTATAGCTCACCAAGCCACCTCAGTTTGGACACAAACACATGCAAGTCAGTCTTGACCCTGTTCCTCATGGGAACAGTGCAGCTTGAACTGCCAAGACAGGTCCTCCCTGAACCAGAACACAAGCATCCTGGGACTGGTTTGCCCTAGTTATGGGCTCATCAGCCGAGTACAGCTTGGTTCCAGCGATGCTGTGAGCATGGGAGCCAGGTCTGGGCATACCCATGCCACTTGGTGCAGTACATGAAACACACAAAAAGGTGATGGGAGGCTGTTAGCAATAAGTCTAACCACTGGCAATAGTTTGGGGCCTGTAATCTAAAGGTATGTAGTTCCTCTTATAGTGGTGCCTAGGAGAAAAGGTGTGAGCCAAACCACCATCGTTTGTAATTGGTACACCCCAAGTTGATACAGAGGACTCAGGTCTACGAAATCCCTCCACTTTCACCCCCAACAACGGGATGGTGCCCCCTGAAATACCAACTTTTGAAAAGGCGGTACTGAAAGATTTGGCAGGTATCCCTTTGGGTAACCCTTTCCATAATTTATCTAATGCTGAACAGACAGCAGCACAGTCGTTGGCAGATGATGTCAATATAACAATAAAACAAGCAGACAAGGGAGGGGCCACGGTGATCCAATCCACTACTGACTATGATCGCGAGTGTAGACGTCAACTGGGTAACACCAAGTACTACACCCCGATCCCAGAAGATCCTACCGCCAGACTGAAAACAGAAATTTGTAGTATAGTATATGAAGCAGAAACCAATGGTTGGATTTCGAAAAAAGAAGCCGACTTCCTGGTAACAAAGGACCCAAGGGTACCTTACTTCTATACACTACCCAAAATACATAAGGGCACCACACCAGTACCAGGAAGGCCCATAGTGTCAGGTATAGGATCACTCCTGGAACCTCTGTCCAGATTTTGTGACCATTTCCTTCAGCCAATAGTGAAGAAAATTCCCTCATATATACGTGATACTACTGACATCCTTCACATCATAGAGGGTATACAGGACACGGATGAAATCAACCTCCTGGTCACTCTTGATGTAGAAGCGTTATACACAAACATTCCCCAGCGTGCTACTCTGATGGCCATTGAGTCATTATTGATGAAAGAAAATTGGACCTCACCGACTCCAATTTCGTTCATCATGGGGTGTGCCACTTTGGCTTTGACTGAAAACTATTTTGAATACCAGAAGCAACTATTCCATCAGTCACAAGGTACTTCCATGGGAAGTACCTTTGCTCCTAGCGTGGCCTGTCTATACATGGCCACCTTCGAAAGAACTGCATCATGAACACGAACAACCCGTACATCAATAACCTTTCCTTGTGGAAAAGGTTTATTGATGACATTCTAATCTTCTGGAAAGGTGACAAGGCCACCTGTGAGGAGTTCTGCAATTGGATAAACATACAAAATGAATTCTTGAGATTTACACATACCATCTCTGAGACAAATATACCATTCCTAGACCTTAATCTGAGACTTGACCGCACAGGGCTAAGCACCACCCTCTATAAGAAACCCACTGATAGGAACAGCCTTCTATTATACCAAAGTCACCACCCGAAGGCCTTGAAAGACAACCTCCCGTTTGGCCAGTTCCTCCGTATCAGGAGGAACTGCAGTACCTTGACAGACTACAAGACTGAGGCGAGGGGTCTGGTAAATAATCTTAAACAGAGAGGTTACCCTGAATATCTGGTCAAGAACTCCTTCAAAAGAGCCCTTAACAATCCCAGGGAGGCGCTGTTGCAAACAAAACCTAAAGAACTGACCAACACTTTGACATGTGTTACTTCTTACACACCAGACTCCACACGCATTAAGGGCTTCATTAAAAAGCATTGGGGAATACTTAACACAGGAGATATGGAGATCCCTACACCTAGGTTTGCCTTCAAAAGAACTAAAAATCTGAAAGATATCATTATACACACAAGACCCAAAACTGTGAATAATAGAACACAAAGAACACTTTGGGATCTGCCTCCAGTCACAGGGAATTATCCGTGTGGTACCTGCTCGGTCTGTGAACAAACGAAAGCCATTAAGACGATAACACTCACAGACACGTTCACATGGATTCTAAAAACCATACGAACTGCAACACATCAAAATGCATATATCTGTTGATATGCCCATGCGAGAAGAAATACGTAGGGATGACTATGAGAGCTATCAGAATACGCATCACAGAACACAAGAGCAATATAAGATGCCAGAAAGTCACGACCAAGATGTACACACACTATAGAGAGCAGAGACATAGTCCAGAATCTTTACAGTGGCTTGTTCTTGAAACCCACGCCAACATTACCCCCATGCACTATTTAGAATAGAGCAACGGTGGATACACCGTCTGTCCACAGTCCAACATGGACTGAATGATGATATTCCGTGGGCCTCTTTGAATAACAGATAACATTGACCTGGTCAGGTTTTTCTTCAGCTAATTCCAGGGCCTCCTTAGACATGCATGACTCATTGGATTCACGTTTACGGTATACGTTATAGCCACCAACTCAATGTGTAATGAGACAACCAGACAGCATGATGGGTGGATATAATGGTGGACTAGACTGAGATGTGTCATCAATTTTAAGAACAATTACTGACGCCTACATAGGCTAAACTAAGACAACATGAGAGGACTGGGGACATGCTTGACGATCCCCACTCCAAGATGGCCGCCTCTGCCGGCGTAGTAACCCAATAGTGGGTGACTACCATATTTCACCCTTGTGCTCAAGGGGTTACCCACGCACATTGTGAGCAGTAACAACATACTACAGTTTCTGGTTTTTTGATGTTACTGGCGCCAATACTGACATGATAATGACATCAACAACACCAGGGTGATTGGCCACCATCCCTATTCCAATATGGCTGCCACTGCCATCACAGCGTCATATTGGTTTAGCGCCGCACCTTCACACGTAATGACGTGTTCCGGGCCCCGCCCGTGTCGCGCAAATACCCGGAAGAGTATTTCAGCACCTGTTATGGGGCTGAACCACACTTCTCCGGTGCCGGCGATAGGGGGTAGGTGATTCGGCTCCTCCTGAACTACGGGAAGGTGAGTAATGAACGATTACTGGGCTGGATTTTGAAGCATGACCAAAACGGGTAGACTGTATGGATGCTGACAGATCAGCGCTGATTGAATACACCGCGCAACCGATCGGTCTGACGGTGCGCCTTTGGGTGGACCGCGAGGGTTGGACCGAGATTATGGGACCAGATGATGGGTGGGCGCTCTAGAGAGAGTATGGGCGCCCCACGTTGTCTGGGAGATAATACCTTGGCCTGGCTCACTCGGGGTCTCGCAGGGTCTCTGCTTCCTCTGGCTCGTTCCCTTTTCAGGGGCACCGATAGACTCCGTTGGATGCCGATGGATAAATTATGTGCTCCCTGATTGACGCACACCACTGTGAGTTACCTGCGTGGGGTTTGGGTTTTGAATTTAAGCCCGTGTAACTCTTTGATTTCTCATCTATGCCTTACAGGACACCATGTTACAGGTGTCCTCATACTCCGCCGGACACCGACTGGAGTGACTCCCTCATTGTAGAGAGGTGAGTTTTTTATTGACAGCGGACCCACTTCCTAGTCCTATCGTTGAGGTGGGATTCACGAGCACTTATGAGACAGAGTACAATAAGTGTATGAATGCCGTTCCTGTGACTGTCTTCAATTGGGGAGAACAGTCTTCTATGTTTTTAGATTTTTAACTTCACAATACCGGATGTCTAATAATAGGCTCCGTTTTTATCACTTGCCTAGGTGTTTGCACTAATTAAGTATGCCGATTTTATAATTGAGGTGACCGGAGAGAGAATAAATGGACATTGTGTAACCTATATACGTGTGATACAGCTATACCTTGACCCTGTTTCCCTTTCTTTCTTTAGATTAATTGAATACACTACAGCATTTTGATACGTAGTGTGAACATGTGGTAGGTAGTTACTGACCCCATCACATTGTGTAGATAGATTCACTGAGTAGGTCCTGAAGAATTGCCACGGATCAACCTGACCATTAGGCAAGAAACATGTTGACCTGTAGAGTTGGACATAGCCTGAACTAAACCTTTGAGTTAGATAGGCTGCCACTCTGTTTATTCATTTTTAACGAAGTGGATAGCCAGCCAGAATAAAAGTATTATTTGGACTGTCCTACTTCTTTTAAATTATCCCTGCACGATATCTACACCCCTTGGCCCACACACTCGCACTGCATCACACACACCCGCACTTCATCATACGGCAAGGAACAAAAGATCTCCGCGAAAGAGCCCCTTTTAAGGGTGCCCGTTGGGTATTGCAGCGCCGACCCGACGAGGAGCAGGTCCATATGATGAAGCATGACATCTAGCTTGCTAGGTGTGTGAGGACCCTAGTTCCGAAATAAGGAATTTCCCCTATTCTCCTCCCACACCTTACTCCACCGAGGTTGTAATTACAAACGATGGTGGTTTGGCTCACACCTTTTCTCCTAGGCACCACTATAAGAGGAACTACATACCTTTAGATTACAGTATCTGACTGGGCATTTATGTTGGACCTCTATAAAAAGCCCCTCATTCCCCCGTTTGTTGATTGAATAGTTTGGGGCCAGCATTCAAACCTATCGTTCTTTTTCTCACCATGCCACCTGAGTTTGGACCCAGCCATATCCAAAAATGTCTTGACCCTGTTCCTCATGGGACCAGTCTATCCCGAACTACCAAGCAAGGTCCTCCCTCAACCAAAACACAAGCAACATAGGACCAGTTTTGCCCTAGTTATGGGCTCATCAGGCAGTTACAGCTTGGTTCCAGTGACACATTGACCATGCGACCCATGTCTGGGCATACCCATGCCACTTAGGGCAGTACATGAAATGCACAAATGGTGATGGGAGGATGCTTGCAATAAGTCTACCCACTGGTAATAGCTCACAGTAAAACTCTTTTGCTCAGCATGACACTTCAGTTTGGACCCAGCCGTATGCAAATCAGTCTTGACCCTGTTCCTCATGGGAGCAGTGCAGCCTAAACTGCTGAGGCACAGACACACAACTCTTTCCTCTTCCAATGCGTCTCTTGAATACAGAAGCATTGGTAGAGGCAGGAACCCATGTGAAGCTGAATCATTGTTGCCAAGTAAGTGTGGAAGCATTGGATGCTAAGACTTTTGTTAATGTGGAGGGCAAGATGGCGACTGAGTGAGCTCGGTCGTTGGTGGCCTCCCCAGTGATGGCGAGTTTTGACTAAATTCAGGATAAAGCGGACCTGAATGGCACTCCGCCCGCATAGAATTACCCCCATAAAGAAGCTCGCATTAACGGAGCGCTGCTTACCGGAGATTCGGCGGGGGGCTTCGGTGCTTGCGAAGATCGCAGAGCAGCTGATTGCTGGCTGCCGCGGTCTGGAGCTGGAGTTGGCCCGGATTCAGGGCGTGAGAGGGAGCGGAGGAACCCGGCTGACCGTGGGTTTGGAGGTCGACGATATGGCTCCGAAGACGGGTCCAAAAGCAAAAGGAGGTCCGGTGCAGCCCGCTCCAGTGGAATCCCCAAGACAGCCCCTGCAGCAGTGTATGGCGGATCCGGATCCGATCCCTGCCGCGCAGGGTCGCCGGCAGCAGCGTGTGAGGACGGAGAATGCCCAGGAGGGGAAGGGGAGGGGTGCGGCTGCACAGCCCCAGCCACCCCGGCCCGCCACTATAATTGACATGCTCCGGGGCACAGGGATTAGCTCAGCTTCTGTTGTAGCGAAGGAGCAGCTCTGCAGTAATAAAGAAGATGCCTCTAAGGGGCCAAATATAACTGGTAAGCCGCCGCTGGGTCAGGGGGAAATACCGGAATCTGAGGAAATGGAGACAATCACACTACAGACACAAGGCATTATTCTGTCTAACACTGAAAATGAGGATGTGGATGTGAATGTGGGTGAATCAGGACTCACCGGGGGCGTAAGGCATATTGTGTTATTAAATGAGAAGGCGATGCAACACGAGGAAAGCTCGGGACTCCGTTTAAATTCAAGGGGAAAAGCAAAAGAAGATAAAGGGCCCCCTAAGATGCGCAGGATCCTGCAGGGGGGCAGGGAGAAGTAGGTGGATTCGGAAGCAAATGACTTTTATTCACTTTCTGATGCTACTTGGTCTGGACTGGGTTCAGGTCACGGGACTAATTCAGAATCAAGTGAGGAAGACAGTATCTCGGGTATGGATACGGAAGGGAGAGGTAGGGATAGGATTACACCTAATAGAAAAACACACCTCAAGTCCGGGAGAATGGGTAACCCCAAACAAAATGATCTTAGATGGGATTATTCTACAGGAGATCAACTGGTGGGGGTTCGGAATCAGCCTAATTTAGAAGAAGGGCCGGTAGGCTCACCGGTACTCTCCCCCACTCTAGAATCCATACTGCAGTGTGTTATGGCACACAGGGAAGAAGCCCGAATGGAAAGTAAGCGCTCTCAGAACACTAATCGGAAGCTTCAGGGTGCAATTAGAAAAATTGCTAGAACTTGTAATGATATAAGTGACCGGATGACGGAGCTCGAAACAAGGACAGCTGCACTAGAAGAGGATATCGCAGGTTCAAGAGGTCAAGCTACTGCACACGAGGAGCAGCTCTCTGACATTCAGTGGAAACTTGAGGAAGGCGAAAATCGCCAAAGAAGGAATAACCTGCGTTTTTGGGAATTCCGGAGGGGAAGGAAGGCTCCGATGCACGCATTTTCATGGTCCAGCTCCTGGAGAAATCTTTTCCGGAACTGGCAGGATTGAACTGGGCTCAAGAAATACAAAGAGCACACCGAGTTCCCTTTAACATTCGACAGCCAGCTCGCCCAGATGCCAAACCTCGAGCTCTTTTGGTGTATTTCGGAAATTTTTTGTTGAGACAGAACGTGTTTGAAAAGGCTAGACCAGAAGCACAGAGGGCGGCTGATGGATTTACTTTTTTACCAGGCCGGATTTTTGCCACGTTACAGTGGAGCGAAGATGGCGGCTGCGGCAAATGATTACCCAGTTCCAGAAGAAGGGAGCACAGGCCTTTCTTCTTAATCCGGCTCGGTTGAAAGTCATTTGGAAAGAGCAAGGAATTTTTTAACACAGGGGGGTGAATCTTGGTTGACTTTGTTTTTTGCCCTTTTTTGGCTAATTGACAGAATTAATGGCTAGAGAGTGGTTAAAAGATGTTGCTTCTTCCCCCAAAATTTTTTTTTTTTCTTTTTTATTGTTTTTTCTCTCTCTAGAAAGTGTGATTAAATACAGCAATTCGTGTGGGGTGGGGTGTTCATTTCGGTCTAGGTTTGACATTTAGGTGAGATTAAAACACAGAAAGGCATGGTACGCCATCACATGGGAAGGGAAGGGGCCACCAATCATCACATACAGACCTAGAGAGGTCTGCTGCCTTACTTAGCAGGGAGGGGGGATGGGAGGGTAGGGAAGGGGCTACAGGGGGAGAGGGGTGGGAAGGGAGGGTGGGCGAGAGGGGGTAGCGGGGGCAAAAAGCAGAAAATCCAGGAAAGCAAGCTAGTTGGACAGAAGACAAGATGTACCAGTGGTAGCAGCTATACTAGAAGGAGGGCAAGAGAGAGGTTGAAAGTCCAAATTAGGAAGCAGGGAAGCCGCAATTATGGGTAGGCTGACAATATCCACAATTAATGTTGGTGGACTAAATGATAGGGGTAAAAGAAACAGGGCCGGGGAAATGCTCCGAGCACTTGGTGCTGATATTATATGTCAGCAGGAGACACACATTCCCTGGCAGAAAAGAGGGGTTAATATTATACCAGGGTACTCTCAAGTTGTTTGCTCAGCCCAATCCACCAACACCAGAGGCGTGGCTATACATGTTTCTTCACGACTTTTACCTATTAACCGAGTTAAGGCAGATAAATGGGGCCGGTGGGCTATTGCTCTTATACCTAATCATTGCACTATTTGTACAGTATACGGCTCCAATATCGACGATGCAGAATTGTGGGTAAAGTTGGAGATGGAATTAGCGGCCTGGCCAGCGCCTTTAATTATATGTGGGGACCTGAATATTCATATAGATACTGGGGAGTGGGGTAGGGGAGGGTATATAGGGAGGAAGCCTCAGGTTTATAAAGCTCTAAAAGCTCTTACAGAAAGTTATGGTCTGGTAGATATGTGGGCATGTAAAAGAATGGGGGATCCAGGCTTTACTTATTTCTCATGCCCACATAGGAAGTATGTCAGACTTGATTACTTCTTGGTTTCAGCCTCTCTTATCGAGGGAGCGCAGATCAAAAGACTCCCTAAGGTCCTCTCGGACCATAACCCACTGGTAATGAGCACTGAGGCCCCGACACATATAAAGGGCCCGACGAAATGGACGTTCGATAAAAAATTATTAGCGATCGACGGATTTATAGAGCATATTAGGGGGTGGACCAAACAGTTTTATGATATGAATAGATATAGTGCATCTAGAGAAATGGTTTGGGACGCATATAAGGCAGGGCTTAGGGGCGATATAACGAGCTTTGGGGTATTCCATCAGAAACAACAAAGGGATGAAATACAGGCATTGGCAGAAGAATTGAGTTTGATGGAGCGACAACATATGGCTGCCATAGCACAGAAGCAGAAAGATCAGCAAACTAGTTTAGAGTTAAAAGTAATTAGGGTTAAGGCGGAAATTAATGGAATTTATAACAAGAAAGTGGCTGAAAGATTTCAAATGGCAACTCGGGATAACTACGAGTACGGGGAGATGGCGGGGAAACACCTGGCATTGCGAATGAAACAAAGGGCAGTGGCAAACAATATTTTACAATTAAGAGGGAAGGATGGAATAATAGCTACAGATTTATCAGGAATATTAAAAATACTTACTGACTTTTATCAGGATCTCTATCGCTCTAGGGATTCCAGATCTGATGGATTGGGGGTAGAGGTGGAGAATGAGGCCCCTCAGCTCCTGGAGCTAGAAGTAGATATCACACTGAATGAGGTCCTTGAGGCTTTAGGGACGATGGCTTCAGGTAAGGCATCGGGCCAGGATGGGATCCCGATGGAGATTTATAAAGCTCTAAAGACAGAACTAATCCCATTATTGCTGGATCTGTTTTTATCGGTACAACATAAGGGGGTCCCGCCACAATCTTGGCAGGAAACTAATATTGTAATATTTCTGAAGAAGGGAAAGGAGCCGGAAGATCCCGCTGCATACAGACCAATATCATTAATCAACACCGACGAGAAATTATACTCCAAGATATTGGCTCTGAGAATGTCTAAGGTAATTGGGACCCTAGTGAGCCCATGGCAGCACGGCTTCATCCCTGGTAGAAGTACCACGGATCACGTTCGAAGGGTTATTTCTCTATTTGATATTTCCACAGCCACAGGGACACAGATGTCTTTGATATTGCTGGATGCACAAAAAGCATTCGATCAAGTAGAGTGGGCGTATCTGTGGCAAAATTTAAGATCTAAGGGATTTGGTACAAGAATAATAACTGCTATTCAGGCGATGTATGTCGAGGCACATGCTAAAATTCAGCTAATGGGGAAGGAGTCTGGCAGGATTAAGATCACTCGGGGGACGAGGCAGGGGTGCCCATGCTCCCCTATCTTATTTGCCCTCTACATAGACCCCTTGATTAGATCCATGTTGGCGGATCATGCAATTAAACCAATAGTGATCCTGGGCTATCATACAAAAGTACTAGCCTACGCAGATGACATCGCGGTTGTTACCCCAGACCCGCAGAGTGCTATAGACAAGATCGAAAGGCTCGCGATAGAATTTGGCAAACAATCAGGCTATAGTCTAAACACCGACAAGACTCAGATTGTATGTACCAGAAATACGCAATTCCAGGATGCACGCAGGACAGATGCAGCTACATATTTAGGAATAGCCATTACCGCAGAGGTCGGCTCGACGTGGGAAATAAATTCGGCTCCTCTCTTTAAAAAAATGGAGGGGGACCTCAAACGTTTGGATAGTCTACACCTATCTATTATTGGCAGAGCAAATGTCATTAAAATGACGATATTTCCTAAGGTGTTCTATCTATGTCGGTGCATACCTATAGAACCGGAAAATTCCATATTTAAAAAGGCAGAGGGAATGTTTTCTCAATTTATATGGGGGTATAAGAAAATTAGGAGATCTTTAAAATCCATGACCTTACCGCAACACCGGGGGGGCTGGCAATTCCTAATCTTCTATATTATTTCTGGGCAGTAACGCTGCAACACATGAGTATATTATTTAGGCCTCAAAGCTGGGACTCGGTTGGGGTAGTGGAGGTGGACAAGGAGACCCCGCCATCTATTTATGAGCTAGCAGTTGGTAAACTTGCTCCAGGGCTAGTGTTAAGGCAGCTATTATAAGAAAACACGTTTTAAGATTATAAGAGCTGCCTGGAATATATGGCGAAAGATTAGTAAAAATCTGGAAATACCCAGAATTCAAAGATATACATGGTTGTGGCGCTCATCAGCCTTCCCGGTCCCCTTTTATGATAATACAAGTAAAATATGGGAAAAGGCAGGAATAAAACAGATAGGTGACATTGCCGAACAGAATGGGGTCGTTTCGTTTGAGGAACTCCAGATACAATATGGGCTAGATTCGAGCACTATTTTTAAATATATACAAGCGAGAGAGTTGATAAACAAGCTGGTCCTGCAATTCACTAACTTGGCTCGAATCCCGTTATTAGAACTTTTGACGAAAAAGCAGATTCGTGTTAAGGATGTGTATACAATATTGTTGGATGCCACCCCGGATGACATCTGTAAAGTAGAAAGTGCATGGGCAGCCAAATTGGACAACCCGGATATAGATATTTGTAGGTCATTAGAGCTCTCTAAGAAACATTTTTTAAGTGCAAATCTCAAAGCCCAAACCTATAAAACATTGTTCAGACTCTATTTTACCCCAGCTAAACTTTGGGCGTGGGGGAAACGGGATAATAATAAATGCCCAAGGTGTGATCAGGGACCAGCTGATATAATTCATATGTTTGCTGATTGTGGTAAATTGCTGGCCCTGAAGGAGGGTATTGAACAGTTTTTATGTCAAAATCTGGGGCGGGCAGTATCTCTAACATCAACCATGTTGATATTGGGATTTGATGAAAGATTACAGCTAGACCCTACTCAAGGGTATTTATGCTTTATGGCGACAGCTGTCTATCGCATTTTGATTGCTACTATGTGGAAGGATGTAGATCCACCAACATATCAGGCATGGTATGCTAGGCTGTATCATATATTTAATCTAGAGATGGCACTGTATAAATGTAAAGGTCGCAGGGGGAGGGCGAGGGGTCGACAGATATGGGGCTTATTGATGGAAGAGTAGGGGGAAGGGAGGGAGGGAAAAAAAAAACGTGTACCATCTGCACAAAAGAGTTCTTCCTTAAACAAATAAGGTTTCCAGATGCTTTGTATCACATCAAACGTGCACACTTTAGAAAGTATTGGTTTGAATTGCACTGCTTTGGGAACCTTTCTAAAAAAAAAAGAGGTCCTAGATCCCTAATGAAGTTCAAAAGGATCTGGTCCAGCTTTTATTGGGAGTAGCCCTGGCACAAAAAAGTATAGAAATGGAGCAAAACTTAGATTTATCTTTCTATTTATATATTTTATAATATATTCTCTTTGTTCTCTCCTCCTCTGCTCGCATAAATATGTGTGCTGTTTAAGTTATTAATGATGTATATGTCATGTTTTGAATAATATATTGTCAAAATATATGCTGGCTCCACTGAAAAATAAAAAAATATTTTTACAAAAATGGATGCTAAGACTTTTGCCATCTGTCCAAAGTCCTGGAGTTTTCTGTCATGTAAAAGTGAAACAATTGTGATTTTTCACTCACGCAATTAATAATAGAACAGCATGCCATGTAATTCTTCATAGCACGCTACCACAGCAACTCCTGCCAGCAGGGCAGGATTGGGTGCGCAAACCAGCCCTGGCAATTACGTCAGACATGCCCGGGGGGAGTGGGTAAGGGGGAAACACTGCTGCTGCGCTTTTATTACAGGGTGCCGATATTGCAGCCCTGCTGCAAAACCGGCCCCCAGTAACAAAAATGGCCCCCACCCTTCTGGCCCACCGGGAAAACTCCTGGTGCCTGCTACCGCCAGTCCGGCCCTGCCTGCCAGTCAAGAAGTGATCATAGTACACTTCTAAACTGGAGTATGTCACAGGGTACCAAACTGGGGTGCCTAATTTGGTCTACCACAACGCTCACTTTAACAACTTATTATTCATCAGTTAGTCATTCCTCAATGTTTTTGGATTAAAATCCAAAGAAATTTATTGTTAAATGTTTGTTTACATGTCCACTGTTCAACAATTTCAAAAGCATGCCCCAGAGCATTTCGGGTAATCATTTTGTAGACTGTCCTTACTTGGAATTATCCAAGTCCTTTGGTCGGTATGTAGTGTAGTGACAACCTTATATAAGTATTGTGGGATCTGGACCAGATAAACGTCTGCATGGTGCACACTATTGTTAAAGTAATCCTATATCTCGCTGGAAATGAACACAGTGATTTAAGGATGTTCTAGGCCCCCACTCACTCACTTGCCAGAAACTCGTTGTAGGCTCTGTGTGACCTGGAAGAGATGGACTTGCCTTCCAGGCAGTGCTTAATTTGAGCCGGTGCTTTCCGGTGCTCAGCACCGGCACGTAATTGGTTTCCAAGCTCGGCACCAGCACCTAATTGTCAACACCATACTTAGGGCATCATTACGATGGCGGGCGGACAATGTCCGCCCGTCACCGTAACGGTAAACGGGACCGACCGCAAGAGGTGCGGCGGTCCCGCTGTGCCTATTAGGATGCGACCGCCACCATGGCGGTCGCATCCTGTATATTTAACATTGTGGCGGGCGGTGCTGTATTCAGCACCCGCCACAATGTTAAAAGGGCATGTTGTGCATTTGCATGCTTAACGTGACAGGCACCGTGCGGTGCCTGCCACCTTGTGCACGAAAATGTCGGGGGGTTCCATGGGTACCCCCCAAGTGCAGCCACCCACCCCCCCAACCACCTGGGGGCCCGCAACGGGCCACCAAAGGAATTCTCTGCATGCCTTTCCATGGCGGAGTCTCCGCATGAGACCGCCATCATCGTAATATGGATGGCGGTGCCTGCAAGGCACCTCCACCATATTGCAGGCCTTTTCCGCCCGGTAGGCAATCGGGCGGATTGCCTACCGGCAGAAAACTGGTGGACGGTCTTTCCGTCCGCCTGGGTCCCCACCGCCATCGTAATATGGCGGGGGGAAATGTTAGGCGGGTGGACGAAAATGGCGGGTGGATCGTCACCGCCCCACCGGCGGTGACGATCCACCCGCCATCATAATGACCCCCCAAGAACAGTCCACCACATGGTGGCACTGCTCATCTAATTTAGAGATAGGCAGAACAATGGTAGTTTAGGACTACAATATACATTAAAATTGCTAATACCTACCTACCCAGCCATTCCTTCAGCTTTGGGGACCTGGAATAATCTGAACTGTCGCATTTACATGCGAGAGAGATGGATAGTAGTTGTTTTGGCAGCGATGACAAGGGCGATGGGTGGTGCAAGCTGCAGTGGCCTCCTGGCCAGAGCCCTGGCACTTAATATTTTACAAACTAAGCACTGCTTCCAGGAGCATATTTAATCAAATGCTTGCTTCTTCACCGCCGCGGGCTGCGTTTAAAGAAAACTTGAAATGAAATGCTACACCTTTTTCACTATTAAAAGTTGGGAGAAGGATTTTCCAGTTATGAAAACCGAACAAAGAGGAGGACATCCAGCACTTATTTACTAAAAGCACTGTGAAGAAGAGGCTAAAGGAGGTGAGCATTGTTATCCTGCACCACAGTCTAGAAAGAGGTTTAAGGGAGATCAATATTTTAAAAACTTCCAACAGATGCTAGTTTTACAATTCAGTCATTGAAGCACAAAAATACAAATGCATGTATGAGTACGTTAAAGCAGTTCTCCTGTGGCACTCTGTTACATGCATACCTTTATGAATCGGCCCCAAATCATCGAACATGGGAATGAAATGGGGATATTCATGTACCATTAGCACAAAGAGAGGCTTCTGCCCTCTTTGCACTTTAACTAATAGGCAGATTCACAAAGTACATAAAAAGTACTCCTGTAGTTCTACTTACCTTACTCAAAAATCCTTTTGTGAATCGGTCCTACGTGTAATATAATTTCTTGGCATTGTGTCTAGGATATCAAATTCAGATTAAACATGGTGAAACTTGAAAGAACTGCCTTGGATTCCTATTTTTATGCTGCTCAGCACAGCATAGCATAGCGATGAAGTGCCAACCTTTCCACAGCATGCATTGGACGCTGCCTAATAAAGATGCAGGTTTCAATATTGTATGGCTATTTATAGCTTACATATGAAGCAAGGAATTCCAGCACAATAAAACCATGCTTAGAAATGATTTTTGTAAACCTGGATCCATCCTCTGAATCAGCATAGAATTCAGACTCCATTCATTTAAGAAGTAGATCAAAAATGATCCCAGGCTCGGTAATATACAGGGCATTGTGAAACAATGTCCCAGAAATCCGAGCTCGGATGAGGACAGCAGGAACAGGGCTTGACTGAGAAACACCTTTGCTCCTATGACAGCCAAAGGGCGTGTGCCAATATTCGGAACTTTAATAATGTTTACTAATCATTTATGTCTGATGTGCTCTGCTGTCTGTTAATCGCAATAATAGCAGATGAAAGTAAAAACTCGTTTAATAACTTACATTTTTTTATTATGCAGCTCTTCTTACCATCCTTCAGCAGTTTCTGTGAAAACAATTGTAACTATTACCTACATTAAATATACTCAGTTTATCGTCCTTGAAAGCATAGAATACTGTGCTGGCCTTACCAGGACGTGAGCCCAGGAGCGGATCACCACACAGCGAGTGATTAACTCGTCGCCATCCTATCAGCTTTTATAATAAGAAACTACTGTACTTTTTGAATGAATTACACAACTGCACCTCGGTGCAATAAATATTTAAATGGTATTTCCATTACCTTGTCTTAAAGGTGTGTGAATTCTAGTACATAAGTTACATGGGGAAAGTGTTTTGAAAACCTTTTTTTAGGTATAATAGTGAAGGAACCTGGTCTACGGATCATCATCGAAATCAGACTTTATTAATTAAAGATACGGATTCAAAATGATCCGAGGTCTGATAAATTAGAAATTCCCCCAGAAGGTCCAGATGTGAACAGCAGGAAGAGGGTTTGAATGTACAATACCTTTCTTTCTGCCACAGCCTAGGATTGTAGGTCAGCATTCAGAATTTTCATAAGGCTTACATATCATGTATATTTGTTGTGTTCCACGTTTAATAACTTGCTTCTTTTATACAGCGCTTCCTCCCACCCTTCGGCCACTTCTGTAAATAACAGGTGTTGCTATTTTCTAAAGTAACTCACACAAGGTGGATTTATTGGTATCTTCAGACAACATCAGGTTTCGGCGCCTTTGAAATGAAATATATTGTTATTATTGTTTTGGATTCAAATGTTCAACTGGCAGGTGCCTCATGTGTATTAAAAATGCCCAAGGACAGTCTGGCCATGAGCAATTAGTCACAGAGTGAAGCAAAGACAAACTGTGCTCCCACTGTGATTGAGCCTGTCAATGTCTGCAGCCTCTGTCTGCAGTGAGCGATGGATCGGGGGCTGCACACGTCATCAATCATCTCAGTGCTGCACTGGTTGAACATTCAAAGCATACACTTTTTCAAACGCTATTCTAAGAGTAATTTCTCCTAAATTTGAAATAAAGATTACTTTCCAGTACAAAACCATACGGCCGAATGATCGGAAATCTTAAGGGTCCGTAATATCAATTTAAAAAATGTATAGTTTGTATATAGACACTATAGGGGTCACCAAGGCACAGCGCATTAATAGAGCTGTATTACTGTGTTCTGTATAGTACACTTGCTGTTGTACAACTGAATGTGTGGTGTGACAGAACTGTCACTTCCGGGAGAGAGGAAAGGCATTAGACAGAGTACTTACTGTCTAGGTTTGGAAAAGGCCCTTTTGAGAGCTGCACCTGGCAAAATTCTATTTTGTCTGGAACGCTGAAAATTGTTACAGTCTGCCTGGGTTTGGATGCCACTTTCCAATATGTTTGCTTAAATGTGATATCGGTTTAGTTCTTTGAATACTAATTTAGAGCCCAATTCACTTCGTTTTTTAAAACCCTTAGCACCAACGTTTTAAAAAAACAGGATTTTGCATGTGTAAAAGTGAAATCCTGATTCGACAAATCAGGATTTCAGAGCAGAAATCCAAGTGCTTGTTGTACTGAATGATTTGTCTATCTTCGCAGACGTTTCTGCAGCAGCAATAAGGGCTTACTGTGAGAACGGGACCAACTGGGCAAAACTGACATTTATTCAGTGCAAAATATGCTTACTTTTTGTGAAAATATTTGCATTATTCGAAATAGTCTGGGGCAGTCAGCTGCATGAAAACTGCACATGAACTATGCCCTCTGAGGTATTATTCAATGTATTTTCCATACCGTTTCTGTCACACACTAAATATAGCTAGTGCAGCACACAGGCAGTTTCACAGTTCCTGCGAGACATTTTCAGCTTGAAACAGTCTCCTGCAAGTGAAAATGAGGTGAAAAATCATAAATGAAGTAAAAAAAATAAATATGTAACATACGTGATACCCAATAACCGGAATTCATGTAAGACTAAGGTCCTGTAAAATAAAGTGCTGGGTGTTAGAAATGGGAGTCTCTAGTTGGCAGAGGTGCCTTTGTCCAAGTAGGGACCCATCTTCCTAGTCAGGGTAAGGCGGATACACTTCTAAAATAACCCCTGCTCACCCCCTTGGTAGCTTGGCACGAGCAGACAGGCTTATCTCAGAGGCAGTGTGTAAAGCATTTGTGAACACATACAGTAATACAGTGAAAACACTACAAATGGAGACCACACCAGTTTAGAAAAATAAGTAAACTTTATCTAAACCAACAAGACCATGAACGACAAGAATCCAACATACAATACTCTTAAAAAAAATTATTGTGCAAAATAACCTTCAAATTGCAGGAAAAACGAGAAAATACACTTCCTCCGACTCAGTAGCTCCGTCTGGGGCTTCTGCGATACTGAATACGACAGAGTCAAACAATTCCGGCCAACCGCGTAGATACGGGTTAGCAAAAGCGTCGACAGCCTCGGAGACAGTACCTTTTGTTGTTGCGGCCGACACAATGGTCCCAGTTGTGATGTGAGATGGAAGAGTTGCGGCGTGCGGTGTCCTCACGGCTCGGTGCAGGCAACGGCTTGTTGACGGAGTCGGTGAGACCAAGGCTTGCGTTGCAGGGTGAGACGGTGCTCGATGCGGTGCTGTCAGGTCACGATGCGGCGACGGAACCGGTCGATGTTCGAGTCGGGCAGCGACGGAGTCGAAGACCTCAGTGCAGTGTGTAGCGAAGTGTTGCGGAGTGCGATGCCCACAGGACGTGGTGCAAGCAGCGGCTCGTTGACGGAGTCGGTGATACCAGGGTTGCAATGCGAAACGAGGCGGTGCTCTCTACGGTGCCTTCAGGACACGGAATCCTGCGACAGACTCGGTGACAGAGTCGGATATTCTTTTCGTCTCCAGGCAACTGAAACCAGCGTTTCCAGCGACAGTGCCCAGAAGTTTGGTGAGGTCTTTGATGTTCCTGAGACCTTGCGAACAGGGGGCAAGCTCAATTCAAGCCCTTGGAGATCTTCCTCAAGCAGGGGACACAGCAAAGTCCTTTTCCCCTTTCCTTGGCAGCAAGCAGCCACTGCAGGCCAACCCAAGACAGTAAACAGCACAGGGGCAGTATTCCTCCTCAGCTTCTTCAGCTCTTCTCCGGAGTTCAGGCATACTAAACTTTATTTTCCTACCTTGTTCCCAGAGGTAGTTATGTTTATAAGATGTTATAAGCAAAGTCCCCATTCTGTCATATGGGAACAGGTAGCCTTGCAATAGTGAAAAACGAAATTGGCAGTAATTCACTATCAGGACATGGCACACACACCAGGGCATGTCCTACCTTTAACATACACTGCACCCTGCCCACAGGGGTACCTTGGGCCTACCTTAGGGGTGTCTGACATGTAAGAAAAGGGAAGGGTAGGGCCTGGCAAGTGGGTGCACTTGCCAAGTCGACATGGCAGTACCAGACTGCACACAGGCTCTGCAATGGCAGGCCAGAGTTACATTTACAGGCTGCTTATGGGGGTGGCACAATCAGTGCTGCAAGCCCACTAGCAGCATTTGATTTACAGGCCCTGGGCACACACAGTGCACTGTACTAGAGACTGACTAGTAAATCAAATCAGCCAATCATGGAAACACCAATCCATAACAGTAATTTACAAAGGGAGCACTTGCACTTTGGCACTGAACAGCAGTGGCAAAGTGCGCAAAGCATCTAGACCAGCAAAACGGAGTCCAACACACAGCAAAAACACAGGAGGCAAAAGCAAAAAATGCAGGGGAGACCCACGCCAATTGTACCAAGTCTAACACAGGGGTCCTCTTAAAAGTATGTTGGGCAGCAAATGAGGTTCTGAACAATATTTTTAACAACAACAAGCAGGGAACTTTGTTGGTATTCAAATGTATTTCCCATTTTGAAACCAAATGTACATTTACTCCTAGAAAGAGTACAAGTGACTGCGTTTTTAATGTGGAGTCGGGCATGTAACATCTCTGTGTTTAAGGCAATAGAGTAGGTTATCCACCAACAGACAGGCTGCCTGGTGAAGATGTGAAGTTAGAAGGAGTAATCTTGGAAATCTCCATGATTCTTATCTTTCAAGGACGAATGCCAAGGCACTCTGTGATTCAGGCCTAGTCACAAAATCAAGCAGGACATGTGTAAGCCTACTCCTGCAGGGATTTTGTACTGGTCTGTGACTCTGGGTTATAGTTTTCAGCAAATTACCATCCAAACACCTCCTTCCCTGTCCCCGCCCCATATGCGAAAGGGGTGTATAGCTACTCAAATTCTGTCCTAAAATGTCACCAACCAATATGACCCCAGTCAGAAACAGTATATGGCTTGCTATTACATCATTCCACCCTCTGAGGGTAAAATGTTCTAAATGTTAAAGGGAGAAATAGAAAGAAACATTGGAATGTTGAAGCAGAAGCCCTGTGCCAGCCATTATTGGCCCAGAGCCACTCCATTGTCTTCACTGGAACTCTCAACATTCCAATATTCTGATTGGAAGTGAAGAGACGAGAATTGAGACCTTAACTGAGCTGATGCTACTCTAGTGGTTTACAAACCTAAAGCTAGAGGAAGCTGGTTGTGCGAAATCTTGCGATAGCAGTGCACATTCTTGAGAATACTTATCCATTTTCCAAACAAAATGCCCTCAACCGTCACCAAATATACCTCGGGTAAGTAAGTGGAATGGTCCGAGATATATCCTTTTATTAAGTGACCTCCTGCATGGGCTCTAAGCAGGTTATAGCATACTAGAGCCAGTTACAGCCTAAAGCACTTGTTAAAGGTGAGTACTGGGAAGACCCAGTCAGCATATTTCCACAAGAACTGATTTACATAAAAAATAGAATGGCCAAAAAGGAAGAAATAAGAGATTTTCTAGGTCTGGCCATACATAGCTTGTTATTTCACGCTGCATATAATTGCATCATGGCTGCTGCAAGCATGTCACAACCAGTACCATTTTGTTTTATTTTCATTAAATCTTTTTATTGAACATCTTTTGACACAGATGAATCAAATTATTAGCACTACATTGGTGAAGTATATTATCCATCTGTGCAGGACATTTATACATCCATACATTTGTATAATAACCTCAATCGGAAAATTATGTATTAGCAATCCCCCACCCTACCCTGTCTTCCTCCCCCCCTACATTACAGTGCTGTCATCCTCCTCCCACTGGCTTTTCTCTGATGTCCTCTGGAGCAACCCTTTCTTCTGACAGAACCCCACGTACAGCTTAGTACCTATAATCTTTTGATGCATGAGAATTGTCTCTGCTATACCTCCCCCATGCTAGCCCTGACTTGGCTGTGTCTCCTGAATGTCCCCTCGTCGTGTTTCCTCCCCTCCTTCCGTGTCTTCGTCGCTCTCTCAGCTATTCCTAGTCATGCTGGCCATGAAAGCTACCCACTCAATTATGTCCTCCTCCAGCTTATCATCCCTACGGGTACAACCAGTACCATTTTTAAATGAAATAGGCGGACGCAATGTACCATGAAAGAAATGGGTGAAGATTTTTGAGTCATACTTACTAGTTATATGTGGAGAGAAGTTCAGCCCTATAAGAAAACAGCATATTTTACTCCTTAACTTGGGCACTCATGGCACGAAGGTTTTCGAAACACTACCAGAACCAGAATAGCACATGATGAGCAGAATACAGATGAATATAAAACTACTTTCATAAATTAGAAAATCAATTTGGGAACAAAATAAACATTGTTTTTGAATGTCATAATTTCTTCTGCCATACCCAAGGAAAACAAGAGAGCGTAGACCCTATTAAGATGTTTGCTGACTCGTGTTCCCTGTTTACACTTATCAACTTTTTCTGATTTCAATAAAATGACAGATAATGGAAGTGAGAACCTTCAAGCCCCAGACATATCACCTAGTGGATATAATAAAGACCCCATTCCCCTCAAAGGTATGGTTAGAACACGCATAAATTTCAAGGATCGTTCCACAGTGGGCAAGAAGGCTCCAACCTTCTGAGATGGCAGCACCAGAAGGAGCTTGGGATCAAATTAGACCCTAATAACCCAGAGCAGATCTTGGTTGTGAACCAATCTATCACAGGTGATGAAATTTATGATGAGGTCCCAGAAATCTTAACTGATAGATTATGCATATAGAAAGATTTTCAAGATAGAATTAAGCCCAAGGCTAACTCAAAACCCGTAGTACACAAAATCAGACCAATACCCCACGTAATGAAAGAACCACTAGAGAAAGAGCTTGGCAGATTAAAAGAGCTAGGAATAAAACAACCCATTGGAAATCCTGACTGGGTAGCCCCCATTGTGACTGGAAAAAAACCCACAGAGAAGGTATTAGATTATGCATGGATCTACGCGATCTGAACATTGGGAGAGAGGATGTGGCCTAATGACTAGAGCGGTTGACCTTGAAGCTGGGGAATCAGGTTCGAGTCTCTGCAGTGATTCTGGGCAAATTACGTAATCACTTAATCTCCCCGTGCCTAATAAACAATGAATATGTCCGCCTGTAATGCAACTAGTGCTCATGTAAAGTGCTCTGATACCTTCGGGTTAAGTTTGCGCTATATAAAATTTCCTAAAAAAGAATAGCACATGCATTGAAAGACATCCGCTACCCCACAATCAGGGGATGCTAATCACAATGGGAGAAGCTACATGCTTCCCTGTTCTAGACATATGCATGGCATACCACCAGGTGGAAGTTCACCCTGATTCCAAATGGTTGACTGCATTCACCACACCAATAGGCATATTCATGTTCTGTTGAATGCCATTTGGACTGGCATCCACTGCTACGATCTTTCAAAAGATTATGCAGCACATCTTAGAAGGAGTACCCAAAACACTATGCTGCCAAGATGAAGTCCTGATATACAGCGGCACTGTTGATGAACAAAACAAGAACTTAGGAATAGTGTTAAACAAACTCAAGGAGGCAGGACTCACACTAAGAAAAGAGAAGTGCCAAATTGGCATAAGTGCTGTAGTATATCTCGGACACATCATTTCCAAAGAAGGGTTTAAACCCAATATATGCCTACTTGAAGCAATTAAGAAAGCCCCTGCTCCAAAAACTAAGGTCGAACTCAAATTCTTTTTAGGACTTGCAGAGTTCATGTCAAAATACATCAAGAATTTTGCTGAACTGACATACAACCTCTGGGACCTGGTGAAGAACCATACTCCATATAAAAGGATGGAGGAACATCAATTATCCTTTGAAAATCTAAAAAAAAGCCATACTTTCAGCCCCATACTTTTGCAATTGAGAACATAACAGAAAAACAATTTTAACTACAGATGCCAGCAACAAGGGCTTAGGCACTACATCCTCCCAAATCAACGCAGGCAAGGAAACAATCGTTGCCTTCGCTTCACATGCCCCCACTAAATCAGAAATGAATTGCTCCACTGTGGAAATGGAAGCCATGGCATGCTTCTGGGTTGTGGAGCATTTCACATTTTATTTGTGGGGTATACAATTTGATATATGTGCCGACCACAAACCACTTATTTACATGTTTACATCCAATAGCCAGGTGGGCACTAGGATTAGAGAGGTTTTGTTTCAAAGTGGAATACGTCCCAGGTAATCAAAACACAGCTGCTGACTTCTTATCCAGAGCACCATTAGACAAAAAATAAGAACATAAAACCTTACAGTAGCCCATCCTTGAGATTAATTCACAAGCTATTACTCCTGATGAATGGAATGGCAGTATTGCAAAAGATGATTCTATGAACAAACTTAAGACATATGTGTCACAAGGTTTGCCCAAATCTAACAATGAAGTGGATGATGAGATTAAAGGATTTTGGGAAGTTATATATCAAATTAGCAGCAACAGAAATCTTATATTTAGGAATGATAAAATAATACCTCCCCAAAACCTAAGAAACAAGATCATAGATCTTGCACACGAAGGCCACTTAGGGAGGAGCTTGACCAAATTGAGAGTTAGAGAACATTATTGGTTTCCTAACATGGATTCCATCGTTGAGTGAAAGGTTCAGGACTGTATGATATGAGCCAATAGTGACAAATCTAAAATAATTCACAACGCACCTATCTCCCTTGTATCTGTTCCAGAGAAACCATGGGAAAAACTGTCTCTAGATATAATTGGCCCAATTAACAGCATTGGTGTGATGAAACGATTTGCATTTGTGTTAATTGATTATCAGTCTCACTGGGTAGTCACTAGGATGGTCAACAGTATCACAACTGAGGCTCTCATAAACTTCCTAAGAGACACATTTACAATGGAAGGCATACCATCCACTATCATTACTGATAATGGAGTACAATTTACTTCATCGTCTATGACGGAGTTCCTAACATAGTCTAAAGACAGCATTATATTGTCCACGGGCTAATGGTCTAGTGGAGAGAGTAAATAGAATGGTAAAGAAATGCATTCAACTTGCGAGTATAAACCACCTACATGTAGAGAAAGCAATACAAGCCATGCTTTGAGCATATCACACCACTCCCAATCTAGTTACGGGATTATCACCATTTTCCTCCCTGAAGGGCAGGAAACCTTGTACTAAACTGCTTCCTACCTGACTCGGGGGAGGGGAAAAAGTCACCACTGGAACTTCAGGCAAATTTTGCTAGAAGTGTGGAGGACACAGAAGGGGAAGAGACGATAACTGCCCACATTATGCAGACCAACTCGTCGCCAGTGTTATAATGAAGACAAGAATCTAGGTTTAGAAGGTTCAGTCTTTATTGTACCTCTCCTTTCTCCACATACTTCATCTCCCTAAGCTGACCTGACAGAGTATAATTCTCATCGCTAACATAGGCAGCATTACTAACTGTGGGAATGTACCATAAACATCAAAAGGAAGGGGGAAACACGAGAGGAATATGCAATTAATAAAATGAAGAAATATAAATTCTGACTAAAAGGACGATGATATAACAATAGCAGTATCTCTTTTCATAGCTAAGGCAGCTACAACAGCTCTAGAACAATGCTGGTCTCAAGTAAAGCACATTTTGCTTTACATTGGCAATTTCAGATAGGCTTTCCAAGTGGTGCGATTGAATTTTGCCCTGTATGTAAAGGCACCTACAGTATGCATCCATGCCTAAGGCATCAGCCATGACTGGGTCATGCACGGAGCCTGAAAGCAATACGGCTGCCATTTTAAGGTAAGCCCCAGTCTGTGATCCTAAGAGAGTGCTCTGAACAGGTATTTAGTAATTTTATTTTGCTTTTATTCTCTGAAAGAATCCCTTGATCTCTGATAGCTTGTCTAGAAATGCCTTGTGTTACTAACTTTTTTGTTTAACAGAATTTGCACACCAAACGTTTGCAAAAAGGGCTTGCATCACCACATTTACTCTTGGTAAAAGAGTCCCACTCACCCTACACATGATTGCAAATACTGACAATAAAGAATACACAGACAAATTATCCCTTAAAGTACTGCACTAATGTTGTAGGGATGAAGCAGCTTTTTTGGAATGTTTCTGGTTAATTATCAATTTACTTTAAAAGTGCCCCATGCAGGGCTTATAACATAACACATATGTTGGAAATTTTCCCTTTGTGCAGGCTCACCATGGATTTATTTTGCCTTTTTGCTACACCTTATTTTTGTTGGCTATAGAACTCTGTGCACTTTACCCCTGCTAACCAGAGGTAAAGAGCTTGTGATCATCGTTTCAACATGGTGAGATTACTATACTCCTGTTTGGCATATTAAACCTACCTATTAGTCCCTAGTATATGCTACCAAGGAGTACCCAGGGTCTGTAAGATAAATGTCCCAAGTGGACTATAGCACCCATTGTGCCATCCACTACAGTGACAACGTACATGATGGCACGCCTGCCACCAGTAGCCTGGCTGTGCAGTTTTAGTTGCAAATCTGCCCTGTCGAAATATCCCCCTTTGACAGACCTAAACCTTCTTTTTAAAATGTCATCTGAACCTTAGGAGAACCGTGGAGGACTGGGCCTGTTCCCACTTTTGTACACAGGACAAAGAGTATTGGACCTCCAGAGTTATTCTCAGATCACTCTTGGACATATGAAAATTACAGAAGAAGGACTGCCTTGCTGCCAGAGGACTGCCCTGTTGCTTGAATGACTGCCTTTCTGTCTGAGAAGGAAGACTGGACCTGCTTACCTTCATGCCAGGCTAACCAGAGTGGCTCCAAGGGTCATAATGCTGATCTCATGTTAATATTGCAGAGACACAACAAGCTATGAGGCCTTTTCCTTCAACTTCCCAGCGGACCAGTACCAACTGGACCTGGACAGGATCCTCCTGTTGGCCTTTGACTGCCACCCTATGAGTCTCTAAGTGCCTCCCCTGATATCGTGGGGCCTTTAGATTTGTACTCCTGTTGAGGATTGGAACTTAAAGGTGTAAAGTAGCAAGCTAAAATCTTTGACCAGGAGAAACTTGCTTAGCGTGTCCGACCTGCACTCTACTGAGGTCAGCATCAAATTGTGCCTAGGCCCTGTTCTATCGTGCCCATTGACTATCATTAGCACTTCATGCTTCTTGGTGTTATTTCTACTTAAAGCTTCAAAAATAATATCTCCGGTTCCCCCTATTGGATTTTTATAATGTTGGTGTCATTTTGTATATTAAATTCTACTCAATGTTTCTAATTTGTTTTGGAATTTGTATTGTTTTGCATTTCGACTTTATTACAGTTTTAGTGCTGCATAAACACTTTACACATTGCCTCGAAGTTAAGCCGGTCAGCTCTGTGCCACAGCTACCACGGGGTTGAGCGCAGATTAATTTAGTGACTTTAGAATTGATAACTCTGACAAGGATTGTGATTATTACCTGAGGTGGGTACCTACTCCCGCCCACCCTCAACTAATACCCCGTTTTCTTACAATCCATATTTGAAAGACACATGCTAATGGAAAAATTGTTTTAGTACACAACACTTTTTTTCTAAAATACACAAAAAGTAAATAATAAAACAAAAATCTTTACTTGCTACAGAATCAATAAAATAGAATATAGAACGCTATCTAGAGCAAGGTAAATTTTCAGTAGACCTTGTGAGAAAGAAAGATTCAATATTGACTCCAGTCTGAAACAGGAAGCATCCCAGACCACTGTCAAGGAATCCACTCACCTCCCAGCGTTCTTGTACAGGCTAAGTATAGGCTTTGGAATCGCACATAAAATAAGCAATAGATTTACATGAGAAGACTGAAATTGCATGGCACAATATCGAAATGTGGTGGCCAGGCCAGACTGTCGGGATTTCAAATGGGATTAAATGAATATGTGCATAACACAAGGTTTGAAATAACATTTCTTACATGTTAATGGTTTCTCTTGTTTCATTTGAAATGTATTGAACCCATCTGCATTTTCTCTTAAGTTTGCAAAAAATACAATATTTCTTCTTCAATCAAAATTGACTTAGTGGTGTTTGGAAATACAGCACCACTCAAACATACGCTGATTGTGCATCATCCACTGATGGTATACTACCCCTCTAGCTCACACTCAGCAAACATCAACCATCTATTACACACTCAGGGGCCGATTCCGATTCGGGCCGGAAATCTCTCCAACCGAGCCGGACCCGGAGAGATTTCCGACCGAATCGGACTCTAGCAGTCCGACCGAACGAGTACGATGCGCACGTATGCTATCGGACTCGATTCGGTCGGACTCCCATTGAAGTCAATGGGAGCCAGTCGTACGACGCGTACACGGGCTCCCATTGACTCAATGGGCACGACGCGAACAAGGGCGCCCCCTACAGCGTGCGCGCGTCGATGCGGGTCGCGCCGTACATGCACGTGTAGGGGGGACCCATGTGTCCCCCCTGTGTGCGACTCGCGCGGCTACGCATACAGGGGGGTCCGACACGGACCCCCAAAGTTCGGGTCCGACTGCTCTTTCGAGCCGGAGTGCGCGGCTCGGTCGGACTGCTCGCGGCGCGCATCGGACTTACCCGGCCGGGGAACGTCTCCATTGCGCGGTGCGAGTCGAGTCCGAGTGAGTCGGTCGGTGCGGTTAGACCCGGGAACGAGTCGGTCGGAGCGGTCGGGACGCCCGGACGAGTCGGTCGGCGATTTCGCATCGTACTCGCTCGCCCGGACGCGCGTACGAATCGGTCGGGAAATAGGGCTCCGAATCGGATCCGGTTAAGCCGAATCCGATTCGGAGCCCTACCGGCCGAGATCGGAATCTGCCCCTAAGTGTTCATCTATTGTATTACTTAGTAAGTTGCCCCAGACCTCACTTCTTCCTCACAATACAACTGTACAGCCCTAAGCTAACTAGGTTTTGTTTACAGCAGTCACACACCTCACTTATTCACCCCTCAGTGACATTTTGTAGTCCTCTTAGGTCATCAAACACGTCAGTTTCCTATCACATCCTCAGTGTGCCAGCACTGAAAAATGTTCACTGTTGGATCCAGATGGCTGTGGAGGTCTTGGGAGGAGTTTAGAAAGGTTAAGGGGCTTGAGAGGGCGTGGGGCTTTGGAGTGAGCATCAGCACTGCTCTCAAACTCTAGCGCGTAATGATGGTGGGGGGATAACCATCTCATTAGGGAAGGCAAAAGAGACAAAAATTATTTAGAAGATTTGAAAAGATGCAACATGTTTGAGGACCGTGGAATATGCATGCCTGATCGTTGCAAAGTAATGCTAGTGTGCAGAACCTCAAATATAAAGTGATCATCTGCTCTGAGGAAGAATTTTCAAGCTAACTTTCAGTGCCGATCACTGCGATGAATGCCTCTTCATCGTATGCCATGTGGTGGGTGCCAATATCATGTGACACACAGCAGCATGTGTGTTGGCTGCTCTGCTACCCTACAAAAATTCACACAGCTCACTTCATGGCAACAACCTCGCTTTGCAGCTTCACCTCATCCTCATACAGCACCTAACACACATCATCCCACCCAGTTCCTTTACAATAGGCCCACACCAGCACTTTCCCCCAACTAGACTTTACTTTAAGGCATCACTACATAGTCAACATATCACTTAATTTCCTTAGGGCATGTTGCATTTGTTAAAGACTAACAAATATGTCGGCTTTCGAACACTAATCTGATAACCATCCTAATTTCAAAGATAGTGAGGTGATCGTGAGGCAAAAGGAAAAAGCAGTCACAAATGAGAAAGTGCCTGAAAGTGACACCTGACTGATATAAAGATTTAGGTTATTGTTCATTTTAAGATTGCTTCCTCAAAATGTGTAGGGCAATCTTACATTCTATTCTGATTTGTAAGATGCATTGGGTATGTCTTCAAACTAATCCTGGTTTGCTTTTACAGTATTAGAAACACCTCCTTTTGTGGATGAATCTTCCTCGATGGCTGATGATGCTTGATTTCAAACATTTGTCTTCAAGTCTTGCTAAAGAGGGTTACATCTCTTAGAGCTCCTCAGCCGTTCATGCATTCATCCATGGTTCCACGCACATACATTCATCAATCAAGATTTATACCCACATCCATACATCCAACCGTTCTTGTATGCATTCACAAATTCATCAGTCTAGGAGTGCAAGTATGTTGAACGCGGCTGCAGTGCATGTGTGTCATGCTCATTTGTATATGTACGTGCTGAGATATATGACACAGCTGCATGTACCCATAAAAAAAAAACACATATCTAAATAAAGCAGAGCTATTGTATTAGGCCATACTTGCTCCTTTCAGTAGCCAAGCGAAGTTCTTACTGCTTCATTCATTCAAGGATGGGAACCAAACTGTTGTCAAATACAAAATCCTAAAGTCTGAGTTCCAGCTTTCTCAAGAATGTAGGGTTAATTAACATTTTTCAGACTATACCTATAAGCATTTACCCCAGCTCTCAGTCCGACAGACAGACAGACTGCTGGTAAAGGCATGGACGAGTGCTCTACTTGAGCTCTGGCCACTTGAGGCTGAAGCTGTCCGATGCACAGAAGGAATAATGGCTGCCTACAGAAGCCCCCGGAGCCAGGGGGCTAGTGGACAGTTATTGTCAGTCAGGGTGGCTGTCTGCCCGGACATCCCTGGATTTATGCTGCAGTAGCGGCACTGGCTAGCTAGCAAGGTCCGGTTCTCTGTACCATGCGGAACATCTTGGGGGGTACAGACAGTGGCGGCTCGCAGAGGGAGTGCTGCGGTGAAGCGGGGCGGGGGAGGGGCTGGGTGGGGGGGTAGTGGAGTCGGACATACGACGGGCAGGAGTAAGGTAAGTAAATAAATAAAACTATTTACCTTGCGCTCGCTGCATCGCCAACTCGGCGCCCACTTAGCCCCTCCCCCGCCTCACCGCCCTGCAGCACTCCCTCTGTGAGCCACCACTGGGTCCAGATAAGTGGTTAGTTTTTGCGTTTGTGAGGACAGTGTCTCTACCTACAGTATAATATTAATCCGAAATTATGAACAGAAATCCTCCATTCACCCTTGCAAAGCGGATATTTACCTACGGGAAAGTCTTGTCATGACTCATGGCACACTTACAGTGAATTAATGGGAAGTCTAACCGTTAATCCTGCATCTGATAAGTGTAAGGAGATGAACATAGGGTTCTGTGCCTTAAAAGCACCAATATGATCTGGTCTTTCTATCTCCTTCGAATCAAATGATTTGATGAGAAATATAGCAGGAAATCTTAAGGAAGTGGGTCCCACTCATACCAGTCCTTTTCAAACATCCCTCGTAATTTTGGGTTTTGTTTAAAATATTAGAAGGAGAATGGATGCCATGTAGCACAACTCATCTGCACTCCCCTCTGCTGGCCATGACCAAAGGAAACTAGAGAGGATTGACAGACTGGCAAACCCAAGCATTTATGAGTATAGGAAGTACTACTACATACATTGTGAATCTGCAAAGAAATGTCCAACATCCTTATGCACTAAATGTGCATCGACAAAACAAGTCTTTCTACCTGTACTAACTGTATAGGAATATCCCCTGGCCTAGATATTCCCATTTTACATATTTTTGGACCAGCTCACAGTGGCGTGTAAGAGTAGGTAAGAGGATACTACAGGACTATTACTTTATGTGCTACAAAATTCCTTCGTGATTAGGTCCCGCTTCATCCGCAAGAATTAAATGAAGCTCTGAAAGGTGGGAGGTTCAAAATATAAATGAGCAGAGGTTATCAGCATCAAACTCCATCAGAGTATTCCCTGGCCACATTTAATGGAGCTGACAGATGTAAACAGAGACGGGAAAGAGAAAAATATCTTAACTATGAGACCGGTCTCTACCTGCAGACACCTCAATCTATATACTTCCCTCCTAACCTCAGTTGACATTATTGTGGTTGGGGTGGAATCACATAATCAAGCTTAACAAACCAGCTTTAGTAATCTTGGATGAGGTCTTACTTGTTAAGTTTATGGTGATTAAGTGTGATTAAGGACACGGTTGCTCAGCTATTAGCAAATGTAAAAACTGCGGCCAAATTACATTGCTGCTAAGACCCAGATGTTCCACAGTAGTGAGGTCCTCAAAGACAGACCAGAAGGTGTCAACAGACAACAAAAATAAATACATGAAGGAATCAAGATGTCCTTGACTGATCAAATCGTCGCAATCCTTTTAGTTCCACAAAATAAGATGACCTCAGATGTACATTTGTTTATCTGTAAACACCCCTGGTAACCCTCAGGCACCCAGGTCCAATAGGCAGGCATTGATAGTGGACAGTTTATCAAATGTGGAACAGGTGCTTATTTTGGATGCAGGCTCAAGTGGAAGGTTTCATGGAAACAAGGCAATGAAAGGTAGACCTCTGCAATTAATGAACCTGGCAAAATGACTCAAAATAAAAAAATATGAAAATTGTAGATTGGCTCCAGTGAATACATGCTGTTATCCACTTTATCAGTAGGCCCTGAAGACATAAGAGAGCACATCCTATGGCCTTCAAAGACCTGCTTGAGACGCTGCCCTGGGTGTGATTGTGCTATAATGTCATGGTGGTTTGCACTATACACATGTAAACCTAACATAACATATATGATACAATCTGAAGGCCTAGCACCACTTCTTAGATGCTAGGTTTGCTGCAAGTGTGACAATGTTCCGAAGGTATTGCTGTCCCCAAAGGGAAACCTAGAAGGAGCAAGGAGATGGAGGCAGAAAGCTCTCCATCGGGATGCACGGATGCTGCTCTTCCTTGGGCTAGGAAACAGCAGACTGTTGTAATACATTGTCGTTTGCCTCCATCTTGTTCGAACAAGGGATCAGGACAAGAAAGAACCATGGAAATGAGCACAGGTCAAGGATGCTTGACACAGAATAGGGAGTCTGCAGAACAGGAAGAGAAAGCTAGAAGGTTCTGGTTTAAAGGCTGTATACAAAATGTCTAGTGGGTTAGGGGAAACATTAGAACATGTAAACGTGGGGGTCAAAGTGAGCCTCACCACTCAGGTGGGCAGTGTATCAACTACTGGACAACTGAACAATGGCAAATAAGCCAGCGCTCTCCAAAACAGGATGGGTGGGGACATACCAGTTCAATATACAACTAAACAGGTTTTCAGAATGGCCTTGTCGCCCTGATCCTGGGTCAGATAGGACACGTTTCAAAGACCTCAGACTCAAACTCCACATTACACCTTCTTTAGCAGGCACCTACGCGGATGGCATCTGAGGATGCAACCACTGTAGCTCAGGTTGATGTCCAACAGGATCCATAAAAACGTAAACATCCCACATCTGAGACGGGTTAGGTGGAGAGCCATAAGATACAGCCACCTGGGAGAGTGCCGCCCCTCATGGAAATCTACCGCAGAGCAGCTCTTCAACAGCAAAACTAAATCTGTGCCTGAAGCACCAAAGGGCAGGTAAACGACAAATGCTGCACACACAAACACTGAATACCACAGCAAACCAGATATCAGCCGCACATGCTTCCTTAATTCTTTGTCCAGCAACGCACATCTCGTCTTTAATTCACACTAAATTAAAAATCATACATGCAAAGCTGCTGCAAAAAAACAGGTTAATTTTTAGGGCACTAAGATTACAGTTTTAAAGAGTTGTCCAGATGTGGGTTTTTGGTCGCTAGGTAGAACGGCGAAGAGTAGGTGGCACTGACTTTGGAGAAATTATTATTTATAATTGTTAACATAAATTCGTTTAGTGCTATATAGATATTATATGGCATCGCAGCGCTGTCGGTTGTCACTTCTCTATCTTATATGTAGCAAAACAGCCTGAATGCCAAATAAATCGAAAACGTGCAGTGCATCACATCACCAATTAGCATTTTCTCACTTTTAGTGTCTCATCACGTTAATAATGAGAAGGCGAAACAAACCACAGAAATACAAAAAGTACTCTTACAAAATGAAGGCACAGCAGTGCAGAAGGAGCTATTCAAAATATCTACTGACCGTACTAATCATGCTTTCAGAAATGTTAACATTCTGTGAAACTGCTGCATGCATGAAGCATTTTATACATGTATTTATTCATTAGTCCATTCAATATTAGCACCTGGGAATCCATGCAAATAGCAATGTTCGGTGCATTTCGTTTGTAGATTAAACCGGTGTTTAGAATGAGCGCGCCACATGATGAAAGCACTTGGAAACAAACATTTCTCTTCTACAATGATAATTTGCTATACAAATCCCTGAAGTCCTGCCATTTTACCTTTAATTTTCTCCTCTTCCCTGCACCTGCACACAGACCTAAGCAGTAGTGGGAGGGAGCTAAAGGTAGTCTTTAAAATCAAATCCATGCGCTGACAAAAGCTTTCAGAAGCTGCATCAATGAAAGCCTTGACTTCATCGTGCATTCTGTAAATTTGTATTTATTTATTTATGTATAGTTTTATGTAGCGCTGTGTGATGTGGAACAGACGCACAGCACTAAACAACTGCAGCCCACCAAACAGCCTTCTTTAGTCGCAAAATAACTGGAACAGGTTATATATGTGCACTGCAGCAACGCTAAACATACTAAGAATATCAAACTGGAGGTCAGCCAGATGTAGGTTGACATTAGGAAGCTCTCATCTGAAGGACAGTGATAATAATTAATAATGTTTTTATTAATGAAACAAACTTTATTGCAAGCAGCAGCAAAACACGAGTTGATGGAGAGAGTTAGTTAAAATCATTGTTTGAATGTGATGTATCAGCTTAAGGGCCGAAAGGCGCACTTTTTTGCACTGTGCGAGATGTATTAACCTGGCACAGTGGAAAAGAATGAATGAATGAAGGTAGGTACTTACAAAGTGCAAAGACAGGTGCTCTGGGGCCTAATGGCACTAAAACTGATCAAATACAGTGGAATCAACAGAAGAGGAACATTTCCAGTGATTTCTGAATAACTGATCATTTTGAGTTGACGGTGATGAAGGGAAAGAGAGTTCCAAAAGGTAGGCACACAGGGGCGGCTCCTCCACGTGGGCGTCGGCGCATCGCCCCACTGCTTTCTCGCAGTGCGAGAAGCAGAAACATAAAATGGAATAACTGCCATTTTATGTTTCTGCTTCTTGCACTGCGAGAAAGCAGAAGAAGGGTTTTGTGGGGGGGGGCGGGGTGGGTGGGCGGTATCCGGGAGGAGTGGCTAGCCCAATGTTGTGGGCGCTGACTGTTTGGTCGGCCCCAGGGCCGACCAAACCAGTCATGCACACTCTCCCGTTTCGGTCTCCACATAGACGCCTGTGTGGACAGCGTCCTAGCCAATCACAACGCTGCCATTGCAGCGTTGTGATTGGCTTAGTGGAGGGGAGGGAGGCTGCCTGCGGCTGCTTCCTGCAAAGAAGACCGACGCGACACGGGACTGGACCGCTGAAGGTAAGTTTTTATTAATTTAAAATGACCGCCCCACGCGAATACCTCCACCCCCGCAACCTGCGATTCATTACAGCCGCAACTGTTGCTATGCACTCCCCCAGGCACCTACACCATGGCTCCAAGCAGGGAATCCCAGGGTGCGTCCTAAAAGTTGAAGAGAACAAAGGCAGCGGAAGTGGTGCGCGCCACACAGGTGAGCTCAGCGGAGTCAACTGAAAGGCAGCAGCTTGCACCATTCCTGCGTGCAGGGTGCCCTAGCACCTTTGTTCAGTGCGGAGCGGGTCACAGGTAAAGCGAGACCGGGCTCTGCGAGGGACTGGGTCATGGCGCAGATTGCCAACTTCCTGAGGAACCAAGTCAGGTCCAGTGCGGGCAGAGGTGGGTGAGTACAGCAGGTGCTGGCCGGACCAGGACATGGAGGGCTTACGCTGCCGCTGGCCCCAACAGTAAACACTGCCCCTTCAGTCTTTGGCATCTATGCTGTCCCTTGACTAGCATTATAATTGGAGTGTACATTATGCACTAAGCTTTTATACCGTATTATAATTTATTCAACGCCTTTCGCCCCCTGTGTTGCTGAACGGGCTCTCCGGTTGTACTGTGCCCTCTTGTAATTTTGGCAACTCCTAACACTTCTACCAATGAAATGTGCACAGCTTCACTTAAGGTGTATACTCTTTTATCATCATGTCATATGGTTCTCCACTCAGTCGTCGTGTTACCAAATGATTCGGTGTCACCCGGATACAACCTTTCATTTGCATATGTTTACTTTTATGTGTTCTACTTTTTCCTCAACTGTTTTAAACTAGGACTGCAAAGCCCAGAGAGCACTGATTTATTAAATGAAAACTCAAGCCTGCAAACAAGGTGCTGAAGTGGCATACAGTCGTTTGCCAACCTCTGATATTTGACTAAAAGTTACCGAACTAAAGTTATTGGAATACATGGCACATAACCAGCTGTTAAATGACACCTGTTTTTTCAACAGGACTATAAGTACGCCTGTGATCATTTTATTATGTTCAACTCCTAGCCTATGTAATTGTGTGGCTGCCTCATAAGGAAAAAGCAGTAGAATCGAATAATTCTAGTGGCTGCAGTCTGCCTAGAGATTAATGCATTAAATGCTTCTAGTTTGCATTGTGCACTACAGTGAATGTTTTTGTTTACCAATAAAAGAAGATCTTCTTCAAAGGGGTGACGCTTTGCAAGTACTATGTGCCGCTGTTTAAGTCTTTGGTGCTGGATGTCTGTCTTGGAAGACCTCTCGAGGAGAAAGCACTACATTTCTTGATAAGATGCATTTAATTGCAAACCGTAAACCGTGTGTCACTATTCTGCGTTATAGCAGGGAGAGTGTATGGTGCATCGGAAATGGTGCCATGTTTGCATTTATAGTGACAGGTGAGTGGGTGCGGGGAGGACAACTGCTGCTTTCCTCTGTCGGGACACATGTTCCCAGCTTGAGAGCTGCGCTAAAAATAAAGACCAGCCCTCATTTTCTTTCGCCGCACCACTTTCCAAGTCCACCAGCCGCCACTGTAGGCACAGCGATGGAGGAGGAATGACCTCCCGTCCTGAACAGTCAGCAGAGACAGAGTGGTCACAAGAATGTACAGAAATCCAAGGGACAGCTGGCCTCCATCTCTGAATTTTCAAAGTGCCAATGCGCATCCCCTTGCCCCTTACTCAGGGAAGGACCAAACATAGGTGGCAAGTGGTGCATGCTCAGGGGGTCGCTGTCTTTTCGCCCCACTGCTGCCATTCGTGCATTGGCAGCTGTGTTTCATGGACGGTTTCCATTTGTGAATGCTTAACAACTGACCAGCCAATCAGTAACAGCCAAAGAGGGAGTAAACCATTGATATGTTTCCGTGTAAAGAACAGTAAGGGCGAAGGGACGCCTCGTTACCTTTCTCCCAAATGTTTATACGGAATCTTTACACAGCACAGGCTTTTTGACGTTAAAATACATTACATTAGCATCAATTCACCTTAACTGATAAATAAGGGAGCAGGGCAGCCTGAGGATGGCAGCATTTTCAAAACATTTCACAAGCCACATAAACTAATAGGACAACACAAGGAGAGGTATTTACAGAAGGAAAACACGTTCATAAGAACTACTAAAGCACAGTAATTTAGGAACAAGTAAAATGCCCCCTATTAGCAAAAAAGTACAAATGTGGATTCTGCGTGCACGTGTGAGCTGCGTGTGCTTGACATATGTAAAAAAAAATTATGCGCAGCAAAATTACAAAATAAAGGAGACGGTGCAACGTATATAGTGACAAAGTCTAAAACGCAAAAGCATGTTTAGTCATCCTCAGAGCAGGAACATAATATTTACTCCGGTTTTCCTAGGGAGTACAGTACTCCTGTTTTACGTTGTTGAAAGTGTGGAATTGCGGTTAAAAAAAATGAGGGAACAATTCATTGATTCATAGGCAGTAAAATAAAACCACCTTTTTTACTTTGAACGTGTCCAAATTCCTAAGCTTGTGTTTTCTGGCAGATTCATTGGTTAAAATGCTCTTTTTCGGAGCCTCAAACCAGATTCCTGCACTATCCAGTGACGGTAGTCATGCCCCGATAGAAGACAATGGCTACCCTGCTGTCACGAGTGAAAGAGCGGCAAGATCAAATAAACAACACAGCTAATCATTGATGAAGTACCTGATGGGTGCCCGAGGTCCGTATTACATAAAGTTCTTGGGGCAACAAGTGTGTGCTCCCAATTTCTCCACCCCTAGTGCACTTTGGCATTACAGAAGGGGATGCAGAGGCTGGTGAGGTCACTTCTGTAATACAGATCACACAAGCGCACATACAGACCTGATGCGATCCAAGGGGGGGAATGGGGGGGGGGGTATTCCCACATTTGAATGTGGTTGTGGAACCATGCAAATGAGGGCAACACTTTGCCTCTGGGCCTGTGCCATACTATGGACATGGGATCAGAGGCAAAGGGGCCAACAACAGGTGCACTGAGGCATCATTATCAAATATACAGCTCCTCGGCAAACAACACTAAGTGCAGTTTGCCCTATACGGATACACTTACGTTTAACAATTTGTATCCCCCATTACAGATGTATATTTTCCAGCCAAGAGGCCGTGGGTAGATACACTAAGCATTAGCCCCCCTGAGGTGCTGAAGTTTCAGCATGTTCCACCAGGATGCCCCGTGGGAGAGGGCATTGAGGACCTCATCATTCCTCATTTGGGGCCTGCCCTCTTCCAAAGGCTGGGATGTTTATGCATGTTATTTTTCGGGGCTGCCAAAGGCATTGTAATAGGATGTGTGCCCATGAGGGTGGGGTTTGCAGGTGACCATGAAGGCTGGCGCACTATGGGGCTGCACCGCACCATTCTGGTGACCTTCAATCCATGTCTCAGCGTTTGGAGAAGCCAACAAAAAACACAGTAACTGACTGGCTGGCTCCCGGTGTTCTGGAACTGTGGTCATCCTAATTGCTTTCTACCAGCGTCTGCACTGCGGTAACATGGTCATGAAGACTCTTTGTTAATGGAAGCCTTGCACAAGAATACAAACACAGCATGTTTGCAAACACAAGAGCGCCTCATGCTAGAATTGTAGGTTTCAAGCTGCTCTTCCTGGGAAATATTAAACCCACTAATTCCCTCGAAGTAGCCCAGGTCTTCGATAGTGGAAATCCAGTTATCCGTTGGTGTGAGGGTTGGTTTCCCGAGTTATTCCAACTCAGTTACTGATTAAATTATATTTGGGTTGTCCTTTTATCCAGGATTACCCTCTTCTTTAGTCCTTCTTGTTCCCGCATGGTCATCGCTGAAGAACTGATCTACTGCAGTAACTCTTCTGCAGCACTGTCTGCTTCCTCTCCACTTTTGTTGGAATGATTGCACTTTGTATGATAGTAAAATTATGTGGATACATCTTGAAGAAATTCTTAACCATTTGCTCACCCTTCACGTAGCACCTACAACTTCTGTGACAGGGCTCAGTGAGGGTGGTAACAGCATTTCCCTATGCACTGCTGGAACCATAGATGGTGGGAACATAATGTGCAAAATGATGTGCACCTTCAGGTGCCATAAAACACAGTTTGCATACATTACAGTCGTATGTCTATTTGTCAACAAACTTTATGATCCCACCATAAACTGCAACGGCCGTGGGAGGTTCAGTAGTGTATAGCTAGCTCTCTGTGCAATATACCGGGGCGATAAATTTTAGCTCATTAAATCTTTCAGAAAACTTGCAATGCCCAAGCACACACGGTCATTTCACATTTTTGTCTCACTTAAAAAATATATAGAGTGCTGCATATATACCCTACTCATGTATTTATCCTCTTATTTACACTGGTTCTTTCACAAAGAGATGTGTAGTTGAAATAAGGGTGGATACAACATTACAAATGTAAAACTAATATACATTAATTTGTAAAATGGTTGCTGCAAAGACGGTAGTCCCCAACTGTACTGTTCAACTGCCCAATCCCTGACATTATTTTATCTTGTCCTCCAAGGATCCCTGCAACGTTTCATTAAAGATTCTGAGGGATCCCTAATCCCTCGGGATTCCCACACATTTTAACATTATTGGTGTGCCGTAGGACACAAAAACCCCTAAACCAGGCTCAGCATCCGGTAGATTTGAGGAGGTACCACCACCCACCCAGTAGACTCTAAGGGTTGCCACACATCCTCCTTCCCAGAGGACCAGGAGGGTGACAATATTTATATAGTTTTGGGGTGCTATTGCTGCATCTATAGTTGTAAAGTAAGCCCAATGTTCTCTGGTAAATGAGGCCCTTTGCGTGCTTCTTTTTTATTAAATGATTAGGAATGATCGGTAGCATTTTCTACATTGCGTCTGTACTAATGATAACAAACACCAAAACCAGCAAGGTGGGAGGACTGAGTGTGATCACCTTTGACACACTAGTCGTTTGTTGTTTTTTTCGGGTGAATCTGAATGTGAGACTGAGGTTGATTATCACTGAGAACCAACAGAGAAAGTCAGTCCTGCTCCTTCTTCCTACTCCTTCTCATAAATGAATCTTTTGTGCTCAGGGCTTGTCAGAAGGGCGTATATTTATTGCAGATGGGAATCCTGGAGAAGGTACTTGCCTGGTGTCAAGTAGGCACCAGACTTCAAACTGAATTCTGAGAGCAGAGCAATTCCTGAGCTGCACCAAATCCTCCTTGAAGAGAAGAAACCTACACCAAACGGACAGGCACACGTAGAATACACATGAACTATATGGCAGTGGGCTTCGGCCTAACCGCTAAGGACCGAGTCTTTAAACAGGAGCCAACTCCCTTCAACAATAGAAACCTAGATATGCTTGGAACTGATGCAGTGCTTTCTGATTATGGAGACACATGCTGCCCATTTCCTCATGGCTAGACCTATATCCGAAGCTCTGCTGGTCTGCCCTGCTGCAAATATTACCTGTGTGGAAGCCTGCAGCGATCCCAGATATAAACCATCTCTATTCACCACTTCAATCCAGAGGATGGTGGCCCAAGATCATGCTTCAAGAGCTGAGATGAACTTTGGTCACTCTATTTGGTGAGAACGTTCCCTCTATGCTTGTTTGCTAGTTCACGTTTGTGGAACTCTCCTACCTTGCCCTTGCCCAGTATTCTATAGCATCTATTGGCATAGCACTGAGCACATGCACACCACGGCCGTAGGTGGCCTGCACCCAGAACAAAATCTTCATAAGCCACACTTGGGAGGCCCAATAATCCTCCATAGCTGTACAGAGGTCCAGCACCCTAACCAGCATTTAAAACTAACCAAATTCTGAGAAATCTTCCCATAGAGGACAAAAAGAATACAACAAACAGCTCTCACATGTTCAACACCAGGCCAATGGAAGGACGTGAGAATACAGTATACCAAGGGATAAAACAAGTGGCGGCAGGTATTTGAAGACGGTATAGGGTCGGGTCGCGGGGTTGGGAGGGAAGGAGGGAATGAAAAATTAAAACACAAACTTACCTGTCTGCAGCTGCCGCCCGTCGTTGCCTCCTCACGGTCCTCTTCCCCGCTTCCAGGAAGCAGGATGCACCCGGCTCCCAGCCTCCCGATAGCCTATCACAACGCTGCAATGAAGTCTTGTGATTGGTCTGAGCACCGTGGTTCATCGCTCAGCCAGAGAATGGGAGGCCGGGCATGTTCTCCATGTAGGCTCTAATGCCACTTTATTTTTTCTTCCTTCGACCTGCTCAGTGGGGCGATGCTCCTCCGCTATAGCGGAGGAGCCGCCACTGGATAAAGCATCAAAAAGGAGACATCCTGCATCACATCACACAGCACATCTGAACCAGTAGTAAACACCATAAGCACCCAATAGTGCAGTGAGATTGGCCATACCAACATACTATTGGGTATAAGCCTACTGAGAAACCACTAGTTAGCCTGTTTCTCTGAGATCAGTAAATGAGGGAGGTGGACTTGAAAATGAGATTCCATTACACCAAAGAAAATGGACTACCCAAATGCTTTCAAGAACTCACATCTGATCATTCACTCTGTAAACAGGCTGCTTTTCCTAGCATCTCAGACCACCATCCACCATGAATGGGCACAACCACAGACCACCAGTGCCTCAATTTATACATCTTGGCTGCCACTAATGATGGTTCTAACCACCAGTTTTAAAGCACAGAATTCTACCACGCCGGTAACATCATGCAACACATCTAGTTGATCCAAAGAGGGAATATGAGAGTCACATGTAGAGGCGAATGTGTTCCAAATGTAAGACCATAAGTCCCAGAAATAATGCCTCTACAACATTTCCCCAAATTAAGAAGAACATTTTAATCACAAAGTGTAATAGCCCAACCAGCAGAAGGTAATCTCTTGCCCAAGCAACAATATTGTTCAAATGGGACATTCCAATAGATTGACTGCGATTTGCCTTCAAAGACCACATGAAGAATCAGAATGTTATAAAATTAGCTGTCTGATTCCAAATATAATAACTAGAGAGCACGAAAAGTCGCAGAGCTCAAGTAAAAAATCTTTGCATAGTCCATAGGGAATTTTAAAAAGGTAGAGAGTGAAAGGCATAAACACACGGTTAAACATCTCATATGTCATAAAAATTTTAAAACTTGAATGTTCAACATAACCTGTTCCACAACAACTTAATGATTTACAGCCACCCTCATGAAGGGTGAAGAGTTTTAGAAGCTCAGGTACCAAAGGTATCTTCACTTCTGATGGCAACCATCATACGCTTTCGTTTATGCTTTAAAAAAAAAAATCATATTTCATAATGGCTACAATGGTCAATACTGTTTTAGTTATTTCAAAACGACATCGTCATTACAAGCCTCACACATATTTCGCCTGGTTTCATTACCCGCCCACGTTCTTGCATCTATGAAGCTTACAGCCAGATTAGTTTTAATTAAAATAAGTAATTAGGGTTACGGCATGTAGTTCTCCAGACAAAGCATAAATATTTGTATTTACAAGGATTTATACTCGAGTTTCCATTCAATCCAGTAACCGGCCTGTGGGATTCTAGGCAATTTTCCTCGTGTAATCCTCTTGCTGAAGCCTGTGCAAGCATGGCTAATATCCTATTGTTCATATTTAATACAGAGGAATCCCAGAACAACCCATCTGGTCCAAGTACAGAACATTAATATCAAGCTTATGACGAAAGTGAGTATTCTCTCCTGCCCTGGCAAAACTCCAGTCACATTCTATATTATGTGAGAAAATACTAGCAATATGCAAAGCAATCTAAAGTCAGGAGTGAAGCCCTCCATGAAGCACTCTAAATCTTTCTGCTGGTAGGGGAAACCCTGGGGCTTCGGCGCAGTCCAGCAGAGGTTTGCAGATAGGATTTCGGCATCGAAGGTGGGAGGAGCAATTGTGCCCATGGGTATACTTTTCATTTGCCTGACCAACGTGCGAGTACCATGTGGTAGGTTCTACTCTGACTCTCCCGGCTCGTTGCTGTTGCATAAGATTGGCATGTTGACTAGCAGCGGATGCCTTCTGGGCATCAGGAGCCCTGCCCACCATCGCAGGAGCTGCTGGAGTGCAGTGGTTTAGTCTGCTATTGCTGATGGACCCCTGTAATACAAGTGCAGTAGAGCTATAAAGTGCTCTTAGGCTGTCGACACACTCTAGGAGACATGGCCCTGGAAGGACTGGAGCATCGAATGCACAGTGGCAGCATCTGCCACCTCACGGACCACGCAGCCAGTGGGATATATATATATATATATAGTTTTTTAGATGTGATGGACTCTACTTCGACGGATGTAGCCACTATTCACTCCAATATTTGGTGTATAACTGTTACCGTTCTTATTCGACCCCATATGGTCCAATCATTTCCTGGGTGTTGATTTTCATAGAAGTTAAGTATTTGTTCCTGCTGGCTACACCACTTGCCTTTTTTCTCCCCTCTAGCTATCCTCCCATATGTACATTAGTTTCCTGATATGCCCTGTAGACCCCCAACTGGTTACTTTGGATGCTTGGCCTGCCCTTTAAAGTTTGGATGTGCGTGTTGTCCCAGTCAATAAAATAAGTCTCAGTGTCAATACAAACTATAAAACTTCACATTCAAAGTACTTACTACTTTGATCACTCTTTCTTAGCCTTCATATAAGGTACAATGATCCCTAGAGTCTACAGTCTGTGACAGACTTGTCACTAACTGGGGTTCTTTCTTCATCTCTTCACCCTACAACGCCCGCATTGGTCAGCATTAATCCAACCGCACTGGTTTGTTGGAGATATTCGAGACATATCAGCTTTATTTGTTGGAATGTGTTCCAGGTGAACAAGAACTCACACCATGTTCATAATCCTGGTAAATGTCAATGGATATGTCAACCTATGTTGAGAGGAAAATGGTTTTGCATAATCTTAATGACAAAAAGGCAGTAATGCTTGAGGAGACCCACCTCCTGACTAAGGAGTCAGACAAACTCAAGCAAGATTGGGCAGGCACGGTGATCAGCAGTTGTTGAATATGTTCTGATGACGATGGACCTTTATGGGGCTCCAATCCTTCTAGGAAGTGCGGAGTGGTAATATTGAGTTGTAGTACTCTCCTGCATATGAAGTATGTGAAGAAGCGTAGGGCTTCATATATCTATCAATACTATTTGCTAGCGTTGGGATGAAGGAGGCAGCAACTGCTGCAATTGCCTACCCTTGACAAATGTATGAATACAGGGTGACACTCCCTCCTCTTTCTGGGTTTAGTGTAAGCTGTCTAAACTTTTGATAGATTCGGATGTGAACAAATCATTGGTATCAGTTGGTAATGATATCCTCATTGATAGGATTTTTTGACATTAGGGCTATACATATAGGTATTTGCTATTATTATCCAGTCACTTAAAAAGAATTGATCCTGATGAAAGCTGCAGATCCAATGGGCTCTGAGCAGATGGCTGAAACATGTAGACCTAATTAGATGGCAGGGTACTAATAGCCCTAATCCATCTCTAGTAACCTTTTTAATCCAATCAAGGTACCCAAGAATTAAATAATACTGTTTTAACATTTTTTTCCCTTTGGCACTGGAATATTTTCACTCCTTCTAAAACAACACAAAAAAACCATTGCTCCCAAAATATTGGTTGTAGCCCACTTGAGCCCATGTGAGTTCAAGTGTGGGAATGACTGATGATGAAGCATGCCATAGTGAGTGGGTGAGGGCCTTGCAATTCCAGTGGAAATCTGTCCGAAATCGGTGCCGACAGATATGTGAAGCCCAATTCTTTTTTACTGTGTGTTTAGTAATTGAAAGGGAAGACAGAAGAATAGGTCTTAAGAACCTCTCTCCCCTTTTGTGCTTGTATCTAACTATAGTGCATCAGAAGAAAACTGAACTCCTGCATTCACCTTTGAATGGAGGATAATGAAAGACTGTGTCTTCAGCCCAGGTACTCTGGGCAGAGGATAAGGTGGTTTGAAGGGGACCATCTAATGCACAACATTGCTTTGACTCAGAGATAATCCTCCAAGGAAAGCCTATGACTGGAGTGCAATATTGGTTCACTGATGGCTGAGTACAGTTCTACTCTCACCTTTCTCTTTAGAAGCTTATTGAAACGGAAAAATTTGCTTTGGTTAAAGTGGCATTACGAAATCTCAATAGGAGACATTATGAGCCATTTGATAAGGCTGGCAGAATGCTGGTAAACCAACGACAGCGGAGTGAGACAAAGTTGGCTACACCCATTATTCGGGATGCTCAAGGCCACTTGCTGATGTACACAGTTTTCTCCTCATTTTATGAAGCCCTAAATCACTCTATCCAGAATGTAGGAATTGCCAGCGAAAACAGAATTCTTGAGTCCCTTTCATCTACCTTCGTTGACTGACAAGAGTCGTATTCTCGTGAGCGGTGAAATCACCATGGATAAGATTGAGGCCATATCAAACTTGCTGACCTGCAAGTCCCCAGAGGAGAATGGCTTAGCTGGAGAATTCCTTAAAACATGTAAGGCTCCCTTAGTTCCCATACTCTATGAGGTCTTTGAGGAAGCAAACAACACTGGATCCACAGAACCTATGTCTAACAGGCTAATTGTAACACTCCTACCCTAGGAACAGAAACATTTGGTGTACTGTGGGAGCTATAGACCTATCTCCCTAATTAAGGTAGATGTTAAAACACTGGTCAAAATCCTAACATCTAAACTGTGTACTGTTATCTCTTCCTCAATTCAAAACTCTCAAGTGGATTTTGTCCTTGGACGGTATTCCAGGAATCATCTGAGGAAACTTTCTCATTTGTCATTGAAATCCAAGGATCTGGAGGGAGAGGTACTCACCATCTCCCCTCAACGCTGAAAAAGTATTTGAAATAGTGAAGTAGAAGTTACTCAGGGTCAAGACTGATTTGCATATGGCTGGGTCCAAACCGGGGTGGCGTAGTGGGCAAAAGAACGATGGATTTAACCCAGATCTTTTGACTGGGGGAGAATGTTTGCATTGTCAGCATTCCGTCCATCATTTGTTTGCTGTAACACTTCAGAGTTCTGGGCAGGTTTGACCTAGGCCAAATCTTCTTCTAAAGAGTCTGATGGCAATTTCTCATCCTGCCCCATACCAATATACCGAGGCATGAGACATGGTTGACCCTTGCCACCTCTTCTAATTCTCCTTGCCCTGGAACTGCTAACGTCCGATTTTGAACAAGGGTGCTTCTTCACATTCAGGACCATTCAGGGGTTAAACAATTATTTATTTCTTAATAATGTTGGCATAGTTTTAAAGATTTGCACAACACTTGGCAGACACCATGTTCAGTGTATTTTTGATATTTTGACATTCGTGCAAACCTGTCAAGGGGGGATAAACTTAAAGGGGGGTGTTAAAAAAGGAGCATTTCTTATTGTAACTCCCTTAGGAGTCTGTGCACTCTGCTACAGAAAGAAACCTGAAGGACATTATAGCAAACTTGGCATAAAACTAAAGCTTTACTCAGGGTAATGCCATTTCTTGCAAACCAATGAAGTAGTTTTCACAACATTAGCATTACAATAATGTGTCAGTGGATTCAAATGGGTAAAAAGTTTGCAGACTGTCCTCTAACCCAGGTTTGTCAACTTTCTATGGGCCTACATTAAAATATAAAAGCTCCCATTGAACAAGGAAGTCTTTAGCGCCTGATGTCTATTTCAAGTCCGCAGTAACAAAGTATGGTCTGTGAACTCATTAAAACAGGAGCCACAAACTAAATACGGTGCCAGGCTACAGGCCAGGACCTTCGGAAAAACTGTGCTCTGCATGTTTGAAAGCTGTGCGGAGCAGTGGTTGGCTATCTGTGACAGGCTAACAAATTATTAGTAAATGAACACTTTTTTACCTTCACCAGTACTCTGCCCCCTGTTGATGAATCTGCATTAAACTCCATATACTAAGGGTAAACTTACCATGCTGAGGTTCTGCCACATGTCATACCAGTCTTTGATGTAACACGAAAGACTTTTGGAAATAAACACATTTTTTACCCTTTCTTTATTTTTGCCCCTTTGTCAGAATTGCCTGAAACTTATTATTCCTGCAATGGGCTTAACTTCCTAACACCCTGTCAAATATCATGCTCATTCATTTACCTTGGCTGAAGTTATTTGCAAATAGACACTTTTTTTACCCCCTCTGCTGAATTTGCATGAAACTCAATATATCGAGAGCAAGCTAAACATGATCAGGGCCTTCCAAATTTTATGCAGATCTGTCATAAGAAAGGCTCCCGATTTTCAATTTTTACGGATTTTTACAGATAAATACAGACAGAAAACAATGTGTTTTCTTTCTGCATTTATTTTTAAAAGTGGATAAATACAGAAAATTGTGCTGCTTTTAAGTGAATCTCCATGCTGTCTTTCATGAAATATAGCCCAACAGATGAGCAGATGGACAGCATGGGAAATTAGAAAACAGGATGAAATTTCTTTAAATAAAGGCATGTCTCAATATACATTCGTGGTATAATGCTAGTAATTTAACAGTGGATGTATTGTTATGTAATATTTGGCAGCTTAAATTGTTAAAACACGACAGACATCAAAGTGTGTGTGTGCGTCTAGCAGTTAAATAAATATGGAAATGTACAGTTTTACAACTTCATTTATAGGCAAAACACAAAATAAATATGGATAAATACAAATAAAATGGCTAAAAAATAAATATGGATATAAACAGACGAAAATGGTAAAAAAATTAATACCATAAAACTGGGAGCCGGAGTCATAAGGCACCAAAGTTAATAGCATGTGAAAGATTTTATGACCACCCCCTCCATTTAAATTAGCTCCCGTTTGATTGATCTGCATAAAACTTGACTTACCCAGTGAAAAATAAACATGCTGATGGTTTGCCAGATGTCATGCTCATTCCTGAAACAGTATTCCAGTTATTAGAAAATGAGCATGTTTTTTGTAACCACTCCTTGTAAGTGTGTCTCCTTGATAAATCAGCAGACATTTGAAACACTACTAGGGAGCTGAACATGCTAAACATCTGCCAAATATCATGCAGATTTGTCAAATAGTATTAAAGTTATAAGCAAATCAACCGGAGAAAGATCTGAAGTACAGGAACAATTTGATTGGATGTCCCAATATTGGAAAAGAATGGTGTGTCGACAAATAAAGGACTCAGGATATCAAAGCTTGGAAATTATTTCATGAAACTGTAGTCCCTGAAGTGGTTAGTATGTGTTATTCTTGAGTAAGATGGCCAGTCCTTTAAATGATCTTCCCAAAGTTGAGGGGGTGTAGTTTTAGCACATGAATGTTTCCATAGGAAAAAATGAATATGCTAAAGTTGTTTGTGATAATGAGTCAATATTGCAGAAATCTATATAGTTCTTTATTTTATCGACGTGAGTAATGATATCCTACTCTACATAGGTACTAGCACTTGTATATAAAAGTGCCTTCAGATATCTAACATTGGGGGTCTATTTTTAAGTGGATATATATAGATATATATTCACTGACAAAACCAAAGATTACAGGGATGTTATAGATAGGAAATAGAATTAAAAAAATATAAATTCACTGAAAAAAACCAAAGGTTACAGAGGCGTTATAGTTAGGCCCAGATTTCACTCGTACAAAACCATAGAAATTCAGCAGTTATAGTTATCTGAGCCAACTATAGCTTACACCCTGCAATGCACTGCTTATAACCTCACATATTACATCACTAATGACATGGTCAGTGACATCAGTGGTGACATCACTGATATTACTGATAACATCGTCTACAAAACCACTCACACACCCACTCCCACCCCATACAGTCTCTCATATACTCACTCACACCCAGTGCCATTCACATATCCATACAACTTGACACACCCACTCACTCATCCATGCAATCACTCACATACCCACTGACTCACCCATACAGCCACTTACACTACCACTCACTCACTCATACAGCTACTCATACAATCACTTACTCGCCCATAGAAGGGGAGTGGGGCCAAATGCCCCCTCCCCGGGCCTATTTGGCCCTGCGGACCCCATTCCCATGGGCCCAGCCATAAGTCAATAGGGGCCACGCCGCCCCCTCCTGGGGCCAATTTCAGCTCCGGGGACAAGGGCCCGGCTTTGGAATGCTGGGTGCGCTGGAGCCCACCCAGGGCACCCAGTCAGCACTGTTGGGGACCTCAGGGAGAGCTTGAATGCCTCCAAGGTCCCCGTGTGGCCCCTCCAATATTTTAATAAAGGAGGTGGTGGTCCCTGGAGCTCTTAACAGCCCAAGGGGGGGAGCCTGTGCGCCCACCTGTTTTTCTACAAAATGCCCCAGGGAACTGGCCCACCCGGGGGCCTCAGTAAAAACAAAGGTTTGCAGCACATTCGTGGCTCTGTTGCGATTATGCACTGAAAAAACAAAAAAATGCTTTTTTACCCTGGAGGTGGAGGCCTTGTCCTAAGATGGCTCGCAACACTTCCTGGTTGAAATCAAATTTTAGCAGGGGGATTGTCGGATCCTTGGAGGGTCTGGGTCCCTAGATATACAAATGCGGTTTTCCTCTAATTTCCCAACAACTACTGAATGGATTTACACCAAATAACAAAAAGCATGATCTGCGGAACGAAATCTATCCCTCTGCCAAATTTGGTATAATTCCGTCCAGCAGTTCGGGTTGCAGTCGTGCTCAAAACTCCTATGGGAATTAACATGGGGGACACACTATTTTTACCCTCCTCTTTTTCTCAGCCCCCACTTGACGGATAGCCCCGAAACTTTCCGTGCACAATAAGACCCGTGGCACACTTATTTTTGGGAAAATTTCATGAAGATTCGTCCAACGGCGGCAAAGTTATAGGCAAGTCAAAAAACACTTTTCCTATGGAAACATGGTCCTAACTATAACTACCTACTGGCAACCGCCAGGAGAGAGAGAGAGAGATATATATATATATATATATACACATATATATATATATATTTATATTATCTACTGGCGGTCGCCAGTAGATAGTTATAGTTAGGACCTATTATCCGTAGGAAATCCGCGACATTCTATTTGAAATAACGTTGGCGCCGGTTGACGAATCTTCGTGAAAGTTTCCAACTTGTTGGGGCGCTCCGGTCCGCTCCTATCCTGAAAGTCTCGGGGTGATACGTCAAGCGGGGGCCGAGAAAAAAGGGGGGTCCCAAAACTCGTTTTCCCCATTCATTTTTCCATAGGAACCTTTAGTCGCAGCTACAGCCCGAACTGCTGAACGGAATTACACCAAATTTGGCAAAGAGGTAGCCCTTGGTTCAGTGTCGTGCCTTTTGCTTAAATGGTGTAAATCCGTTCAGTAGTTCCTGAGAAAATCAAAAGTAAAGTCACATATATATCTATGGACGAGTAGGGTCCGCGTACCCTCCCGATCACGAGCTGTATGCTAATTGGCTGTCAAGTGGCTGTCAAAACTCCAAATCAGGAAGTGTTGGCAGCCATTTTGTCCCTCGGTAGAACCGAGGGACAGAAACAAGTGCGCAAAGCGCAAAAAGGGGGCAGGGTAGAAACACCCTGACCCCCTAGGTCTGCTCAGGGGATCCCACAAGGACCCCCTGGGCAGAAAAAAGCATTTTTTTTTTTAATTTTTTTTTAATCGGCGGGATGCGCTTAGGGAGCGCGGATCCCGCCGAGGAAAAAAAAAAAGAAACAAGTGCGCAAAACGCACAAAGGGGGCAGGGTAGAAACACCCTGACCCCTAGGCCTGCTCAGGGGGTCCCACAAGGACCCCTGGGCAGAAAAAAGCATTTAAAAAAAAGAAAATCGGCAGGATGCGCTCAGGGTGCGCGGATCCTGCCAGCAAATCGAACCGCGGTCTCCCGCGCTTCGATGTTTATTTCCCCGGGTGGGCCAAGTCCCGGGGGCATGGTGGGGGGTTTAGATTTAATGTGGGGGCCTCTAAGGCCCCCAAGCCCCGGGGACCGCCACCCCCGGGGCTTTAGAAAATAATGGTGCGGGAGGGCTCTTTGCCCTCCCGCAGCCCCGGGGACCGCCACATCCCCGGGGCTTCTTTTTAAAAAAATGTTTTAACTTGTGTGGGGGGCTCCAGCCCCCCCACACACACCGGGGACCGCCACCTCCCCGGGGCACTAAAGATTTGAATATGGGGGTCCGTTACGGACCCCCAAAGCCCCACGGACCACCACCTCCCCAGGGCTTTACTAATGGTTGGGAGGGGGGCCGCGCGGCCCCCCTCCTGGAGCCCTTGATGGCCCTGGGGACCGCCACCCCCCAGGGCCGGCTCCTGCAGTGTCCCGGGGTGCCTACCCCCGGGACACTGTAGTTTGCTATGACAGGACGGGAGCCTCGCGGCTCCCGTCCTGTCATAGCAAACTTGGTTTGCATTTTGAAAGAGAAGATGCAAACCCAATTGCTTTTCCACATGGGGAGCAGCATGTTAGCTGCTCCCCATCTGGAAAAGCAATGCCGGCTCCCGTAGGACGCGGGGAGCCGGCTGGGACTGTGGGGGGATTGGGGACCCCCCCACAGTCCCCAACCAGAGGCCAGGCCCCGGGGGATGGGGTCCCCGGGGCCATAAGTGGCCAGGGAGGGGGGCCACGCAGTCCCCCTCCAAATTAAAAAAAAAAAAATCGAGGGCATGCCTTGGGGGACGGGGTACCCGGGGCCAATACAGGCCCAGGGAAGGGGGGCCATGCGGCCCCCTTCCCGTTTTTTTTTTAATTTAAAAAATAAATAAATTGCTCAGGCCCCGGGGATGGGGTCCCAGGGGCCAAAAGTGGCCAAGGAAAGGGGGCCACGCAGCCCCCTCCCATTAAAAAAAAACAACAAAAAAACGACCGGCATCGTGCCGGAGGCCCCGCCCCTCCCTGCAGTACTCTGCAAACGCGCCCCTGGCGCGTTTTAAGAAGGGAAGTAATTCCCCTTGAATACTGGGGGTCTCTGGGGGCCAACTAGCCCACCAGGAACCTCCAGTATGCGCCAGGGGCTGCGTTGCAGAGAGGTGTACAGAGGCCACGCCCCTTTTACACCTCTCTGCAACGCAGCTCTGTGGCGCTTTTTAGAAGTACATGGTGGGCTAGTTGGACTCCAGGGACCCTCAGGATTCAAGGGGACTTAATCCCCCAACTTAAAATCAGCCGAACTACGAATTCCTATTTACTCACCTGTTATCAGGAGAGACCTCAGTGCTGCATCTTTCAGCCCAGTACTGATCCTGAAAAGTAATTTTAACCGTACTTACCAGTAACTTGAATTTCCTTCCATAGGCTAACATTGACTGGTTTCACTTGGAAATTCTTCTAAGTGTGGAGTTTTGGAACTTTATAATATTCCTCTAAAATCAGCCGAAATACGAATTCCGATTTACTCACCTGTTATCAGGAGAGACCTCAGTGCTGCATCTTTCAGCCCAGTACTGATCCTGAAAAGTAATTTTAACCGTACTTACCAGTAACTTGAATTTCCTTCCATAGGATATCATTGTCTGCTTTTTGCTGAAAAAGTTTCTAAGTGTCGATTTTTGAAACATACAAATATTCCTCTAAAATCAGCCGAACTACGAATTCCGATTTACTCACCTGTTATCAGGAGAGACCTCAGTGCTGCATCTTTCAGCCCAGTACTGATCCTGAAAAGTAATTTTAACCGTACTTACCAGTAACTTGAATTTCCTTCCATAGGATATCATTGACTGGTTTCACTTGGAAATTCTTCTAAGTGTGGAGTTTTGGAACTTTATAATATTCCTCTAAAATCAGCCGAAATACGAATTCCGATTTACTCACCTGTTATCAGGAGAGACCTCAGTGCTGCATCTTTCAGCCCAGTACTGATCCTGAAAAGTAATTTTAACCGTACTTACCAGTAACTTGAATTTCCTTCCATAGGATATCATTGACTGGTTTCACTTGGAAATTCTTCTAAGTGTGGAGTTTTGGAACTTTATAATATTCCTCTAAAATCAGCCGAAATACGAATTCCGATTTACTCACCTGTTATCAGGAGAGACCTCAGTGCTGCATCTTTCAGCCCAGTACTGATCCTGAAAAGTAATTTTAACCGTACTTACCAGTAACTTGAATTTCCTTCCATAGGATATCATTGCCTGCTTTTTGCTGAAAAAGTTTGTGTCGATTTTTGAAACATACAAATATTCCTCTAAAATCAGCCAAAATACGAATTCCGATTTACTCACCTGTTATCAGGAGAGACCTCAGTGCTGCATCTTTCAGCCCAGTACTGATCCTGAAAAGTAATTTTAACCGTTCTTACCAGTAACTTATATTTCCTTCCATAGGAATCCATTGTCTGGTTTTCAGCAGAAAAGTTTCAAAGTGTTGATTTTCACAAACTACAAATATTCCTTAAAAATCGCCTGTATGACTTAAACGCATTCTTTCAACTGTTTACAGGAGATGCACCAGTGCTGGATCCAGGATCCACCACTGAGTAAGAAAAAGTAACGATAACACTACTTACCTGCTAAGTGATTTTCCTCCCATAGGATAACATTGGTGATTGTATGTGAAAAAGTTTCTAAGTGTCAACTTTTAAAATACAATAATATTCCTTAAAAATCACTACTGTAACCAAAACGCTTTTACTCAACTGTTTACAGGAGATGTCCCAGGACTGAATCTAGGATCCAGTCCTGTGGTTAGAAAAGTAATCCATAAAGTAACTAATTGCATTTAGCTAGAAATTCACATTGAGCTCAATGTTGCATTGTGTTTGAAATTGTGTTGCCCATTGCAATAACTGTAACTACTGTACTTAAAAGTCTATTGCCTATTTGCAAAGTATTTAAACTAAAGTAATTCATTCTGAGAAAGTATATTTTGTAATGTAATGTATAATGTAATTACAATGTAATTTAAAAATAAAATATCTAAAAATAAATAGTTTAAAAAAATGTAGTAAATCAGTATCAAAAAAAATAAATATAACAATTAATACATTTAAAAATTGTCATTTACAAAACCTTTGAAATTCACTGAAAAAACCATAGGTTTCAGGCCTGTTATAGTTAGGGTTTAGCATTTAAAAAACCTTTGAAATTCACTGAAAAAACCATAGGTTTTAGGGAAAGTTATAGTTAGTTGGACATTGCACTCGTACAAAACCCGTGAAATTCCCCGTTATAGTTAGTTCAGCTAACTATAACTCGCGCCCCATAATGCACTGCTGATGACGTCACATATTACATCACTCATGACATGGTCAGTGACATCACTGATGACATCTCAAATGACATCACTGATGACATCATCCATGTGAGAATTTAATGCATCTTCTCACACCCTAATATAACTTTTGATACACCCACTCTAAATTACAGACTGCCATTCTCAAAACCATACACACTCCAATACCAATAAGTACATACCCACTCACTGATTCTTAGGTCTACACACACACATCTACTCACTCACCCGTACAGTCACTCATACTTACAGTCACTCAGTACAGGACTATCATATGCACTCATACACCTATATAAACACTCACACAACGCAACTCATCCATAGAGGTACTCACACACCTAGTCAGTCATGCAAATAATTAATCACACTCCAATTTACTCACCTATACAGTTATACACACCAGCTCACTTACTCATAAAAATACTAGCACATTCTTACGCTCCTATGCAATCACTGATGCAAGCACACACTCATCCATATAGCCACTCTCACAATCACACACTCTCACTTATAGCCATTTATATACTCCAACACACATATATACTGCCTTTCACATATGTAGTTACTCACACATGTACCACTGAGATATACATTCAATCACTAACACACCCATACACACACTCACCCACCCATACAGTCCATCACAGACGCACTCTTGAAACCATGCACCCAGTGAATCACCCACTCACACATCTATGCACAGAGTCACACACACCCCACCCACACAAACACTGAGGCACCCATACAGATACTCAGAGAACCAATCCATAACCCATATAGACACTCATTTAGCTAGTCAGAAACCCATGCAGCTGCTTACACAACAACAGACAGACGGATACAGACATTCACACAATTTAGTCACTCACCCATGCATCCAGTAAGATACGTTTAATCACTCACTTATAGACTCAGTCACGCACCTACTAAATCATCCATTCAGACGCTTATACACCCACTCATTCTTCAATACGCCTTTCCCTATATATATTAAACATATTTAAACTTTACAGAAACACACAATCACTGGATGATGTCATCAGTGATGTCATCAGTGATGTCACTGACCATGTCATGAGTGATGTAATATGTGACGTCATCAGCAGTGCATTGCGGGGCGCGAGTTATAGTTAGCTGAACTAACTATAACGGGGAATTTCACGGGTGTTGTACGAGTGCAATGTCCAACTAACTATAACTTTCCCTAAAACCTATGGTTTTTCAATGAATTTCAAAGGTTTTTAAATGCTAAACCCTAACTATAACAGGCCTGAAACCTATGGTTTTTTTCAGTGAATTTCAAAGGTTTTTAAAATGCTAATTCCTAACTATAACAAGCCTGAAACCTATGGTTTTTTCAGTGAATATATATATATATATATATATACACTGCAAATGCATATGCCCAATGGATAAAGCGGATTGACTTGAAGCCCCATATGTCCATGTATTATTTTTATATATTTTGGGAAAACATGAGGCAGGTAAGACAGCTTAAGATTTCTCTAGGTCAGATCTAAACTGATGGTGTTCTGCCAATCGACTCTGTCATACAAGGCCTTGATTATGGCAAAACGCGTAGATAGTTATTTGAATAAAGGTGACATTTACCTAAAGCTCTTATTCCTGCTATCTTTATACCAGAATATGTAAGCAAAAACCTGGATTTTCTAATTTAGTGCAACATTTTTTTCTTTCTACCATCAAACCAGATTATTGCAATGAAATTCCCCTGATGTTAAAGGCAGGCTGCAACACGCACAATGCTGATCAAGCATGAAATTATTATTTTAATAGGGTGTGAACGTGCAGGTGTTAAATTACACACCGCAGAGACAATGTGGGTGGAGAAGGTTTGCAAAGCAGTTCAGTAGTCTGAAAGCGCTGACATGTTTTCGCACAGCCTTGTCATTAAAAGATGCAGCGAAAGATCACGAAAAGGAGCAGACATTACAACCAGAATGGTACCACGAAGCAGCTTCTATTAATGTCTTAAAATTATAAATTGCTAACAGACGTTTTTCTTGGTGTGGCAATTTCTTGACCATATGCCTCTATATTTATGTGAAAAATCTATTATATGTAGAAGCTAATAAAAATATGCATGCTTCCTTGTTGGTGTAACTGTGCATAACCCTCCTCATTCAGACATATACAATGCGAAAATATTTTTTAATGTAAGGGATTCACATGAGTTAGGATAGATTAATGAAAAGAAATTTTACAAAACAGTTTAATAGAGAAACAATTGTAAATACAAAATTAAATAATGCATGGATGTCGCGACCAGTGGCGGCCGTCACAAATTGGGGGTGGTGAGGCGGGGGATGTAAAGAATAAAATAAAACCACTTACCTTATCGCCGGGTCCAGCGTCTCTCCTCCGTCGGACTCGGATGAACCAGGAAACACTGGCAGGCTCCCCTGACCAATCACAACGCTGCAATGCAGCATTGTGATTGGTCTAAGTGCCGTGGCTCGGCGCTCAGATGGGAACTGAAAGCCTGGGCATGTTCTCCATGCAGGCTGTAATGCAGCCTGCATGGAGAACATGCAAAGGGCGCATGACGGTTTGGCCGGCTCGAGAGGGCCGATTAAAGCGTCACTGCGCACTTAGGAGTGGGCAAACCACTCCTTCACATTCCTGCTCTGAGAGCAGAGCAGCCCCACCCGCCGCCTGCAAAGCAGATGTAAACAATAAAATAATAACATCACATTATTATCATTTTATTGTTCCTTAGTTACACTGCTTAAAAGCAGTGGGGCGACGCTCCTCCACCTTAGCGGGGGAGCCGTCACTGATGTCGGCTCATGAAAATGCAGGGGAATCGGAAGTGACATCACACCCTTTGTCTCTGATGACATTACAAGGTTGACCCATTTTTCCATGCTCAACTTCTCAAAAAAATGCAGTTTGCTCTGATAAGCTTGCAGATAAACAAGAAACCACAGAATCAAGCAGTGCTCTTACAGCCCAGTATACCTTCTGGGCTGCTGCTGCATTCATGACTCCTGAATGAATGGTTAGCAAGGCAGTGCCAAGAACACCCAAGAACAAGTCAGGGGGAAGCAGCTGCAATGCCTGGCTAACCCAATTGATGTTCATGCATTAATGGATCTACTATGACATTTCTCCTTTCCACCCCTCCTGAATTTTCCTCACCATGCCTGCATTAAACTGCCCATTTAGCACCAAGTGTGGCAGACTAAAAGTCAATGCATGGTACCATCATCCACCTTATACACTGTCTAACAATTAGATGATCTGACAGTATGCCAAAAGAAGAGGCCAGTGCATCTGAACATCATGGTAGCCAACAAAAGTTTGAATTCTACAGCTTTGCCTGGTTAGGTATGACCAACAAGTTCTAGTTTTCAAAGTTTCGTGGCTAGTTATAAGTGCCACACAGGTTATGGGGCCACAAGGCATGAATGTGTTAAATGCAATTCTACATGTCATATGCACTCGGTCACTCTCATTGAGGGTGGATGAAGGACACTCCTCACAAGGATTGAGTATTAATTCAATGATATACTGCACTGTTAACTGGCACTAGTATGGCTGATAGACTGTAGCTAACTAAAATGATGCACAGCACATTTTTCTCAATACCTTTATCCTCACACAAATGTGGTATGGTGTATTGATTTCCATATCACCAATATGAAGTCTGAAGGTTTCTTTGCTTAGCTGAATGGACCAAAGACTACTGACAAGAACCAGAGCCTCTCAGTTCACTACAAATGACCATAGTTGCATTTTGTTACTGCATAGGTCATTTTTATCTCTCCATCGGGGGCATCACATTTCTTCAGTGAAAGTAGTGATGTGAATGCATCACCCATTTACCTATTTGCTTCTATGTATCAGCACATTGTATCTCTCCTCTCTGAAAGTAAATGCTAACTGCTGCTGGTTTTGTTTCTCTGAAGTGCACTGGGCCCTGCTGACCAGGCTCTATGCATGTGCTCTGACCCCTCAAAGGTGTATGTGCAATTCTATAATACGAATTAGCATATGTAACTTATCTATTAGTCCTTAATATATTTTTACAGGGTGTACCCAGTCCTTGTAAGTTACATGTCACTAGTGGACTGCAGCACTGATTGTGCCACTACTGCTGTGACAGTGCAAACATGGCTCTAGGTCTGCCATTGCAGCATAGTCGGGCAACTTTGAAACTGCCAACTCGACAGGGCAAAATAAACCCTTTTGCCAGGTCAAAACCTTTCTTTTTAATATTTATGAATCACCCCCAAGGGAACGCCTTAGTAGCCCATAAGGCAGAGTGCCACATATTAACAAGAATAGCATGCTCCTTTTATATTTTACATATCCTGACAGTGAAAACTTGCAATTATTGTTTTCATTGTAATAGGATCGGTAGTCCCATTGGCTAATATGGAGTTTCACTATACCAACATCTAAGTGCTAACTTCCATTTGGGACCACCGAATATAGTGCTTCAAGGTATCAATTTAATTGTAACATTAAACCCTCCGTGCTGCTGAAGTCAACTGGTGATTTTAGAAAGTCACCACTTTCTTGTCCCAAAGTTCTTGTGCATTTCTGATTACAGCAAATATCAACCGAGACAGTCTGCTGCCTTCCTGTGAAATGAGAATCACACAGCAGCCTGCTCTCCTCTTTGTGAAGGTAGACAGGCTGGCATCTCTTCCAGAGGGGAAAACCTGTTGCAGAATCGGTTTCCATGAGGGGTGGGTCATTATACTGGACACACCTTAGGTGTGTGCCCATTGCTTTGACCCAGGGAAGAAGGGTCCCGTCATCTTGGATTTGGGCAGAGAGATTCAATATGGGATAGTTCAGTACAACCAAACCGAAACTTATGTATGACTGAGCAGGGTGGTCCAGTGGGAATTCTAGCCCCATTAGCTAGGCAGTCTTCCCCAATCACAAACTCGAAATTGGCATAAAAGCGGCACCTGTGGCTACCTTCACAGAACACTGCTGGACTCAGAAAGAACAGAAGAATAACTGCATCTGATGAGCTGTGGACCTCAGAAAGAAAGGCATCCCCAAAGAAGTCTTCACAAGTAGCACCTTCTGAACCAAGACATGACTTCAGAAAGAGAAGAGCTGCTCCTGTTGTTGAGCCTGTGGTGAAAGACCACAAGGGTGGGGCCTGCTCCCACTCATACCAAGGACGAGTGAGTGGACTCCAATGGCCCCTCACAGATCCTAGACCCTTGGCTAGTGCTAGACTGTACTTTTTCTTGCCACAGGACTACACCTTGAGAGCCAGACACAACGTTTTTTTAACACAGAGTCAGAGGCTCATAGACTACCACTATTTACCAGTTCGTGGGTAGCCTTGAACACCATTGAGAACCATGGCTCTTCATCAGACTGCTGAACTTCACCTGTCCATTGAGGTGAGCCCAACACTGCCTCAAGCTGAAGAGGACCCTGGCAACACCAAGAAAACGAATCAGAAATGTTTTCAAAGGTCAAGGTAAAATCTTGACCAGGACCAATATGGCGGCTGCATCTGACCCAGGCTTCGATAGTTGTTGGGCTGAAACTTTTACTTTGTCCCAAACGCCTGAGGCTCATAAACTACCACTAAGAGTAAAAAGTAGTGATTTAGAAACTTTAAAAAAAACTTTTGTAGTGAATTGCATGATTAATGACAACCTTGCAAAAATCATAACTCCAGCTCCCTTCATCAGATTGTTGTCATTTTGGTGTTTATTGTGTTATGTTTCTTACTTATTGATTTTTTTTAGTACTGATAAATGCTTTACACTTGTTTTCCTTTGAGTTAAACCTGACTGCTCTGTGCCACAGCTACCCAGGACTGAGCTAAGGTTTGATTTAAAGAAACCTAACTGGACAGGATACGGATTAGTGCTATTATTAATTGGTGAGGTCTCACAAACAACCTAACTAATAATCCACTTTTCTCACAGTGAAGATACCAGGTTTCACTGCTCTGACAGATGGTAGAGGGGATAGAAAGGAAGGGCTGACAGCTGAACTCTACCTTGAGAAATTGAGTTTATAATTTCCATTAAGGTCGTAGTATAGCATGAGTACTGCCCACAAATTTAGGTACATTGTTGAACACAATGGGTTAATTAGTAATTCTTCCAGGATGCAATAACATAGGCCTATTTTTGAGCAGGTACTGTTTGATGATGGAAAAGTTACCAGTGAGAACTGGTTGGCGCACGCGTGTGCTATTCAAACTGATGCATGTAGCGGAAAAGGATGTATGTTAAAGTTAACCGGCTATAACTGTGATTTTGCAGAGCAGTCTATTAGTGTTGAAGTTGATGTTACGCTTGCCAGGGTTGTATACGTTGATTATTTTGGGAAGCATATAAAACCTGGATAAACAATTATTTTGGACCCTTTTTGCATTTTTCACACTGTTACTCAAAGCTGAAGAGAATTTAATGAAAATAGAAGTCTTATTTGAGTTTTAGATCCCATATGCATCTAAAAAAGTGGCGCTATTAAATTCAGTAGGATACTACAACACTTTAAAACCTTTTATTTTTCTACAGATTGCTCTTCTTGACATGAACTCACAAAAAATCAGGATTTTAAATGTTAGTCGTCACACTTTGGCTTGGATGTACTTTGAAAGAGCTGCACCCTCGGTGTTAAAGTAGCAATACTTTCAGATATCTGAGAATTATTAATGAGCAAATGCAATTGGCCTGGAATTTAGCGAAACGTCAATATTACATGTATTTCATATTTGCACATTCTGGCAAAATTACTTGCAAATCGAAAAAATGGAGCTATCATATTGCTTACAATCTATCATCAACCAGGTGACTGGTCTCAGAAACCAACAAAATAACTTCAACAAAAACAAAAGTTTAGCTTTTTTCATTGCTTATTAAGAAATACTTTGTATCTTGTATTCACTACCTCAGTGTAATGAGAGAGTCTAAGTACGTAAGAGCAGCATTACTTGCAATTGTTTTACAACCCTTACTATACAGCATTTCTGAAACAGTACATACAACATCTAGGGTGTTCGTTTTCATTCTCTCAAATTCCCTTTAATTTGTGGGAGGCTAAAGATTTAAAGGTGCTTTGTGTCAATCACCAGGAGGCTGCTGAGGAGCAGCCCTGGTGTACAAGGCTCATTATGATCAACATGCCGAGGTGACCTTCAACATGAAGGGAAGGAAAGCAGGATTTACTACACATGTCAACGCTCTAATGAAAAAGCTCCGGGTAAGGCAGACCTAATCCACAACATTCATAATGGTAAAGTGCTTGGCTCATAGGGCCTCCTAGACTGAGGGACTGAAATACTATGCACTTTCTGTTTTTTAAACAACTGTCATATTATCATTATTTAACATGTAATAAAAACATAAAACAGGCCCCTAGTGGATGCAGTTTATCAAATCAACCTGTTCCACAATTTCAGACACAGAGACTATTCATAAAACTAGTAATGAAGCAACACTACTTCAAGCAACAGGTTCTACAAGCATGCAAGCCGTGGTATTGTTACAGCAGGGATTCATCTTACACTATGTCAAATGTGAACGTGGACGTTGTGCATAAACCACTGTCCTCCCTCCCTAGACTTAAAGCATAGATGGTTTACATATTCCTTAAACTAAACTAAACTGAGGTTTACATATTAGCACATGGTTCTGACAAAGTGCACAAGGACTTTTCTTCTCCAACATATTACATGGGCACGTAAAACATAATAGGATTTATTTTCTGTCATGGCAGACTTCAGCATCATCATTTAGGGCCTCAAACAATTTAATATTGTCCATCAAATTCAAGATAACTGTATTCACTTTTCCACAGATTGATTTCATGGCAGCAGCCAGGTGTAAGGTCGGGACGACGCAATAAAGAGCAATGCTCAATTCGGTGAGTAAATGGGTTTTTATTAATTTCTCAATACTCGGGAGCTCGCCCTGCTTCAACCATCCCAGACTCTATCTGTACCCCTATATACCCGACTCCTCCCTTTCCGGTTCCTTGCCCCTTTCCCTCGCCCTGACTTATCTCTGCCTACGAGGTCCTAGTGCCCTCCTATTGTTAGGCTACTATGACATTACACCAGGTAAATGTACATTTTAGGTTCTAGCTTTAAAAGAAATTGGATAAAAGTGCCAAAGTAGACATGACCACCACTCAAATGTAAACCATTTGTAAATCACATTTTAAAGCTCAGTAAATGCATGACCCACAGACACCGATTTGGTAAAGCAGAACTCTTTATTTCATTCACTGATTTAGCTGAAACGTAATGCGACCTGTGTCCTAGAACATGCGCTTTATGTAACATATTCTAAATGCAATCATGTGTGATTGGCTCCTTTAATTATCTTATGTTATGGTGCTGCAATTCATATAATTTCGTATGCTACAAAGGAAGAGAAAAACTATAATGCGATTAAAGAAAAAGCAATGGAGAAATATCCTTCTCTACTGTTCTACAGCAACTGACCTTTAGATAGATGCTGCAAAATCAATTCTTTTGTTCAAATGACAAAATCACGTTTGGACAAGTAATCTCCTAGTCATGTATCCATTGATCTACAGCATTCCTGTTTATACCCTCATACCACAGAGGTGCTGGCTTCTTCCACTGGCCCCAATCTTCTTCCACACCCGCCGGCCAGGTATGGTCTGCTCATAGCCGTCCCTTAGGACTATTCTTGTCATGCTGGATAGCTCAGCAGCTTCTGTATGTTAGACTGTGGGACACGGCTGCAGACGTTCACGTGTTTTAATTCAAGGTGCTGCCTTTGCATGGAAACTATCCTATCTGATTGACTACGCTGAGTAACTTACCATGGCCTCTCATGCTGCACCTACATTATTCTGGCAAGCCTTTCTAGAAAAAGACTATTCACGTAAAATCTATAGTTCTTTTTGCATAATGTGTATCAATCGTTAGCTTAAGAGTCTCTTAAATACTTTTGTTCAACGTCAATCTGATTGGCCCACTTGGTGTCCTTATGATTCTGGACAGCACATTCACTTTAATAGGCAGCTGAAAATGTGTCTGACTGTTAGACACTAAACAAGTGATGATAGCTTTTCTCTCAGCCTAGAAAGAATATATTCTTTCTGTACTGCCTAAGTGTGGACACCTACAAGAAGCACAGTCTTGTCTTACATGACCGTGGGTTAAGGGGAGCATTGCATTTGCATGATCATTTAACAAACCAATTAGAACATTGGCCCGGCACTTATTTATAAAAGCTCTTGAAACCCTATCAAATGAGGACTGAAAAGATTTAAGTTATGCTATTGGTAACACATTTTCGTTATACATGCAAGCCTAAAACAAAAACAAAAAAACTCCATGAAATATAAGCAGTGCAGTGCTCGCGCTGGATCCCCTCACAGCTGACAAGCAGCGCTCTATAAGCCCACCTTGCATTACATTACATTACACAAGATGGGTCAAATTAGAAAAGGCATGTTGGTCACTGCAAGCGCTGTGGTGTTTGGTAAATGCTTATGTAGGAGCAAGTTTACAGTTACAGTTTACAGAAATCTCACAGTGACGGCAGAGCGTTTTAGTTGATGGAGACACTGCCAGGTTTGGTTGAGGTTTTCCACCCAGTGAGCCACATAAAGCTAAGCTTCACCCCAGCACAATGAAGCACGCGCAACTGCTCTAGCATCACCCACAGGATCTTACAGAAGTGGCCCACTGCTGCCTTCTTTAAAAACTACAACATGCTCAGATGATCATCAGATGGAATTATTCTGCAGCAACAATGTATTAAGATGAACAAGTGGCACAGATTTCATTGACTGCCTCTACGTTCAACAAACCAAAGGAAACCTGACAATCAGCCAAGCCAAAGCTCATGGCATTGACCAACTGAGGCTTTTTTGCAGCTTGCACCGCATTAGAGGTACGAATTCAGCAATATGCAAACCCTTCACTCTTCTATTCCTCCACTATCCTTTTTCAATCCAAATAAACTCAAATGTCCACCGCTGAAACTAACTTCATACCTCCCTATACTAATTCACCACTAATCCTTTTTGGGGTCCAGAATATCGTGCTACTCACTGAAAAGCGCTTTGCTGCCTCGTCAGGGGTAGTAAGCGCTATATAAATGCATTCACAATTACAATATAAACCTTCCTCTGAGCTTAAGGTGACCAGCAGCACGCTTCATCCAGCACATGCCCATCCCAGAGCCTGGCTGGAATGCTTTAGCTCCATGAATGACTTTTCAAGTGTGACAGACTCAGTTTTAAGGACGAATGCTGTGGCAAATGGATGTTTCTGTGACCTGCCTGAAAGGACAGAGCAAATAAGCTATTAAAGTTGCCTGGATCAATACTTCAGGTCAGGTTTAGAACAACCTCTGCATTTTGATCCGCTGCCGGCTAATATGAGTACCTCAATCAATGAGCATGTGGACATGCGCCAATAAGTAATTTATTGAGTCACACTGCTAATCAATAGGGTATCAATCCCTTGCTATTTGTCTTAACAACAACTCTTATTAGCTAGCATGCCACTTCACCTCATGCAGGAGGAGCGTAAAATCTCTGGAAGCTTCAATGTTTCTAATCGAAAGAAAAGGCACTAGAAACAACCAAAAAGGAAGATGCCAGATATGATTCCCTAAACTTTCTGTCTTGCAGAACAACAAGAAGGGCAACAGAAATAAACTGTCTGATGACATTAATACATGGAGCAAGAGATGGTGTTAAATCATAGAACAATATCAGACAAACATGAGAACAGTGGAGTGACCCTACCTCTGATGAATACTATGCCCTTACTTCATGACAGCCATGAGATTTGTTGTGCTCTTTAATGATATAAATTGAAATGACACAAAACCACTCAGGAATGTACAGTGTGAAAATAGCTTGATGTTCATGAAGCAAATTCATTTGCAGAAAAAGGCATCCATTCAGTTAACACCTTTCTCATTACATCGTGGATTCATAATCCATTCAAAGTTTAGCTCTGAACTGATTAAAAGCTCGAAAGGCCTTAGGTGTTAGAGTCTTGTAATGTAATTTCCATTATGGAAGTGCCTCGTTTCGCTGTGCATGCTTTCCATTAAGAAAAGATCACACACAAATGTGTGTAACAATCCATTTTAAAGTTTTTCTTATACGAATCCATAATCTTTGTAGATTGCGGAATGTAGAATTTTGAATGCTAAAAGAAAAAAAGTGTGTCCATGAAGGAGACTATTAGGGACATTTGTATGGCAGGAGAAACACCCTAACTATAAGTGTAGTGTAGTTCCTATTTCCCTAATAGGCTCTGCGCATTGGAATAATATAACCTATAGGTTTGACATAGGACTAAGGTCGGTATGACCCTATCGATTATATTAAACTTAATTACTTGTGCCAGCTAGCTCAGAGGCCACTAGAAACTCCTTGAGAACAAGAAGGGAGTAGTTTCTGGCAACCGAAAAACATGACAACTTTGTTTCCCTTTAGAAGCGGAACACGTCTCAGAATCGTGGAAACAATAGATAATAGTTTCACTCATTCAATCGTGCATGCTTAGTTTCTGCAGAGTTACACAGAAAGGAAAGACTGGCGTTTCAATAAAAAGGGTTTTATTGAACAGTCTTGTTTCTCATGTAAGAGATATGTGCTGTTATGATCACAAGACAGTATAGTATGCAAGATAAATAATGTACATCGTAAGCAGTAGAAATAAATAATACTGCGCTAGCATTATCTTTTAGCATATATTCACGTACATAAATAACATGAGCTAAGAATGCGAGTACTCATACGATGCGTCTCTAAGCTAGTTCTACCCCAATGTACCTAACCTAGTCTAGGTGTAGGGAAGAGTAGAAGTAGGTGGAGTATTCTCTAGTATGGTAGACTGAGAGTATGTTAAGTCTAGTATGCCAAGTCTAGTATGCCAAGAGTCCCTCTAGGATCTAGTCAGCTCCATACCTTGAGAATGAGAGAGGTGGGAATCTCCTGCCGGATCTGAAACTCTAACACCCCGCGAAGGGAGTCAGAACACTGGAAGCTGGATTCGTCTGCGTGCAGGAATGACAGCGTCTTCTCAGTGCGTCAGGCCGGGATACGGGCTCCTCTGAAGTCGAGGTCTCCTCTAACTTGCTTGGGCAAGGGAAGGTATATTTATACCTGGTAGGTGTCGTGGAATGTTAGCATTGACGTGAAGTCGGACAGAGGAAGACGTCAGGAATGAACCCTTAAGGTATAACGGTTCATACAGAATAGATGAATTCTTGGAGAAATCAATAGTCCTGTGCTAGGGGAACTCCCGAAGCTTAAGGGTCTGGTTTCTAAGAACTCGTTGTGACGTTAGGGTGGACGGATGTCGGTGACCATGCCTGTATTTGGAGTGCACGGTTAATGCCTAAATAAGGACAGGGATTCTATGCCTATATAAGGGCAAGGCAAATTGTGCCTATATAAGGACATGATTCAGGAAAACATATATACGGACCCCTAAAGCGGAATACAACACCCACTCCATCTTCGATTGAACGATAATACTAAATGCTAAACATTTTAAATGCTAAACATAAAATTGAGTACCACATATTGCTAAAAACATTTCTAAAAGCATTTTAAAAGAAGCTCAAAACTGTTGAAATGCTATAGGTACTGTACATTTAAAGCATTGTTTTCATTCTAAGCATATAACGGAAGTAGAATGTAACGTGAATGAAACAGTAATATATACATATGATGAAATGGTCGATAAGTTCTTAAAATCAAAGCCATTGCATATCATAGAATTAAATGAAATGTTAGACAAATAAGGTGATAATGTGTCCCTGGAAGTATTCAAAGAAGTCCGTTTTATAAGACTAGTTCTACTGTAAGCAGATTGTTCATTTGCCATGTCATTTCAAAAATTTAAAAAGAAAAAAGTTCAATTCTGGGAAAAGTTCCAAGTTTGAAAAATAGGAAGGCCAAATTTTATTGTTGCCCTGGTACACTGTGAGCCGAATCAAAGTCAGTGTATGGGTCTGGCGTAAACATTAGATCATCTATTTCCTTAGCCAAAATATCGTCCACCGAAGTTGGCGACATTTGGAACACCTCGTTCAGAAGGTTAATTGCACAGAGATGAGAAACATCGCCTTCAGCAGAAGATGCAATGTTCGCGTCCGTTGTTACCTGTGTGCCCGTTGATCCATCTCATACCTCAGCAGCAGCCGGAAGGGTCTGTGAGATCTCAATGAATGCCGCCATCAGGATTGGAAGCCTCTGGGGACAACACACAGCATGGGCCGTTATCGGGTTAAGCAGAGTATCGATATCCGTTGGCATGACTGATGGGAGTGTTAGACAGGTGTCTAGCACGCATTCTTCACCGCAAAACAGGCAGCGTAGAACAGGTAAGATGCAATCTTGCCAGATTGGTCTGAATTACAGGAACCACGTTGTATTAAGTTCCCGTAGGCGAGGCATGCCCAAAAGCTGTACTATTCGCTCACGGCATTTCCGTTCAAGGAGGGCTCTCTCCACATCGCTCGGAGTGATGTTGGCGAAGAGACTTGCCATAGCGTAGTAGGAGGAATAGAAACAGAATTCCTGCAACAAGCGCTAAAATTAATGGCACACCACCAAACACTGAATGTGCGAAGTTGGGGATAATTCCGAGGACAGCCTGGAAAGGTGCTAATAGTCCGGAACTGATGGTCTTAAATACATGTACAATTTCGCTTGTATCTGACATGTTAAAGATACGTCCTATCATTTCTACGAAATGTATAGGGCAGTTTGTACGAATTAAAGCTTGTATCTCAGCCGAAGTCCTTGCAACTTGTAGATCATAGGTTTCTTTGGCCGAGGTCAAAGGCACTGATTGTTGTATAAGCATGGCTTTCATTCTGCTTAAAGTATCAAATCGTATAAAAGAGACATTCAACGAAGGCCACAAAGGCAACTCCCTGACTGTGTCTATTGGGGCAAACAATACTTGCATACAGCAAGTGACCCTGGAGTTGACCGTTACTAGATATGGGATGCCTGGCAACATGCCACAGCAACTCTGATCATTCAACATGAGGTAACTCCCTTTAGAAAGTTGTCCAAACGTTGGATTAATCACAGCAGCTGGTGTACCCTGCTGGTGGCAGGACAAGTTTGCCACAGAACCATTACAAGCCCCGTGTAAAGAAATGTCCTGACAAATCAGTGAACCGCTTAGTGCATTTTCACAATTTGGACCGCTTAGAAACACTTCACGATCCCCACTCCAACATCTATAGGTGTAAGGTAAATTCCAGGATGTCTTAATGTATTCTTTACCCAACCTTTCATATTTGCCTGCTTGCATCTGTTTAAGGCAATACTGAAACTGGAAAGTAGTCACAGGTAGACTAATTTTGCCATGAATAAGCCATTCTGTAGCTGGTTTTTCTGCCACTGTGAATGGTAATTTTTCAAGTTTTTCAATGCTCAGTACTGTATACTTTGCTCCCCTTTGTGCCAGTTCGATCTGTTTATCAGTTAGATTGTATTCTGCAAACAGAGCCGTCGTGTTGATAAAACGCCAAGGCACATAGCCCGCACGCAAAGATTGCAGCGTCCAGCTTAATAACATAATAGAACGTAACTGAGACTGGCCTTGCTGTAACATGGCTAAATCTTGTTCCAGTATGTCGATAGCAGAGGATACAATACTGTCCAATGAATAAATTCTGGAGGACAAAGTTGTTAACCCATTGTCGACCACAGAGAGGGTTTTCTCTAAGTTAATACGATCAAGTTCACGTATTCATTCTGCGGCCTCCATCTGTGACACCTTCCATGCTTCATTATAAGCAGCATAAATGCCGGCATATATGAAACGTTTTTGACGCGGTTTTCTTGGTCCAATCAAGAATTCCCTAAGGTCTGCGTCTTCTTTAAGTAAAGATAAGTGCTGTTTCACATCCTTAAGTGTAGATTTTTGCAGCCAATCGAGGCATAATTTTCCTACACTATATGTTGTTACTACCCCCGGATGCTGTCTTTGGACGTATCGTGGGTTTGGCCTATGAATAGTAAACCCCTGTGTTTTATTCAGGAATCTCCCTTGACAGTTGTTTGTGTCTGCGGGCCAGATCAACCATTTTCTCCAATCAGGATTTGTTCTATTGAGTTGTAGTATTGTGTCAACTGTAACCGCTGCCTGTGTATTGTTATCACTTGCAGGTGTTGGTATAGAAGGTGTTTTCATGTCTTTGATCTTGGCTAAACCAAGGCAAGACGTTTGTTGCACAGTGTCATTCAAAAACATTATTTGCTGAGGGACGATACAGGCTCTAAATAAAGCTTCTATCCCCTGCACCTGCCAATCTTTAGTACCCCGGACAGATTTTGTGTCTATTGTGTCTTTCCATAAGTCGAAACCCTGTCTAGACAGTTGGGCAATAAATGCTGCAGAGTAAATCTGTTTTGTATTTGTTAACATCATTTTCAGTCATGTTTTGTTTACATTTCTATAGTAAAATGTTTCTGGATCAGATGTATTGTATCCTGAAAAATATGGAAACTTTTTAGCAAATGTTTTTGAACTACCTTTTGGTGGTGTAGGACAATGCTCCCATTGGTTAAACAAACACATTTCTAGGTGTTGCAGATTTATGCCAAAAATGATGACCATAGTGGTTATAGCAATACAGCTGTTCATAGTCTGATGCACCCTCTAAATATTCATTATTAGAAAATGCAGCAGATTTTTCTAGGTCAAACATCATGTCATTTACAGTCTCAAAGTCCCAATCATCAGAAAAGGTACTGGATGAAACAAAATCACTTAGTGAAATCTTAAATAAATGTGGAATGTTCAAATGTTCCGTCGGGCCGAAAATATCAAAATCAGTTTTGTCCCACACTATACCATCCTGTATAGGAACGGCTGTGATGTTCACTGCAGACAAGTCTCTTGTTTCACAATGGGATGATTTGTGAGGTTTCAAAAGTAAGTTCACTTCTTTTCTTTCAATGTCCAAATGGATGTATCTCCCATTTATAAGCACGCTCATAGTCATAACCAAAGCTAGCCAAAGCAGGAAGAAAAATATTCCAGAAATAACCCAAAGTTCAATCCATGGTGAAACTAGATAAGTCTTTTTAAAAAAATGTAAAAAGTCTTGTACTTGCCGTTTAAATTTTTTTGATGCTGGCGACGTCTCGGGCTCACTCGGATCCTCAGAAAACGTATCAAAGTTAATGAAGTAGCCAGAAGCAGTTCTGTCAATTGTTGGAATTGCATCAGGATTTGTAGAAATCGCTGGGACCAGTTGATCACTTGTTACATTGGTGTAGACAGGTGTATTTGGACAAACTGTTACTTGTGTTTCAAGAGGGATGAGTTCCATATCATTGTTGCTCAGTCCTTCATCTGTTACTGCTGAATTCTCGATAGTTATCAGTCTTTCAGTCTGAACCTCTTGGATAGTAGCGAGAGGAGTGTGTCTGCTACTAGGTCGGAGTCCACGAGGCCTACTATTTAGTATTGGCCACATACTGTGGTTTGATGAGGTCGATGGACACAAATCTTTTCTCCTTTTTTCCAGCAAGGGGCGGCAGAAGTACTGTTCTTGTTCCGTATATGGCTAGGACAGGTACTGGTTGTCTGTAAGAAGGTCCAAATTCCTTCTTGTCCGCAATCTTCTCTCTGACTAGATCCCCAACTTTTGGAATCCAGATAGGCCTTGCTGGGACCGCCGGTTTTTCCCCAGTGGTGGTTGGCTGCAGGAATACGTTGCTTTGTTTCGATCTTAGTTCATTTAGGTCCTGTAAAACAGCCAAACGATCTTTGATATCAAAGGGTTTATTTTCCACCACTGTGCCTCTACATTCCAGATCGGGCACCCACATTCTTGTCCCAAATAGGACCTCATAAGGAGTGACCCCCCCTAGAGAACTTCTTGGCAAATTGTTTAATGAGCGTTGGACCCCATAAAGATGTTTGACCCACCCATCACCCGAACCTAATACCCTAGCTGTTATAGACTGCTTTATGTCCCGGTTTTTCCTTTCCACAACAGAATTTCCCTCAGGATGAAACAGAGAGGAGTACTGCAATGCAACGCCCAGACTAGCCATGGCGTCTTTGTAAGCCCGAGAGCTAAACGCAGGGCCCTGGTCAGAATGTAGCGTGCCTATTGCGTATGTGCCGATAAAGACTCGCAAATCTTTTATAACAGTTCGAGCGTCAGCCGAGCGCTGAGGCCATATCCATAGGAACCTTGACGTAGTATTTGTGGGATTGCAGTTGTCCACGAGGACGCCTGCGCATAGATAGTCTAATGCTGTCTAACAATGGTGTCTGTACTGGGCAGCTACATTCGTAGCATGGTGTCTGGTGGTTTTCTCGCTGTAATTTACAGTCTATGCAGTTATTGATGAATATGTGTATTTCTGTATTCATCCCAGGCCACCAGTACATCTCTTTTAATGTCAATATTGTTTTAGAGATCCCTTGATGTGACAGACCCTCCCCCAGATGTGTTTCATAAATCAAAGCTGCTCTACGTTCCATGTTTGGAATTACCCTATCCCCCACTCCAGGGATTCGAGCAAAAGGAACATTGTTCGCATCAATTACATAAGAGTACTTGAGTGGAAACTTTTTTGGTAACGCTGCACCACTGCCTTTGCTCGTAGCACTGACAGCCAACATTATCTCACTGTCTATTTTCGTTTTTGAACGAGTGATCGCAGCTACGGAAGCCGTCTGAACAGCCCCCTTTGCGGCTTCGTCAGCCAATGAATTCCCTGCAACGTGAACGCCATCACGTTGATGACTCAGTGTGTGTATCACGTGAGACTTTGGTAGTTCGCTTTTTAACTGAACTACTTGTTTCCAAAGCGTTTTATGCTTTATTGTGCCGCCTTTTGCATCTTTGAACCCGTTTTCAAGCCAAGTTTGTATATATTCATTATACGACTGCACACAGTAGAAAGAATCGCACACTATTAGTGTGGGGAATTCTCGATCTGTACTTTCAAGTGCCAGTTTGAATGCTTGTAGTTCAGCTCGCTGAGCTGTTCAATCTCCTAGAGACTGGGTTTTTGTGACCATAGGTCTGAAGTTGCCATCTCGCATGCGACCTTTAACGATTGCGCACGCTGCACTGTGAGCTTGCTTACTCCCTGTTGCGGGTTGTGCGGATCCGTCAGTGTAAATTATGAATTCGTACTGATCGAGAGGCAGAATCTCAGTAGGCAGAGGACATTCATGTTCATATTGCAGGAACGCTTGTGTTTTTAGATCGGGATCAAAAACATATTCAACATCTGTTGCAGCAAGAGAATTAACCCATTGTATCCATCTGGGATGTAATGCTTTAGCATTTGGAATGCTCGCTTTTGTTACCGCCTCTAAGGCCGGTACTGGGGTTACGACAATAATGCGTTTCCCTTGGGCTAGAGCTCTTTCTTTTGCTACAGCGGTTTGAACTGCTGTCAGAATTTTTTCTGTTTGAAGTGAAGCGCATTTCTGCTTGTGTATACAAGTGTGATTTGTATGCAATTGGTACTTTTTCACCCTCATTAAATGTTAAGTAGGTGAATCCGCATTGACCCGAAATTATTCGGATCACTAAGTTGCGTTGACTTACGCGTGTTTGTAAGTGATTTGTTGCTAACATGTTAGCCTGGAGTGAACGCAAGATTTCTGTGTGTTCTTGTGTCCAATTTTTGATTGAAAAATCAAGTTTGATTAATGCGTAGAGAGGTTTAACCCTTTCTGCATAATTTAGAATGCAAGTTCTTCCAAAATTTAGGAAACCCAGGATGGATTGTAAATTTCTCAGCGTCTTTGGAGGTTGGAGCAGTGCACACCTTTCTAAAAAGTTGGCTGCCAAGCTCTTGCCTTCACTTGAAAGCTCATATCCTAGAAACAGGACATTGAGATGGGCAATTCAGGACTTTTTGAAGTTGAATTTGTAGCCCTCAGAGGCGAAGCCCAGTATAATGTGTTTGTCCAGGTCATCGTCTGTCAGATAGATGTCATCGACATATGACAATGCCTCATTATCATAAATTTGTAGTAACTCCGTTACTCTAGCTGAGAATAACCCTGGGCTGTTCTTGAACCCTTGTGGGAGTCGACAAAATTGACACTGGGTCCCCATTATTGAGAAAGCTGTTAAGTACCTGCTTTCAGGTGCTATGTTTTGACAAAAGAAACCATTTGAGATATCCAATGTGGTTTTATATTTTTTACGCACAATGTTATTCATTAATGCTGTACTATGTGCATTTTGCACTGCAAATGTTTTTGAACAAGTGTTTAAGTGTCTGTAATCCAAAACTAGACGATAGGTATTGTCTGGTTTGGAGACAGGAAACAAAGTATTGTTCATTGAAGAGGTGCATGTTTCAATCACCCCCTGGTATTCAAGTTGATCTAAGATCTCCCTGACCTGTTTTTTAGCTTCTTGCTTTATTGGGTACTGCCTCTGTGCAGTAGGTTCATTTTTTAGATGTATTTTATGATGAGGTGAGTCCGCATCCCATCCCACATGATTTTTGTATAATGCTGGGGCCTGGGCAACTGCCCATTTCCTGGCATAAGTATATTTTAGATGAATTGGAATATGGTTAGAGAAGGCAGGCATAATAATGTCCTCGCCATGTGGGCACTCCCTGAAAAATTGTGGTGGGCAGTCTCTTTCTGCTAGAAGTATGTCATAGCCCCTTGAAAGTTTTTCCCAAAAGAGTGCTTTCACCTGTCTAGGTATGTCTCCCTCCATCCGGAGTGTTATTTCATATAACTTTTGTGGAGTACTAACCCTGGTGTCTACAGTCTCAACTGTAATGTACTCATTCAAGTTCACTATCTCCAGAAGTTCCTTCAGGTTCTGGCGAGCTATTGTGACTTCTGCTGCACTGTCCAGCATTGTCTGAGCCCATTCTCCGTTCTTGAGTTGTGTTCTCAGTATCCTCGGCATGTCTGATCTTCAGACCTGCTACCTTCTTCTTTGAGAATTGAGGTTTAGATTTACTTTTCGGAACGTGTTTGTCGTCTTACGATTTCACGCGTTATTCTCTATGTTCTGACCGTCCTCTTCTTTCCGATGTCTGTGACGAGATCTGAAAGGTACGAGAGGAACGTGTATCAGTATCTTGATACCTGTCAGGCTTTTTCAAATTATCCCTATTCCTGAGGTTATACCTCCTTTCAGAAGGCTCCTTTTGAGGAGACCTACCTCGGGATTGAGAACGTTTCTCTGAATTATGTTGATTAGTTTCCCACTTCTTTTTAGAGGATGTAGGAGTTTGTTTAATAGAGTCCTTCTCAGGACTTTCAGATAATTTTGGCTTCACTGGTCTTCCACCTAAACTATCTCTGCCTAATTCTGCATAAGATTGTTCTATTATTCTGGGTAGCTCAGTTTGATGTTCTGTAACATCGAATTCCCTTAATCGTTGGCGGATCGCCACTGCTGCTGCCTCTCCTTTAATATTAGATAATATTATTGCTGAGACCTGGTCGAAATTTTTCCGTAATTTCATACCTAAATTCAAAGCAGGCTCTGCCCCGTATTCGTTTTGAATTTGTTTCAGGACAACTGGTATTACTGCAATTGATGGAATACCATGTGTTTTAGTATAGATGGCAGCAAAGACTGAGCCCCAAGTGGTACAGTCTTCCAGTTGTGGTGTGATCCCCATCGGTAAACAGATTGTTAGGATTCTGTGTTTCTCATACGGGCTAGTATTTGGAAATACTACTTCGATTTAAGTAATTGTTTGAGCTATCCAGAATGAAATTTGCTTACGTTTTGTGGGCATTTTTCCCATGACTGCGTATAGAGTCTGTGGTGTAATTTTTAGTGTATTCCCCGGTTGAGGAGTTTGATTTGGAATGGTTAATGGTGGTTGGACTGTGAAAGTCCGCATGACATTTTGGACTAGTTGTCTGTAAATTTTTATTAACTCTGTAAGTTGAGTAAGTAGTTCCTCGTCTGACATTATATTGAGGTCAGGATGAGGAGTGTAGCCGGCTAGAATCGGCGATGTTGCACCTGGTCGACCTAGTGGACCGAGCCTGGTAATGTTTCTGTGATGTTTTAGGGCGCCTTTAAACCAGAGCTGATGCTCCTGGTATGTTAGTGGAATTTCAATATCCTCGAAAGGAATATATTCCTCTGGTGGTTCATCTTCTTTGTAGAAGTGAATCAGTCTTGTTACTGGATTTGATTCAGGAAATATTACCCATGAATAGAATACCTCTGTCTGAAAGGATTTGTGTGCCTCTATCACGAAAACTGCTCTACCTCCTCTTGGTGGTAGGCCATGTTTTATAAGTTTTAGAGTGATGGCTCTTCTTAAGTTTGGATTGATGTCTATGACACCCTCCTCGGTTCCTTCTGAACCTGTGATGTTATAAGCTGTTAAAGCTGGGTGACCCGCAACTTCATCGTTGTCGGAGTCAGGCATTTTGTTTTTGAAAAATGTAGAACAAGTTTCAAGGAAACAAAAAGATAAGGTGCACAATATTTTGGAACACTGTATCCTTCAACGTTGAACAAACCAAACAACTAATATATAGGGTGCTTCCCTATTTAGTTATGGCGGATATTTAACCCTACCCACTCCAGACGTCTTATGGAGTATGTGAGTAGGGGTCTCTGAGAAAAGCACGAATGAGTTACTCAGTATCTAGCGTTAAATTACTGCCTTACCAAACCGTTGGGCGCCATGTAGTGTAGTTCCTATTTCCCTAATAGGCTCTGCGCATTGGAATAATATAACCTATAGGTTTGACATAGGACTAAGGTCGGTATGTCCCTATCGATTATATTAAACTTAATTACTTGTGCCAGCTAGGTCAGAGGCCACTAGAAACTCCTTGAGAACAAGAAGGGAGTAGTTTCTGGCAACCGAAAAACACGACAACTTTGTTTCCCTTTAGAATCGGAACACGTCTCAGAATCGTGGAAACAATAGATAACAGCTTCACTCATTCAATCGTGCATGCTTAGTTTCTGCAGTGTTACACAGAAAGGAAAGACGGGCGTTTCAATAAAAAGGGTTTTATTGAACAGTCTTGTTTCTCGTGTAAGAGATATGTGCTGTTATGATCACAAGACAGTATAGTATGCAAGATAAATAATGTACATCGTAAGCAGTAGAAATAAATAATACTGCGCTAGCATTATCTTTTAGCATATATTCACGTACATAAATAACATGAGCTAAGAATGCGAGTACTCATACGATGCGTCTCTAAGCTAGTTCTACCCCAATGTACCTAACCTAGTCTAGGTGTAGGGAAGAGTAGAAGTAGGTGGAGTATTCTCTAGTATGGTAGACTGAGAGTATGTTAAGTCTAGTATGTTAAGTCTAGTATGCCAAGTCTAGTATGCCAAGAGTCCCTCTAGGATCTAGTCAGCTCCATACCTTGAGAATGAGAGAGGTGGGAATCTCCTGCCGGATCTGAAACTCTAACACCCCGCGAAGGGAGTCAGAACACTGGAAGCTGGATTCGTCTGCGTGCAGGAATGACAGCGTCTTCTCAGTGCGTCAGGCCGGGATACGGGCTCCTCTGAAGTCGAGGTCTCCTCTAACTTGCTTGGGCAAGGGAAGGTATATTTATACCTGGTAGGTGTCGTGGAATGTTAGCATTGACGTGAAGTCGGACAGAGGAAGACGTCAGGAATGAACCCTTAAGGTATAACGGTTCATACATAATAGATGAGTTCTTGGAGAAATCAATAGTCCTGTGCTAGGGGAACTCCCGAAGCTTAAGGGTCTGGTTTCTAAGAACTCGTTGTGACGTTAGGGTGGATGGATGTCGGTGACCATGCTTGTATTTGGAGTGCACGGTTAATGCCTAAATAAGGACAGGGATTCTATGCCTATATAAGGGCAAGGCGAATTGTGCCTATATAAGGACATGATTCAGGAAAACCTATATACGGACCCCTAAAGCGGAATACAACATAAGTATTGAGAATCTTGAGTCTTCTTTCTAGTATCGATGGGAGAGCACATGCTTATGGTGCCTGGTTGAGGTTACATCTAATATGACACTGGGGGAAAACTGAATTTTGGAAAGGTCCAGCAAAGCCAACCAGCATGAAATTCTAACACAAATCCAAAGTAAAAAATGTTGACACAGGTATAGATACAGCTGCAGCAAAGGTTCAAAAGACAGAAAATGAAATCTAAACAATGTTACAAACTTCATTCGCGTGAGTCACACTTTAGAAAACAAGAATTTGCAATGCAATAGGTCTATCATTTGGGAGAGTTTAAGCTATTAGCATTGTAAATGACAATACCTTTTATTTATGTTTTAAAAACCAAAACATAAAAGGCATTGTCATTTACAATGCCAATAGCTCAAACTCGCGTAAATTCGAGACCTATTGCACTGCAAATGCTTGTTTAAAGAATGACAGGGGGTGGGAGATCAGTGCCTCCGCCCCTCCACCACATTTTACCACCAACAAAAGAACAGTGAATTAAACAGCAGTGAATAACCAGTACTAGAATCCAATACTTCGATCCTTCGTTAACCACATAGCATATTTAGGATGGGTTGTGTAAACTAATAATTAATGTCAGTGTTAATTGTGCCTAAATAACAAGATTCAGTCAAATGGTTTGCTCTCCAGTGTTCCTTTTGGGAAAGCTAGCAACATTTCAGATTTCTGCAGAAGAGATATTTTGGGGAAGTGGCTTACACTAATATCGCTCCTAAAAACAGTTTTTTGGGGGTAGGGGGGCGAGGGAGGAATAAGTGACAATTGTAGATCAGCAACTCAGGTGAATGAAGACGTATTGCACTTGCTTGAACCAAATTTGAACACAAAGTCATTATGAAGAGAGTTTTTGGGAAGAGGTCTTGACGGAGATTGGGAAGACACTAGCCCGTACACTCCCGAACACACCAGCAATTTGCCTGTTGGGTCTATTTCCCAGACCCAAAGCCAGAAAAATAGGGAATAGGTTTATCGATCTAGCGTTGGTCCTGGCTAGAAGGCAGATTGTGCACCAATGGTTAGCAGTTACCACCCCTTCGATAACAACATGGGAGAAAAATGTAGACACCTGGTCCAGGGCGGAGCTGAATGCCCTTCAGAAGGAGGATTTGCGAGGAATACGTAAACGCCCCATTGCGGATCTGTGGGTGGAAGTGATGAGGGATTGGGAGCTCCGGAATAGCGAGGAAACAGAAGGAAGAGATGAGGTAGCAGAGGACTTGGGGGAAGACACCCCTAGTACGGGATCCCCAGACCCAACCAGTTCCCCACCATAACAAACAAATGGCTACATATACATGGAGGCATGATCCTGACTTAGGAGCCCTATGAAGGACTAGGAGGCATACCTGTGAACGCATACGATACAACAAACGCACTAAGAATCACTACACCACAAAGTTTATTTAGGTTTGTTATTTGTTAATAAACTGGCGAGAAATGTTTGTACTTGAGATGATGAAGAAATTCCCTGGGGTAATTATATGTATGGTACAGAATGTAGGAGTAATACGAACATTACAAACCGCCGTTGGGAGTATATATTGAAAATAATCTTTACTGCTTGTGTAACACTGGAATCCGACGTGTGCAGGTTTGCAGGTCCAGAAATGTTATATGATGGTTCGTACCTGTAAAATCCATTTACACAACTGTAAAATGCCAATAAAAATATTTTAAAAAAGACATTATGAAGAGAGGACAAGCACTTTGAAGCTGAATAACTATCTCTAGAGTTTGAGTGACCACATTATAGCAATCGATTATTTGTTTCAGAAAGCAATCTGACAATCTTACTAAGGAGGCAAGATAGCAAAAGTTATAAATGACGGACAAGTGCATCCACTAGCCATGTAGGCTGACAACAGCTTTCCATTCAATTTGCAAACATTAGTAAATACTCACTACGTAAGCCTGGCAAACGGTGATCATCGAAGAGAGACTTAGTAGCCATCACAGATGCGCGAAATCAACTCACGCCATCAGACAAAAAAAGGATATTATTACTAAGAATAGGCAAAATAAGTCTGTTACCTTGTGACAGCACACAACATTGATTGTGTACAAGAAAAAACACAAATTGAATCGTACAGCAATATATTATTGAAATCGCGCCACATCAGAGTGGGCAAGACGATAATGTTGTGTACAATAATATGAACAGTTTAACACATTGTACTTAAAAACATCTTATTGTAAATTTTCGATAGGGGGACAAAGCTGTCAAATGTAAATGGAACAATGCCAGGGCAGTAACTTTGTGTGTGGCGTGCTCCGCGTACACAACTGTACAGTCTGCTTAAATACCCATGTTGATAATAAAATATAACGACTACCGTATAGCAATGCGGTTAATGAGATGCGAACACGTCAATCTCAAGCTGATACGATAGAGGTCAATGAGTACGCAGAGCAGGCGATATTGCCACAATAGAGCATTTTCAGGTTAATGAGTTCAACTTTAGCATACAATAGCCATTGTAAAATGCCTGGCCTCTGCTGTGTATAATACCACTGCCAGGGCCATCTGGGGGTGAGGCCTTCCAAATGCATTGTACATCCACGTCTTCAGGAATACTCTAGGATAGTGGTATGGCTTGATGTCTACCTCCTGGCTGATGTGCTTCCATCCCCCACTGGCATCTGTTTTGTGCACTCCCCTCCCCCACCCGGGATCGGAGGCTGGCTACTGCATGATATCTGCAGGAAGCATGCCCCGGGTTCTGCAGGGCCTCTGCGAGACACGCTAGCCACTCACATGGAGTCTCAAATTTGCTATATGTTGTGTACTTCCCAGCCTGCAGGATGAAGTGGAGGCCTAGACTCAACTTGGTGCCTCCAACTTAAGCTAGGCCTAAAGCAATTTTTTTGTTCCTCTTGAGGCAGGCTGCCTGCCCTTAGAGCTCTTCCCGTGCAAAACTAGCAATAGTGAAAATAAAAACGCTGAGAAAATAAACATTTGGATATTAAATTATTTAAAAAAATACAATGCAACAGTAAACAAGATGCCCACTCTCACTCACCTCGTCCCATTTGATGAATTTTCTGCCCTTCTTGAGGGTCTCGTGCACAGAAATGGGCTTCAGCTGAAGCAAGTGCACTCCCGGACGGGCCCCGGACATGGCCCTGGGAAAGTGGAGTCTCTGGGGGCCCTTGGGTGTAGAGGGACATAGACAGCCCCGGCGGGAGGCAGACAAACAAGCTATGAAGCTTCTGCCTGGATGAGGAGAACCGAGGAGGGGTGGGATGGACCTAGGAAGGAGGAATGGGGGTGGAAGAGAGTAGAGAGAGGCGGATAGAGAGGGATGGACCCAGGCAAGAGGACAGGGTGACAGGAGCTGGAGGTGGACAAAGGTCGCGAGTAGCTCCTCGGAGAAGGAATACAACTTCATAGCAGAACAAGTGGGCACCTGCTGAAATATTAAGCATGGCGCCCGTGTTGCTGCTAATGATGAAAGTTCAGCGCAAGCCTGGTGCGGCGGGACTGCAATGAGGAGCAAGCTGCAATGCTGGCAAAAAACAAATTGCAATGCTATAAGTCTTGCATTTAAATGCGAGATCTATAGCACTGCAAACAAACGGCAGCCATTGTCCCGGCTGCTTCGAAAGTGAAAGCGGGCATTGCATGCCGAATGTAAGCAAACCACATCGTCGTGCCTAACGTAGGAAAAACTCAATAAATAAAATAGTACACCTACGTGTAACAACCAAGTAAAGGGGCCAGTAGCCATGGGAGGTTACAAATGAAGACATGGCCGAACTAAGGAGGGACTAAAAGCATATTTAGGAATCAGAAGACAGCATTTACGAAGGACAAAGACACAAGCCAATGAAAAACATGGGCGGGGGAATGGGCGTGGCTTCTTTCCCGTACTGAACTACAGCAGATCATCGCCAGAGCAGCGCTTGTGCACTGGCTCAGGCTCGACCTAAAAAGAAAAAGGGACAAGAATGACTCAATTTTACTCCCAGCAGAGGAGTTTGCATAGCATGAACAAACTCAACTTTATTATTATAATCCCAATTCTCCTAACAGGATAAACCCGATCTGACATTAGAGAAACACCCAGCAGGAAAAACTGATTATAAGACCTGGGACTAAGGAAGCAAACTGAATCCGAAGCAATGGTTCCCAAGAGTATTAAAGGCAGTAATTGCTGACTAAAGCTAGAAAGAAAATATTACTAACTTCGCCTGATCTTTCTGATCTCATAAGATAGCCGGGGAGCAAGGTTTTTATATGGAAGTGCAAGGAGCCGGACTGTGTTGAATCTATATTAAGAAAAATGTGTTCCTTTTAGGAGGCCAAACCTAAAGTTCTTTGAACAATATCATTTTAGATTTTCTAAAGCCATGTAGTAAGACCTTGGCAGAGAAAGCGAGCAGAATGTTAAGCACAGTTACTACAACACTGTGAATTCTCTGGATAGGATGTAGTGTACTCATACTAAAGACCATGACTACAGTATTGCCTACACTTAATTTATAATAGATTAATAATGTCTTTAATTAATTGCATAATTTCTGAGGTAGAACACTGGCAGATAGCCAGAACGTGTATTTCTTGTCTGGGAGATTTAAAATTTTGTTTGCTTTAATAATGAGAGCAACCTCATGCCATCCTCAAAAAGCCAAACATAGCCATTTCCTTTATAGTGACCTTAAATTTTCCACCCATAACCAATTCTGTAGTCGGAAGCAAACATTGAAAATCAAGATGCTTAGAAATGTTCTCTCTTGCCTACCACCCAATCACTGGATAGATTGATGTGACACAGTGTATGTTGGGGTTTCTGCTCTGCAACTATTAGGGCTGAACTGTTACCCCCATCACGAAGAGCCTCCATTCAGGGCCTTCTACCTTATTAAAGTAAGAAAGTCCTCTGAATGGTAAAGATGTGTACCCTTGCCCTGAGTACCCAACTATACTGTTGTCTGGATCCCTAATACAAATCATGTGTGTGCACGGTGACATAGGCCTGTCTCATGGTTGAACCAGTAGGGGCGCCCACATTGCTACTTTCAGAGTGGTGGAAGGTACCACCTTCACTAAGAGTTAAGCAACACAAGCACATTGGTGGCAGCATACCATGCATTGATTAGTAGTAGCGAAGAGGACCTTTTTACCTTGTGTCACTGGAGTGAGGACTACAGGCTCACTCAGCTTTTTAAAAGTTCTACTACTGTGTGTATAACTCAACCTTGGCCTGCATCAGGTAAGTTTTTTTTTTATGTTTTTTTTTATTTTCAACACAAGAAAACAATTACATAAAATCGAAATAAAACAGATCACATAATCTCAAATTACCATTGTAACAATCCTCATAAGATTTCGGCGGCATAAAAAGACACACCAAGAAAAGGAAATTTGACCAAATGTACAGCGACTCTTCCTCTCACAGGCATTGATAAATAGATATACAGAAAGGCAAGTTCCCACCATCGGGAGGCATTGTCAACATATCTACAGTACTCCAGGTAGGTGTGCACAGCGAACAACAGCACCAGCACAAACACCATCAGACCTGCTCTTCATTGTTATATTGTCGTGACATTTGATATTGTGTAAATAGACCCCAGAAGCCTAACGGCCTGCTACAGGGGGGAAGCAGTTCGTTATAAATATCCGATTGAGTATTACAATACACCATATCTTTTTCCCACTCTGCAACTGTAGGTACAGGACCTCGCATCCATCTCTTTGCTAGTCTGCGCTTAGCGAGAAGAAGACCAATAGCAACCAGCCTGCGAACATTTTTCCGGAGGGGTTTCGTATAACCCAACAACGCCAGTAGGGGGTCCGGAACAAGAGAGATACACACTATATCGTTTAACATCTTAAAAATATTGCTCCAAAATTCCTCCACTGGGGGGCATTGCCAAGCAAGGTGGAAAAACCCGGTGCCTGGCATGTCACATCGTTCACAGCTATCCGTGTCACGCAGCCCATATCTGTGTAGGCGCACTGGAGAGTAATGAACCCTGTTTAAGAATTTAAAATGGGCTAACCTGTGGCGGCCATTAAGGGAGACTTTACGTGTAACTTCACAGCAGTAATACCAAATATCATCCGTGAGTGGCACCCCAATGTCCGCCTGCCAAGCCAGCCGCACCCCTGTGAAAGGAGTCGTCTTAGCAAGTAGTGCCGAAGCATAAAGCCGCAAAACCAGCTTAACAGGCGACTGTGAGCGCAATACTATGGACAGGGGTGGGATCTCCATTGGTTCTGCAAGCTCATCTCCCAGCACAGCGCGCATAGCATGGAGAGTCCTAAAGAAATGGAATTGCGTTAGCGCAGAGGGTACCGCCATTCCAGCTGCAGCCTCCTCCCATGTTGCCACCCGGCCGTCTTTAAATAAATCCCCCATCTCATGTATGCGCAAACGATCGGAAAGTCCCTCGCTCTGAACTGAGAGCGAACCACTGACACCACTCCACATGCAGGCGGGGCGAATATAATTGAGCACCAGAATACATTTTAAGGCGGGCATGCCAAGCATGGACTGTGGAATTCACCGAGTCTAGTACCCCACAGCGTCTAATTGGCGCTTTAGTCAAGAAACGTGGTAAGGGGTCCGAAGCAGCAACCACTTTTTCTATCTGGAGGTGAGGTAGTACATGTGGGCCATGAACCCAGCAATGGGCATGCGAGGCCTGCGCAATTCTATAATAAAGCTTTAAATCCGGCGTGCCCAAGCCTCCCGCAGTATATGGTAGCATAAGAGTGTCCAATGTGACCCGCAGAGTCTTGCCCGCCCATGCCAGCTTATTCATCAGTGTGCGCAGCTCTTTGAACATATGCTGGGGCACCACTATGGGAATATTGACGAAGAGAAAGAGAAAGCGAGGAAGTACCACCATTTTCATTAAGGAAACCCTCCCCACCAGCGAAAGCGGGAGCCGAATCCATCGGTCTATGTCATCGCCCAGCCTGTCAATCGCCCTGCCATAATTTGCCTTAATCACTTGGTCTGCATCAGAATGAACTTGGATACCCAGGTAGCGAACCGGGTCGGACGTCCACTGGAGCGGGAAGTCGAGAGGGGTCGGCACCATGGCAGGAGTCAACGAGAAAATTATAGATTTATCCCAATTGACCTTTAGTCCTGAAAGACCACCAAAGCGCAACACCTCACAAATCACAGGGGCCAGGTGGACGTCCGGATCACGGATATACAAGAGCATGTCATCAGCGTAAGCTGAGACTTAAATTACAGCAGGGGAATCGAAGTCCCCTGTGTCCGTGGTATTCCCTCAGCAGGGGCTCAGCAGCCACTGCATACAATAGTGGGGATAGGGGACACCCCTGATGAGTGCCTTGCGATATGTGAATAGGGGCGGAAACCATGTCTCCGGTGCGGACCCAGGCCACAGGCGAATTATAAAGCACCAACACCAATTGTAGGAAAACCTTACCCACTCCCATGCGACGCAGTACAGCGAGCATAGACGACCATTCAATTGAATCAAAGGCCTTCTCTGCGTCTAAGAAGACCGCCGCAGCCTTAACCTCTGGTCGGACATGCTGAAGGGCGCCAAACATAGTTCGGAGGTTGTACGATAGCATTCGGCCTGGAATAAATCCGGCTTGCTCAGGGCCAACCAGCTGAGGCAACAACGGAGACAGACGGTTAGCCAGTATTTTAGCAAATATTTTTGTGTCCACATTAAGTAAGGAAAGTGGGCGATAAGAAGAACACTTTTGGGGATCTTTATCAGGTTTCAACAATGTTATGATCAGGATCTCGCGCATAGTAGGGGGCATAATCCCATCCGCTCCCATCTCATGAAACAGGGTAGTCAGGTGGGGAATCAAAAGATCACTAAAACCTTTGTAAAAAGATACCGTAAGGCCATCCTGCCCTGGAGCGCTACCCTCCCGCATAGAGTTTAAGGCCAGTCGTATCTCCGCAACTTCAATAGGACGTAGTAAGAATTCACTGTGCCAATTTTGCAACCAAGGGAGCTCAATATATTCCAGATACTGCAATATGTTGTCGTCACTAGGGGTGACCTTAGAGCTGTATAGCTCCTGGTAATATCTGCAAAACTGATTGTTAATGTCCGCCTGCTCCGTCAAAATAGTGCCCTCCTCGTCTACCAGCGCGGCTAGGTTTCCAGTCACCGATCTACGGCGAGCCAGCGCCGCCAGTACCGAACCCGGCCTGTCAGCTTCCCCATAAAACCTAGCTGTTGCGTATTTGCCCATGTGTTTGACTTCGCAATCTGCCTCTTTATGGTAGTCTTCTATCGTGGCCTTTAGGAGCTCCAGTAGCTCAGGGTCGCTCCCAAGGGCTAGCTCAGCCTCAAGTTTAGCCATTCAGGATTCTAATAAGGCAAGCCGGTCCCTAATAGAGCGAAGAACCCCCGCGTGCTTGCTGATGGCAACGCCCCGTATGTAGACCTTAAACGACTCCCAAACCGTGGCAAAAGATTCTACGGAGCCGACATTAATGTCGAAAAACTCAGATTGCATCGTGTAGCTCAGATTTAAAGACTGTGTCTAGTAACGAATATGGTGGAAATCTCCACAGCAAAGGAGGAGGACCTCGCGAAGGCACAGTGATGGTCAGCAAAATGAGCGAGTGGTCCTAAAATGACCAAGCCAGCACCGAGCAGTCCTGGACCTTGGACAGCAGCACTTGTGAGATGAACCAGTAGTCTATACGCGTGTGAATATCATGGTGCGCTGAATAGTGTGTGAATCCGCCCCTATCATTGGATCTAGCTCTCCATACATCCACCAGTTGCAACTGTAAAGAAATATCAGCAATGGCCTTAGCAGCAGCAGATGGGGGTCTAGGCCTCTTGAGCGGTCAAGGGCTAGATCTAAGATGCAATTAAAATCACCCCCCCATAGCAACGGCAAGGGATAACGGTCTTTAAGAAGCATAAAGATGGACTGGTAAAACTGTGGGTCATCATAATTTCGGGCCATAGGAATTAACAATAAGAAAATTCAGCTCTTTGCTATAACATCGGGATATAACAAACCTGCCCGCCGGATCAGTCTCGTAGTGTTCTAGTTGGAGCCTCGATTTAGGATTAATCCATGTCAACACACCCCTAGAGTGGGAGGTGAAGCACGCAGCGTGAAAGGTACCTGTTAACCTACTGCCTGTCAGTAACGCACATCCAGGGTGAAGGTGCGTCTCCTGAAGCAGAGCAATGTCGACCTCCTTCCGCTTTAGGTAGGCTAGGATTTTGCGCACCTTTCTATGATCATTGAGGCCCCTGACATTCCATGTCATGAGGCTCAGTCGCTTAATATGACCCAGTTTGTTGTGTGAGCATGCCATGTAATGAGTAATTGCAAGTATTGCTGCAACCCCGCAAATCCACGAAATCAACCCTGCACAACACGGGCAAATAAAGACATGTGATCTGCAAAAAGAAAAATACAACAAAAGCCCCAATTCCACCCCACACCCACGCCTTGCCTACCCCAACTAAGCAAAGGCGAATATCAACCCACCCTGTCTCAAAAAAGACATTTAAGAATTGCAAATATAGCACACATATGCAACAATAAACCCCCAGAAATGCAGAGAAAAACAGCGTGCAACGCATTGGGGCGGATGTTACCCAGCAATGTCACACTAGTCCACCCCCCGCCACACCACCAAACATCAAACGTAAAGCTTCCGTCGTTACATCCAATTATATTTAGGAGATACTTATAGTTCCCAAATCATGTAAACCTCCTGTACCAGAGAGCCAATCAGGACGCACTACACATAGTAGCCCCAAAGATCAAAAATGAAAAAACATTCACAAATAAATAACGTGTGGCTGGAATACACTTGTTAACCAGCCCGGAATAACAACAACCCCCTCGGCCACATAACTGAGCACTAAACATACTACAATAGCAATGGGGTTGGAGAACTAGGAGGGCCCCGGATGTGACCAGCCCACCCAGCTACTGCTCAGGCACTGTCATCCTCGCTAGCATCGAGTCCTCAGCACGAGGAGTTGCAGTCTGAGCCTTCCCACTTGAGCTAGCATTAACCCACTCCGCGAGGTTCATCCACAGGGATTACAGGTCTGAATATATCTCGGTGTACCCCCCAGATTCAGAGCGCCATTGCCCCGCAAATCGAAACCCCACGCATCCGGGGCCAGCCAACCCCAACCAAAAGAACTGTAGGCGAAATTCACTTATTGTACAGCTCAAAATAACCACAATTGTCACAGTAAAATGTCTGAACCCCAAAGAACAACACTCAGAATCAAGAATTAGGAAAGTAGTGAACGTGCCCATCTCCAACACTCGCCCCTCAGTCATTATCATCAAGGCTGCCATGCGCATCTTCAGCTCTAGGACTGCCATCCTGTCCCTTCTTTCGTTTACCAGCCTTGTCCCAGTCTTTGAGAGCTTTCTGAAGGGACTGTGGGTCCGAGAATATCTGGGCCTTCCCATCAAACAATACCTTAAGTCGTGCAGGGTACAGCATAGCGTATTCAATTTTCTGATCGCGCAGCTTACGTTTCAGGGGAGTGAATTGCCTCCTGGCTTCTTGAACTTTAAGAGTAAAGTCAGGGAATAGGGAAATAGAAGACCCCTCATATTGCAAGCTGCCCAGTTCTCTTGCTCGCCGTAGTGCAGCGTCCCTGTCACGGTAATTTAGCAGTTTGGCGATGATGGGCCGCGGAGGGGCACCAGGTTGGGGTCTGGGGCCCAAAGAGAGGTGCGCCCGCTCCACAACAAACATAGGCGAGAAAGTATCAGCACCCAGCAGCGTCGTGAGCAGTTTCTCAACAAAGGTCTCCATACTGCCCGTCACAGTAGATTCAGGCAGGGCCGTAATGCGAAGATTACTGCGCCGCGATCTTGCTTCCAAGTCTTCAGCTCGGTCCTGCAGGGCAACCAGGGCCTTCTCCACTCGCTTCTGGGCACTGTTGGAGTCAGTCTGGGCCTCCTCCGTTTCAGCGATACGACGTTCCGCCATGTCCAAGCGCTCCGAATGTTTGTCGACCCTCTCCGCCATTCTGTTCATTCTATAGCCCAGAGTGTCGATTTTAGCATCAATAGCCGACAGACCCTGCTGCATGGACGCTATAATCTGTTTGATATCGCCAATAGGATCCTCCGTTGGGTTATCAGACTCAGACATCGTGGATTCCGCAGCGTCTTCGCAGCGCCTGGACTTCCGCTGCTCAAAATTGATCTTCGGCTGGGTCTTGTATGGCTTGCCCATCGTAGCGCCGCTGGCACGCCGGCACCCCAGGCACGCGTGCACCAAACTCAGTCAACTGGGACTTCCAGGCCTTGTATTTGTAGTCGACTCCCGCCAAGTATGTCAGGCCTGGGCCGCAGTGTACCGGGGCAAGTATCAACAATAGTGGACTGCGTAGAAATGGGGCCACCACCGGCACCCTCCGCTTATCAAGCACTGATTCCGCTCCTTACCTTCGAAGCTGTAGGGGCCACCAAGCAAAACAGGCAGTGCAAAGGAGGCCAAGACAAGAGCACCTCGCCCAGGCAGCCCCGACAAGACAGTTCTCCAGCTCCGGGGGTACCGGGCCAAGGGCGCAAGCCCAGAGTCCCAAGGCGCCAGCGGCAGAGGCAAAGCAGCGTTCTCCAGGCCCAGAAACTTTAGGCCAGGGACACAAGGCTAGAGTCACAAGGCGCCTGGGGCCGGGGCAGAGCAGCGTGATCCAGTCACCAGCGCAGCCCCCGCCAGGGGGGCCCGCGCTGCACAAGCTAGTGGGTCGCAGGACTCACCCAACGCTGCCGAGTCCACAGTGCGCCCCCCGCAGCAGTCCACAGCATCTCAGGTCCCCAGTCGGGAGTCACGCAGAGAAGGGCCCCGCACAGCACAGTCTTCGCTCCCCAGCCAGCGGCGAGCCGATGCAGCACACAGCGACGCGCACGTCGGGCACGTAACCAGGCCGCGCACCGGTGTTTACATTGCGGACCAGATCTCCGGCTGTATCAGAGCAAGATGGATCGCGGGCACAACGATGGAATCAGCAATCGGAGGGCTGCATCCGCTCAGTACCTCTGTCCAGTGACGAGATAATAGAAGCAGCAAATTCCTCCCGGATAGATCTGGTGGCTGGCGGAGCTCGATCACGGAGCGGCCATCTTTAAGCCAGGCAAGCTCCGCCCCCCTGCATCAGGTAAGTTGTGGAATGCTGTGCAGCACAGGTGTAGTGACTCTGTGTTGGCTGGATGTGTGTCAGGGAAGGGTACAGTACAAGGATGGAGCAGTACTGTGTGGTGCATGTGTGATTAGTGCATGTACTGGGTATATGTATGCTGACATGGATACATTACATGAGATGTAGTCATGCGGTGCATGTGTGAATAAATCATGTGCTGAGTGTATGTGTGCTTACGTAGAGTACAATATGAAGGGTGAAGTGTTGTGTAGCACGCACATAGTGAGTGTGTGTGCTGGCAGTGTGTGTGTTTGTAAAGAGCACACCCTGGTTAAAGATAGAAAAGCTTCAGTGCTGAACAATGCACACAGATTGAGTGTGTTTACTGAATGCATGTGTACATGTAAGGGTACAATGCATAAAGGTAACAGTGCTTGAACCCAAAGTGTGCTGTGAAAGTATACTGAGTGAGTAGTCCTGCAATGGTACATTGTATAGAGGACCCTGGGATCTATTTGGGGAAGCTAAGGCCTGCCTGGCAAAAACATGAGGAGGAGAGGAATTCCCCAGACAGAGTTGTGTATTTCTGCATTCCTGTGAGCTGGGTGGGGGCACACAGGAGGGAAAAGGAAGAGACTCCCTTTATATTTCAAAAGACTGCTCTTTGCTTCTCTGCTAGATCACAAGGGGCCTGGACACATCTCAGTAAGGGACTGATAAGAGAATCATATAGAGTAGGGCTGGGGTCTGAGATTAAACAGTTGAGGCTGACATCCAGGTGCCAATTCTGGTCACTCCCATCAATTGTGCTGTGGCCAATAGGCATCAGAGTCATGCCTGCTGTGGCAGACCTCTTTCATGAAGGAAGATGAAAAGGAGAAGTGCCAACTTCAAAAGAAGCAGAACCCAACATAAAACTTCAAAGACCCAGACCCTAAATCACAGTTGGTGTCTGGAAAAGGACTATTAGAAGCGCAGGTTGAGTCCCCAAAATATTGTCATCTACCTATCAGCCAGACAGCTCTGCAAGCCGTCTGCCTGTGAGTAGGACTAGGGGCAAAGACCTGCTAGTCTCTCTGCTGGATGAGGGAACATCACTAAGGGAAACCAAGACAACCTGCCGTGGAACCTGGATCACCAGCGCCTGCCTAATTGCCAAGACCAGTGTGCCCTTTGATGAAGAGGAGAGCGTTGGAGGGAGTGAGGTCCAGTCTGGAGACCTACCATGAGGACTCCCAATGCGAGGTGGAGGGTTCGACTTGTACCGATCGGGCCGCAGCTCATGTGCAAACTGTTTTCGGTGACGCCCCTATGCCAGGAGAGTGCTGCCGTAGACTGAGACCTGATGCGGAAATGTGCTGGAGTGAGTCTTGATCTCCAGTAGGTGGCCCCCATGTCCTGGACCCTTAGCTGGCATCAGAGTGTACTTCTCCTGTCTCAAAACAGTACTCCAGGTGAAAATCCAGACGTTTTTGGATACCGCTACAGTGAGCTGATTTTTTGTGCCAAGAAATTACCATCTGCAATGTCCACCAATGCGAAGCTCCAGTGATAGCCTGCTCTTCGCGCCAAACAGCAACCACCCATGTCAACAGCCAACGCATAGCTCCAACAGCAACTTCCTCCAAACCCAGACAATGGACTCCCCACGGGCCCCATCAATGCGGAGCTCCAGCTAAGGCTTCCTGTGTGGGCTTGTCCTGTGGGAAGGTAAACTCTGCACCGGGACAAACCTAGTCCCTGTATCCGACCCGTGGTCTATCACGGTCAGCTCGAACTGGTGACTTTGACCTGGTCCAGCACAGACAGATACCCTCGAGTGGCGCTCTGTTTTTTTACCCTAATAGATCATAACTCTGCTTATACTGATTGGATTTTTGTTGTTTTGGAGTCAATTTATTGATTAAATTTTACTCTGTTTTCCTAAATTGGTTTGGGATTTTTCTTGCGTTGTGCTTTCACTTTATTACTGGTCGAGTGCTGCATCGATACTTTAGTCCTTACCTCCAAGTTACTGCCTTTGTGCCAAGCTATGAGAGAGTTAAGCAGATGTTTACTTAGTGACTTTTGTGGTGCACCCTGGCAAGGATTGTGTTTATTATTTGAGTGGGGTCACACCCCTCTCAACTAATAGCTCAATTTCTTATACTTGTGTTCAGTGGTAGTATTTAGTACTTGTGTTTGTGCAGTGCCAAATGGTGATTTGGGTAAAACCAAAAATCCCTGGCAATGATGTGACATTAGAACAGATTATTTTTTAATTTTCCTTGATCGCCCATTTTGTCGTTTTTTCAGATTTGATTCCTGACTCATATTTGTGCACCTATGATACTTGTTTGCAAAAATGGTGGGAGTCCTCAGCAACACTCTATGCTACACTGTGGTGGCACTGCTGAAACAGTTGTGTTGGGAGAGGGGGCTGTGAGTGACAAAAGATTCTAAGAAAAAGGAGCTCCAGTTAGCCCTCGGCCTGGGAGGAGGCCTGCCAGCTGCAATCTACAGCACAGGTGCAAGAGGAGGATGAATGATGGTGTGAGACAGTAGGATGAAATGGAGGAGAATGGAGAGAACCTCCTGACCCTGACCCCAAAGGAGAGAGGAGGGCCCACAAAAGTGAGGTCCCCTGTTGGATCAGAGTAAAAAGCAGCGTGTCCTCACACAACCTGTTCCCCGAGTAGTTGGGAGACAGGAGAGCAGAAAGAAAGCTGAACCTGCAGCTGGACGAGCTGAAATTGCCTGCAGAGGAAAGGAAAGCAGCTGCAGAGGAGAAAAGGGCTGATGCAGAGAAAGCCTTAGCAAAAGAAAAGGCCAAGACTGAAAGGGCCCTGAAGCAGAGAAAGCTAGCTCTGGAACAAAAGAAACACTTGCTGGCTCATGAATTGAATCAAAAGGAGCTGGACCTAAAAGCCAACCAGCTCTCAAAGTCCAGCAGCAATGGTGGTAGCAACAATGCCTGGAAGGGGATGATATTGATGAGGGGTTTGCAGCTAATGAGGTTGCGAATGCATATGGTCCCAGAGTAGGATTGGGGGGCATTCTATGTAAGCACATGCCAGTGGTTGGGAGAAATACCCTACTGAACTTCGAGGTAGCTGACCAAATCACCTATGCCCCCATGAAAGATACCCTTATGACCAAGTTTGGTGTCATGCCAAAGAAGTACCACTTGAAGTTCAGGGACAGTCACAGACTGTCTAACCAGTCTTGGGGGGGGGATTTTGTGGACTACTCCTGTAAGGCACTGAATGGTTGCGTGAAGGGCAGCAAAATGAGTGATATTGATGGGTGGTATAACCTGATTCTAAGACAGTACATTTTCAGCAATTGCTTTACAGAGTTACGCAAGCACCTGAGCTTACTGTACCCAGGGAGCTTGCACAGGAGGCCTACCTCTAGATTAGTACCAGAGTGTCAAAGAAGGGACCTGGGGGGCTTCACCAAAAGGGCTGAGAGGGTCCCCACCAGATGAAAGGTGGGTGGAACAAGGAAAAAATGAAAGAGTTCTCAAAACGCCCCGTAAAGAATTCCCAGGAGAGGGATTCCCAATCCCATACTAAACAAAATATTGGTTTTTTTATATGAAGAAGCCATCAAGCTACTTTATACCCAAGTTCCACGAGTACTACCAGTATGGGCACTCTAAGGAGGATCCCATCTGCGAACAAAGGAAGCAGCCCCTCAATGGAAGGCCTATGCAGGGATGGCTAGTGTACTGCTCTGGAAGAGTTTGCCCCAAATAGTGTTGGGGGAGCATATAGCTTACCCTAGTGTTCCTGGGTGACAGAGAGATGGTGCCAAATGCTCAAATGCATGACAATACTAAGAAGTACAGGCCAGGACTCACCATCAATGGGAAGAGGGTGGATGCTCTGAGAGACACAGGAGCCAGTAGGACTACCTTTTAGTGTCATCTGGTGTTCTCAGAGCAGGTGATCCCATACGTAATCCACCAGGTTGTGACTGTATACAACTAGGTGAACCAGTATCTAGTGGTTCTGGTTCCCTTTGAATGGGGATGGGGGTCTCAGGTTCCTAAAAGGTAGTTTTGAATCCAGCCATGCCTGTGGACTGTCTGCTATGTTATGTCCCACAGGACACTATTTGGAAAGAGGTGGAGATCCAGTCCCACTTGGAGATGTTTAGATTGCCGGAGTGGGTGTGCCTGACCACCCGGTCCATGGCAGCCGAAGAGCAGAGTCAAAAAGGACCTGGAGCCCAGGTACCTGTAAAAAAAGAGTAGGGGCAGATGGCATTGAAATCCACCCCAGATGTGCCCAAAGTCTGGGAGGAGACTGATCCTGAGGGTGGTGCCCTAGAACCTACAAGGGAGAACATTTCTGCCCTGGGAATCCTACCTAGCAAGACAGCAAACTTAGGAAGGCCCCTCCTGGGCAGAGTTCTGCGAGGCACAGAATGTGTGCCCCACTCTTGAGGGCCTACGGCAACAGGCTGAAGGCCAGGCAAGTAGAGACACATCTGGTGATCACCTCATCTATTGGGAGAATGGTATCTTGCATAGTGAGCCTAAGGTCCCTGATTCTGAGGCAACCTGTGTTTTGGCGGTTCCTCCCAGTGCTACCGAGCCTTCCTACTGGAGGTGGCTCATAATGTACCCCTAGGAGGACATCTGGGGCACGCCAAAACCTTTGCAAGGTTGTTTATCCACTTGTATTGGCTCCAGATGAGAGTGACCACAGATAGGTCCTCTACAACCTTCCAGGCCAGTGGATAGTTAGTGATAAAGTCTAAGGATCCCTTGTACCCCTTCCCTGTCATCGGTATTCCCTTTGAAAGGGTGGGCATTGACATTGTGGGGCCCACGGGATCCCAAGACAGCCCACAGCAACAGGTTTATCCTGACCTTGGCGAATCATACCACCCAGTACCTGGAGGTCAACCTCTGAGAACGGGGACTGTGCCTGCAGTGGCCAGGGCACTGATGTGGCTATTTACCCAAGGGGGCTTCCCCAAGGGTCAAAAACTGTGGGTGATGGAGGCAGTGGAGTCCCGGGCCTGGCAGGACCAGCAGAGCACCCCTATGAGATCAAAGTGCAGAAGAGGGAGATCACCTAACTGATGGACCTCCGGACCACAGAAACCCTTTGAGGATCCTGCATGTCAACCGCCTCAAGCCCCACTTTGCGAGGTCAGAAGTCACTATGCTTTTGGTGACAGATGGAGGTGAGGAGGAGAGTGGACCACTCTAAGAACTCCTCTCCTCTAAAGAGCAGGAAGGTTCAGTAGGGGGCCTGAATCTCTCCCCAAAACAGGAGAAAGAATGCTGCCTGTTGCTGGAGAAATTCTCTTCCTTGTTCTCACATATCCCCGGGCTCACTACTTGGTGTACCCATGAGTTTGACATAGGGGATGGCATGCCTGTCAAGAAAATAATCTACCAGCTGTCTGATGAAGTGAGAGCCAGTATCAAGGAGGAAGTACCCAAGATGTCAGAGTTAGGGGTGATTGAGCACTCCAACAGTCCATGGCCCAGTCCAGTGATTCTGGTACCCAAATTTGCCCCACCAGGCACCACCTCAGAACTCCAGTTCTCCATGGAGGGCTCAACTCAGTCACCAAAACTGACGTTCACCCCATTCCCTGAGCTGATGAACTCATCCACCGGTTGGGAGCTGCCAAGTTTCAGAGTATATTCGATCTGAGATTGGGATACTGGCAGACTGCTTTAACCAAGGGGGCCAAGGAGAGGTTTGCATTCTCTACCCCAGAAGTTGGTCAACTGGGTCCTAGCTGGGTTGAAGAACTTCAGTGCCACCTACCTAGGTGACATTGCTGTATTTAGCTCTAGCTGGGATGACCACCTGCACCACCTCTGGGCAATGCTTCAGGCCCTGAAAAGGGCAGGCCTGACTATCAAGGCCATAAGTGCCAGACAGGGCAGGGATTAGTTGTGCACTTGGGCCACCAAGTTGGTGGGGGCAAAGTGAAACCCTCCAAGATACAAAGCATCCTAGCTTGGGAGCACATAAAGACTCAGATGGAGGTGAGAACATTCTTAAGTCTCACCAGATATTACAGGAGATTTGTTAAGGAATATGGCACCATAGTTGCCCCTTTAACAGAGCTGACTTATAAGAAACAGTCCAAAAAGATGACCTGGACAGAGGTGTCCTCGAAAACATTTAACACCTGGAAGAACTTCTCCAAAGAATTCATAGTTCAGATGGGGGAATCAGAGCATGGCATTGTGGCTGTTCTCTCCCAGCTAAATAACGAGAGCTTGGACCAACCTGTAGTCTTCATCAGCAGGAGGCTACTTCCCAAGGAACAGAGGTAGATTGCAAAAGAAGGGAAAGCCTATGCAGTGATCTGGGCACCGAAGAAGTTGGGACAATACTCCTCTGGGACTCACTTCCGGGTTCAGATAGACCACACACCCCTCAGATGGCTGATGCAGATGAGTGGTGAGAATTAGGTCTGGGCGGAGTTTGCAGAGTTCCGCTATGCAGAATTTCACGAACTGACCCAAAAACTCCACTGTGCTACGCGGAGTTCCGCAAGCAGTGGAGGGCATTAGGTCACATCGTTCGCGCTGATTTTTAGCACCTGGTGTTTGTCCAATGCTGCTTTCTGTTCTATTTGAGCTGCAGCTTCCTCAACGCAAACGGATAGTTTCTCAACGCGAGTGGTAGCGGCCATCCGCGACCGCCCACGTTGAGAAATCTTGCCGGGAGGTGGTCTGGAGCAAGATTTTCCTCGTTCGCGCTTGCCAACCTAACGTTCACGAGCATGGGCGAGGAAAAAACTCTGCTCCACAGAGCAGGGTTTTTCAGAACTCCGTCCTTAGACCTGACATCGAAGTTGGATTATTGGTTCAGAAGGGTAAGAGCCCATTCGAATAATAAACACAATCCTTGTCATGGTGAACCATAAGTCACTCAATAACCTGTGCTTAATCCTTTGGTAGCTTGGCACAAAAACAGTCAGGCTTAACTTAGAGGCAATGTGTTAAGTATTTATGCAGTACTCAACCAATAATAAAGTGAAAGCACAAGTAAAATGCCAAACCAATTTAGAACAACAAAGTAAGATTTAATTTAAAAAATGACACCAAAACTGCAAAAAATCAAATCTGTAGAACTGGAGTTAAGTATTTTTAAAATTCTAATTAAATATAGTGCCAAAAAACGCACAGTGCCACTTGCAGGCATCTGATTGCGCTGCACTAGATCAAAGTCACAGTTCAGTCTGATCACAATGGAGCATATGTCAGATGCAGGGACCAGGTTTGTCCCGGTCAAGAGTTTACCCTCTCACAGTCCAAATCCACGTGGGGAGCCTCAGCTGGATTTTACAATGGCAGAGACCACTGGGAGTTCGCTGTCGGTGCAAGGAGCAGGTCACTGCTGGAGTTTCGCATTGGTGGTTGAAGCAGGCGGTCACTGTTTCACACAATGAGCAGGTCCATTTACTAGAGGCTTATAGGTAAATTCAATATGCCGTATAGGTGTAGGCCAATTTTACCATGTTTGAGGGAGAGAGCACAAGCACTTTATTGCTGATTAGCAGGGGTAAAGTACACAGAATCCTAAAGCTTAACAAAAATGAAGGCAAAAAGTCTGGGGGAATACCACACCAAGGATGTCAGGTCTAACAGGTTTGATATTGGAATACACACACATGTAAGGATTCCGAGTTTTTTAAATTTTTTGTTTCGTAATTCTTTATTGAAAGTTAAAGAACATAGCAATGTAAGTAAGTCACAGCGTAACATACTCGCAGGGGTCTATTGTCATTACAGGTACATCTGTGCTATTGCAAAGGAAAACTGCATAGAACAAAGGAAAGGGAGAGAGGGTTTGGGGGTACACAAGGAACAGGGAACAAGGAACAAGAAAGGGACAAAGGGGGAGGGATGGGGTGGGGAGATGATAAAAAGGGGGGGATGGAGTACATATCAGTATCAAGGAGGTAGGAGCTGTTCATAGTGTATAACATTAGGGTTGATTATGCGGGGATAGACCTCAATATTATGACCTGTGATAGGTAGTAGACTAGTTCGGGGGGATTGATACAGTCAATGATGAGGGATCTACATCTATCTGAGGGTGTCGTACTGTAGTTGTAGTGGCAATTACCCTCACAGGAGGAAGTGTAGAGGGAGGGAGGGTAGGAGGCGAGGGTAGACAAGCATCTCTTAGGACTAAACTGGGTTGGGAGCATGCTGGGTGCAAAGACCAGTACCTCTCGGCATACAAAGTCATGGGGTGAGTTAGTTAGGGTGGGTCTTGGCGGAGGAGGCGTGGTTGGACATACGGAGTAGTGGGTGTGAAGGGGGGCGGTTAGTGACGCTAGGTAGCAAGGGATGAGTGGCATGACGGTCTCCTTGCCCGGACGGTGTAGAGGGGAAACGGAGGCTGGGGAGGTGAGGGGGGGGGGTGGGAGGAGCAGATGGGGACGAATGGGGGGAGGCACGCTCCGCGTTTTATTTTTTTAACGGAATGACGTGTAACTAAACATTTTCCATTTAGTTGTACTAGAACTAGGTCTCTGTATCAAAATGGAGTGATTTACCTTCACTGTCAGGCCACATGGACGTGATTTAGGGGTCGCCAGGGGTCACAGCTCGCATCTGTGGCTTTCCTCCTGTGACCTCTGACACCATGCTTGCGACCATTGGCCTCAGAGAAAAGCACCAAACTTATAAAAACAATTATTTATTGTTGCAAGTGGAGAGAAGGCCAGTAAAATGTTGTGTCTGTGTCTACTGCTACCCCTGCGCATGTGAAAGGAGCAAGAAAGACAGGAGAGCATAGGCGAGAGACTGTGGAGAGAGAGAGAAGGGGTAAAGGATAAAATCTTTGATTGGGAAATGAGGGGAAAATAAGGAAAGTAAGAGGAGGAAGAGAACACAACAAAGAAACGTGAGATTCAGAGGCAAAGCAGGGGTGTGAGAGAGAGACAGAGTAATTAAAGAGACATTAAAGAGGTGACAGATACAAGAGTGAAACAGACAGGTGTGAAAGAGTGATGCAGGGGAAAACATTAGGTGATAGACACATAGGTGACAAAGAGACATCTCAGAGTCAGAGAGAGGGGAATACTGGTGAGACAGTATGAGAGATCTAATATAGATACAGATGAAATGGAGATAGCTAGGAGGGGCAGAAAAAGAGGAACAGAAAGGTGTGAGAACAGTATTAAAGGGACAGCTAATGACAGAGCACTGAGAGGCCGAGGAAAATAGATGATACTCATAAGAAAGATACAACTCAGAGATAGATAGGTAAGTCAAAACAAGCAATAAAGAGGCAGCTGAGAGAGAGTGGGGAGACAAGCTCAAGGGGTGAAAGAATACTGAGAAAGAGTCTGTTCTGAGAGCAGGAAGAGGGTGGGGAGCCAGTTGTGAGAGTTAATAGAGACTATGAGAGAGACAGCTCAGAAAGATGGGAAGATGGAAACGAGAGAGAGAGGCGCGTAAAAAGACACTTTAGAAATACAGCAAAGACGTGGGCAGGTGAGACAGTGACAGGTGAGAAAAGGGCAAAAATGTAGATTTTGTTGATAAAGTGACATAGCTTAATAAGAGAAACAGTGGTTAAATAGTTAAGAGAAAGAGACTCAGAGGCAGGTTAGAGAAAATGGCTGAGGAGGCAGTGATAAATGGCACGTTTGTGTGTATTTACACACTTAACTTTAGTGCCCCAAAACGCTGCAGTATGTATGCAAACTGAGCGAGAAAAACACCCAATTACTCCATATTTAATATTGCTTAGTGTGTGTAGGTTTTATCATAACAACTCCTGAAGACTAGCTACATTAGCTAATTAAGAATGCCATTAAACTGTTGGTATATGCTATTGATTTACTACTGACTTTTCAACTTCTGAAGCATTTATTCAAGATTATTCAGTTCTGACTCCAGATAAACTTTTATTCAAATAGACCCAATAGATTTTACATTCTAACTCACATCAGAGAGTGAGTCGCACAGGATTCCATTCTGTACCCTGCTGTCTTCAACGTCTGCTTGGTGCTCTACTCAGAAATAACAGCATCAAGATTCCCCAATATGCAGATGAAACACAATCCTACTTAAAAACCTCCTGTTTCAGACATCCAACCCCTCAAACACTGCCAGCACATCATCCAGACCTGGATGCCCAGTGCCTACCTCAAGATCAACCCATCCAAGCAAAATATCTGGTTATTTGCCAAGAACAACAAAAAACAAACAGCATTAATCTGGCTAAATGACTTGAGCCTTCATGGTTACAAACTTCAACTTTCACAGAATGCCTAGTCACTGGGATTCATCCTGGACACCAACCTCGCCATCCAGGAGCACATGGCCAAACAATAAAGCCAGCGTGGTATAAGCTCTCTCTTCTAAAGAAAGTGAAACAGTTTCTTCCAGAAAGAGACTACAAAACTGCTGTTCAAACTCTCCTGCTCTTGCATCGGGATGGTGGTAATGCCCTGCTCCATAGTCTCCCAGATTCCACACTGGCACCCTTTAAGGGCATCCTACACCTACACACTGTAGCAGGTCTCATCCGTGGCTTGAAGAACTATCAAGAAAGTATCACCCCCATCCTGATGGAACTCCATTGGCTTCCCTTGTCAGCCTGCACCCTCTTCAAAACCAATTGTATCATTTGCAAAAACATAACAACCAGCACCCCACTTACCTTGCAGACAAGCTCACTATCTCTGGTGGCTCACTGCACACCCGAAACCAGGTCAACATCAGACTTAAAACTAGGAAGTGCAAAATAAAACAAAACAGCAAAACAAGCCAGCAGGACTTTTCCATCTATGCACCCAGCATTGAACAACATCCCTGTATCCTTCAGGAGCATCCCAGTGCTGCTCCAATTCAGGAAAGAGTAGAAGATGCACCTCTTTAAAGAATACATTAACACAATATATTAAACTTCCGCAAACCAGCTCCCCTATCTATCATTCACTTTAGGCTTTTCTTGGTCACTGTGCAGCGCACCACTGCCTTTTGGCTAGATTTGCACTATAGACATTCCACATATGTAGATTTTCCTCCTCATTTTAAACATTAGTTTAAAATGCACTGTTTCTAGTGAGCACATAGCATCAGATGCTAGGCAAAAAGAAAAGTACCAAACTCAAAATTGAAGGCTAGCTAACTGATAATAATTTCCAAGATTCATAACATATTTACTGATAGAGAAGATGAGAAAACGTAAAAAGGTTGATGGAACGCCTAGATTTATATCCGATTTTATTTTAGCTGGTGTTATGCTTTTTTGCATTTCTTTTCACTTCAAGGTTTTCTCGCTTGAGTAATATTGTCTTTGGTAATCTCAAATTGAGTTTTGTTTTTATATTATGTTCCTCCTCCACATCCTCAGGTTTGTCCACACTATATAATACTGATAACTAGTGAACATTTTTTTAAATATACGTGGTCTTTCTTTTATGAATGCTGACATCTTCATACTAAGTATTTAAAATGTGTGTTTCTGCACATTGCCAATAACATTGTAATACAGAAATGAAAAAAAAAACATTTCTGATTTGGGTCAACCTCCATAGTTGGCCACCTGACAGGCAGATAAGTTTAAACCTTTGGTACATGCTATAGGAATATATCTCCATTTCAGCCGCACCTAGTGCCAAGAATCTTCACTTTGTAGCAAAATTCAAAGTGGTCAATATGTTTAAAGCAATGAAAGCACCAGAGGGTAAGACTTTCATAACACGGGGTGTAACTAGAGCACGCAGATTTAGAGCTGGCGGTATGGTGAATTATTGTTTTAATTTAGTATGAGAATTTAAACTGGGTGAGGACGGGCACTTGCTTTTTTTTTTTTTTAACTCTCAATCCAGTTGGAAATTTGAAATGTCAGGGTTGCCGTAGAAGTACTTCAGATCTACACAGCTGGAGCAGAGTTCATTCTTTGCCAAGGATGCTTTTATCTTGGTCTGCTCTGAAACGTTCTCATGACTTTAGTGCATCCAAAAATGTAACACCATCAGTAGTCTAAAATTGGCTACAAAAATGATGACGAGTGTATATATATATATATATATATATATATATATATATATATATATATATATCATCCAAAGAGTTCGCCTCAGTGAGAGAGCCACAGGTACGTGGTAAATATTCGATTTATTTTATGGCAGCTTGCATGCAGACACAGGACACCAAAATTCATCCAAGAAACGCTGCTTGGTGTTTATTAACATGATGCCACTGAGGAAGGGAACTTTGTTCTTGAAACGCGTCTGGGTGTCTTCAATTATGGATGAATTTTGGTGTCCTGTGTCTGCATGCAAGCTGCCATAAAATAAATCGAATATTTACCACGTACCTGTGGCTCTCTCACTGGGGCGAACTCTTTGGATTGGCATTTAGCGGCTGAGCCCAGCCGCGAGAGAAGCTCACCGCACGAATGCGGGCCCGTGTTGGAGTCAGGTTGGCTTCACCTACTGATCGGGAGGCGGTGATCAAAATGGCAGGTTCTGAAATGCGGCAGCCTCGGAACCTGAATTGCATCAACCCACAAGGGTAACAAATACTTTATTTTTATTGCACACCGAACAGACTCACTTGAGGTTATTTTTTCTTGCACCACAAAGACCAGAGGGCCATGGGTTTGGCCCCGCCCACTGGGGCAGGTCGTCAGTACAAGTAAGGCAAGAAACGCTGCTTGGTGTTTATTAACATGCCACTGAGGAAGGGAACTTTGTTCTTGAAACGTGTCTGGGTGTCTTCAATTATGGATGAATTTTGATGTCCTGTGTCTGCATGCAAGCTGCCATAAAATAAATCGAATATTTACCACGTACCTGTGGCTCTCTCACTGGTATATGTATATATATATATATATATATATATATATATATATATATATATATATATATAATGAATGGCATGGCCCTCCAGGAAGTGCACCATTACTGGTATCTGGGGATGTGGCTCGCATCGTCAGAGTCATCATCGGAACACATATCTATGATCTAAGATGCTATATTGTAAACTTCTCAGGGATTAGCTGGTTAACAATAACTTTGCGTTCTGTGTCAAAGTCAGCCTTACATTGTCAGCTGTAACATATGAATTACAAAATATCTGGGAGCCATGTCTGAAGGCACAGTTCTGGGGAACAACTTTCACTAAGTCAGTAAATGTAACAGAAAACTCTATTGCTAAAGGCTGGGGTGTATGTTACTGGCACAGGCAGCTAAACAGCCATGAAACCTTTAAGATTCGATTTTGCATAACAAAAATAGTTTCTTAGACCAATGGTCCTTAAATAGAATCCGTCCGTCAATACACTTTGCACAATTAATAACACATTAATCTAAACACGTTACAATCCCTTCTCACAAAGCATGCCCACTCTTTAGGAAAATGCACCCCAATAGCCCATTCCCAATAGAAGAAAAAGTCCCTTCACTCTGTTATCTCCTCATCCATAGCTTTACTTCTTGCGGGTCCTACCAGTGCTCAGCACAAACAGTGAAAAACAATGTACATTAAAACGGGTCCCTACCCGGGACTCCCCGCTGAAAGAAAAGTCCAAGTGATATCATCAGTGCTTCAGTAGGTTAACTTGTGCCTCGGAGGTCACAAGCTGTTGTAGTTGCTGTGCCAAATATGGCATTCATTCTTCTGAGGTCAATAAAAGGAATATATGACGATACTTAGCATGCCATTAGTACGCATGCTTTTAGTGCGATGCTTTTACATCGCAAATGCCAATACTACGCATATTTTTACTGCGCATACCATTACTTCGCAAATGCACTAATAACATTTGCATTTACTTTTACTTCGCAGATTTTTAGTTTGCATACCACTACTTAGCGTACATGGACCATTTTTAAAATTTTTAATTAAAAGTAACATACCCCCTTGGACGGGATGCCAGGAAAATAGGGGTTTTCGGTGGGGGAGTAATTTAAAATATATTTAAAAAAATAATAATAGGGGATGAAATTTAATACACCGCATAGTTTAACATCGCATTTTTCCTTTTTATAAACACCCCAACACTTAGAAACGTAATAAAATATGTTTCAAACAATAAATAAATAAATAAACACCCCAACACTACGCTAAATACTAAATGCAAATACACTACCATACACAACAGAAACTTCACAACACTACTCTAATCCCTGAAACACTACCCCCAGCACGACCCTACCCTGTGCCCCAGTCCTGCCCCTACACGCAAACACTTCCCTACACAACCAACTGACACTACCCTAAACCCTAAAACACTGCCCTACACTACACCAACACTACAACTCTACCCTAAACCCTAAAACACTACCCCCAGCACGAGCCTACCCCGACCCCCAGTCCGTCCCCTACACTGAAACTCTACCCTGCACAACCCCCTGACACTACCCTAAACCCTAAAACACTACCCTACACTACACACACTACAACACTACCCTAAACCCTAAAACACTACCCCCAGCACGACCCTCCCCCTACCCCCAGTCCATCCCCTACACTGAAACACTACCCTGCACAACCCCCCCGACACAACCCTAAACCCTAAAACACTACCCTACACTACACAAACACTACAACACTACTCTAAACCCTAAAACACTACCCCAAGCATGACCCTGTCCCTACTCCCAGTCCGCTCCCTACACTGAAACGCTACCCTGCATGACCCCCCGACACTACCCTAAACCCTAAAACACTACCCTACACAAACACTACAACACTACCCTAAACCCTAAAACACTACCCCAAGCACCACCCTGCCCCTACCCCCAGTCCGCTCCCTACACTGAAACACTACCCTGCACGACCCCCCCGACACTACCCTACACTACACAAACCCCACAACTCTACCCTTATCCCTAAAACACTAACCCCTGCACGACCCTCCCCATCCCCCACTCCTGTCCCTATACACAAACACTACCCTGCACGACCCACAACACTACCCTCAAACTAAAAACACTACTCCTCACACACAAAACCTTCAAAAATAAACAGTCCCTCTTACCTCTCTCTCCTCGGTGCACGTTCCTTGTCCTCGGCTGAAAGCGTTGTCAATGTCACGACAGCAGAAGTTCCTCTAAAAACCCTCTGAATTACGTGGGTGCTGAGATGATTGCGGGGGTGCCCGGAGCCCCTCGTGCCCCTGCTTCGATGCAGTTGTCTCCAGGTCTCCTTCCACCACGCCGTCTTGCTGGCCTCCTCGTCAGTGCAATTCGGTGCGTGTTCCGTCTTCGCTGCCTCCTCGTCATCGCTGCCTCCTCGTAACTCCCACAGCTCGCCAATCAATACCCTGCCGTCATCCATACGCGCATTACAACGCATGCGTTGTAACAGCGCATGCGAAGTAATAACATGCGTAGTAAAGGCTACGCGTTATTACAGCGCATGCGTTGTAACGCTTGCGTAGTAATGGTACGCGGTGTAATGACCGCGTACAAATGGATGTTTACCCAATAAAAGTAGTAACTGGATCGGATGACAGTGCTAATAATAGCCCAGCGAGTGCAGGCCGGAAAAATGCGGCTATTTATAGTAGCTCACCCGGAGCCTGATGCTCTAGCCTCTAATTAAGATATCACCTGCTTTATAAATTCATGAAACTTTAGTTTTCTGTTTCTCCATTGTTTTGCACAACAGTATCTGTGCACCGAATGATGGAATGGAACAAATGCTGCTGTTTTGAGCCGGCTGTAATCAGTGCATGTAGACTTCAAAGCATTAGCCATGTTTAAAGAATCATGTATGTTACACTGTTTTCAGCAGTGAAATGTGGAGCTCTTTTTCTCTTGCTTTTATTGGTACACAAAGGGCGACTGGATAAGGAATGTTTGACTGCATTTTGCATTTAAATCACAATAAAGTTATCCTTTGTGGAGTAAGACTTTGAATACATCAAGCACAGGAATCTAGTTCTCATGTTAGGCCTTGCCTTTGTTACACAGGCTTTTCCTCATGTAAAGGATGCCAAGTTCCAATCCCTCGGCCCTTTTCGTATGGTCACACACACACACACACACACACATCTTTTCCCCAGTGCTGATGTTTATGACTCTGAAAGTGCACTAGAGCCGGCTATTCAGGTCCCACTGCCAGTGATCTATCCCTAAAATATGATACATGTGAATTGGTAACCCCAATTGGCAAGGACTGTAACTCCCTTATAAGTCCCTGGTAAGTGGTACCAGTGGTACTTAGGGCATAGGAGTTAAAGGGGTCGCCAGGTCCTGAAGCACTGATTGTGCCAGCCTGAGTGACCCAAGTTAAACAGATGAGAGCAGTCCTGCCATTGCAGACTGCATGAGCAGTGCACATTGCTCAAACTTGACTTTGCCCTTACCATGATTGGCAAGGTCACAGCACTATTTCAAATATATGCCAATCATCCCGAGGTAGGCCTCCTGAGCCCAATTATATTGAAGGTGGTGACCTATAAGTGCAAGCTTATACGTCCCTATAATATAACCTTCCATTAAGGGTTACTATAAGTGTTCAGGGGGCCATAGGATAACATGGGCTGGCACTGTGTCAGCTCTATTATGGTCCAATTGAAAAGTGTCATGTTTGGTATAAAACGACTTGTCTTATCTAACCTGACATGATTCCCATGTCGGATTTGATATGGCATGCACCCAGGTGGCTACCTTATTGGTTGCCCACCTGGTTTCCCCAGTCTTTTCTGTGCCCTGGCTGACAGCCTGCAGCTGCTGCAGCCAAGACAAGAATCTGACCCCTGCCAGCAGTTGTGAATCAGAATCAAAGGCTTGCCTGGGCAGGAAGTGTCCCTTCCCTTCCTGACAGGCTGGCTAGTGAAGTGGCACATCAAGGCGTGAGCTTCAAAGCTCTCACCGCCTCTGATATGCAACCAAGCTGCCTCCCAAAGAAGGAAACAGCCAATCTCCTGCCCCCAGGCACATTTGCACCTGGGCAGGCGGGAAAATTAGGTAGTCAGAAAGCATACACCCCAGATGGCTAGCCACACCCCTAGGGTGGCGTACCTGGTCTGTACAGCTGAGGATGGGTTCTGTCATTTTAAAAGTGTCAGAATAGAGGGTTCTGGGTTGCAAAGGAGACACACACCCCCCCAGATGTGGTCACCTCAGGGGCGGATTAGCCGCTGAGCTAGTTGCCCATTGTCTACTAGCACCAACACCCCATAATCTAGAATTTAAAGGGCACCCCTGGCACCAGAACCTCAGATCTGCTTGAAATGCGACCAAGCACAAAGAAGAGAACCATGACTGTGACTTTAGGACCTGCACAAAGCAAAGGCGCAATAATCTGCACCTGTGGCAGCCACCCTGCAACTGCATTACCATGACTCGTCCTGGACCAGAGACCAGCTCCAAAGGAGAGAGGAACCTCTCTGCAAGTCAAAGGCAACTCCAGAAATCCTTTGGATTAGAGGTACTAGTACCCTGCAAGCAAATCGCACTCCCGGAATCTAAGAATCACTGGCCATCAGGCCCACCCAAAAGTAAATGGTCTAGTGCATTCTGGGAAATGTAGTTCTGACCTCCAGCAAGTTTCAGACAGCTACTGTTTTCTTCTGACCTCCAGGACATCAAAGTACCCAAAAGCTGTGTTTGCTACTACCAAGGCTTGTTGGTGGGCAGTCGGGCTATCACTGCCGTTGTTCGACGCTGTGCCTCAAGGAAATACTGCAGCATCTTCAACCTGGTGCCTCAGTGGCCCCTTGTAATGATCTTGCATTACTTTCTCACCAGCACTGCCCAAGCAGCAAAACTATCACCTGCGGTTCCCGCATTCATCACCAGGGACAGCAGGGATAACTCTGCATCCGGGCCCTACGAGGCAGGTAAAATTCAACTGACTGTTGGAGCCTAGTCCTGGGACCCGCATCATCTTACCCCCCAGTGGTTTCCACTGGACTTGACCTGCAAGTGACCGAGTGTCACTAGCGTGCTTTCCCATTGACCACAACATGATCATTGTGCCCGAGTTAAATGCAGTGTTTTATTTTTCCTCTAAAAATCCATATCTTTGGTTATACTCATCTGATTGTCTTCGTTTTGGTGTCTAAAATGATATAAAAATCTACTCTATTTCTCTAAATTGTTGTCAGATTTCTTCCGAGTCATGTCAATTACTTCTCATCCATGTTGGGACTCTGAAATGTTTAACACATGCTCCTCTAGTAAAGCCGGACTGCTCAGTGACACACTACCAGAAGTGAGGTAGGGATTTATTGGTGTGAATGCAAAGGACTTACTTGGGGTAACATGAAGGTATTGCATCGTGAAGCCTACCCAACCTCACTACATAATACCCCACTTTCCTATATCCTTCTAGAGACCCCACATCTTTTTCAATTCACTTATAGCACTGTCCTTATCAATAAGTACAGAGTGCAGCATAACTAGTTCAAATGAATTAACAATAGGTCTAGCTTTAAAGGAATGTTGCATTCTAAAAAGAAACCCTACAAGTAAATAGCATGGGAATAAATATGTATTTGTGTGGAAGCAAAGAACTATAGAATAATATTGGTGCAGGTTAAAAGGTCAGGTGACAGTTCCACTGTCAATCCAGAACTAAAAATTCATGAAGAAAAATAACTGTCCTCCTCCCATCTGTGCTGCTGCCAGAGAAAAACATCTTAAATTATCCACTTATCCAAGACACTTTAATAGCATTCCAATGCCATGTGCATATTTCTGAAAGTTCAAGAGTAGGCAGCTGGATAAATAAACACAATGATCACAGCTGTGTGGAAGGGAAGAAGTACTTTGTGGAAGCACCCGACTTCCGCTCAATCAAAACATTTACTCTTGGCTCCCAACATTTGGGTGGGGCCAAAGCCCCTCCTCAGCGATTCTCACATAATTGTCTGGTGACGGCTGTGCTGCCAAGCCAGACCATAAAAAAGAAGACAAGTTAGAAGAAAATGCTAAGGGTTTTACCTAACAGCATCTCCACAGCCTCAGTCACCAGAATGGATCTAATCCAATCTTAAATGTTCTTTAAAGCTGCTACTTTTAAAATAACTTGATAATTAATTAAGCCTTGTACTGCTTACAAGTGGGTCCAAAAGAAAGGTCTTGCTTTTTTCTACCAAGGTACTCATTGTCATTTCTATGCTTCAGACTTGTGACATGAAGCCTAGGCTTCCTATGTGTACTTAACTAATACAGTGTGGTCCAACTTTGCATAGTTGGAGAATGGTCAAAAAGTGAGTCTGACAATCACTGGATCCATGTGGACTGAGCAGTCCTACGGGATCAGATATGGCTTTTTGAAAGGTGATTCTAAAAATCTTAAATTCACATCCACACAGACTTCCTTCTCAACAACACAAATTTAGAGGCATTTTAGGAGAATGTAACAACACTTTTTATTTCATCAACACATGACAGGCATTTTTCCTAGGTGGGTGTTAGGGTCAGTTTACATATTCATCCTAAAAAGTCAAGACTTTACTGAATGTTATATAAATTTATTGAGCGCACGAATACCCAGAGGTGTATCATCAAGCTACCTATGCCTCTTTAAAAACAGCTTGGGTCAACGTCCTTGGAGGCCTAGAATTATTTGAGACAGGTCTCCTGCAGATTGTCATAACAAAGGATACCTACTAGAATAATCAATTACTCTTCGCAATTGCTCAAGGTTCTATTTTAACTTTATATGCCCGGATACAGGGATAGTGGGCACACTTCAATAACAGGAATAAAAAAAGTGTAGCCCTTGAATCACTGCAATTAATTTCATTTGCATTATATTTTTACTCTCAGTTCAGTACAACTAATTAAAAAGTAAAATATAAATAGGAAGGTACGGTCTCTAAGTTAGCTCCTGCTCACTGTTATGAAATATATGAATGTTTGATGCCAAAAATCAATGCTTTTAGAATTGTCAATGTTTACTTCCAGTGAATTAAACAACGTATTATTTTAATGTGGCAGATTGTCTTTGAGACTCAATGGTAGAATAAATCAAAATAGCCAAATTATACATTATATTTCTCTCCTACCTTGGGTGGAAACAATTTCACACTCTTCACATGTTTTGGTAGGTCAGAAATAAATAAATTGAATAAAACACCCACCAGAATACAACCTTGTTGTAATCCATTCCCAACAGAGATGCGTTCTACAAGCATACTCTGGTCATTTAAAAACTGTCTATACGCAAGACCTGACCCATGGAAAAAGCTCCACCAGAGAGTTCTTGCCTTTTTACCATCTGCCACATGAAAGAATAGTCAACTTTGTCAAAGGGTCTACAGCAGTAAACAAAACAGTAGCACAACTCCTCTGCTGCTTCAATGGACCTCCAGGCAACATGCCAAAGAGCAAAGCCCTGACCTAAGATCCCATGATAAGGAAGGAAGGGAGATCGCTCAAGTAGAAGATTGACTGGTCATTCTTCCAGTCTGTTAAGAACTTATCAGGCACACCATTTGCCAATTGCATCCAGCAAAAATATTAGATGTGCTTTGGGATCCTTTTGTGTCTCATATTTTAAAAAAGTAGGCACACCTTTTTGTTAGTAGGTGTAAGCTCTCCCAGTAGTTGCTATCCTATCAAAAAATGGCTAAAAGTTTTCTGTCAACCAGGCAGGGTCTGTATCAGCAATACTGCTAGGTATGCAGTTTTAGTCTATTAATAATAAATAATTTGTACAATATCCCAGTAAGATCTAGCAGCTATTAAGCTGCCACCCAGTTGGTATAAGTTGAAACGGGATACGTCACTTTCAGTAAAATACAGCTTTCAAAGTTATCCTGCCTAACTCTCACCCTTCATCTCCATTATGTTTATTGCCAATGTTTTTTAAAAGTCTTTTGCCCACTTTGGAATTGTCTAACATTCCTTCTTATCCTGCTTCTTCTTCTCTTTTAGGAACTCTGCATAACTTTTTTCGACTGATTGATAATTGACAAGTTGGACACACGATTTTGTCCTCTAGAGGAACCTTAGTTCCTTGTGAAGATCTTTTTCACACTGGTGTATTCCAAATAAAAATAATGGAGCACATATTCTTCCTTTACCCTTAAATACGCATTTGATTTTTCCTACCTCTTGAGAAATGTTTCTCAGATCACACAACTCATTCCACACAGAATTAAAGGAAATGAGACCCAATATAGGTCTCACCTCACCAAAAACATCTATAGTGTAGCTTACCCGTTTTCTAAGTTTTAAAAGAGGTTTATTGTGATACAACATATATCCTACTGCATAACGATGTTATCCACATACAAAAATAATTATTATGGGTAAGAAATTCAGTTATAAAAATGCCTTGTTGATGTACACTGAATAGTAGTAAAAAGGGATAGGGAGAAATGTGTATGATTTTTGTTGATAAGTCATGGTTAGGTAAAATAAACAATGTCAGAATAATAGTAAACACTAATCAAATTATCCCATAACCGTCTGATATGTATGCAAAATAAACTACTGTTAACACATACAAAAATAATTTGATGTAAAACATAAGTTACAAAACAGAAGTCGCAAAGGCTTAGCAACTTCTTCAACAAGTGGGTGATGCGAATTGTGAGATCTCACAGAGTTATGAAGAGAAATTATAACCGTTTCTTAAATAGAAGGAACCAGGAGCTTTTTTTAACCAGGTCCTGCACATATGCTCCTAGATAAGATATGCTAAATGTCAATATGCAGTTCCTAATTGTGAAGGAGTGTTCAGGTCTGTTATAGAGTGCCCTTCACACACCCCGGAGGATGTCATGCTTCATCATTGGGCCTGCTCCTCATCGGGCCGGCGCTGCAATGCCCGACGGGCACCCACGAAGGGGCTCTTTAGCGGAGATCTTTTCTTTTGATGAAGCCAACCTGAGAGTACAGGGGTCTCAAAACTCCAGGCCAATCGACCTGGTGAAAAACAGCAACGCTGGTTACATCGTGACGTCCAGAACCAGCATTGCGGTAATGTAAGAGTCGAGATCACCTTCTCCTTTTTACCACGGTCCTGAAGAATTGCCACCAGACCCGCTAGGGGCTTTTTTAGGCAAGAAACATGTCGACCACTTGCACCAGATAGACCCTACGGGATCATTGTGTCCAGGCAGGGCTCACAGTTTTTAGTTACGTTAGTGCACCCCCAGAATAAAGTTAATGATAAGGGCAGTACTAGACCTATTTTAAACTACACTGCACACTCACCACACTACCTGGTCCACATACCCTCACACACCCAACGGCTTCATCAAAAAAAAGATCTCCGCTATAGAGCCCCTTTGCGGGTGCCCGTTGGGCATTGCAGCACCGGCCCGACGAGGAGCAGGCCCAATGAAGAAGCATGACATCCTCCGGGGTGTGTGAGGTCACTCTAAAACAGACCTGAATACTCCTTCACAATTAGGAACTGCATATTGACATTATAACCGACCATAAAGATTCTCTTTTCCTAACAACTGAGATATAGTGCATATTTGCTGTGTCCCATCTCTAGTTGTAACACACAGCATACAAACATGCTTGAAATGACAGTTGACTGCAATCCTTCCAATTCTTTGTAATTTGCTGAAAATCGACTGCTATTAGCACATTGGAATGTTAGGAGCTCCATTGAAAACAATGGAGTGCTCCAGGCTTCTAATGGCCATTAGAAGCCCGGAGATCCAACATGTAGAAGCCGGAGCTCCAACATTCCAATGATTGACTTTGTTCACAGCTGCCACTGTAAACAAAGGCCTATCGGAGCCCGAGGAGATTTAAGCCCCCGCAGGCTCTGAGAGGAGTTTGTTTTTACTAATTAGAACATTCTGCCCTCTTGGGGCAGAATGCTCTAATAGCCTTAGAGCGCTCCGTAGTGGGCTCTACCGGCCATTTAAGGCCTGCTCCCTTGTTAAACCACTGGAGCGGGCCTTTAGTGGCGGGTAGAGCCCGCTGTGGCGGGCTCTAAGGCTATAATAGAAAATAGCGTATGTTCAAATTAAAGGAAATTTAATTCTAATCGACAGACAGACTGCCCAAAAAGATATTAATAAAACTGAAAGGCACATTAGGTTGAAAAATACAAGCAATTTTATTTCAAACATCAGCACCGTGCTGAAACATAAAGCTGGGCACCCGTCTATATAAAAGTTATGCTCCTGGCGGCCCACAAGAAAGCTGGTGACGTGCTGCAACATAAATCGCGGCGTCCGCGTACAAAAAAGCTATGTGCGCGGTGGCACGTGAAGCGGGCGCTGTGATGAATGATTAGCAGGAAATAATACAAGTAGTCCCTAAAGGAATACATAACCACCTACAGCATAAGTAAACTGTAGTTGGCTGGTGCTCCTCGGCATGAAACTGAAATGATGTATCAGGAGCACCAACCAATAAGGAGCCAGGAAAAAAGAGCAATGCAGGAGTGAATCAATGGCAAGCAGCAGGCAGCATTCCACTCCATACAGTGATTACAGCAGGTCGTCCAGACAGCGAATGCTCGCTGCCTAGGCTCCACATAAAAAGGAGTGCATGGAACATTTGGGAACAGGCCTGAGATATCCCAAAGGCCAGAAATTTTATCCCAAAAAAAATCCACGGGGGGCCAATAACTACCACATCAAACACTTCAACCAGAATGCTGAGACACAGCCACCGACAATTCCGCACTGCAAAAACTGTCCATTGTTTTGTAGTGCGTTGCAGTTTTGCTCTCAACGCGTGCCCCACCTGGTGACGAGAGCCCTCACAGACAATCTCAATAGTTTCCCTATACACAGCAATTTTGTGTCTTTTGCTAGACCTTCTTTATTATCAAAACAATCACATATTCATTCTTCACCCCATGGGGCAAGTTTCTAACTGCTAACGAATAGAGAATTATATAATTTCAGGCAAAGCCGAAAGCACTAGAGAAAGCAGGTTTTTACATTTTATGCAAAATAGTATGCCAAGACAAGGTGTATGTTCAAGTGTTTTCATCCAATCAGCGCGCCAAGTGTATCAATTTTACAGTTTGTCTTCTAGTTCTGATTGTGTCAGCGTGCTGCTGATTGAAACACATCTGAGGGAGCAGACGATGCTTTCACTCGTGCAGGCAGTGTTTTATTAGCACGCTTTGCAGATTTCTGCAAGGATATAAACATAGCAAGCCTCTCCTCGCAGCCTTTAGTACCTCAGATTTAAAACCCTGAAGAGTTCATATTTTACACCTACTGTTCCAGTGTTTTTTAAGATAGCCGCATAAAATAATAAATCATATTTATGCCGCTCTTCTATCTCAAGTACCTAAATGAGGCTTCATATTCGCTAAACATTAAACCATTTCACGCTTAAATTAAAGTGCCGTCTAAATCATCCAAATTGTCAGAAGTAAAATCTTTGTTACTTTAAGTATTTGGTACAAAAAATGTTTGCCAAAGGGTGCATGCAGAGTTCACATTTACCCTCTCGCAGTTTGTTTTTTGCAAAGTGCTTACAATGGAAAAGACCATTAGCTGATAAAGCAACGCAGGACTTGTGGGTCTTAATATAGATTTATTTAGTGAGAAATCACAATTCAAAAATAATCTCATCAAACCAGCCTGCAGTGCTGAAAATCAGTCTCCACTGATGTCGAACAGATATTTTTAGAAAAAAGAGAGACAAATGTTGGATGCTATATTCCCTTGCCTCTCGCTCTTCCAAAGACTGTTCGGTGTGATGTATTGTCTTTGGTGTGATGTATCTTTGAATGTCGTATCACATATAGCACAAATGTATTGATTGCAAGACACTGCAGTTATTGATTTTTGGGTTACACAACGAAAAAGATGCTATGAAGAGAGGGGCAGACGTTTAAGTTCCAAGGATACATCTGGGTTGCACTGCACACATCATACATTTGGGGGTAGGTGGGGTAATGCATCTCGGTGTTTTAGTGTTTGGGCAAGAGGGATGGTTTTATTTTATTTTTTTAGTTTCTAAGCTGGAATGATAGGCCTTGTCATGATGCCACTTGAGGGCGGTTCATGACTTCCATTGGGGGCTGGTCCAACATTTTCATTCTTGCCTAGCGTAGGACCAGTCGCCCCTCAATGCATAAACCCGAAATTGAGAATAGGCTAAAATGGCCTTTTTGGGAATCAAACATGTGATCTGCAGATCAAACATGTTAGCAGTAAGCACATACGTTGCTGAAACATCATGTTGGCTTATAATGCCTGGCCTGTGGGAGGTTGTGATGATCATCTCTGAGTCCACTTCAGGAGCGTTTTCAGGCACTTTTTCTTCAGCACTTCCATCTGATAGGATTTCTTATTGCTGAGGTGGAGCCTATTTGAGCTGCATCAGAGACGTTGTGAGCCATGCTTGGTGGTTTAAATTGGGAGACATCAGGGATTCAGAAGCTGCCTGGCAGGTGAAGGCTTCCTTAAGTCTAGTGGTTTGGGTGATGTGATCTGAATTTGATTCAAAGTTCTTCTTGGTCATGTGTTTGGCTGAGTATGGTCCATCCAAGATCGCAGCCAGATGTTTCAAGCAGCTGTTAGACCTGTTAGCCTTAGGGTGGTCTTCCTCCCAAATGTTTTGCTTTCCTCTTCAATTTTTGCTGATCTGGTTTTTGCTGGCCTTAGGACTCTGCGCACTTTACCACTGCTAACCAGTGCTAAATTGCACGAGCTCCATCATTAAAACATGGCAGCATTGGCTCATCCCCAATTGGCATATTTACTTATAAGTCCCTAGTAAAGTGGTACTACATATAACCAGGGCCTGTAAATTAAGTGTGACTAGTGGGCCTGCAGCACTAATTGTGCCACCCACTCAAATAGGCCTATAAACATGTCTCAGACCTGCTATTACAGCCTGTATGTGTGCACTTGTAAACTGCCATCTTGACCTGGCAAAGTAAAACTTTTGCGAGGCCCAAACCTATTTTTTAATACATAGGTCACCCCTAGTGTAGGCCCTGGACAGCCAAGAGGGCAGGGTGCAAGGTATTTAAAAAAGCAGGACATGTACCTTTAAGTTTTATATGTCCTGGTAGTGAAAAATTCTTAAATTCATTGTTTACTACTGCAAGGCATACCTCTCCCATTTGGTAACATTTTTGTTACCTTACTGCATTTTATAAGTGTAATTTCCAAATAGGAAAAGGTAACCATTTCATGTTCAGTGTCTCTGGAACTCTAATTTAGTATACTAACTTATGGTGAAGTCGGATTTTAAATTACAATTTTGAAAATGCAACTTTTAAAAAGCTGTCATTTTTCTACCTTAGTGTCTGTAGCCTACCTCTGGTCAAATGACTGGGGGTAGCTAATAGTCGGGCTTTGTGTATTCCTCCTAGACAGCCACACAAAATATGAAGCTTAGCTGTGTCTGGATGGACCATCACTGGCTGGATGGGAGGGAGGAGCTGAACGCAGCCCCACTTACACCTGAATAGGCTGTGTCTCCAAACAAACGGCTGCATACCCTCTGTAGCTAGTCTGGGGCCAGAACAGGGAAGGCTGGATGCCTGGGGACTATAAAGGTAAACCTCTAGAAGCTTCTCCCCCACTTCAAATGCACAACTGGATATAAAGACTTGACCTCAGACACCAACTCTTCAGTACACTTCTGAACCTGTGGATACTCTGCCAGGAAGGACTGTTGAATTGCTGAAGGACTGTCACCCTGCCAGACTGCTGCTCTGCTGGACTCCTGACTTGCTAAGCTGCTGTGCTGACCTGCTGCCTACTGCCCTCCTGGCTGGGTGAGAAGGACTGGACCAGCATTTCCTGAACCAGAACTCCCAATTGACTCCAAGGGCTATTTGACTGGCCTTCTGACTTAAGCTTCAGGGACAAAAAGCTCCAACAACCCTGCTTGTGCACCTGGACTGTGCCATCTGAAAGTCTACACTGGCAAGTTGTGCGACCCCAGTCCTGGACCCTTGGAAGTGGGCCTAAGGTGCTCTTCCAGCCTCTTTGGATCCAGTGGAATCAACGAATCTCCTCTGCTACGTGGTGCAACCCTGAGCAGAACTGATGCATCACTCTTGTTGGGTGGATCGGAACTGCTGCAAAGATCTGCATCGCAACTGCAGTGGCACAACGCATCATCGGCGCAGGCCCTCACATCTCTAATTGACTGCAGCCTCAACGACAACAACATAACTCCTCGAGACCAATGCATCACCCCGACTGCCCGACGCATCCTCACATCTGGACTTCGCAACGCAAACACTTGTCGATGGGATCTCCGATGATGATGGCGCATGACCTCGCACCACAGCTTTGCAGCATCTCGGAACCGATGCATCGCTTCGGCTGTGAGATGCATCTTCAATGCTAATCCTTACAACACTCCGCAAACCAAGATTTAAGGTACTCTGTTCAGTGGGCCTAACTGGTTCCCTGTAGCCGGCCCACACTCCATCACAGTCGGCCTGAACTTGTGACTTTGTCCCAGCCCCGCACGACCAGATATCCACAGTTGGTGTGTTACGCCTTTTGGCATTATACTTTACTCAACTCATTAAAATTGAATTTCTCTGGCTCTACTGATTGAATATTTTTCATTTTGGTCTTGTTCTATTTATTAAAAACGACTCTAGCCTTCTACATCTGTTGTGGGATCCTTTTGTTGTGTGTTTCCACTGTATTATAGCTTTACAGCCAGCCGTGGAGGGCCATACCGGCCATTAAAGGCCCAAGCCAAAGGCGAGGGCCTTTAACAAGAGAGTGGGCAGTTAATGTCCGGTATAGCCCAGCTACGGCAAGCTATATAAAGGTATTGGAGCATTCCGCTACATCAGGGCAGAATGTTCTAATTAGTAAACCAAAGGCCTCATGGAGCCTGAGGGGGTTGAATTCACCTCGGACTCCGTGAGGCCTTTCACTCACAGCTGTTGCTGTGAATGTTCTACAACTAACAGCTGTGTGGCAGGGCCATAGCTGTTAGCTTTTGAACATTCACAGCAAGAGCTGTGAAAGGGGCTGAAGTCAGCCCCTGGTTCACCTCAGCTTGGCTGAACTGCTTTTAGTACTTCAGCCAAGCCAGGGAGACCTACGAGCTGAGCAGCATTCACCCCCTGCCTTCTTCTGAAGCTCTAGTGATACTGAGCTACACAAGGAGGGAAGGGTGAAGGCTGTATGTGTCCTTGCACCACATCTGCTTTTCACTTTTCTCTGACAAACTAATATATTTTCGAGAGTCAGGGAAAAGAAAAAGGCAGAGACTGTGCATTAGGACTTATGCAGTGGGGGCTGCTCCAATAATGGGGAGGTGGGGCAAAACGAACACGGGGGGGACGGGAGTGAAGGGAAATTTTGTTTTAAAAATACACTAACCTGCTCCTGTACGACGCTGGTCACGCTGCCGAGGCTCCCAGCGGGCTATCACAGCGCTGCTCTCATGCTGGTATTAGTAGCATGAGAGCAGCGCTGTGATTGGCCTGAGCGGGCTGACTTGATGCTCGCTCAGGCCCAGGGAGCCTGGGGCTTTTCTCCAACCCGGCTGTTGCAATGCAGCTGGGTTGAAGAAACATAAGCGTGCATGCATTTATGGCCGGCATAGGATGGCTGGCCAAACGTACATGCACACTTACAAGTGCCCAACTCTCCTCCCTAAAGCGTGACTCTCGGCAGGATACTTTACCCATTGCCTCTGAATTAAGTCTGACTGCTCTGTGCCAAGCTGCCCAAGGGTTGAGCACAGGTTAATTTATTGTATGCTTGTGACTTCACCCTGAGAGGAATTGTGATCGTTGTTTGAGAAGTGTTTCAGCCCTCCTCAACCAGTAACCCTATTCCTTACAAGCCCCAAGGTAGTGCCGTTCACTGGCATTAGCTAATTTAAAGGGGAGTTCCTTGTGCCGAAACGTGATGTTTGTTAGGGAACATACTTTGTGGTTGATGTTTGAAGGGTACCAATGATGAGCATGTAGCCTCACCATGCAGATAATGAGCCTTACGTCGTTGTGTTGGATGTTAATTGACAAAAATAAAAACAATAAAAGCAATGCAGCCATATTGCATTCCTCCATGTATAATGAAAATCTTTGGTCATATTGTATATGCAATTAAATGAGACGAGGACAGCAAAAGAGGATTTCCAGTTGCAGTGGCTATCACTCACTTGCTCACACAACACCTGTCACTAGGTAAAGCAAGGTAATACGATGTGCAAGAGAAATCGCTAGCTTAAGTTCTTGTAAACAGCCACTCAAATTGTAAGTTACATCACTTTTTTTCTGAACAGTTTTTAAATAAAAAAATGTGTGCCATCATCTTAACAAATCGAGCAACATAATTGGTGAAGACCAACAAAGCTGGTGATTCATTTAAATTCGAATTTCTGCACTTGTAGGCCCAGTATTTTAGTAATCGGAGATTATATGATCACTGCTAATTTTGCTATAAGAATGTTTAGACCCATTTTGCTTGATTGAGCATGCTTTTGTGTGTTATTCTGGAACTCTGACTGTATTAGCAGATTTTTAGATGAAAAACTGATTTTATTTTGGCATAATTTTGTTTGGATTGTATTAGCTCTGTATGCTAATAAACAAATTTGAAACCAATTACTAAAGACTTCACTGACATATGGAAAGCATGCTCAACAGCTTTGGGAATTTCCTCCTTGTATCAATGAACAACACGAAGCGAGTCATTTTAGTCGTGACCTTTTATTAAATGTCTTAAATAAAACAAGTAAACCCCATGAAGCCAATTTAACATGTTTTCCCAGAGGTGTGATACACGTTTATAAATAGTGTATGAATTAAATTTCCTTTGGCTTAAGGGCTGTCTGTAACATTCTGCTGCTAAACACAACATATAAAATAGGGCAGGTTTACTGTATTTCAGCAAGAAATCAACTCCTGCTACTGCCTTCTGAACAGTGGTGTAGCTAGACCTTTGGCCCCGGCGGCCTGCATGGCATGTAAGAGCGGGGAGGGGGTTTTCGCTGGCAGATTCCCGCGATGGACGCAGGTAAGAGCGGGGGATGGGGAGGGGCTGGTGAATACCACGCGTCTACCGCCCGGTGACAGGCGCAGGTACGAGCGGGGGGAGGCCGCTGCCCCCAAAACTCGTGTCGCATGGGGCCGCCCACCCCCCCCCCCCCACCCCCTCTCCCCCTCTCCTTGCTATCCCACTGCTTCTGAATTAGCAGGATTATTGCTAAAAAAAAACAAGGTGCTTAAATCCAGTTCTATATGCTGGGCCCACCTATGAGTTCATACAAGTTTCTAATACATGTTTACGTGCAACATTTCCACCCCTTTTTGCCACGATTGCCAAAGTATATTTAGTTGATATCTACAATTCAATCTTCTTACGAGTAGAATTAATAATTCTCGATTGTTCAGTAATCAGTTCATGTACCTGAGGGTCAAGAAGACAATTTCATAGAGACCGATGGACCGTCATTGGGCATCTGGGATCTGGAGCAGCATCTCGAGTTCTGTCCAGTCTTTTTTTTTCTTGAATAGAGAGCAGCCAACAAGAAAGGGGAGGTTTGTGTGCCCATCCACATTGCCTTGTGTTAATAAGGGCTACATTTTGTCTCTTCTCCTGTTTAATATACAGTACCTAAATTGATCTTGGTACTGAAAGTGTGACATAGGTTATTCCCTTAATAATAGTTAGGGTTTATAATAGCTATATTCCATTTATATCAGCCTTAAAATATTAATATAAACCCTTGGATTATTAGTAAGTTTTTAGGATCTCGTTGAGAAATGATCCCCAAGAGACCAGTGGCTGCTGTGCAAAACAAATCTAATTGTAGCATGATTTTCTTCTTACAGGTGGTAAATTAATCACAAGTTTAATTTGGCCAAAATTATCTGGGTACTTCAGCTGACACATATTTTTGCCCGTTTACAGATTTTGCATAGGGCTTTCTCAAGACAGAAAACATATGGTTATTTTCATTATTACAATATTTCTTAAAATTCTCATACTGTGAAATTTGGCTTATACATTGTAGGGTTTATTCACAAGTGTTACATGTGGCACAGCAAACCGTGACACTGCACATTCTATAAATAGAAAAAATATTAATCAAGCCAGTGGTGGGAAAGATGCACTTTTCCTTTGTTCAAACAGTCCTAAATCAAATATAGGCAGATTACAATGTACGAACCATGTTTCTCCTAGACTTGCTCATGTACTGGAATTCCCAATAAATAAAAGTACCACCTTGACCATACGAAAGTAGGTAAATCGGGGATTTTCATGGATACTCTTCACCTTAAAGCAGTGGAATGTCAGTTCATGATTCACTTATTTAAGATGATTTAAAGGGAGCAAATACTTTATTACTATTTTCTTTTGCCTTCTATAAGAACCCATTTTTTCTACACTCCATCAACTCACACCCACACACCAATTTGCATACTTACTTCAGTCTGTTTTGGCACTAGAAGTATGTACACAAAACAGATGTGAAAAATCTTTGAGAAGATTTGTGAATAGCCACAAGTGTTTGATTTCTGCCTGGCCACCACTTTTCCATTGGCCATCCCTTACCCCTCCCAAGGGAACTCTCCCTATTCCTAACATTACAGCAGCAGAAAGTCTGCCATACAAATGAATTGTTTGCATTTAGAAATTGAACTTCCTGGTGTTATCCACAAATTTGCATTTACTTCCATAAATTCAACTTTCTGTGGGCCCAATTTCAATTTAGTTGAGTAAAAGGATTTGTAACTGAGACCACAACAGTTCAATGGCTAGCAACCTCTACTATTTCCCTTGGTGCATTAAATATTTTGGCTGGAGAGAAGATCATTGGTAGCTGCAGGATTCAGTTCTTACAATCAGGACCGGAGGGAGAAGTCATTCTCATTTAGTATTCTGAATATCCCAGCATCCTATTCTTACATCATTTTCAGTGGCATCACTACGATGTGTGCCCTTTCTTTTTGTTGCACTTCCATGTCCTACCCACTTTGAATTTAATAGCTGAAGAATGTAGGCTGTCGAGGAAGTCGGTGGGATGCGGGTACATGGAAAGGTGTGATCAGTCGTCTATGTATGTAGATCTTTACAGCACAAACCTACCAAAAAAGCAACAGAGCTGTAAAATAGTGTTGGGGCAATAGTATTGGGGCATGCAAGTAGAGGACATAGGTGAGTGAAGTGTGAACAATGGGAAACAATACAGAAGAAGGGTTTAGAAGAGTGGAAGACCGAAGCGGAGGATGACACAGGAGGCACAGTACCACATATGGGGATGAGGGATGACAACAAAAGACTGGCAGCAGGTAAGCAGCCATCAGGTGGATGTGATGGGATAGCAAACGTTGGCTAGGGTAAAGTGAGCCCTGGATGCCATAATATAGCAGGGGTGTGATGCAGGGAGTTGGATTGTGCCACAGCATAGTATAACAAGTAGGTAGCAGTATATCAAGACTGGAAGGCGAGCAACAACGGAATGGGATATGAGGTTTCAATGACTAGGGAGTAAAGTAGGGGTAAAGGAAAGAGGCAGAGGTATTTCTATCTTCAGGAGACATGGATTGGCAGCATGGGGAGTCAAGACCGTGCTACGGTACAAGGCCTGATGGATTCAGTGGGCACTTTCCCAAAACACCCAGTTACTGAAAGGTTGTGCAGAAATAAGTTGTTGCTTGAAGAGTTGACCTTTTCTAAACTGAAGGAGGGGTGATGCTTGGCAGATTTAAACTTTGGTTTAATTCCACATACTTGGAGCGCAACTTGAGAGGTTCTGGTATCAGGTCCTCTGCTCCCTCCACATCCTGATGCCTAGTTTAACAATGCCATTGATGAATGCCAGTATTTTGGCACACCTGAAAGATCTCTCTTGGTCCCCCAGGACTCAAGGTAGTAGCCAAGAGAGTGGAAAAAATGGTTAGGGATCTCAAGAGTCAACCCCTGAGCTACAGTACAGGTAGGTTCAGTATAGAGACATGCAACAGACCTGCCAGAGACTCAACCGGGTATTTGTAGATGAGGCTCTCCTTGTTGGTCTCCCTATATCATGCGCACACACAATCTTGTATCTACAGTTCTTTACTCAACATCATCATAGTCACTACATATGGGAAAAATTAATTGTGATAATTTTGAGGGCATTAGCACAGGCATCAACTACGAACCTGGACCAACGCCACCTCCGGCCCCGATATCGCCACTGCCATCCCCGACGGCTACAAGATCCAGAGAAAGGACCGCCCCCACCGCCCAGGAGGAGGACTCGCCAACGCTCACAAGACATCCCTCCGCCTCTCCACGTCAAGCACGAGCGACCCCCACTCCAACACAGAGCACCTCAACTTCCAGATCCAGACCGGTGATGGAGCAGGAACTCACAATGAGACTTGCTCGTAAGCAATCTTCTCACAGTATTAATTTATTAAACTTTGTAATGTCTGTACTAACAAATGCACACACGAATACAAGTAGAAGGAAGCTTGCCTATGTGTTTAAACTAACAAATAACGCTTGTCTAAATCCAAAATGGCCGCTAAAGCGCGGGAACCTTATTGCGCATGCGTCAACCATATCACATGGTGTGAAGTCTTTCTTTGCTTGGAGGGAAATCCTTGCTTCTGCGCAGTGTGTATTAAAATGGCTGCTTAATGTTTTCACGTGCTACAGCTTGCTCATATGCTGCAATTAAAACTGTGGTATTTTAATGCTATTAATGCGGGACAGATTTATAACTAAATGGGAATAGAGTAGACATAGTGGGTATACAGTGAAACAATTTATTTTATGATTTTAATATTTTCTTCTTTGACTTTTATTAGTTCGTAAATGGGCCTGGGGTTGGTTGAACTGCAGCTCGAGAGACATTGGTTCTGCACATGCGCCCTGCAAGGCGACCCAGAGGAAACGATGAAGTCAACTTGGACGTCGTCCAAGGCCGTGACCTGGTGGCCAACACTATTGTACCCGCGATGTTCCTACCGAAAGAAACAATTTATATAAACATTGTAATAAACTTTGTCGTGAGACGGGTGGGAAATAAAGCAAATGTATTAATTGTGAGGGGCGGTATTTTAAAACATTAGGCTTAAAGAAATTGAACTAAAATTGACATGGTCGGAGGATCAACCCCCTGTCCCCGTCCAATCAGAAGTAGTGGGCCCATAATTTTGCAACATTAAGGGGAGGTACATGGGCATAAGAGGGTATAATAGATATAGAATTAGCTAATTAGTTAGATCAGGCTTTGGTGCTCGACGAGCTGATTGATTGCAGGCTGAACCACTGTTCAGAGAGGTCCTGAGGTGGGGGCGGTGGATTCCATCAGAAGGAGGACACAGGAGAAATCGAGGAGAAGCGAAGTATCAGAGAGGGGAACGACGCAGGCGTCGTTGATAGAGAGGTCACCTGCCCTGTCCTGAACCTGGTCCGGAGGTCTTTGCTCTTCATCCTTCCTGGAACCTATCTTTCCAACTCCTTGGCCAAGGGGTTTGGTTCTCGCACCTTTAGGTAAATATAAATGCAACCTTTAGCTGTGCTGCTGTCTCTATCTTCTTCTTTCTGGGGAACCGTCATTGATCGATAATTGATTATTAATATGCTTCATCCTTGATATACGATTAAGTATCATGTGGTTCTGTTCTTTACTCTGCTAAAACTTTAGATAAACATTTTAAAACTTCTTGACTCAGTGATTATTTTAGAATTATGAATTGTAATGAATGTCCCTCATTTTAAACTTCCCAATTATCAAAGGGTCCATTGGTAAGTCATTACTCTTCAATCAGAAAAGTAATTGGTTGCAGGGATTTTGATAAAGAGTACAACTGACCCACCAGCGGAAATTGCTAGCGTAGTATGAATGTATGGGCCCAGGTGAGTATTCTGTGTATGAATGCTTGTTGCTAGTAACCCGCTGGATCAGTTTTCTGGTTATCAGAGGATGGTTGTACTTTGTTAATTGGGTAATGAGAATATTATTTTTATATAAACTAACATCCGTTTGTTCAAAGTTTGTTTTATGTTGTCCAGAATTCCCCGGGGAAAATTGAATAGCGGATGGTAAGTGGAAGCCATAGTGCAGTGAGGTTATCTGTCAGGCAGAAATAGTACTGAAAAGTTAAGTAGGGCTATCAGTACTTGTTAGGGACTCTATGCGTGTGAGTAATAGCAAAGGAATACGCTGGTAAAAATTTGATGTTATATCACCTAGAAAGGGTAACATTGAAGAAATAGCAGGTATTTCGGAAGCTTATGTGGAGAGTAAACGGAAGGGTTTTACTCGTAGTGTATGTTTAGTAAATGGAAAGGTTTTACTAAGTGTGAGAGAAACTATCTTTTCCAATTTAGAGAAACTGGCACGATAGCAAATGTTTTATGTTGTTACTGCATTTTAATAACAATCGTAGAGAAAATAAAATTTTGCCTACGATTTTGTAAAGGGAGGGTCAGCTGCCGGAGAGGAAGCTGACGTCACAAACGCCACGCTGGGATTGGTTGAAACAGCGGGCGTGGAATGACTCTTGTAAAGGAGGGGTCAGTAGTCAGGAGTAGTACTGACGTCACAGGTGTCGCGCTGGGATTGGTTGAAACAGCGAGGGACAGAAAAGCGCAGATTGTAAAGGAGGGGTCGTCAGAATAGACGTCACTGAAAAGCCGCGATAGGATTGGTTCAGAGACATATGTTAGCTGGAATTTAATTGGTTGTCAGCATAGAAGTCAAAATCCTAGTGGATAGTGGAGATTATATGTAGAAACGAGATCCGACTTTAACAGGAACTCGTCCGGATAGGAGATTCCTAGGTTTTGCAGAATGTAATTTTATACACAGAGATTTACCCAAAATGTACGGAGAGAAGAGAAAAATGTCATTTCTACAAAAAGTTAAGAATTATTTTAAGAAGGATAAACCCATCAAAACTAGAGAAGGAATTATCATTCCACCAGCTAAAACACCCGCTTCATTCATGATGATGGAGAGAGGTTATCATACTTGTGTATGGTTAGAGAATTGGATAGAATATACCAAAAATGATGGAATATTAGCATTCCCCGAGAATGGTACTTTCAATGGGAGAATTCTTCAGAATTTGAGATTAAGGATGAATGACTTGGAGCCCAGACCAAGATTAACTCAATATGAAGCCTTAGAAGAGTGGGAAACTGAGGCATAAGAACGTGATCGATCCAGAAGTAGTAGGGGGTTATCGGGGATTTTTCCCTAGATATCAAAATGAGTCAAGGGATGGTCAGATGAAACAATGGAGAAGAGCGATGCTTACAGAGGGTCTGTATCCAATATTAATGGCAGAAGAATCATTAGGGAGCAAATGCACCAAAAAGACAAAACATTTGACTGGATTTGGAGATTGCGAAGATGAGTTTATGGAAGAAATATTAAAGAACCCGCCACCATATCAGGAAGGGGCAAGTGGATGCACCCCAAGCGCACCACTGTTAAGAACACCATTGGTACCGCAAGTATTGCATAATCCCCCAGTTAATAGGATACTTCAGGATAAGGAAAAGGAAGCAATAGATAAAAACAGAGCAGAATTAATACAGAAAGTAACACAATTGAGTGTTCATCCTGATTCCCTGACCATACCTCTAACAATTGGTCCGGTGGTTCCCTTATATGGTGACAAAGTAAGTTATCCGAAACCATTGGCGATGCCCACACCTGTAGAAATCCCAAAACAAGAACCTGTAATAATTGATGATCAATTCAGTGATTGTGAATCTATGATATCCTTAATGGATTTACCTATTCGAGGATCTATAAATAGTACTCCGAGAAGAATAACACCTGGTTGCTCCAAAGATGTAAATATAGTAACCTCATCGGGAACCAAAAGTGCCACAGTAGTAACGCCAGAAGATTTAGAAAGGTGGGCACAAGGATCAGACAAACAGAGTTCACCCCCAAAGATCATGGATATCTACAAATTAAAAGTCGAGTTAGAAGAAATGATAGCAGGAAATGTAGGGGTAGATCGTTTAAATACTTACGATGAAGAAGAACTATTGTTTGTATGCAGAAGTATCACAAGAAATGTAAAGATATTCCATGAGAAATTATCAGATTTGGCTCTTCAGATGGGAATTGAAATAGGAAAGTCAAAAGTATTACAAAAACCCTATAGAGCAGATTTTTCTGACAAAGACTTAGAAAACATGAATGCCTCTGGAAGAAAACTACAAGTGAAAGAATGAATGTCAGTTTTGCAGAAATGGGGAGATTTAGATAAATGGAAAGTTAGATGAACAAAGAAAAAGGAAGCGGCCTGATACAGTAGGACAACTTCAGAATATGTATTAAAGGAAACAGGGAAAGCAGATCAGATGTACCCGATGCAAGAAGTACCTGGAGGAGGTTATGTTCATGTCCCATGGAGTAGACAGGATATTTTGTCATTTACGAATGATTTTCCAAAGTTGAGAGAGAAGCAAATTGAATGGTACCAGGAGGTTGAGAGGTTTGTAAAAGTGTCAAAGGTATTGTTGAAGGACTTGGATGGGTTGTTCGACATAGTGGTACCTGCCGATTTGTGGACAGATTGTAAAATTACAGTTGATTGGCCGAGTGAAGAGTATCCTAGAGATCCAAAGACAGGTGCTCCATCAAATGATGTAATGAAAAAGTATCAGCAGGTAATAACTTACCTGAAAGGGAAAATACCACCGAAAGAAACAGATTGGGTGAAAATAGACAGAACTACCCAAGAAGCCAATGAATCGGTACATGCCTACTATGAACGTCTATTACAGGTATTCAAACAGTATAGTGGATTTGAGGATATTGGAGATAAAAACATGAGTCAGTTTGTCTACTGATTTGTTTATGGTTTAAAGCCAGAGATTTGTCAGATGATTAAGCAGCACATGTTGTGTTGGCAAGGGAAACCCATTGACGAAATTTTGAAATATGCAAAATATTGTGGAGATGATATTGAGGATAGGCACAAGAAACTGCAAGAGAAAGTGATGTGGGCTCAGGTGAAAATGGCTGAGCGACAGGGAATTAATTTGGATAATCCAAATGATAATCAGGGAAAAGATTCTGGAACGAATGGTGACACAGGAAATGGTGGTAAAGTGAGAGGACGAATGAGCAGAGAAGAGGCTAAAAAGAAATTTCCTTGTCATGGATGCGGAAAGTTGGGGCATTGGAAGAACGAATGTAAGAAGATTCAAAATAATAATGGCCCAAATCATAATTTAAATCCACAGACGCAGAATGACTCACAGCAGGGTGTAAATCCTCAGAGTCAGTTGTCACCTGCACCTATACAGGGTAATGTAAGCAGAGCAAAGCACGGTACAGACGTCGGATATCAAGGAGGAAGTGGTAAGAATAACTATGTAACCTCACAATTTCTTTTACAGGATGACTTTTGTCAATATAATCAATGACGGTGCCTAGGAGAGGGGGAGAAGGATTGCGTACTTGGCGCATCCTTGCCGGTAGATCAGTCAGGTCCATATGTTGAAGGGAAAGTAAGAGGTAATGATATTACTTTCCTTTTGGACACTGGTGCTACCAGGTCTACTGTGAGAACAGCAGACATCCCAGACCTTCCTCTCTCTGGAGAAGCTATCCAAGTTGTGGGTGTAGCCAATCGTAAAATTAGAACACCTCTTACCGAACCAATGGAAGTAAAAATTGGACATTTTAGAGAAATGCATCAGTTTGTAGTGTGTGATTCCAGTCCAGTAAACTTACTGGGCCGAGATTTGTTGTGTAAAATGAATTGCACAATTTTCTGCACACCGGATGGTGTGGCAGTTCAGACCCCGGATGAAGACCATGTATATAAATTTATGATTGCAAAACAAGGTACAGAAGTAGATGAGATGTTCTCTTTGATAACAAAAGACGAATTACCTGAAGAATTAAGGACTACAGAGAATTCCAGGGTATGGGATTTCACAGGAAAAGAAGTATGACTTATGGCCAAAATAGGCCCAGTGAAAATCATTGTAAAAGAAGGTGCAATTTTTCCCAATACCAGACAGTACAAAATGAGTGCAGAAGTAAAAGCAGGAGTTATCGAGGAAATTAACAGAATGGTAAAACAAGGCATATTAAAAGAAGTGATGAGTAGCCCTTGTAATTCACCAATAATGGGTTTGAAGAAACCTAGTTGAAAGTATAGGATTGTTCAGGATTTACGCAAAATAAATAAGATTGTGGAACCTTGTTGTCCTATAGTGCCAAATCCTGCAGTAATCCTATACCAGATTCCTTGGAGTGCAGGATGGTTTACTGTGATTGATTTATGCCAAGCATTCTTTTCCATACCATTGCACCTAGATAGCCAGTATCTTTTTTCATTCAAATTTGAGAACAGAGTCTATGTATGGAATCGCGTTCCTCAGGGGTACACGGAAAGTCCTTCCATCTTTAATCAGATATTGAAAAAGTGCTTAGAGAAGCTAGTGATGCCAGGAAGTTCAGTCTTAGTGAAGTATATAGATGATCTGCTAGTGGCATCTAACACTAGAGAGGACTGTGTTGTCGACTCCATTGCACTATTAAATCACTTGGCTGAAGAAGGGCATAAAGTGTCACCTGAAAAATTACAGTTTTGTACAACAGCAGTTAAGTATCTAGGACACCTAATTGAGAGGGGAAAAAGAAAGATAGCCTCTGAAAGAGTGAAATTAATCAAGAGAATGCAAATGCCTGTAACCCAAAGAGAAGTGAGGATGTTCCTTGGAATAGTGGGTTATTGTCGACAATGGATAGTAGGGTTTTCTCTGCTAGCAAAGCCCTTAAATCAAATGACGAAAAAGAAGGCAAAGGATCCAGTTGAGTGGGATGATGAAAGCGTAGGAGCTTTTGTAAAATTGAGAAGTGCTTTATGTGAAGCGCCTGCCCTAGGCATGCCTGACTATACAAGAGGATTCGCACTATTCTGTCATGAAAGAGAAAATTGTGCACTTTCAGTCCTAACTCAGAGACATGGTTTAGACAGACGTCCTATAGCATATTTTTCTGCTACGTTGGATCCAGTGGCAGCAGCGTTGCCAGGCTGCTTAAAAGCAGTAGCTGCTACATGTTTGAGTATTGAACAAAGTGAATCAATTGTGATGGGACATCCTGTAAAAATGTTTGTCCCACACTCAGTTATGATTTTGTTGACAAGAACCCGAACTCAGCATCTTACTCCTAGTCGGCTGACTAAATATGAGAGAATAATCTTAGGCGCTGAAAATGTGACTATCGTCAGGTGCACAATAGTAAACCCTGCTACTTTACTACCAGATCCATATCATGAGGAGGTCAAAGATGATGAAGAGGAACATGATTGTTTACAAGTCACAGAATTGTGCACAAAACCACGTCCTGATATACAGGAACTGCCTCTCAGAGACCCAGACAGGGAGCTGTTTGTGGATGGCTCATGCCAAAGGCACGAAGATGGTAAACTAAGTGCAGCATATGCGGTATGTGAATTGACTGGAATAGTCGAAGCATCCTATTTACCAGGAGTCAAATCTGCACAAGTAGCTGAATTAATTGCTTTAATTAAAGCCTGCAAAATTGGGAGGAATCAGAAAGTAACTATATTTACAGATAGTCAATATGGTTACAGGGTTATGCATGATTTTGGCCAACTATGGATGCAGAGGGATTTCATGACTTCTTCAGGATCCCCTATTAAAAATGGACAGTTTGTAAAAGAACTGCTGGAAGCAATACAATCACCAAAAGAATTGGCTGTGGTGAAGTGTGCCGCACACCAGTCAGGAGATGACTGGGTGGTAGTCGGCAACAGATATGCAGATCTGGTGGCTCAACATTGTGCCAAAAATAGATTGTCAGTAAATAAAAGGGTTGAAAGAATGGGAATCAGCTGCCAACTTATGCTCTATGCACCACCTGAAACATGGAATGATGTGAAAAGACTGCAAGATGATGCTGACGAGAATGAAAGAGATGCATGGATTAAAATGGGATGTTCTCGAAGGGCAGACGACGATGTGTGGATTTATGCCGATGGCAGACCAGTCATCTCCGACTGTCTGATTTCACAAATGGCCAGAATGTATCATGGAGACACACACGTAGGGAGAGATGCTATGATTAGACTCTTCAGACAAAATTGGTACAATCCAAGGTTTAGGGCTGCAGCAGAGAATCTTTGCCAGAGATGTTTAACTTGCCAAATGAATAATCCAGGAAGAAAAACAGTAATTGGTTTTGGGAAAATTGGAAAGGCAGAGGGTCCATTTGTGAGATTGCAGCTTGATTTTATTCAATTACCACCATGTAGAGGACTGAAATATGTACTTGTCATAGTATATCTGTTTTCAAAGTGGGTGGAGGCTTACCCTACCAGAAGGAATGACAGTATTACAGTCGCAAAGTTATTGCTACGAGAACTCATTCCTAGGTTCGGTTTCCCAGTAACTTTGGAATCAGATAGAGGAAGTCACTTCAACAATGATGTAATAAGGATAATCTGTGAAGCATTCCAAATTAGCAAAAATTGCACTGTGCATATCGCCCAGAGGCTTCTGGAGTGGTTGAACAAATGAATGGCACAATAAAATCCAGACTGGCAAAAATGTGTGCATCAACATCGCTAGATTGGCCAGATGCATTGCCACTTGTTTTAATGGGACTCAGAAGCATTCCTGATAGAAATACCGGATTGAGTCCGCACAAAATAATCATGGGAAGAGCAATGAGACAAGCACATGTACCTACAAGTAAACTGCTGAATATAACTGATGATATTGTTCTGGATTATTGCAAAGGATTGGCTGACCTAGTGCGTTCTGTCTCTCACCAGGTTGGGGAAGACGCAGTTTCCAGGCAGCCTGAGCAAGAGCATGATCTGAATCCCGGAGACTGGGTGGTTGTGAAGCATCACACGAGAGAAACGTGTCTATCACCCAGGTGGGGCGAACCTTGTCAGGTTATACTAGTTACGAACACAGCAGTGAAATGTGCCGGATTGCCTAATTGGATTCATGTAAGCCACACCAAAAGGGTGCCAGAGCCTGAAGAACAAGATCCTCAGACAGCATCAATAACTGAGGAAGCTGAAGGTTGCCCAGCTGAAGAATCCCAGGTGAGAGATTTGAGAGAAGCTGAAGAACAACCGAGCACAAGTCAGGACTGGATACCAGTGGTTTAAATACCAAAAGTTTACAACAGAACAAGAAGCAGAGCAAAATTAGAAGAAATTAAAGAAGATCAGATAGGCGAAGAAGAAGCAGCTCAGGAAGAGAAAAATGAAACAATAAAAGGACCTGAGCAGGACCAGATAAGGAAAGGAAACTGGGCTCAAATCAACAACGAAGCAAGAAAATTTGAGCAGGGACAGACAGGCTTAGAAGAACGCGGTCAGGCTGCAGAAGTACAAAGTGCAGTAAGCCCTGATCAGGACCAGTTAGATTTAGGAAAATACATTCAAGAAGAAGATCACGAAAATATCAAGCATGAAGACGTAAATCCTGAACAAGATCAGCTACTAGAAACTCACATTGGAACAACTGAAGAAAAACCAATAAGACCTGAAAAAGAACAAATAGAAAAAGAAACTGAGAACGAAGAAAAACAAACTGTGCCACAACCTGAAAATAAAAGAACTTCTGAAAAAGAGATAAGAAGTGAAGAGACAGTGCAAACAAAGAAAACCAGAAAAGGTGATCATTGGCCTAGTGTCATTAAAAGAGTGAAATACCATATAGAAACCAGAAACAGAGATCCAGAGCAAGTAAATGAAGTGACAATCCTAACTGGACAAACAAGTGGAACTGAAAAACGAAAAAGCAAAAGACTGAAACTTGTGAACAACAAATTCAAAGGTCCTGATTGGACTTATATAATCCTTGAAGATTACGAAAGTTCAGAATCAAGTGAGAGTGGTGACGAAGGAACAAGTGCAGAACTGACTTATGAGAAAGAAATAAAACCACCTTGATAACGTAAAAAGACTTGAAATAAAGATAAGAAGAGAAATCTTCCTTGTCAAAAATGCCTGATGATAGAGTTTCTGGGAGACCGAAACAGAAATGTTGTAAAAGATGCTGTGCTATATGCATATGTAGTCTGGTAGTGGTGCTTGTAGTATGGTTAGTTGTGATCGTAGCAATTCCTTACCTTCTGATAATGGATAAAAAGATTAACAACGAAACGAAGGGAAGGATAGATAACTTGAATGGTAATAGAGTAGAACTAAAGGCAGAAGATGAACCAGAATTTCATCATGAAGTAACAGATAACGACACTAGTTTGAATGTTTTCACAAAATTATTGTTTCAATATGTAGATACCATGGAAGTTAGTAACTGTTACGTCTGTATGAAGTTACCCGAATCAGTAGCAGAAGGATTAACATATCATCATTTGCCATTAACTTATGGCATATCATGTAGTGTATTGACTAGTTTATTTTATAAAACAGGGAGACTTCAGTATTATTATTCAAATATAGATGTGATATTTTCTGAGGTTCCGATTCGAAAGAATATGAACCCCGTGCTTAGTAGTCAAGATGCACAGTTTATGGGAGAATTTTTCTTAACAATGAAATCAATAGATATAACACATGCACATAGAAGCAATCTAACATGTTCATTACATGAAGAAGAAAAGGTATTTTTGAATTTAGTAGAAAATAGAAGACAAGATTTCCAAAAGAAAGCATCTGAGCATAAGGCTCATCTGCCACCTTGGGCTGAGAAAGAAGGTAGTTACACACCTGGCAAGGCTAAAGCTGCTATGGCTCTGGATTTTGTAAAGACAGGGAAAATTTGTCTACATAGATTAAAGACTGATTATAACAATGTTTTCATCGGTACCAGTGAATGTGAACATAATTTCTTAATTCTTGGAGGTTGGGGTTTAAAAGGAGGAACAGATTCAGTTTTTCCTGGAATCTATTATGCGTGTGGGAATAAGGCTTACTTTAGGCTTCCTGCACGGTGGTATGGAAGTTGTTACTTTGGAATAGTATTTCCAAAAATATACCACGTAAAAAGAAACACTGGGAGCAATGAAAATAATAGTGAATTAACACGTAGTAAAAGAGCTAGTTTTTCTGAAATTGTAGGTGATATATTTGGTGCATTGATACCTTCAGTGGGAATAATTCTGAACTCAAGGAAAATATGTAAATTATCTACAGTGGTTGATCGTTTATCAACGGACACTGCTGGAGGATTTCTAATGATTAATGCGGAGATGGTTGCGATTAGATCTATGGTTATGCAAAATCGATTTGCTCTTGATATTATATTGGCAAAAGAGGGCGGAGTCTGTAAATTATTGAAGACGAAACACTGTTGCATGTACATTCCTGACAAAAGTGCAGAAATTGGAACATATATACAGAATATAACAAAACTTGAGAATGAACTAAAACCACTGGAAGTTGATAGTGTATGGGAAAGATTGACAAATAGTATTACGTCAATTGGTACCTGGTTTGCTAATGTAGGGAAAGGACTTATAGGTCAAATATTAGTACCCTTAGCAGGGATAGCAATAATAATATTGTCAATAATAATATGGTGCAAATGTTGTAGAAAGAATGAATTGTATAGTGTGACATGAAAAGGAAAGAAACGAAAGTTTGATGAAATTGAACTAGAAGATCTGAAAAGTGAATTATACAAGAAACTGAAAGGAGATGTGAAAAATAGAAAGTGTAAAAATGAAGCTGAGACAATTTTATGCTAAAAGTTGGCATCTGGTTGTGGGTAGTATTTTGATGGCTCAGAAACGCCATCAGAGAGGGGATTGATGGAGCAAGAACTCACAATGAGACTTGCTCGTAAGCAATCTTCTCACAGTATTAATTTATTAAACTTTGTAATGTCTGTACTAACAAATGCACACACGAATACAAGTAGAAGGAAGCTTGCCTATGTGTTTAAGCTAACAAATAACGCTTGTCTAAATCCAAAATGGCCGCTAAAGCGCGGGAACCTTATTGCGCATGCGTCAACCATATCACATGGTGTGACGTCTTTCTTTGCTTGGAGGGAAATCCTTGCTTCTGTGCAGTGTGTATTAAAATGGCTGCTTAATGTTTTCACGTGCTACAGCTTGCTCATATGCTGCAATTAAAACTGTGGTATTTTAATGCTATTAATGCGGGACAGATTTATAACTAAATGGGAATAGAGTAGACATAGTGGGTATACAGTGAAACAATTTATTTTATGATTTTAATATTTTCTTCTTTGACTTTTATTAGTTCGTAAATGGGCCTGGGGTTGGTTGAACTGCAGCTCGAGAGACATTGGTTCTGCACATGCGCCCTGCAAGGCGACCCAGAGGAAACGATGAAGTCAACTTGGACGTCGTCCAAGGCCGTGACCTGGTGGCCAACACTATTGTACCCGCGATGTTCCTACCGAAAGAAACAATTTATATAAACATTGTAATAAACTTTGTCGTGAGACGGGTGGGAAATAAAGCAAATGTATTAATTGTGAGGGGCGGTATTTTAAAACAATAGGCTTAAAGAAATTGAACTAAAATTGACATGGTGTGAGGATCAACCCCCTGTCCCCGTCCAATCAGAAGTAGTGGGCCCATAATTTTGCAACATTAAGGGGAGGTACATGGGCATAGGAGGGTATAATAGATATAGAATTAGCTAATTAGTTAGATCAGGCTTTGGTGCTCGACGAGCTGATCGATTGCAGGCTGAACCACTGTCCAGAGAGGTCCTGAGGTGGGGGCGGTGGATTCCATCAGAAGGAGGACACGGGAGAAATCGAAGAGAAGCGAAGTATCAGAGAGGGGAACGACGCAGGCGTCGTTGATAGAGAGGTCACCTGCCCTGTCCTGAACCTGGTCCGGAGGTCTTTGCTCTTCATCCTTCCTGGAACCTATCTTTCCAACTCCTTGGCCAAGGGGTTTGGTTCTCGCACCTTTAGGTAAATATAAATGCAACCTTTAGCTGTGCTGCTGTCTCTATCTTCTTCTTTCTGGGGAACCGTCATTGATCGATAATTGATTATTAATATGCTTCATCCTTGATATACGATTAAGCATCATGTGGTTCTGTACTTTACTCTGCTAAAACTTTAGATAAACATTTTAAAACTTCTTGACTCAGTGATTATTTTAGAATTATGAATTGTAATGAATGTCACTCATTTTAAACTTCCCAATTATCAAAGGGTCCATTGGTAAGTCATTACTCTTCAATCAGAAAAGTAATTGGTAGCAGAGATTTTGATAAAGAGTACAACTGACCCACCAGCGGAAATTGCTAGCGTAGTATGAATGTATGGGCCCAGGTGAGTATTCTGTGTATGAATGCTTGTTGCTAGTAACCCGGTGGATCTCCGGCCCCAGGACCACGCTAAGGGGCACCCTCATCCACAGACCGCCGGGCCCTCGCACCCAGTCCGCAACCTCCATAGCCGAGCTCGCCGCACCCCATGCAATCACCTCCACGGACTACATTCTACTCGGGGACCTGAACTTCCACCTCGACAACCGCACCGACCCCGACACCACCGCTCTCCTCGACAACCTCGCCAACCTCGGACTGAAGCAGCTGATCAACACGCCCACGCACAGAGCTGGACACACCCTCGACCCTATCTTTGCGGGAGGAACAAACATCAGGTTCAGCCACACCACCCAGCCTCTCTGGACTGACCACCACTGCGTCCATTTTACATTCAACACCACCACCGCACCAAAGCCCACCCCGCGACCGCCACAAAGAAACTGGAGCAAGGTCACAGAGGAACTCCTCATCACCACCCTCCTCCAAGACCCCCCCAGCACCACGATCGACACCAACTCCGCAGCCACAGAACTTCACCGCTGGATCTCCCGCTGCGCCGACAAACTCGCACCCCTCCGACACCCCGCCAAACAAAGCCCGCTGAAGGCCGCCTGGTTCACCACTGAACTACAGGAAGCCAGACGCTCTTGCAGACGCCTAGAGAAATCCTGGCGAAACCAGAAAATGACGGAAGCACGGAACAACCACAGGAGTGCCCTGAAGGAATATCACCAGCGCATAAGGGAAACCAAATGGACCTTCATAAGAGACAAAGTCCAGACCAACGCAACCAACGCCAAGGAACTGTTCAACGTCATACAGCAGTTCACAAAACCCCCCAGCGAAGCCACGGACATCACACCTTCCCAGCAACTCTGCGACAAGCTCAGCTCATATTTCCACCTGAAGATCAAGGCCCTCTACGACAATTTCAACAAACCAATGCCGGACAACACCGCCCCCCCCCCCCATGCTGCCGACAGGCCATCCATCATGACCTGGAACCCCGCTACCATCGAACACATCACAACTACCATGCAGAAAACCCACTCAGGAGCCCCCACGGACCCCTGCCCACCGCACATATTCCACAGGGCCGCTGTTGCCATCGCACCCGAACTGGGACGGACCATCAACGCCTCCTTCATGTCCGGCATCTTCCCAGACGACTGGAAACGGGCGGAGGTAAAACCGCTCCTCAAGAAACCCACGGCCGACCCAACGGACCTGAAAAACTACCAGCCCATCTCTCTCCTCCCCTTCACGGCCAAAGTCACCGAGAGACTCGTGAACGCCCAGCTGACCACCTTCATCGAAGAGAACTCCATCCTAGATGCCTCCAAGTCTGGATTCCACAGCAACCACAGCACCGAGACCGCTCTCCTCGCCGCCACCGACGACATCCGCTTGCTACTCGACCAGAGACACACTACGGCCCTCATCCTCCTAGACCTCTCCACAGCCTTCGACACCGTCTCACATCGCACCCTCGCAGCCAGACTTCACGACACAGGAATACAAAGAACCGCCCTCGACTGGATCCGATCCTTTCTCTCCGGCAGAACCCAGAGGATCAGACTCCCTCCGTTCCTCTCCGAACCCACCGATATCAACTGCGGAGTACCCCAAGGCTCATCTCTCAGCCCCATGCTCTTCAACATCTACATGGCCCCCCTTACCGCTATCGTCAGACAGCATGGGCTCAGCATTGTATCCTACGCCGACAACACCCAGCTAATCCTCTCACTCACGAAGATTCCCGAAGACACCAGACTCTGCTTCCAGGAAGGAATGAAGAACGTGGCAGCCTGGATAAAAGACAGCTGCTTGAAGCTCAACTCAGAGAAGACCGAGGTCCTCATTATCGGATCCTGCAACTCCGCCTGGGACAACACCTGGTGGCCCTCCGCCCTCGGGAATCCACCCACTCCTACTGACCATGCATGCAACCTCTGCATCATCCTCGACTCTTCCCTCTCCATGAACCGCCAGATCAACGCCGTCGCCTCCACTAGCTTCAACTGCCTGCGCATCCTCCGCAAAACTTTCAAGTGGATCCCCCCTGCCTGCAGAAAGACCGTCACCCACGCACTCATAACCAGCAGACTGGACTACGGCAACGCCCTGTACGCCGGAATCAACAGAACTCTACTACACAGACTCCAGACCATCCAGAACGCCGCTGCCAGACTCGTCCTCAGAACTCTGCGTCACGAACACATGACCCAACACCTGGGAGACCTCCACTGGCTCCCCGTCGAGAAAAGGGTCACCTTCAAACTCCTCATGCACGCCTACAAATCCCTCTACAACATCAGACCCAAATACCTCAACGAGAGAGTATCCTTCCACGTACCCAAGAGGAACCTCCGCTTCGCCGACCTCGCCCTGGCAGAGGTCCCCCGCATCTGCAGAAACAGAACAGGCGGGAGAGCTTTCTCCTACCTTGCAGCCAAGACCTGGAACGAGCTCCCCGTAAACATCAGACGCTCACCAACCCTGCACACCTTCAGGAAGGACCTCAAGACCTGGCTCTTCGACTGATCCGGAGCTGCCCCCCCCAGCGCCTTGAGACCCTCACGGGTGAGTAGTGCGCTTTATAAACCCCCTGATTGATTGATTGATTGATTGAAGGTAACAGCACAAAAATGGCAACAAAAAACACAGCCTAGCAGAAATCCTGCCTCACCATTTGCCGTAAAGAGAAATAGTTCTACATTCCTAAGCACCTTCCCAGAAGAGTTGCCCAATAGGTGGATGAGGTGCCCTGATATCACTTAATGCTAACATGTGATTGGGTAAGCTGGGAATTTTCAATTTGCCATCCTGCAGGAAAATAGGCTAGATCCTGGTGACTACAGAGTGCAAAGAGCAAGAAAATGGAGATAGGTGGGACAATTTAAACCTAGAGAGTGAGACCAGCACTAATTTGGATTGTGTCTCCTGCTCTTTGCACTGGTAGTGGAACCACAAGCGATTACATTCGTAAGCAGTCTAGCATGAAAAGGTCAATATAAAGATTTGCACATTACAGTTTACTGATCGTTACTCAAACTGAGACATCTATCCCGGCACTGCTATCATGCAGAGAGCTTCAAACGTATACTGGGCTTCAACATAAACTGTGTCTGAGATCTTAAATGCTTTTCTCCTGTAACATCGAATGCGTAATGTACAAGAGCAAAGCCCTTAAGGTGAGCAACCACCAGGATCAATTACTGGGGCTTCACCTCACTACTAGAATAGAAGGATGATACAAAGTACAAAACTCTCAATAGTCCATGTGCTTCAAGTAGCTGGGAATTTGGGTGACCAGCGGAGCTGAGGCTCATTACGAGGTGAACCTGGGGCCGATGGTGAAGCCACTGGAGAATGATGTTAGACACTGGAACACACTACCTCTCTCCATTCTGGGCAGAGGGGCAATGTTTAAAATTATTTAATTGCCTGTGCTCCTCTATGTGTTGCAGAATAGCCTATACCGTATTCCAGACGCCTTTTTCACCAGGCTGGACACCTGGCTTAGAACGCTGTTATGAGCTGGCCCTGTACTGCAATGTCTGAGCTGCAGCAATCCATATCTGAGGGGGGTATAGCGCTGCCAAACATCCGGAAGTACAAGGAGTCCTCACAGGTTAGTATGGTGAATGACTGGGCTTATGCAGACTGGGCCAACTCAACTTTCAGATTGGATAGACGGGGACTGGGCGTTAAAAGTTACTTGCATTCATTGTATGGTGGGAAAATGGGTCCCTCCGCCTTTCCAGCCACGTTGACAGTGGTGTCCATGTGTCGCAGACTGAACAGAGAAATGAAGTGGAGTCAACGGTTGACCCCGAGAGCCCCACTTTGGGAAGGGACCAGACTGGTGCCTGTTGTGAAACTGAAGGGCTTCCAGAGGTGGGATGACATCAGCCTTTTGACGCTGGCTGATGTGTGGGATGTGAATGGATTCGACCACCTGCAGAGGTAGTATCAAATGTATGGGACGCAGTGGCTAAAGTATAGGCAGCTGCACTCCAGAGTAGTATTCCCAGCAAGGAGGAGACACAAGAGGATTCACTATTGGAAAGGAGTTTATTAAATGGACACCTTAGGAGGAAGGCCATCTCGGTAACATACGGGACACTGCTAAGGAATACACAAGGGGAGCTGGAATGATTGAGGGATAGCTGGGAACAGGACTTAGGTGAGCCAGATGATGTAGACTGGCAGTCAGCACTGGGCTTCCAAGTGGAAGCGGCAACTGAGGCGAGTTACTACTTAATTCAACTGAAGATCCGTCAGAGGAGGTAGTACAAGAGGATTCTGCAGTTTAAAATGGGGAAGGTGGGAGATGGGGATTGCATTTGACATTGTGGGATGAAAGGCTCACTTATGCATACTTTGTGGTACTGTCCGAAACTGAGAACTTTTTGAGAGGCGGTTGCCGGACCCACATAGAGCTACAACCCGAACTCACTCTACTTGGGATCTGGGGTCCCACGGACCTGATGAGTTATGAGAAACTCTTGGTTAACATAAGTTGTATGGTGGCTAAGACAGATATTGCACAAAAATGGGGGAGTGATATGGCCTTAGGGTACGGGAAAGGGAGACCGGTATGGATAATTGCATGCTGCTAAAAGGGCAGGGGCTACCCACACAAGTTCGATAAAATATGGGGTGGTTGGGGGAACAAGAATCGGTGCTGGAGGGGATGATGGTGTGCCTGGGGCTACATAGGTAGAGATGGGGGGAGATGTTTAGGGCTACTCAGCTATTAGGAGGTGGTGGGGATCGCAAACACATCATTGGGGCTGGCGAAGTTGGAACCTGTGCTCCCTCACTGAGGGCCTTCATTGGACACTGCTTCAATGCTTGATCGATGGGGTTCGCTGCAGGGAGAAGGTGGGATTGGGACATGGTAAACTGTGAAGGATGTGTTATTGTGTTGTTTGTTGTATGTTTATAATCGTCGTTTCTGCAAAACAATAAAATTTGTTTAAAAAAAAGAAATAGTCCATGTGCTGCTAGAATAGAGAAATGATACAAAGCTAAAGGATGGCTATTAGGAAGTCAAATATTTGAGGGTATGAGACAATGGTGCAAACTATTCTGCTCTTAGTTGGGCAGAATCAAAGTTCCTAAAGTGAATGTTCTTTGCCAGCTGCTACATGCATTTTAGATGTCGCTATTACCAGTGCCAAAATATGAATCGGATGACATGCAGCACCATGCATCTTGTTTTGGAGGGAGGCAACGCAAGAATTAGTAAAATATATTAATAGATTCGGAAGGGGGATTGGTGTTTGGACTAACTAAAACACTATCAAGCAGACCACTGTGAGGTAATAGCAGGTGTGACAGTGAGGGATCCTGAAAAATGAAGAATAATAGAGCAGTGGTAGGGAGATCATTGTGAGTCCTGGCGTGGTTGGAAAAAGGACACAAGCCCTTATTTAGAGTTTGGCAGATGGAATACTCCATCACAAATGTGGCAGATGTCCCGTCCTCTGTATTACAAGTGCATTATAGCCTATGGCACTTGCAATATGGTGGACAGGATGTGTGCTACATTATGACAGACTAGCCCATCTGCCAAAGTCTTTATATTGCCTTTCGAGCCAAAAACACCTATATTGCCACACAAGTAAAGACAAAATTAGAGGCATGGGACATACACTGTAGACAGGTGGACCCAGATGACAGTCGGTCTGTTTCATGAAGGGACTTACGAATAGTAAAGTTATGAGTGCGAAGTGACCGCACTCGTGGTGGAATCTCTGGAATCGGGGCGGCCTCTACGCACTGCAGTTCTCAGTATGGAGATTTCACCCTGAGTGTGGAGACTCAGCACTCATACCTTTACTACTTGTAAGCACCTTTGTGAATCGGACCCAAAATTTCCATCTGACACGATTATTCATGCAAAACTGTATTTCTCCCCTTCCTTTACTGGAGAGTAGTTTAAGCAATGAGAATGAGGAGCATGCAGAACACTATCAGACTCTTTTCACCAAGGGAAGTTTAAATCATTTGAAGAATGCAAGGCACACTTTCAGGTTAACGAATAGGACAGATTGGAATACTTTGAACATTGTCATAAGGAACTCTTCCCAGTATTTAAGAAGAGCCACTGCCAGATGATTAACAAGCATTTGTCTTTATAACGAAATTTCGATGGGGTGTCAAGTCTAGTATCCAATATTGATAAGATCATGCACACTAGTGGACCAGTAGAACCTTGTAGCTACCAGGAAAGCATGAAAAATGTGCTGTAGCAAGAAATAAGGGAAGAGGAATGTAAGGAATTGGGTAACTGGTTGACTGGGAAATAAGCCCTGGTCAATCAGCAACCACAATGCTTGTCAGGGTAAGGCACAAGCAAACCCCAAATTAACCTGTGCTCAATCCCCTGGTAGCTTAAGTTAAGCCTGACAGAGAAGTCAGGCTTTACTTAGAGGTAACATGTAAAGTATTTGTGCAACACTTCAAACAGTAAAACAGCAAAAATGCACCACAAAAGGAACCCACAACAGAGTTAAAAAATAGAGTAATTTTTAATAAATAAAACAAGACCAAAACAGCAGAAATCCAATACGTAGACCTGTAAAGATTTTAGTGAAAATAGCACCAAAAAGCACCAATCTCCAACTGTAGCTATCTGGTCGCATCGTACCGGGACAAAGTCACAAATTCGATCACGATGGAGTGCTGGCTGGCTACAGGGACTCAGTTAGGCACAACCTTAGATCCTGGTTGTGAAGCATTGCAAGGATCCACGTCAAAGATGCAGTGTGCAGCCAAAGAGATGTGTCTGTTCTGACATGCAGCAAGACTGCGGTGTGAGGGCCTGTTGCATTGTTGCTGAGGATCCCGTCGACAAGGCTTGTGATGCGAAGTCTGGCATTGGGATGTGGCATGCAGTGGGGGCGATGCACCAGTTCCGAAGAGCTGCAAGGCTGCGATGCAGAGACCAGAGGTGATGCTGCAGTCGCAGAGAGATCCGAGGGCCCGCACCGAGGATCCAACACGCAGCGGTTGGTTCCATAGGCGATGCAGGCTGCGGAGGCAATGCAAGTCTTTGTGATGGGTCCAATCCACGCAGTAATGTGTCGGTTCTGCTCAGGGATATGCAACTGAGCAGGGAAGATGAGTCGGTTCCGCTGGCAAGCACCTTAGGCCCACTTCCAAGGGTCCAGGATTAGGGTTGGACCACTTGGTGGGGTAGACAGATGGCAGAGTGCAGTTGCAAGGTTGTTGGAAGCCTGTTATGTCCCTGAGGATTCACATCAGGAGGCCAGCCAACTAGCCCTTGGAGTAGTCCTAGGTTCTGGCAGCAGGTCATCACAGAAGGGCAACAGTTCCTTCAAAGCAGCAGTCCAGCAGAGTGGAAGCCCTTCAGCTGCAAAGCAGTCCTTCTTCCTGGCAGAGGATCCAAAAATCCTGAAGTGTACTGAAGAGTTGGTGTCTGAAGTCCCCTTTTTATGCCCTGGTGCCCTGGTTCTAGAAGGTGGGAGAAGCTTCTTAACAGTGTCTTTGAAGTGTACAGATGCCCTGCCTTACCTATTCTGGCTCCAGACTAACTATAGGAGGTATGCATCCCTTTGTGTGGAGATCGGGCACAGCCTTTTCAGGTGTAAGTGAGGCTGGGCCCAGTTCTTCCCCCTCATTCTGCCAGTGATGGCCCACCCAGTCACACCTACACTCCCATTGTGTGTGGCTGTCTAGGAGGAATACACAAATCCCAAATGACAACTACGCCCAGCCAAGTGACCAGAGACAGGCTGCAGGCACCAAATGGCTAAGGCAAGAAAATGCCAACTTTCTAAACGTGGTATTTTCGGAATAGTAACATGAATCTGTTATCATCTCTTCCCATTTGAAAATTATGCATATACAATGTAATAAGGCAACTCCAATGTTATTCTATGGGAGAGATAGACCTTACAGTAGTGAAAAATTAAATTGAGAATTTTTCACTACCAGGACATGTAAAACTTAAAAGTACATGTCCCACTTTTTAAATACATTGCACCTTGCCCTCTGGGTTGTCCAGGGCCAACCCTTGGGGTGACATATGTATTAAAAAGGAAGGTTTAGGCCTGGCAAAAGGCTTATTTTGTCAGGTCGAAATGGCAGTTTAAACTGCACACACAAACTCTGCAATGGAAGGCCAGAGACATGTAAAAGGGCTACTTAAGTTGGTAACACAATCAGTGCTGCAGGCCCACTAATAGCATTTAATATACAGGCCCTGGACACATACAGTACCACTCTACTAGGGAACTATACATAAATTAAATATGTCAATTGGGTACAAACCAATATTACCATGTTTAGAGGCGAAAGCACATGCACTTCAGCACTGGTTAGCAGTAGTGAAGTGCTCAGAGACCTAAGCAAAAACAAGGTCAGAAAAAATGGAGGAGGAAGGCAAAACGTTTGGGGGAGGACCACCCTAAGGCTGACAGGTCCAATAAGGAAAGAGAGTGGTTACCATTGTGGGGAACAGCATGGTTTTTATGAGCCTCCAATATAAATAATCTAATTAGAAGCTAATGTATCAGCAGTAAGTGACACTTCAGCCTCTGCACAAAATATTCCTGAGGGTGTCGAATACAAATTGGAGAAGCACTGACGCTTGGGCTCATTACATAGCTATAGTGTGGATACTGCTGGAATTCAGACACAGGGAAATGAGTGGTAGGGCATATTATGAGGGAGCTGAGACAGACACACCAGGAAGAAGAAATTTGCAAGATGATCTTCGCATTGATGCTACAAATGTGGAGTGTAGCCAAAATGTGAATTGCCAAATCAGACACTTTGCAATACAAATGTTTGACACTTTGCAAAGCAAAATGGTTTCCTAAGTTTTGACACCTTATAGTAATGCAAAGGACACAGGAATTGGTAGCTACTAATGCATTTTTCTTTAGCATTTTAATGGACTTAGGTGTCTGGAACATACATGTTTATACTCAAACCGGCTTCAAGCGCATTAGCAGTTTGATGAAAAGACATTATAAGGTGCATTGACACAGAGAACAGAGATGATGAAAGGGTAAAGTCAGCGGACACCTCAAAAACAAATGAATGGTTTTATATGCACCAAGCTCATTCCGTGTTGTGAGGACAGGGGTATGTAGAGTGAAATGAGTCCCTGCCGAGCAAGATATATGGATGCACATCGGTATTTCAGTGTCATTCAACCTCTGAAAATCAATAACAAGCTTTGACAGAAAAATGCCGATATACACCTAGGACTGCACACTGTGATTTGCATTAAGCAAGCTGGATGCTTGCATGAAGCAAATAGTGAAAATAGATTTAGCACATACAGTCTTGCAGTGAGTTGGGCCTTTAAGCCGCAATAACACATAGACCTGCAAATAGGGAAAAAGGGAAAGAGATAAGGCGCGAGCTAGAGAGGGTGTGCGCATGCACGTGTGGAATCTGTGCTTTGCACCTGCCTGCACCTGTTCTTTCTGTGAGAGAAGCTTCACGTCTGCTGCCGTTGCAGGTACCAGGATTTTACATAATGGAGGCAGGCTTCCACAGCATTTCATGCTAAATCTCTTCTTGGTATCAGCAAAGGCAGTACTGCTGTCTACGCTGTGCACGTTCTGCTAGCCAGGGCAGCTTGTACACCCCTCTATGCTGTACCTCTTCTGCGACTACTGAGTGTTGGGACCTAGGCCCACATGCTGATAAATGATTGATACAGACACCATCAGTAGGGTACTTAAACTGGCCCCCGAGCACGTGCACTCAGGCTCTTTTAATTGCAGGGTCACCTGACTGGTGACGCCTGTGTTGGACAGGTGGGTGTAGGGGCCAGCCCTCGGGGCAAAATCACTAGACTGTGTCCAGCAGGACACAACACTGAGTTCAATTGTTCTGCAAATGTTACTGAAACTCAAGAAAGCCTTTCAGTCCACAAAACCCTAAACAAGTAACTGCAAAATCGTGTTTGAAGTGAGCATCCTGCAATACCTTCTTATTACACATCGTGCAGACATGCTGAAAAGCCCACCTCGGCTGGCATTTCAAGTGTAATAAAATCTACAATCATTCAACCAAACTATTAAACAGAAACAGGTGACCTATCTCCTCTAAAATAGTTTAAAACAGAAAACAGGTGCACATGAAGTTTATCATAAGTAGTGGCAATTTACATTTTGGGTGCTATTACAAATCTACCTACAAACTTAAAGCACCTGCATTGTACGTCATCCCTGGACTTTAAAATTCCAGGAAATTACACGCCATTATGTCATTTTGAAGTGGAGAGCTATTTCATTACAATATTAATCAGCCCTCACGAGAAGTGCTCCCCTAGATATGAGGATGTCAGCAAAAGCCGCTTAAACAAATAGTGCACATGTTGCCTTCGCTAACAAATGAAACCCTCTTAAACAGGCAGCTAAATAGGAGGCGAACTGCTGAACAGGGCCAGTGTTTTAACAGCAGCACAGTGTATGGTAAAAGGAGAGAAAAGCTATGAACTGCTCCGCTCTGTATCCCTTCTACCTCAAATTATTACATGCTCTTTAACATAAATTACATGACATTTAACTTACTATGAGTGCTCAGAGAAAGGCGATTACTGCGACAAAATGGTAATCTGAAACGTAACAGCAAATTGTAGGATTTAAAAAAAAATCTAAAGCAACTTCTACTGTAAACTACTAGAAAGAGAATTAACTAATAAATTCAGGATTTTGTTTTAAAGTCAAGATTTACTCAACGATTTCATTCACAGATCCATTTATTGCTGATCCACATTCTAGAAGAGACTTGGACTGTTAAAGGACATGTTAGATTATTTTACATTTTCGGGAGCCTTCAGATGTGGTTGTATATTCCCCTGTCTGTGCAATACTTCAAGGCAGTGCTCTTTCCCTTTTAATTCTTTCTGCTGGGTCTCATTTATTCACCTGACTACATGCACAAAAAGCTAACACCTGGCTCTCCCCAAAGCTTGGAAACGTATGTGTCTATACTGACCTCTAAGCTGAAATCCTGCTTATCAGTCTACCAACCTTTGGATAAATCCGAGACATCTCAACCAGAACCAGTGCTTCATCTGTAAAATAATAAGTGCTGGTGCACAAAGATTTTCTCAGAAGCCCGCGGCTGGCACTGACTAATGTTAGGATTGCCAAATACCAAGACTGCATAGTCTAGATCCTGCCTCATGCCTCTTTTTTTTTACCACCATACACTCCCTCCTCCTGTATTTCACTTTTGCAAGTTCTTTTTCATCCCTGCTTTCTTGCTGTGTTACAATTCTCCCTATTTCTCTTTCTAATCCTTTCCATTTTTTTTTGTTTTTCTCTCTCTCTCGCTCTGGGTAAAAGGCTGATGAGGAAAAGTGCCGACCCCCAAAAATAAGTCCTGGTGGACCCCACCTTCAACCCCTGGCTCAAATTAAGCACTGAGCAGTACCATAATAAACCAATGCCAGAATGTTTGGTTACTGTATTGCACACTACCCATAACTTTTGATGCAACACTATAGTAGTATAAGCCTGCAACTCATAAGGGATCATTTGTTTTTGCAAAACTTTGAGGGCTAAATGCACAAAGATATTTCTCTGAGTAGGGGAAATCTATTCTCGACTTATCCCTGAATTTCCTGGAATCATGTTACTCCCACTTAAGGTGGAAAGCTTTGTAAATCTGGTTTTACAATGTGCTGTAATCGTATCTATTCTCTTATGAAATGCTGCTGGCATGACGGCGGTTCCTGTCAATACTTTAAAAATGACCAACGGCTCGGTGGTCTTATCTAAATTTGGCAAGTAGGGACTCCCTTAGGGCAATTGAGTAAGTTACTCAGTCGCTCTAATGGACTCACCTCCACTTGCCAAATTATGAATCAGCCTGTAAGACCTCACAAACCTCTCTATTGCCTGATCATGTTTACCATCATTTTGTTTTATTCATCTGTAATGTGTGAAATACTTCGCTATTTATTTTATACCTATGTCCATGCTACACAAATATCATTATAAATAAATGAGATGAAGTTGTTTTGAAGTGCACATGTTTATTAAACAGTGTCTTGTGCTAGAACAAGTCTATGACTATATTGGTGAGAACTGTAGACGAAGAGCCATTCCTAATGTCCTTCCTCAACTAAATCAGGCTGGAGCCAGAAATTGGGTAAAAAGCCGACTGCTTCAAAGAGTACAAGGACTAAGACGACTAATCTCTCCTTGTGTTTGTAAAGTGCCTCAAGCAGAACTGAATTGTCTGAACATAGTGATTTGGATAATTGCTGGGACAGTAATTTAGTTGCACAAAGAAGTGACTGGTTCCAGATATGCTCCAAGCACAGGACTTTAACAAGAGTACAACAGCCAATCAGTGCAAAGATCTTAAGAGCAAAATAGTGTGAACATTTCTGCTCACCTGCAGAATATAAGGTAAGCTATAGATATTTCAAAATATACTTCAGACACTTATAATTCATCTTGACCGGGAGTCTGGTCACAGAATGTTAGAATATAGCCAACTTGCTACCCAGATCATCCCAAAAAATTCAAGAGAATCTGGTTTTCATATAGAGTGGCAGCTGAAAAAGGAGGCAAGCAAGGGTGGAAATGTGTGTCAACGTTCACATCTTCATCCATCTTGGGAGATCATGACTAGGGCCAGATAAAAAACAGACCTCTTAGTTGTAGGTGTTAAAATCATAACAAGGAAAAAACGCTCCCATCTATGATTCAGCATAGTTTTGTGCAAGACATTTGTTAAATGTATTATCACAAATCAATGAGTTATTTCTGGATCCGAGTTTTAATTTTTTTTAACTGGGACACATGTAACTGCATATTATGAAGTTACTAAAGATGTACAGCTAATCCTTCCATTATACTGGTATATAAAACTGTTAAGTTTTCTAATATTCTGATCATCTTCTTATAGTGAGGTGAATAGTTTGATAAATTTGATGTAAACCTGAGGAATAATTATGGCCAAATAAATAATTTTAGGGTTGGTTTACTTCATGTGAGCTGCTCTCCATATAGTTCTTATCAACGACATAGCCTCATAATTCCAGCAGTAAAGAAGTGGATATAAACATGTCTTCCCAGTAATGTATCACCTTTGCACAAAGGGATATATTCTAAGGCTACTTAAACTCCTATTGCACTCAGCAATTTCTGCTGTTTTTAGACACTCTAGTCATATCAAGCTTTTCATAAAAAGCATGGTACACTGATGCAGTAAGGTACCATGATATTTCCGGGGAATGCTGGCTGTTGAAATGGTCTTTCTGTTTATTCTGCAGCATTGCAACAAGGGGTAGACTATGTAGTTAACCAGCCACGGTTCCCCTCGAAGTGTGCTCAGATAAAAAGCTATCAGTCCCTGGTTTTGTATCTCTGTATGCCAGCAGTACACAAGCTGCACATCTTTAAGGAGTTGGGGGCTTTGCTTGCCCCTGTGTCTCATGCAAATTGTCACAATATGGGAAGCATGATAGGAGAAATCGAAAGTGGCATATTTTGCTTTTTTATACTTTTTGGCAAGAACAATTTTACCTAAGTTGTTTTTATTTAATTTTATTATCTGTCATATTTCATTGTTTTTAATATCACATTATAAATGATGGGGAACACCATTACACAATGATGAAGGATCTCTCAATTCCTAAATCAAAGGAAAATCCAGCCTGTGAAAGGATTTGAAAATGGCAAATTCATAAAAGGGGAAAATTTTAAAACATTTTAAAAATCAGGTCTTCCTAGTCATTACTTTAACAACATATAAATCAAATAAACTGGATGTTACTTGGAATAATGAATAGAGTTCCACTAGCATGCAAACATGGTTGAAGTGTTTGTGGAAGATCTTAAAAAAGGGTCAATGTGTCCTGCCAGGTATCACAATGGTTCATCTTTACAGTGAACTTTTGACTTCTAAGGATGATAAAATAACTTAATTCATTTACAGAGTCCCTCATGAATCGAATTTTATTGAGGCCCATAATCTAGAGAATCTATTTAATCTTTACCAATCTTTTTTAGGGTCACTGTTAAGTGGCTAGGCACCATCTTTAGAACAAGGTCTTGGGGATGCACCTACTAGGACAATTAATTCCATAGGTAATAGCTGTTGTATTCATTTATCAAAGCAACTTCACAGCAGTCTGCAAAAAAGAAAATTCCCTGATATTGTTGAACAATACCGGGTTTGAGCCTGGTAAGGCTCATGGGAGAGGGATCAATATACTAAAACAGAATAGAATTACACCCAGGTTGCCATAAATCAAGCATTGTTTACTATAATATGCAAGGAATCGAAACATTGTGCATTCATAAGTTACTTTGTGTTATTTCAAAAAAGAATTTGTTATAAAGCACTCCACAAACTGTAAACATGAGTATACATAAATATATGGCACACAAAAATAGGAGACAAATGAATCACGCAAAGATCAATGTAAGAATGAACATGAGATCACGGTATCCCATTAGTTTGCATTGAGCAGCTTTACATAACCTTTTGACTTCTTAGGACCTCCACTGAATAATTATTGGAAGCTGGGGACCCCAGGATAAGCAATTTCCATAATTAGAACCTCATAAAAATACAAATGTATAGAAACAAGAATACACTTACATATTCAAGTATTGAAATATTTTGTTTAATTCACATTCAAATATAGAAAAATTGTTAAAATTTTCAATGTTGCTTATTTATTTGTATATATTTTAATAATATTTAATTTATTCATTTTAATATTATTTCATTTTGAAAAACAGTTGCGGACCCCCTGACTGGACCACAGGTTAAGAATTTCTGACATAGAGGGTTGGTCAATCCTTGCTAGGGCTGGTCTTCTTGTCAACAAATGAAGTCCCAGAGGGGGTCTGTGCATTCCAATGGCTCCCCACAGAGTTCAAATAAGTAATATGCCTTCACTTTAAACATTGGGGCAATGTTCTGTATTGATGACACACTCCTCTAATCTTAATATCTGCTGCTGATGACTTTTGACCTACTTCACATGGGACATAATCATATTATACACGTCATCCTTCCCTTTGTAAATGTGGACACAGTGTATGCAATACAAAGTAAAATAATGAATATTGTACAGAGGTTTACTGTTGTCAATGGTTTCACTAGGAAGTTTAAGTACATACTCGGCATAGTCAATGAGTTGCAGACACGTGAGCGGTGAGTAAAAGTAATAAAACTAGTCAGTGGGATGCAGGTGCTATCTTTAACCAACGCCCGATGTGGAAACAACAATGTGTGCTCACCCACTTGCTTTGATTAAATCATGTGGAGCTGAAAAATCAAATAATCAAGAGTTGTTAGTTAAGTTCACATTTATGGCTATATTATTCTTAGTTACAATAAAATGCACTCACTTCGGGGAGGAGGGTGGAATGGGTAGGGCCTTTAGGGACAGTACCTGCATGGTTCTCTGTGTGCCGCCCTGTAATAATTAAGCAGACCTCTCCTTATAACAGTCGCACTGAATGAGTCGCGGTGAGATTAAAAAGTTCTGCTATTCTTTTTTAAACATGTTTTTATAAATGTTAATGTATAACATAAAATACAACATCTGACATCTGTCAATAACTCACTTTATCAAATTGTTGTCAAAATAGCGCCAATTCTTGACACAGAACAGTAATGCAGAGGAGTGATAGAAGACGGTGGGGGAAATATGCGATACAAGAACTAGATTGGGCGGGATAAGACACAGGTCTAGAGGCATGCTATTCTTTATAGTGCAGTGTGGTGTCCTTCATGTGTTCCATCCAAAGGCTCAACCCAGCATGTATTTCGTGTTGTTATGCAGTCCTTCTTTTAGCTCTACAGCAAGGGTTCTAGAAATTGCTGGAAATAGCTGATGATGTCATAACAGGAAAAGGGCATCTGGGAAATGTAGTTTGTTGCATTGTAGCCTCAACCCGGCTGGAATCTCCTATTGTAATACAGTCTTTCCTTAAACTCCATAGCAAGGTTAAGGAAATTGCTAACAATGTCATGAAAGAAGGGCATCTGAGATTGTAGTTTGTTACGTTGTAGGCGGTGGGAATAATCTTGCTATGCTTTCATCGTGGTTGGGGGGTACAGTGGGGGCAGAGGGCAAACACTGGGTATATTTGCTTTAATAATAATTGCGGTATGAATGTATGCAGGTTTGGCTCAATATTTAAAGGTACATTGTTGGTCTGGTGCAGAAGGACATTTTGGTAAGTGTTGTTTAGCTGAAATTGTGCACATGAATGGTTGATTCTAAAATTAGAAACTTTTAACAATCCCTGAAACATGGGTTTATGTCTGGGAATGGCTCCATCTCTCAAGGTGCATTGTTTGTCTATTGCAGAAGGGCATTATGATACATGTAGTCATACTAAAGTAGTATACATGAAAAGCTGATTAAAAGCTGGCATGTAATTTGTTGTCAACAACCTGTAAATGCAGTGAGCTGCAGCAAGCTTCTGATCCTACTGTGAGTCTGGATTAAAATAGGTTATAGATTTCTGATAACTCATATTGGACCTGGCCTTTTCTGCAGGGTCACCCCCAAACTTTTTGCCTTCCTCCTCCTTTTTTTCTGAGCGCGTTTTTGTTGGCTTTAGAACTCTGGGCACTTTACCACTTCTAACCAGTGCTAAAGTGCATGTGCTCTCTCCCTAAAATGTGGTAACATTAGCTACAATTGGCATATTTCATTTACTTATAAGTCCCTAATAGAGTGTACTATATGTGCCCAGGGCCTGTAAATTAAATGCTACTAGTAGGCCTGCAGGACTGATTGTGCCACCCACTTCAATGGCCCTTTAAACATGGCCCAGGCCTGCCACTACAAAGCCTGTGTGTGCAGTTTAAACTGCCATTTCGACCTTGCAAGTTAACCTACTTGCCAGGTCCTAACCTACCCTTTTATTACATAGAAGTTACTCCTGAGTTAGGCCCTAGGCAGCCCGAAGGGTAGGGTGCGGTGTGTTTAAAAGGTAGGACATGTACTTTTGAGTTTTACATGTCCTCGTAGTGAAAAATTGCTAAATTCGTGTTTCACTACTGCAAGGCCTATCTCTCCCATAGGTTAACAATGGGATTGCCTTACAACATCTTTTGAGAATAATTTCCGATTGGGAAAAGAGATAGATTTGGAGTTTGGTGTCTCTGGACTCACAACTTAAAATCACGATTAATGGTGAAGTAGGATTATAAATTGTAAGTTTGAAAATGCCACTTTTAGAAAGCTGGCAGTTTCCTAATTTAACCATTCTGTGCCTCTCCTTGTCTATGAATAAACGTCTGGGATGGGTGACAGCTCGGCTTTGTGCATTCCCTTTAGAGAGCCACACAAAGGGAGCTGGTGTGTGACATTTGCATCCTGATGGCCCATCACCAGGTTGATGGGCCTTCCTGAGGTACAGCACGGTACGAAGTGTTCAATGAAGTGGGTCTCGACTGAGAGGTTTAACGACAACGAGGCGCAAATTCGAAGATGCCACTGCGAGGCTCGACGACGGCATCGTAAGGGGTTCTACGATGACGCAGGACCCTAATGCCAGGCTCGACTTCGATGCATCGACCCGACTGCGTGAATTGGAACCAAAGCATCGAGTCTTGCTCCATTCAAGGTACTTTTTCAGCAGGCCCTGCGTGGGTCCTGTAGCTGGCTTCCCTCCATCACAACTGGTCTGAACTTTGGATTTACCCAGCGTGAGCTCAAGTAACCTTTTAGCGCTATTAACTCCTAAGCACTGTTTTTGGATTTAATCTTTAAAAATTCATTCTTGAGTTCTATTTATTGGATCTTTGTCATTTTAGTCTTGTGTTACTCAGATAAATATTCTCTATTTTTCTGGACTGGTGTGGGGTCTTTTGTGGTGTTTTCACTGTGTTACTGTAATACAAGTGTTGTACAAATACTTTACACATTGGCTCTTAAGTTACGCCTGACTGCTCTGTGCCAAGCTACCAGAGGGTGAGCGCAGTTTCATTTAGGTGTATCTGACTTACCCTGACTAGGACTGTGGTCCCTACTTAGGAAGGGCGCAAACCTCTGCCAACTAGAGACCCAATTTCTAACAACTCATTTAAACCAGACTCTGTTGTATGTAATCTTATTATTATACAGGCTTCTTCTCTCAGTAATGCCGACTCAGTGTCTCCTGTATTGGTCGCATGTCTCAGGATGGTCCTTTTCAAGTCAAATAAGGTATGTTGGTATTCCATAAAATGACTTACCATTGGGGCAGTCATATTTTTACACCAAATTCTAGACTTATGTTGCCGAATTCTTTTCTTTATTTCTTGGTTTGTCTTCCCGATATATGCCTTGCCACTTGGCCATTTTATGCTGTATTCAAAATGTTTGTGTTGCCATTGGTGAATTTGGACTATTTGATGCCTATATTGTGATATATTGTTCCTTCTTCATCTATGGTGCTGTCACAGGCCGTGCATTTGCCACATTTGTGGAGACTCTTGGCTGGAGGGAGTCCAAGCATACTTCTAAGGTTCTGTTGTGTCCTCTGTCTTTTTGTATTTGAAAGGATCGGAGAATCTCTTAGGTCCCTTTTTCTTTCAAGAGCTAACAGGGAATATTTTTTTAATTGTTCAAGTTCAGAAACCAAATGCCAGTGCTTTCTAACCACCTTTTTGAGTTGATTGGTTATGACGTTAAAGGTGGTAACACGAACCATCCTATCCAGTGTTTTTTTCATTTTTAGCTGTCCCTTAATAATTCACTTCCTTACATGTAGCAAGGCTGTATGTCCATTAAGTTCCCTAATCTCGTACAGATAGATATAAGCAATACTCTCAAAGGGGTCTTCAATAAAATAAAAAGAATAAGAAAAAGAATGAGAATAAGAAAACTGCTTGACAATAACAATACTAATTTTACTATTCGTGCAACACAAGGCTACTAATTATAAGACATTCCATATAATTTTATATTATTAATCATAAAGTAAGAACGTACTAGCACCAAGAGAATTATACCTTCAGTCTGAAAATAAATGAGTTGCAGCTCCTGAATGATTTACATTATTGCTAATTATGCATTTGTTACAAATAAAGGTAAGCTTATGGGACAACTTATTTCCCAACTGTTCACTTCCCTCATTGCATATCAAATACATAGTTCAATTCACCAATGCAAATGCAACCATCATAACGCTGATGGGACATCTATGTTCAAAGAAAATAAACTATGGAAATTACTGAACACCACGCAGAGGTAATCATTATCTTGTGCCTTTGTGAATTCTACTATGCAGCAGAACAATCTAGGCAAGAAAAAGAACAGATGAATGTCAGCAGGAGCAGACCTGTAGAAAATGATGATGCAATAAATATAAATATGCACATTGTACAACTGCAGAGTGTAATATACTATTTGGTACTGTAGGAAATTAGGTTACTGTTTGAAGGAGGTGATACCCGACTCAAACAGCAACCACAATTCTTTTCAGGGTAAAACACAAACAAACCACAAATTAACCTGTGCTTAACCCTCTGTTAACTTGGCACAAAACAGTCGGGCTTAATATAGAGGCAATATGTAAATTATTTATGCAGCACATCAGACAGTAAAAAAAAGTGAAATCATAACACAAGAAAAATCTCACACCAGTTTAAAAAAATAGAGTAAAAATGTAATAAATTATTTGACACAAAAATGAAAAATAAAACAAATCAGTAGAACCAGAGAAATGCTATTTTAAAGTTTTAGGTAAAAACAGTGCGTGCGTCGAGGATGCATCACTTAACGGTGGTTTTGAGGAGTTGCAAGGATGAGATTTGAGGTCCTGCATTGTCATTGAGGATGCGGTCGACTAGGGGCTTGCAATGGGAAGTCCTACGTCATGCACCAGCAGTTCCAAGGAGATAGTGTGCTGCAATGAGAAGCCCTGTTTCGAGGATGTGTCATGCAGCGGCGGTTCTGAAGCGGGGTTGCACGAAGATGCATCGCGCTGCATCATTTCTGCCTGCAGGACCACAGTTGGGTTGGCAAAGAACCTCCAGGCTCTCTTCCAAGGGTCCACGCCTGAGGTGGCACCGCTTGGAGGGTAGTACTCACAGCAGACAGAGTCCAGGTGCTGGGTGCAAGGTGGTTGAAGCCTGTTCTGTCCCTAAGGCTCTGATCAGGGACACAGCAAAACAGCTTTTTTAAACGAAACTTTGCATGACGTTGCAGATTGTATCATAATATAACATTTTTTGTGATTTAGTATATATTTGCCCAGTAGATTTAGGGTTATTAACTTAATATAAATGCAGCTTCAGCCACATTAAGCACACCTACATGCTGATGTGGAACCTAATGATATATTACATAGTGATGGAAACATGCAGCAACACTAACAAATCGAATAGAGACATCACAGGCTGCAGTTCAAATGCCGTCCAACAGATGCCCTTAGAAATATATCACTCAAAGTAGTACACAAGCAAGCTGTAGGTGCATGACAGTGAATGGCAATTATAATGACATACTGGTACTGCACAACAGCCAAACTAGGCACACAGGAGCCCCAACGTTCAGCCGTGTGTTGGCGGAGATGTGGTGTTACAGGCATGTGCACCCACTTACTTTGGCACTGCCTTAGGATGCACAAGTGACCATGACATGATAGATACCATGTTTGAGTTTATTGCTGGGATTACCCAATAAACAAACTTTTCAGTTTAGTACAGAAGTAGAAAACTGATGCCAGTGGCATTATGCTGCAGAACGTAAACAAATGGCTATAGTAGCTGAGGGATGAAGAAAGTCTGTCCCTTGAGCAGAGAAGAGACAGGTTCAGCAATATTTAGTCTTGTGCATAACCCCCACTGACAAACATACCCAGAGGTAGATGCAGACGTGGCACAGTATTGGCATGAAGGATTGTCTTTGCCTTCTATGTAATGATGCAGTGTGATCCACCATGAGCTCAACTGGAACAAATGCCCCAGGTGCCTCGGAGGAGAGGGTCGGAGAGTGGATATTAAAGGAGTGTTTGACAGTTGAATCCGAGTTGATTGGAACTGCTGAATTCTCGCCTGCATCTGGCTGCAGGCAAGAGTATGTCTTACCCTAAAAGTCAAGAAAAATTTGATGCACAAATATTTCACTCGCATTGAAAGGAAACGGTAACAGCGTCAGTCAGACATCACAGAGATCCCATGGAAACAAATGACGCCACTGGCCACCGAAACCAATCACATCATATTATAGAGAGAACATGGCTGCAATCCCACATCCAAAGGCTAGATCTCCACACAGAGATACTATAAAGGAGAAAGGAGAAAACCTCCATGTAATGTAATATGTGTAGCTCCATCAGTAACATTACTGATGATGCAAATTAGATCATATCATATATGTCGTCCTTAACACTGCATGTGCAGGCATTATGTTTGTGTCACTGAGTGATTTCACTGTTTAAGATGTTAAAATAGTAATATGAAACATCCCTTCACCCCCTGCTTTTTAGCTTCTAAACCACTTGGCTTGTGATATTTCTGTCGCAATTCGACTGAGAAGTCAAACATCCATATTTTTTTTTGCACCTTGCTTTTGGGGACATTTTAAAACCCGCTTTGAAGGATTTACATACAGACAGCGATATCTTCTGTGTTCTTATCGCATGCTAAGTTTATTATCTTTCTGTCCACTAATTCCCAACATTTTCTAAGGCCACCCAGGAGACAGTCTTTTGCTTCTTTTTTACTCGGGCTCTAAGCTTTCCACCACAGAATTTCTAGGATATATCAGTGGAGTTTGTTGAATTTGTGTCAGGTTTACAAATTTTAACTGCATGCTCGACATCTTGCCTAAAAAGCTTTTCATTACTTTTTTTTAAAATCCATGTGCAGAAAAGAAAATGAATGTGCAGAATTTCCATTTCCTATTAATTTAAAGTTGATTTCATTCAGAAGGGCCACTTTTAAAATGACACTTTTAGCAGGTAATATGCTACTATGTTTAGTGGTTAACGTAATTAATTAGGGTGCATAGTAGGCATGTACCATCCTTCGATGGAACTGTATCAATGTGTTACTGCATCAATTCTACTGAGTCACTGCAGCAATTACAGAGCATTACTACTGCAAAGATTACCACAAGTACGATTTAGGTGTGCACAGTCACATTTAAATGAAGGGAATTAAATTAATTATGGTAGGATCTAAATTAATATTTATTACAATAAAAAGGACCAGGTTACTAATTTAATTAAATGCAATCAGAAGAAATGAATGGCTAGTGTCAAGGTTAGGGTAAGGATAATTATTTAATTTAGTGTAAATCTAATTAAGGGGCAAGGTTAGGATAGGTATTAAGAGTAGGTTAACGAAAATGTAATTAAAGTAAATGTAAGTTCAATTAATTATGAGTTAGGATTGGTATTACACATATTAAGAAACATTATGTCCTAATTACACTACAATTAAGGACTTAAAACTATTTTATTTTAATTTAAAATGTCTCCTTTGTTAAAAGGTTGCTCAACACTGTTTCCATTTTTGTTAAATTTTAAGGTAACACTTACCTTAACATGTGTAAGTTAGATTTGTAATTGTGAGGGTGCCTCAATAAATATTTTATACACAAAGATAACACGTGTTATCGAAAAGGGGTAAGAGGAAAATATTATGGAGAGTACATCTCCCGTGTAATAACACTGAAATCACAAAAAGTACTCCCCTAATGCCACATGCATATAGATTAGTAGATGGAAACGACCTCAACAAAAGAGTACACCACCTGATGGTGGGCAAGGAAGCAATCCTTTTGTTTTTTATACCCTCACACACCCTAATGGTGTCATGCTTCATCATCGGGTCATCCTGACGCCTAAAAGTCAGGATGGGCTCGACCAATCTTTCAGGGAGCTCTTAAGAATATGTTTTTGGCCAGGGGGAATAAAGATTAAAATTCTCAGAGAGATCCCGGTGTCCCTTTATTTTGGATCTCACTGAAATATTAAAAGAAAGTAAAACTAGGGTCTTTGGGATATTATGGTCCTAGGACCCTAATGCCAACATGTTTCAGTCCATAAAAAGTCCCACTACGGGTACTGGACTTTCTTCAGGGCAGAGGAATAACACCCCCTGGAATATGAAAGAACGGGAGAGGGAATTTCCCTACCCTGTTTATAATAAGGGCAGATAGCTGCTCCTTAAACTATTCCTATTTCGGACACAGAGTTAATCGCTCCATCTGTAAAGAGAAAACAAAGAAACAGAGAAACATAGTGTAAGAATCTTTCTAAATGAATATGCCTTCTTAATTCAGAGAAACTAATCCTCACCTTCATGCCACGTTGGATGATGAGGAAACGACTCACTCACTAGCCATTATTTGGCGTGTTTGATACCACTTTAATTCATAGATTCATTCCATTGCGTGATCTAGAGAAAATAGAAGTGCAGTGGCGGACTATTTCCGCAAACTGACATTAACTGCAATCGTGTGTCTGTGATTCAAGGTGTGTTCCATAAAACACTCATTCTGTGATTCAACATACGCCAATACTTCCTCGTAATTAGACTCGCATTCACAACCACCCATCTTACCCCTATTATGGTGGAGTAATGCTTCGCGTCGGGCTTCGCAACAGAGGGGTAGTCTTGTAGTCACACACTAGTGTGATAGAAGCCCCGAGTCATGTTATTATCATTAGTTGATTTTGCAGAAAAATAGAAAGAAAAGGAAGAAGAAATTTGGAAAAAGATTAACCAATCTCAATGTAAATAAACTCAGATACCAAATCATGAAGTATTGCGCTTATGTCTCAGTCGATTCAATCCATTCATCCTTACTCACGATTCCAAAGATCCTTCCCCACGATAAACCTACTCGGTCTTGGTCCCGCCGGCTCTGTACTTCATGTGTTCTGACAGCTACATTTAAAATGGTAAAGATGACACGCAAACCCGGGAAATGGAGTCCCAGTTTACTTCCGGGTTGCGCTGTGATGATTACCGGAGGCTCGTCGGGGCCGCTAGGGACGCTGGGGATTGTAGTGCCAAATAGGAGACAAACCCGAAAATTCACGATACGAATAGACAACAAGGAAAAAGAGGACTTTACCTAGATAAAGCAAGATAATTTATCTTTTAAAAGGTGAGAAAATTAAGGACTGGATGTTATAATGGTTGTTAAAGCCCGTAGGGCCACGGAAGGGCAATGGAGATGGATACTGCCCATTGTCTGTATTAAATAGGCTGATGGAAGAAATGTCTATATAGGAGGACCGCCCAAAACGATGATAAAAGGGAGGTAATAAAACCACTTGAAATTTTAAAGCTAAATTGGCACAGAAGGGAGTAGTAGCCCAATTGAAACATTATATACACACATAGAGGGAGATATAGTAATTAAGATGATTACTCCAAACTGTTTCATTTCGTCAGATACAAAGATACTATGGGTACTGACCTGAGTATTCCTAATGTTTACCAGTGCCACATGGAACTTTAGAAGGACATAATCACAGAAGGGGATAAATATGACTACTCTTGATTTAATTGGTTCCAAGGTATAGAATCATTCAGTCCTGTGATGTGAGTCTTAAGTCTATAGACCCATCTTTGTTCTCTTTCTAAAAGGGTCTTAGTCATATTGCCTGTACCTTTTACTCTTTCAATAACTGTCCAACTGATAACTTTGTCAGTGTGTTGTTTCTCCAAATAGTGGGATGTCAATCTTGTCGCTGTAATAGCCCTACGTATAGTACTCCTATGTTCGCTAATGCGCACCTTGACCTTCCTTCCTGTCATGCCAATGTACATCAATTGGCATGGACATTTGATCATGTAAACAACGTTGTCGCTATTGCAGTTAGTATGCGACCGCTGTTCCCATGCGTGGTGCATACCTAGATCAATCTCTTTCGTATGTTCAGTAAAGGCACAAGCTACACATGAACCACACGGGAAATGACCAATTACTGGAGGATTATTCCAAAGTGTGGTCTGTTGGGTAGATCTTACAGTGCCAAATTTAGTATGTATTAGAGAATCTCTGATACTCCTATTCCTGCGAAAAGAAAACAATGGTTTGTCAAAGGTAAGTCTATTAGATGTTAAAATAGACCATCTTTTATTGATTATTTTCTTAATGGTATTTGAAGAGGTATTATATGTTGTAACACATATAAGTGTGTCTTTCGTTTGCTTTTCGTTGTTTTCAAGGAGTGCTTCTCTAGGAGTGTTCCTTGATCTCTTTTTAGCCTTGTCAATGATCCTTTTCGGGTAAGCTCTTTCTGTCAATTTTTTTGACAGAATTTCAGCCTCAGTTTTATAGTCTTTTAACTCTCTGCAATTCCTGCGGATTCGCAAAAACTGTCCGATAGGTAAATTCTCACGTAGAGCACGTGGATGTGCACTATGAAAATGGAGGAGACTGTTTTTATCAGTGGGCTTGGTATATAGGGAGGTGACCAATCTTCCCTCTCTGGCATTGATTTTAACATCTAAAAAGGCCACTTGTTCATTGTTACTAGTTATAGTGAATTTCAAATGGGGATTGAGCTGGTTAACCCACATATAGAAGTCATTGAGAGAGGAAGAATCTCCCTCCCAAATGACCAAAATATCATCTATGTACCGTAGCCACTTCTTAATGTGGCTCGAATAAGGGTTGTTGGTCCAAATGTGATGTTCCTCTAGTTGGCCAACATACAGACACGCTATACTGGGCGCGAACGTGCTGCCCATAGATGTTCCATGGACTTGGAGATACAGCTGTTCTTCAAAACTAAAAAGTTCTCAGTGAGGGCTAGACGCATAAGATCGATAACCCAATCTATTGGAGCATCCCACGTCCAGGTGCCTCTCCGTAAGAGGCCCTCAATGACCCTTATACTCTCTTCCTGTGGGATGCTTGTGTATAGTGCTTCCACATCCAAGCAGACCATCTTGTTGAGTGCCGGATCGTAGGTAACATCTGTAAGGAGATTGAGTAAATGTTTGGTATCCTGTACATATGACTTCATTTGTGGAACAAGCGGGCGTAGGAACCAGTCAGTGTATTTCGAGATGGGTTCTAAAAGAGACCCTATCCCTGATACTATAGGTCTGCCGGGTGGCGGTGTTCTGCCTTTATGTATTTTAGGTATTGTATAGAAAAGTGGTACTCTAGGATTGTCTGGGTTAAGAAACGCATGCTCTTTTTTAGTGATCCAATCTCGATTTAATGCTTCTTTTGTTATAGTGTTGATTGTCTTTTTCAATCGTACTGTAGGATCTCTGATTATTCTTTTGTAATACTTAGTATCTGCCAGGAGATCCATACAGGCTGTCCTATATGCTGTAGTACTCTGGACAACTATCGCACCACCCTTATCAGCTGGTTTTATGATAATGTCCGACCTGTTACTGAGGGTTTTCAATGCCTCTCTCTCCTTTTTGCTGAGGTTATCATAGGTGTGCCTCCTGGGTTGTAATTCTTCAATTTCTTTAGATACACTTTCTTCAAAAGCAATCACTTCCGGGGGCATAAGTGATGCTGGTGGACAAAAATTAGATTTGAGACGTAAGGGGGTGTGTGCGGTATCCACCTCAGGTCTTACTTTATCTGTAAAGAATGTCTTTATCCGTATCTTACGGAAAAATTCGCTTAGCTCACAGCGCATCTCAAACTTGTCAAGAAACGCCGTGGGTACAAATCCCAATCCTTTATCAAGGACGGAAATCTCATCTGATGTCAAAATGTGGTCTGTTAGGTTAACCACTAATCCCTCATTGAGCTGGTGCTCGCTTGCGGGGCCTTGGTCATACTCCGGGTGCTCACAGACATATTTTCGTCCTGCCATTGTACTTGTCTGTTGTTCTTTCTGCCACGTCTGCCCCTTCTTCCGCCCTGTCCTAAAAAACGATTCTGATTGTAATTGGGTTGAAAAAGGGGCCTCCCTGATAATGTGGGGGTCCTTGAAAATGCGGGGTCCTTGGAAAGGGACTGGACCATAAGGATTGGGCCAAGGGAATAGTTGTGGAGGTGGGTAACTTTGATTGTAATTACCTCTCCTGGGCCTCCTTGGTCTGCCTCTCCAACTCTTACTGGACCCATCACTGGACCAAGCCTCCTGTTCTGATTCGGAATTGCTGGAATCTCCCTGGTATGAAGATCCTGATTCCGAATTATCTGGATTTTTGTAATCTTCCTTTATATATGGGTACACTCTATCATGTGAAAATTTTTTCAAATCTTTTTGCAATTTGTTTACTTTACTTTGCATCAGGAATTCCTAGTGTTCCCCAATCTCTTTATTAACCTCCTCTAGCTTTTTTTTGAAGAGAGTGATTTTAATTTCTGTCATAAGTGCATCTTCACTCGTTTTAATTTTTACCAAGATCGCATCTGAAAGGCGCTTGGCCGTATTGATGATAAGAATCAGCCAATCGCGCGTGCACCTCCACGCGATAAGCGACCATTCTTTCTTAAAAAGTTGGTCTTCTAGAAATATTCTAGGAGCATTGGTGACCAATAAGCCCCTAGGTGCTGAATTACCACGTAAATATTCTGTTAATATAGCACCATGAAGAAGAATCTTCATCTGGGTGCGCTTCAATTCTTTCAGCTCATCCCAGTTTTGAGTCTGGCTAAGACTTTGTGTAATATTTGTATCTGAAAACAGGGATGGTCCAGATAAAATGGCGCTTGCCATGTCGTCTGAGTATCCAATACCTAAAGTCTCTGATGGTATTGGAACATTCATCTTTTCGTTTCCTTTGATTGGCGAAAATAAAGAAAAAGGGGAAAGGAATAGGAATTCGAGGAAGTGATAGTGCGGAGTGAACACCAGAAGAAGAATAACGAGGTACCCAACAATGGTCAGACACATGCAAGAAGTTCAAACATTTGAACTTATTTATTCGGAATAACCCACAGCTGTGCGCTGCTCAGAACTTTATACACAAAGATAACACGTGTTATCGAAAAGGGGTAAGAGGAAAATATTATGGAGAGTACATCTCCCGTGTAATAACACTGAAATCACAAAAAGTACTCCCCTAATGCCACATGCATATAGATTAGTAGATGGAAACGACCTCAACAAAAAGAGTACACCACCTGATGGTGGGCAAGGAAGCAATCCTTTTTGTTTTTTATACCCTCACACACCCTAATGGTGTCATGCTTCATCATCGGGTCATCCTGACGCCTAAAAGTCAGGATGGGCTCGACCAATCTTTCAGGGAGCTCTTAAGAATATGTTTTTGGCCAGGGGGAATAAAGATTAAAAATCTCAGAGAGATCCCGGTGTCCCTTTATTTTGGATCTCACTGAAATATTAAAAGAAAGTAAAACTAGGGTCTTTGGGATATTATGGTCCTAGGACCCTAATGCCAACATGTTTCAGTCCATAAAAAGTCCCACTACGGGTACTGGACTTTCTTCAGGGCAGAGGAATAACACCCCCTGGAATATGAAAGAACGGGAGAGGGAATTTCCCTACCCTGTTTATAATAAGGGCAGATAGCTGCTCCTTAAACTATTCCTATTTCGGACACAGAGTTAATCGCTCCATCTGTAAAGAGAAAACAAAGAAACAGAGAAACATAGTGTAAGAATCTTTCTAAATGAATATGCCTTCTTAATTCAGAGAAACTAATCCTCACCTTCATGCCACGTTGGATGATGAGGAAACGACTCACTCACTAGCCATTATTTGGCGTGTTTGATACCACTTTAATTCATAGATTCATTCCATTGCGTGATCTAGAGAAAATAGAAGTGCAGTGGCGGACTATTTCCGCAAACTGACATTAACTGCAATCGTGTGTCTGTGATTCAAGGTGTGTTCCGCAAAACACTCATTCTGTGATTCAACATACGCCAATACTTCCTCGTAATTAGACTCGCATTCACAACCACCCATCTTACCCCTATTATGGTGGAGTAATGCTTCGCGTCGGGCTTCGCAACAGAGGGGTAGTCTTGTAGTCACACACTAGTGTGATAGAAGCCCCGAGTCATGTTATTATCATTAGTTGATTTTGCAGAAAAATAGAAAGAAAAGGAAGAAGAAATTTGGAAAAAAGATTAACCAATCTCAATGTAAATAAACTCAGATACCAAATCATGAAGTATTGCGCTTATGTCTCAGTCGATTCAATCCATTCATCCTTACTCACGATTCCAAAGATCCTTCCCCACGATAAACCTACTCGGTCTTGGTCCCGCCGGCTCTGTACTTCATGTGTTCTGACAGCTACATTTAAAATGGTAAAGATGACACGCAAACCCGGGAAATGGAGTCCCAGTTTACTTCCGGGTTGCGCTGTGATGATTACCGGAGGCTCGTCGGGGCCGCTAGGGACGCTGGGGATTGTAGTGCCAAATAGGAGACAAACCCGAAAATTCACGATACGAATAGACAACAAGGAAAAAGAGGACTTTACCTAGATAAAGCAAGATAATTTATCTTTTAAAAGGTGAGAAAATTAAGGACTGGATGTTATAATGGTTGTTAAAGCCCGTAGGGCCACGGAAGGGCAATGGAGATGGATACTGCCCATTGTCTGTATTAAATAGGCTGATGGAAGAAATGTCTATATAGGAGGACCGCCCAAAACGATGATAAAAGGGAGGTAATAAAACCACTTGAAATTTTAAAGCTAAATTGGCACAGAAGGGAGTAGTAGCCCAATTGAAACATTATATACACACATAGAGGGAGATATAGTAATTAAGATGATTACTCCAAACTGTTTCATTTCGTCAGATACAAAGATACTATGGGTACTGACCTGAGTATTCCTAATGTTTACCAGTGCCACATGGAACTTTAGAAGGACATAATCACAGAAGGGGATAAATATGACTACTCTTGATTTAATTGGTTCCAAGGTATAGAATCATTCAGTCCTGTGATGTGAGTCTTAAGTCTATAGACCCATCTTTGTTCTCTTTCTAAAAGGGTCTTAGTCATATTGCCTGTACCTTTTACTCTTTCAATAACTGTCCAACTGATATCTTTGTCAGTGTGTTGTTTCTCCAAATAGTGGGATGTCAATCTTGTCGCTGTAATAGCCCTACGTATAGTACTCCTATGTACCAAGACCGAGTAGGTTTATCGTGGGGAAGGATCTTTGGAATCGTGAGTAAGGATGAATGGATTGAATCGACTGAGACATAAGCGCAATACTTCATGATTTGGTATCTGAGTTTATTTACATTGAGATTGGTTAATCTTTTTTCCAAATTTCTTCTTCCTTTTCTTTCTATTTTTCTGCAAAATCAACTAAGGATAATAACATGACTCGGGGCTTCTATCACACTAGTGTGTGACTACAAGACTACCCCTCTGTTGCGAAGCCCGACGCGAAGCATTACTCCACCATAATAGGGGTAAGATGGGTGGTTGTGAATGCGAGTCTAATTACGAGGAAGTATTGGCGTATGTTGAATCACAGAATGAGTGTTTTACGGAACACACCTTGAATCACAGACACACGATTGCAGTTAATGTCAGTTTGCGGAAATAGTCCGCCACTGCACTTCTATTTTCTCTAGATCACGCAATGGAATGAATCTATGAATTAAAGTGGTATCAAACACGCCAAATAATGGCTAGTGAGTGAGTCGTTTCCTCATCATCCAACGTGGCATGAAGGTGAGGATTAGTTTCTCTGAATTAAGAAGGCATATTCATTTAGAAAGATTCTTACACTATGTTTCTCTGTTTCTTTGTTTTCTCTTTACAGATGGAGCGATTAACTCTGTGTCCGAAATAGGAATAGTTTAAGGAGCAGCTATCTGCCCTTATTATAAACAGGGTAGGGAAATTCCCTCTCCCGTTCTTTCATATTCCAGGGGTGTTATTCCTCTGCCCTGAAGAAAGTCCAGTACCCGTAGTGGGACTTTTTATGGACTGAAACATGTTGGCATTAGGGTCGTAGGACCATAATATCCCAAAGACCCTAGTTTTACTTTCTTTTAATATTTCAGTGAGATCCAAAATAAAGGGACACCGGGATCTCTCTGAGATTTTTAATCTTTATTCCCCCTGGCCAAAAACATATTCTTAAGAGCTCCCTGAAAGATTGGTCGAGCCCATCCTGACTTTTAGGCGTCAGGATGACCCGATGATGAAGCATGACACCATTAGGGTGTGTGAGGGTATAAAAAACAAAAAGGATTGCTTCCTTGCCCACCATCAGGTGGTGTACTCTTTTTGTTGAGGTCGTTTCCATCTACTAATCTATATGCATGTGGCATTAGGGGAGTACTTTTTGTGATTTCAGCCTCAATAAATAGCCATGCATACTGTTAGACCTGTCAGCCTAATGGGGGTCTTCCCCAACTTTTTTGCCTTACTCCTCCATTTTTGCTGATCTCGTTTTTGTTGGCCTTAGGACTCAGCGTTTTATCACTGCTAACCAGTGCTAAAGTGTACGTGCTCCCTCCCGAAAACATGGTAACATTGGCTTACACCCAACTAGCACATTTAATTTACTCATAAGTCCCTAGTAAAGTGGTACTACTGTATCAAGGGCCTGTAAATTAAATGCTACTAAAGTGGTCCTGCAGCACTAATTGTGCAACCCACTTAAGTAGCCTGTCAAACAGGTCGCAGGCCTGCCATTGCCGCCTGCGTGTTCAGTTTTAAACTGCCATTTTGACCTGACAAAATAAACATTTTTCCAGCCTAAACCTTCCTTTTACTACATGTAAGTCACCCCTGGGGTGGGCCCTACACAGCCCAGACGGCAGGGTGCAGTGTATTTAAGAAGTAGGACATAGGATAACTTTCAATTGGGAGCAAATAGGAATGGCGAGTTTGGGGTCTACATTTTTTAATTGAAAACCCTGTTTTAATGGTAAAGTTGGATTTTAAGACACAATTCTGAAAATGGCACTTTCAGAAAGTTGGAAAAATAACAATTGCTGGACAGAATGCTGAACAATGTTAAACATTTACCCCAGTAGAGATCTGGGACTAAATTCATCATTTTTTTGCTCCCCATGCCATTCCAGTTTAAACCCAGCAATATGCAAGTCTTGACCCTGCTCCCTATAGAAACAGTCCAGTCCAAACTGACAGGCGAGGTCCTCCCTGGACTGGAAACAAGCATCTTGGGACCAGTTTCGGGGTTTCACCCCTCATCAACCAGGTTAGCTTGACTCCAGTGGCATGGAGAGCACCGGACCCATGTCTGGGCATACCTGTCCAACCCGGGGGAACAAATGTAAAAAGAACAATTGATAGCCAGAATGTGAACAATGTCAAACATTTACCCCAGTGCAGAGATCTGGGCCTAAATCCATCATTTGTTTGCTCCCTGTGACATTCCAGTTTAAACCCAGTCATATGCAAATCAGTCTTGACCCTGCTCCCCATGGGAACAGTCCAGCCCCGACAGGCCAGATCTTCCCTGGAATGGAAACAAGCATCCTGGGACCAGTTTCAGGGTGTCACCCCTCATCAGCCAGGCTAGCTTGACTCCAGTGGCATGGAGAGCATTTTACAAACAAGTGAAATGCCTTCTTTTGTTACAGGGTTTACAAATGCAATTTTTGACATTGTGCAGCACTGTGAGAATTTCTCAATCTGAGTGTAGAGTAATATAGAATACTAACCAAATATTTATCAGTTTGAGTACAACATGCTAAAAAGTATTGGGTAATAACATATCACATTGCTTTTACCTTTCAATAGTCCAATATTCATTCTGCAGGAAGAACAGCTTTTGTTTCAGGCGTTCTTAAAATGTATTTGTCAGGAGGTTTATATCGGAGTGTACCTATGTTTGGTTTAGATAGATTTTAATATTTTGTCATTTTCTAGATCTTAATTTTTAACATATGCCTCCTTTGCGTGGCTGAAACATTTCAGCTCTTTTCCTACGTCTTGTGCCTCATCAGGATGAATATGAAAGACCTAGCAATATTTAAGACAAATTGTGTGCTGTACATGGGGTAAAATCATAACATTTGACACAAGGAGGTTATCACTCAACCAGCAGTATTGCATGTGGTGGTGACAGGGGCGTAGCTAGGACTTAGGCTGCCCGTGGCGGCCCCTGCGTTTGCCGCCCTCGGCAAAATGATAGAAGAGCGGGAGGGGTGGTAGCGGCCGCAGGTTAGAGCGGGGGGAAGGGTGGCCGGCTGCCGCCCGACACCTCGTGCCACCTGGGGCGGTCCGCCCCCACCGCCCACCCCTAGCTACGCCACTGGGTGGTGAGCAGCACCCACTGTTGACCCTCGTGTAATCAGCCAAAGCTAAAAGCAACTGTGCCTAATGTTTCCGGTCGTAATTTTACACCCATTATTATCCAGCAGCAAAAGGTAATCTGGATATGAACTTCCTCAGCTTGTGTGCCCATCACTGTCGGCGTCATTCACCCATATAAAAAACCCTATCACTCCATCCCCATTAAATATGGAGATGTCTGCTTTTCTTTCCCTCTCCGGAAATGTTAGCACTGACGCAGGACTGTGGGCATCTCATGGTAAAAAAGTAGGTGAACATCCACTAACTGCCAAGTAAGTTTGTATTCACACACCCTTTGCAGACACTTAGCCACCCTGAAGGCACATGTGACTGATACCAGTCAAGGGCAAGATTGAGTGTGTTTCCAGAGTGGGAATGAAAAGCAAAAATCTCTATATTTAATTGAGATGTGGTAATAAGGTTTTTTTCCTTGGGTGAATTTGGGGGAACATTTAGTGCTCGGTACACAAGTTAAAGGCCCTAATATCCAGCTCGCTTTCTGCTGCTGGATTTCTTTCGTTATCTAGCCCTTTTTGTAGTAGTGCTGGCCAGGGTATTAAGGTTTGCATGCCTGATGCCTGGTTTTCCTTTTTGGCCGATGTGCTTCAGCCACTAAGTTTTTGATTCACTGAAGGGTATGCACTGGGCAGGCGTAGTATGCTCTTCCAAATGCGTCTCTTACACCCACCTGTGCGCTGGGATTTCCAAACTAGGCACAAGAATATGATCTTCAAAGTTAAACCCTCGTGAGGTGTGCTGAATTGTAATGCTGTGTACCCTAAGTACAAACAACTTGCAGTGTTCAATATTGACAGCCCATGAGGTTACATGATACTTTTTGCTGCAGCAAACACTAGTACATAATTACAGCTATAGTCCATGGTAGATATTATATTTCGAGGAGAAGACATGTAAATAACACGCTGCATGTTTGCTGGAAAAATGTTTTGTGATGCATGGAAGGTTGTGAAGATTGGAGTTACCATGAGCTGATTTTCAGCTATCGATATTTCTACAAAGATGTTAAAAGGGAACACACAACTTTTAAAAAAATGGTATTTTTAACAGGCAATGATAAAGACTGGAGGTTAACTAGCTCTTTCTGCCAGGTATCTCCATTGTCTGATAGTAAAATGCAGTTCAGAGAGAGAAACAGTAGAACACTGCTTCTCAGACACATGGAAAGAGCTCTGTAGGGGCCCTGGACTGGAAATGATGGATGTTGCTCACTCTCTCTGTAATTAAATCTCCTCTCGCAAAGAAAAACGACGACCAGCGTTCTGACTGAAAAACCAAAACTGCTGTATCATGGAAATGGGAAAGACGGATGGAAGGGACCATAGAGAAATTGCCAAGGAATTTCTCAGCCTGCCAGTGAGATAATAAACACAGAAAAAATAAAGAAATACGACCAGTGGTTATGGGACCATCTAGCAACAGCCAGAAACTGACCTCAACAAAAATAAAGCAATCGCAGACAAAGCATCTGGGTCTGGGTGTGTGCTAGCTTTGTGCAAGATTGTAAATGTGTAATGTCTGGGGCATGTGCGCTTGCTTTGTGCAAGATTATAGATGTGTAATGTATTTATTTGCAAAAGCAGTATTGTTACAGTGGTTGCTTGACTTAAGGGGGAATGTTTTGTGTTTCCATTGATCTTTTGGAGAATGTGTACTTCTTGAATGTTTCACAAAGTATAAGTAAGGAAACAATTTTGGACACACTGCCCATAGTAATTTATTTTTGAGTATATTAACTTTCTTTGCATGAACTTGATCTAATTACCTTTAGCCATTTACGCATTGTGTGTTAAATAGCACTAGCTACCATTTAGTTAACAATCCTATAATAGGGAAGGAGAGCTACAAAAAAGGCTGATTACAATGAATATATTTTGCATATGCAGCAAATCTGCCTTTTTTCCACGGTCACTCTAAATTTTTCACTTTTTTCTGGGTCCTATTTTTGGTGGGCTTAAAACTCGGACCACTATACCCCTTGTAAACAGGAGTAAAGCGCCTGTGCACCCCTCCCTTTAAAATAGTTAAATTGGCTTACCTCTGATTGACATATTTAACTTGCTATTAAGTCCCTAATATATGGTTTACAAAATGAACCCAGGCCCTGGAAGCTAAATGCCACTTATGGACTGCAGGTCTGATATCCCATTGCCAGTGTTGACCTGTAACACATGGCTTCAGGCCTATCATGTGTAGCCTGGCTGCCGCAGCCTAAAATCCTGCTGTCAAAATAACCCTTTCTGATGGATAGGAAACCCTGTTTTTAAAATTTAATGTCACCCCTAAGTACATCTTGTTACCCACAAGGTAGGGTGCTTGATATTTAAAAGTGGAACATGTACGAAATTAAAGTAGGTATCTTCCTTCAGTGACTAGCCCTCAAAAGCTATAGTCACTGGCAAGGCTGTAGCTGGATCCTAAAAAATTTACAGATTGTAAACTTTGATTTCTAACTTTTGAAAAGACACAACAATAACAATTATTCAGAGTCTATTTTTCATCTTTATTAAAAAATACACTTTAGTGGTTAACATAGATATTTAATAAATATTTAGGAAAAGTAACTTTTGGAAAGTTACCTTTTCCCTACCTGAAACTCCTGAAGGCTAATTTGTATTAGCCTGCCAGCAGCTGCCCAGCCAGTGCTTTAACATAATGATGTGTGAAAACAGGTCCTAGAACAGAACAATGGCTTAGGCCCAAAGACAGGATGGGCAGGGAGTGGAGCATGCGATCCCCATCAGCTAAGGGAGGACAGGTGGGAGTGGGCCTAGAAATGTAATTAACCTGAAAGGGACAGAGGCTAAGGGGAGGAAAAGAAAGCATTTGATCCCCAAGCACATACTAGCTGGCCTGGCTCCAAGCCCGGTGGGAGGGAAGCCATCTACCAGAACCTGTTTGGAGCGGAAGGGGCTGCTCAGTTCCCTGGCCACGCCTCTGGGTGGACAAAGGCCTCTGCACAAGGAAGAAAGGATATCCCATCCTGGACTCTATGGGTAAGGAGCACCGTGATCGCTCCCGCAAGAGGTGCCGGAGAAGGCGGTACATCAGGAACTGTCCTGGTTGGAGGCCATATTGTTCTACTCCTCGAAGTACAGTACCTGGCCATTGTTCAATAGGTGAGCCACGGTTGAGACGCTAACTTGGTCCGGGATCACAAAACTCTTTTGGAGAGGCTGTCAGGCCCCTAAGGCAAGCCAAGGAGTGGGATGGAAGGAGCATAGGGGACAGAACACAAGTGATCCACCATCCCCTGCAGAGACACTGTAATATCATTCGTAATTTCATTTTCCCCTTTTTGGAATCTTGTCATTTTGGAGTCATTTTTTATTAAAATGCTCTCTTTTTTCTAATTTGATTTGGGATTTTCGTTATTTGGTGTTTTAACTTTATTACCGATTTGGTACTGCATAAGTACCTAACACATTGTCCTAAGTTAAGCCTGTCTACTTCGAGCTACAGCTAACAGGGGGTTAAGTTCAGGTTAATGTATTTGTTTTTTGAGTTTACCCTGAAAATGTAATGTTATTTTTCTCTGAGGTGGGCTATTACCCACCCGAATAATAATTCACTTCCTTACAATGTGCAAGATGTTAAAAGTGTTCGCCATATGAAGAATTACTTCTGCTATGCTTTTAAGACAATGCTTTTTAATATCCTTGAAGTACAGAGGCATGATGCAGTTGAGAATGGCCTTTGTAACCTACTTTCAATGAATCAAAACAAATTAGTGCACCTTCAGTTTATTTTCCCATTTCTATGCATTTACCTATCTGCTCTCTGACCATAAGAGTCAGCATACAACACAAATGGCAACAAGTATAGTATTCTGTAAAGAATTCAGAGGCTTCTCAAAAAATCCAGTCACAAATTATTTTATAAAGCTATCCTTATCGAACATTGATGTATAACATAACTCATCTAATGTGCATGGCCTAACCAGCCATTCGGAAACGTGGCCAAAATATCTCAAGTCACCTTGAAATAAGGAAATAAAAACAGTCAGGTGCACAAGAGCATCATCTGAAAGAGAACTATCCATTCTTGGAAGAATAGGAGGATTATACAATGCCTATGATAGAAATCTGAGCACACGATAAATAAGCAAGCTGTCAGTTTGATGATTGAACCTAATTAAATAAAGTTTCAAAGTATCAAAAGGAAAACTGTAATCCCAGAAATTAAAAACTGGTAACAGAGTGACCACATTTTTGAACAAGCGAGAGAGCTTATTGAATTTAAAATAACGAAAACACATCATAACAATCACAAAAAATTGTGAATAACTGGGAAAACCTTTTCGAAGCCATACTCAACTAAAAGGGGGGCTGCCTATCCCTGCCAGCTACACAAAACCCCTGAACCTCTTTTTTCCCAAAGATTTAATAGGGAGCAGCATTCAATAACTTGACCAAACACATAAGTACAAAGAATGCCTCATTTCCCTTGGCAGTTATGAAGTTTCCCGAATGTTCATTGCCCAGCAAAATTCTCGAAAAAATACATGGTGGGCCTGACTTCAAACTACGTTCAAACATAGCTGTTTCAATATCCCAAAGAGAGAAATCAGCCATTCTGGTACAGGCCTAAGACAACCCTCTCCTACAAAAGTCAACCATGATAAAGTCCAACACAGTAATAAACCCTTCCTTTCAAAGAAAATATATTTAATTGCATACAAACAAACAGACACAGCAGCACCTACTTAAAGTTTAAACCATGCACAGTTGATACCCAGATTCAACTTCGGCTGCAGACTAAAGCAAGAATCACACCCTAATTTACGAAAATGGCTGGACAATGTTAACCACTGGATGCAATACAGCTTGCTACAAATCAATGGCATCAAAACCGATTCCTTACCCCTGTAAGGAAAAGATGTGAAGTCAAGAAAGCATTGATCGTCTTCTGTCCGTGAGATTGGTGCTGATCCTCTCACAAGAAGTTAGAAAACAAGGACTTCCTGATTGCAGAGCTATTGTTCTCCTTGCAAGTCAATTCAGTTCTTAAAAGAGCCAGCCTCTAGATTTTCAGCCTGCTAAAATCCTACCACTTCTCAAAACAAAACACCATTTACGGATCAGAAGATTCTTCCTAAACCCATGAATAACCCCAAAATAACTGCATCATGTTGAACAAAATAGTTCCAAAAAACACAAACACAAAGGAAAGCTTGCCAAGTGTTCAGAATCAGGCACCCAGAATGACATTCAATCTAGAAATAAATAATTGAAGATAAATTGTGGGTAAAATCCAAGTAATCTGCACAATGACCACAGCACAACTTAGATAAAAACACTGTGGGGCCTCAGATTCTCAACACCCACAGCATGACTGATTAACAATCGGTGTGCCACTTCTAAAATCATCTTAACTTTAATGGCAGTGTAATCTGGTTTGCTGTCAGTGTCTGGATTTGTCAATTTTAACGGAGAAGGTGATCTTACCCACTAACCTTACCAGGTGCCTTGATAAGAGACTACAAATTGGGGCCTTCTGACACAAAAGGGGCTTTAAAACAAAGAAACATGATAGTGGCAAATCTTGCCCCAGATTATCTACTCACCAGAAACCTCCAGGTGACCAATTCACAAGCAATCCATCAACCACTATGCAATAGTAAACAATTTGGAGGTAGGACACGGGCGTGCAGGCCTCCAGACTGTGAAACATGCTGAGCCTATCTCAGAAAAAAAGAGTAAACGATTTTCCAGAAAAAAAGATCTAAAACCAGAACTCTCCAAGGAAGTGTTTGTCTGAACTAGACCATTGCAATGCACTTCAGGGTAGTACTATGTGGCCTAGACGTTTATTGTTGCAACATAGAGTGACATCATTGCTACCTTCTCTTTCCCACTACTAATATCTCCCAACCCCTGTCAACTAACTACCAGCCAGGATACGGATCTGCAGCATGAAAGTTAAACATAGGCCACTCCAGTGAACACATTATTTCGCCGAACCACTGACGTCACAAGTGGCTTATGAGCAGCAAGATTTCATTTTCAAGCTATTTTATTACTACAACATCTTTGTTACATACATGGCTAATCAAATTATCACACATAAGAAAGCCAGCCCTATGAAAAAACACCGAAAATATATAAATAAATAAGTGAAAATGATTTGGGTTATAACCACTAAACATAAAATAAGCAATGATAATTAATCTGCCACCTGCCTGTAAAATTTGTAGCAGACAATAGACGTCTTAAATGTTAAGAACCATGACTAAAATTTGAAAGGAAAACATTCTTCAGTGAGATACAAAACTGTAACAGATTAACTTTTAATTCGGTGACACGTAATAAAAATTGCAAAATCTCAAAAAACAATAGGCTCCATATTTCTGACGTATACCAGCGCAACATGTACAAATGGAGTGGTGCTTTCCATTTCGAAAGTTTTTCAACAAAAAGCAACATTCACTAAAAACGTAACACTAAAACGACTGCCACTCTGAGTCCTGGATGTATGATGTCATATTTAGATGTGGCATATTGAAATTAAAAGTTTGAGATCCAAGGGCCGAGGTATGAAAATGCAATTTTGCAATTCCTAAATAACGAGTCCATAGGAATCGCTATTTAGGAAAGGAAAAATGATATGTATGAAATTACCGATTAGGAAATCCCATGCCATTCGTACCAAAGGTCTGATTTAGCATTTCTTAAATAGCGATTTCTAATTAGGAAATAGCTATTTAGGAAATGCTAAACCAGGAGGACTATGGGCACAAGGCCCCCCGTAATGCACCCCAAAACTAGTAGTGCACATGTAGAGCACAGTGGGCTCTATTGCACTTTAAAAAAAGCATCTTAGGATGCTTTTTTAATTTTTTTTTTAAATTGCACATGGTTACTATCAACTTTGAGTTGATGGTAATTGCATTTCCTAAATGCTTATTTTGCATTTAGGAAATCTGTGTACATGTGCTAAGAAATCGCAAATAGGAAATCCCTATATGCGATTTCCTATTTAGGGTATCGCAAAGTGCAGTTTCTACTGGGTAGAAATCACATTGTGCGATTCCCTAAAGGCCCGTTAAAAAATGCAAAAGGCCTTCATACATCTTGCCCAACGTTCCAAATGAAGTGATCGTCTTTCATCTTTTACATCTAGTTTAAGAAATGAAATGACTCTCAGTAAAATTGGTCCAATCTTTGAAAAGCTGGTTGCCTGACCTTGAGGGCTCATTTCTTTGAAATTACAATCGACTCAGTTCTGTAAACGGAACAAACAAATGTCATGTTGCAGCCATAAGCAAGCAGGAAGTATTTTTCCCAATAAGAAGGGACTACAGATTTTCCTTAATGTTTTTTAGATGTAAAGGACTTGAGACCCTAAATCTCATTTGTCTCATGTGCTTCATCCAATACTCTAAGATAGTGGTTCTTAGCCTTTTGTTTTCTGGGGACCCCCACTTAATCATTACTGGAACCCGGGGACACCCCACTGAATCATTATTGGAATCCGGGGACCCCCCACTGAGTCATTACTGAAAGCCAGGGACCACAGCCAAAGCATTTTCGATAATCTGAACCACAAAACAATACACAAAAATGCTGAAACAAGCATTCCTCAAACAAATACACAAATGATGACATTTAATTTAATTTGAAAACACATATAAATAAAATAATCAAAATTTTAATAATAATAGGAAGGTTGGAGCTTTTCTAAATTCAATTGAGGCCACTCATCATCCATACTATATTCTGTTGGATGCACCTGCACTGTTCCCACGAATCAATCTGAGGATACTAATTTAATTTTTAGCCTCCAATTTCAAATCCCTTCACATTTACAGTACGTTTGACATTTTTTATTTGTACAGTTAGCTTCTTTATTCATATACACTTTATTAATCTGTTAATATTATTTACTTTTCAAAGTAGTTGCGGACCCCCCTGAGGAGGCTTTGCGGATCCCCCAGGGTTCCTGGGCCACAGGTTGGGAATCAATGCTCTAAGATACAGGCATGATAGAGATGTACTTTTGTTTTCTGGTTCATGCTAGTGATAAGAACACTTTATGCTTATTCAGAGCATCATTGGGACAATAATTCCAAAAGAGCGTTTCTATTTATTGCATCATAATTGTAAACTGGATACTTTAGTCACACAAGTAATGCAAACCAGTGACGAAAAAGTTACATTTACAAGTATTATTGATAATGGACGCTTACCTACATGGAGATGTATCCAGAAGGTGGACATCATATTGGATGGGAGGTGAAAAGTAGGCAAAGAAAACCCAACAGGACGTCGAACAGAGAGGAATGGGAGAAAAATATAAAATTAATCATTAGACAGAACTTCTCTGAAAAAAAATCTATGAAACACAAAACAATATTTTTTTATTTCTATTAGTTTAATTGATTACATTAAAGCAGTCATAGATTAACAGAGATACATTTTATGCAGAGATATGCTTTTAAGTTCAATGTTAATGAGAGCAACAATAACAGTTTATAGCGCCCTCCTATTGCGTTAGTTATGTTTCATGTAGAAACATTTCATGAGAGCAGCCTCACTTTGGTTCTACGGGCACAGCCTTTAAATGTCCATGAGTATATTAGAGCACCTGAAAACACAGCAGTATGTGATCCAATCTGGCTAAGGGTAACATGTTCTCGCCGTCTTTGAGACTGAAGAAGTGTACCGTCAGTAAATGAAGGCCATTGGAGGAGCAATATATCTTCAGTGGCCATTCCTTATTTGTATCATGAAGTCCAAAACATGATTCAAAAGACAAAGAGGAACTCAATGCATTCAATCATGGCACAGAAGATGAAGGAAATAAAAGCTGGAGAAAAAATACATTTCTCTGGATTTTTGAAAACAAAGGGAAGAATGCAAATAAGTGAGGGTAAAAGAAAGATAAGGTCACACCATTCAGAAAATATTAAAAAGATCTAACTTAAGACAATAATTACACCATTGAGGAGCACATATGCACACTACAGGAAAAGTGTGTAAAAAGCACTGATTAGTTGTAACAGTGAACGTATGCAGATAAATACACTGTAACTTAGGTCTAACTTTTGTTGGCATGAGGGATATGTGGGATTTCTCAACAAAATAAACACTTTATGACACCATTCCACCGAGCACAGCATAGGTAGGGAGTTGTGAGGCATGTCTAAACATATCCACCCAACTTTAACATTCAGACTTATTTCATAACTATACAGGTATTTTATTATTATAATTGGCCTTAGCACATAAGCTTGCATCAGTGGTCTGCCAAAGCCAAATTTATGTCCAGCTAATAGTCTGCCTGTTGACCAAAGCAGAGTAACAATTATCCCCTCCTCGTTCTCTTTTACAGGTCTTGTGGCATTCAAAATAGCCCTCGCAGCAAGGTAACAAAGCTTCTAAGGATGACTGTCACAGAGTGAGGCCACAATTTTGACATGAGCTGTGGATTTCCCCCCGTAACGCCTGATTAAAAGATGCCACAGAGGGGAGTAAGTTTCAATGAGGGCAACTTCTGTTCACCCTGAAAATCTAGGCCTGAGAAGAATGACAATTTAAAGAGGAAAGATATTAAGTAACAGATAAACTGATCAATAAAAGACCTTAAATGTCTACACCAAATTCAAGTGAAACGAGACAAATTCAATTAAAAATATAAAGAAAAAAAATAAAAGAAAAATCATATATACACATTCATATTTCTTGTTTCAAAGGTAGCAACCCAAAATAGTTGCCTACTATATTTATCCACTATGGAAACTTGAGAATATTCAAGAGTGAGCCTAAGACCAAGGGTGTTCTCACAAACAGGTAGACCATGGAAAGTTGGTTCCCTGGGCGCTGCTGGCCGCTTCTCCATGATGCTGCTGAAGGCTTTTATATGTATTGGCTGGCATTCCTGCAGAAGCATGTAAGTCTTCAGAATATCTACAAAAAAGCTTTCTCATTCATGGCAAAATGCGCACATCAGGACTGAGCACACATAAATCAGTCCTCTTGCAATTTGTGATGGGGTGATCCACCTCCAGTATCCCCATACCTAGACTCAGGGAACTACTAAAGTAGGTCCTAAACATCTATCAACAAAGATGTATAGATTACTGAATAGAGCATAAAAAGCAAAAACATCATTAAAAAAAAGCATACAAAAAGCATTACAACAAATAAAAAAGGTGGGAAAGACAGACAAGCCATCCCTCTGGTAATAATTAGTGGTAATCAATGTGCATGGTCATTCTGAGGGCATCCATATACATTAAATATGGGGAGGAGCATTATATATGGGATAAAGTACCCATTGATGTACATTAGGAGGATATTACAAGTCACCAAGGAGTTCCATGATCATACAGAGGAACACACCTGAATGCTGAGTTCCTTTGCAACATCATGGAACTCAGAGGTGACTAGCAGTATCCCTATAATGTATAGATCAGGGTACTTTATTCCTTATAATACATGATCATACCCTCACCACCACAAACAAACCGCTTACGTACTTGGTATCTTGCTCTTTCATCTTTACTGGAGACAAGAAGAATAAAAGCAGAATCTGTACTGTGAAATTAAACATACCAAGAAGCAGTAAGTAATTTTTGCAAAAAAAGATATTGGCATCAGTTTATTGTAAAACAGGTTAAAAAATGCTTTTGCTCCAAATTTCTAGAAACATGAATAGATTCTATCTTTACTGTAATGTCCTCTAGCATGGAAAAGAAAGAACATGTTGCCATCAATATCTGCTTAGTGCTCGTCAGAAATTGGGTTCTTGGTGGGCTGGGGTGTGAGCCCTGGCCTAGCAACAGCCACAATCCCTTGCAGGCTGAGCCACAAAAAGTCACTAAATTAACCTGTGCTTAACCATGGGTAGCTTGGCACAAAAAGCAGTGAGGCTTAACTTAGAGGCAATGTGTGAAGTATTTATCCAGCACATTAACACTAAAAACGTGAAAACACAACACAAGAAAATTCCCTCTGCAATTTAGAATAAAAGAGTAAATTTTAATGCATTATTTGACTCCAAAACAAAAAGAACCCTATCAGTAGAACTTCAGTTATGAGTTTTTGAAGTCTTTTGCAAAAACTAGCACCTAAAAGATGAAAGCACCAACCGAGGTAATCTAGTCATGCCAGAACAGGTTAAAGTCGAAACATATGGCCAATTGCGATGGAGCAAGGTTTGGATACATGAAGTGGATTGAGCTCGGTCAGCACCTACTTTCGGACTTAGAAAGGAATTTTGAGAAAAAGTGTTATGAGATGGTAAAGTTCAGGGGGGCAAGGCTGCAGGAGGTATCTGAGGAAGGAGCGTCATCATCGGATAGCCTTGGATCACAGCCGCAGAAAAGACTTCTATGTTCAGATTTAGTATCTCAAATGGAAATCAAAAATTTCCAATGGGATGAGGCAGAGGGCTGCAGCCGAAGACATTTCCACTAGGCCAGATATCCCTTTGGTGAAGGACCGCTGAACAGGATTTGCTGCTGTGGAGAAAAATGTAGCAGGAGAAACTGCCAAGTCAATCCGACCGGCAATGCACCTTGGGTGGATCAATCAATCAATCAATCATATCACTTGTAAAGCGCACTACTTACCCTTGAGGGTCTCAAGGCGCTGGGGGTTGGGGGGTGCTGCTACTGCTCGAAGAGTCAGGTCTTGAGGAGTCTTCTGAAGGTCAGTAGGTCTTGGGTCTGGCGTAGGTGGGTGGGGAGGGTGTTCCAGGTCTTGGCGGCAAGGTGGGAGAAAGATCTGCCGCCGGCAGTCGTTTTTTGGATGCGGGGGACTGCGGCGAGGCCGGTGGAGCGGAGCTGGCGGGTGGGGGTGTAGAAGCTGAGTCGTCCGTTGAGATATGCTGGTCCGGTGTTGTGGAGTGCTTTGTGTACGTGGGTGAGGAGCTTGAAGGTTATCCTCTTGTTGATGAGGAGCCAGTGCAGGTCTCTCAGGTGGGGTGTGATGTGGCTGCGGCGGGGGATGTCGAGGATCAGACGTGCAGAGGCGTTCTGGATGCGTTACAGCCGTCTCAGGAGTTTGGCCGATGTTCCTGCGTAGAGGGCGTTTCCGTAGTCCAACCTGCTGCTGACCAGGGCCTGGGTGACCGTTCATCTCGTTTCGGTGGGGATCCACTTGTAGATCGTGCGGAGCTTGCGGAGGGTGTTGAAGCAGGAGGAGGAGATGGCGTTGACCTGCTTAGTCATGGAGAGGGTGGAGTCGAGGATGACCCATAGGTTGCGTGCGTGGTCGGTGGGTGTTGGAGCTGTTCCCAGTGTGGTCGGCCACCAGGAGTCATCCCAGGCCGAAGGGGTGGAGCCGAGGATGAGGAACTCCGTCTTGTCCGAGTTCAGCTTCAGTCGGCTGTTCCTCATCCATTCGGCGACGGCCTTCATTCCTTCGTGGAGGTTGGTTTTGGCGGTGTGAGGGTCTTTGGTGAGGGAGAGGATCAGCTGGGTGTCATCGGCGTAGGAGATGATGTTGAGGTCGTGCTGTCGGGCGACGTGGGCGAGAGGTGCCATGTAGATGTTGAACAGCGTTGGGCTGAGGGATGAGCCCTGAGGTACGCCGCAGATGATCTCGGTGGCATTGGAGCGGAAGGGGGGGAGGCGGACGCTCTGTGTTCTGCCGGAGAGGAAGGATGTGGTCCAGTCCAGGGCCTTCTCTTGGATCCCGGCGTCGTGTAGGCGTGTTCGTAGTGTGCGGTGGCAGACCGTGTCGAAGGCGGCTGACAGGTCCAGGAGGATGAGGGCCGCTGTTTCTCCGTTGTCTAGCAGGGTCCTGATGTCATCGGTGGCGGCGGTTTCGGTGCTGTGGTTGCTGCGGAACCCGGACTGGGACGGGTCCAGGATGCTGTTCTCCTCGAGGTAGCGGGTCAGTTGTTTGTTGACGGTCTTCTCGATGACCTTCGCCGAGAACGGGAGCAGGGAGATGGGCCGGTGGTTCTTGAGGTCCTTGGGGTCCGCCTTGGGTTTCTTGAGTAAGGCGTTGATCTCGGCGTGCTTCCAGCTTTCCGGGAAGGTTGCTGTCTCGAAGGAGATGTTGATTACTTTCCAGAGATGGGGTGCGATGGCTGTGCTGGCTTTGTTGAAGATGTGGTGTGGGCATGGGTCTAATGGTGATCCGGAGTAGATGGTGCTCATAATCTTGCTGGTGTCCTCGTCGTTGATGTTGGTCCAGGAGAGCAGGCGGTTGCTGCGCTTGGTGGTCGTGGGGGCAGAGGTCTCAGTGGTTGTCGAGGTGGTCGTGGCGTTGAAGCTGTCGTGGATGTCGGCGATCTTGCGGTGGAAGAAGGTGGCCAGTGAGTCGCACAGGTCTTGCGAGGGTGGGATGTCGTGGGTGTTGGAGTTGGGGTTGGAGAGTTCCTTCACGATGTTGAAGAGCTCTTTGCTGTTGTGTACGTTGTTATCTAGGCGGTCTTTGAGTGAGGCCCTTTTGGTGGATCTGATGAGGTGATGGGGTCTGCGGGTGGCGTTCTTGTGGGCTGCATAGCTGTCTGGTGTTCGTTCGCGGATCCAGTTCTTCTCCAGTTTTCGGCATGTTCGTTTGGAGGCCTGGAGGTCTTTGGTGAACCAGGTGGCTTTCTTGTTGGTGTAGCTGTTGGAGGGTTTCTTGGGCGGGGCGAGGGTGTTGTCGCAGTCGTCGATCCACTGTCTGAAGTTGCGGGCAGCGGTGTCGGGGTTGGTGGGGTCGGCGGGTGGGCTCCGGGCGAGGGTGGTGGTTAGCTGGTTTTCGGTGACTTTGCTCCAGCAGCGGCGAGGCATCTGTTGGGTGCGGTGGTGCGTGGTGGGCTTCCTGAAGGCGAAGTGGATGCAGTGATGGTCGGTCCAGTGGAGTTCAGTGGTGTGGTTGAAGGAGACGTGGGAGCTTGCGGAGAAGATGGGGTCAAGCATGTGGCCAGCGGCGTGGGTGGGTGTTGTCACGAGCTGTCTGAGTTTGAGGTTGGCGAGGTTGTCGATCAGGGTGGTGGAGTTGGTGTCGTTGTTGTTCTCGAGGTGGAAGTTCAGCAGGTTGATCCCGGTCTCCTTCTGGTTCTCAGAGCAGTTTTTAGCCAGCAATTTTCAAAGTCCCCACATTTGCACTTTGGCAATCCGGTCACCTTCAGCACCATTTCCAAGAGTCAAAGGACTGCTGGGGCACCACTTGAAGGGTCGGCACTCACTCAGGCTGGGTTTAGGTGTGGGTTCAAGGTGAAGGGAGCCTTTTGTGTCCCTGAGGCTCAGATTGGGAAGCCAGCAATTTAGCCCTTTGGAGTCACTCTGGTGGTCCTGGGTTCAAGTTGCAAGTCCAGTCCTTGCTCCCCAGGCAAGAGGGGAGCAGGGCAGAAAGGCAGCAATTCAACAAGGCAGCAGCAGTCTAGCAGAGTGGCAGTCCTTTCAGCAGCACAGCAGTTCTTTTTCCTGGCAGAGTGTGCACAGGTCCAGAAGTGTACTAAAGAGTTGGTGTCCGATGCCACAGTTTTATACTCTGGTGTCTTCCTTCTGGAAGGTGGGAGAAGCTTCTAGAAAGTGACATTGAAGTGCATAGAATTTCCTGACTCCCCTGCCCTGGCTCCAAGCTGGCTGCCGAGACAATGTAGAGGTGATAGGTCATTTGTGTGAATGAAGAGCACTCCCTATTCAGTTGCAAGTGAGGCTGTGCTCAGCTCCAATCCCCCATTCTGCCAGTAGATGGCACAATAAGGGACACCTAATCCCTCTTTTTTGTGACCGTCTGGGAGGAATTCACATAGTCTGTCGATTACACCCAAGACAGGATGTAAGCACAAAAGGGTCAAGCGAAGAAAAATGCTAACCTTTTAAAAAGTGTAATTTTCACAATTGTAATCAAAAACCCGACTTTAACATTAAATAGGGCTTTTCATTACTATTCCACAGACACCATGCATGACTTAGCTGCCTGCTCCCAATTAGAAATATAATAAGGGCTCTCCAATGTTATCTTATGAGAGGGATATGCCTTGCAGCAGGGAAAAATGGATTTAAGAGTTTTTTACACCCAGGACATGTAAAACTTAAAAGTACATGTCCAACTTTTAATTACAAGGCACACTGCCCTATGGGCTACCTAGGGCCCACCTTAGGGGTGGCATTTATGCAATAAAAAGGGAGTTTAAGGCTTGGCAAGGGTGCTATTTTGCCAAGTTGAATTGGCAGTTTAAAACTGCATCCAGGCTGCAATGGCAGGCCTGGGACATGTTTTAAAGTGATAGGTAAGTGGGTGGCACAATAAGTGCTGCAGGCCCACTAGTAGCAGTTAATGTACAGGCCATAGGTATATGCTATGCGACTCTTCAAGGGATTTACACAGGGCCGGACTGGCCATAGGGGCCATCTGGCATTTCCCCGGAAATGGTTTTGCAGCAGTGCTGCAATATAGCCCCCCAGTAACAACAGCATCAAGCAAGCATTTCCAACCTTGCAAAGCCAGGCAGTGCTTCCCCGGGTGCTGGTCTGAGAAAATTGCCAGAGCTGCTTTGGGTTCCCAAAGTAAAGACTTACAAGTAAATTAAATGTACCAATCAGGTATAGGCCAATCACACCATGTGTAGGGGAGTGAGCACACGCACTATAGGACTGGTTAGCAGTGGTAAAGTGCATAGAGTTCGAAGGCCAACAAAAACGAATTCAGCAAAAAGTAGAGGGAAAATGTCCAAAAGTTTGGGGGTGACTCTGTAGAGAGGACCATGTCCAACAGTGCTGATCATTTTTTTTCTAGAAAAAGATATCAGAAGAAAGAAAAGCCAGTTCCCATTTTCCTTCTTTAAACTGTGGCTGTAATGATGCTCCTTTTCACCCTGTGTGCTGGCTCTGGTAGCATGAATTATGACATCAGAACTCAACTGTAATAACTTACTGCAGATGAGCAGCTATGCAGGTGACGAGAGACGCCACAAGTAGCCTGTAACTGAGAAACATAGAGACAGGCTTTTGTAAAGGAATTGCAGGCTCACATGTATCAAAAAATTATAATAAACTGACTTTACACGTGTTAACTTTCACAATATACTTGCGACAAAAGGAAAGGCTATAGCGTCAGAGCAAATAGCAAGCATATTCGCTGTACCGTTTACAAATGGAATTGTAATGGGAACTGGCCTATAGTATGTTAAATGTAGTAATAAGTTACCCTTTAATTCAAAATATTAGATTTATGATACTTATTACCAATAATGGACCCAAATTGGCAACATGTGGCCAGAGACAAAAGGACAACTATAGACGTGGTACGTGGTGCCCACTACCGCCCCCCCCCCACCGAATGTATGTCCGAAATGTGCAGCCTGTGCACAACTGTCGCTAAAGCCAGCAATAGAACCACTCTGTTAATTCCATGTATGTAGGAAATCTAAGAAATGTATGGAAAAAACACATTGCAGCAATAGGGGTGCGTCTATTTTGGAAGCTTGCACCACAAGAGGCAGAAACTTACATAGCGACCTAGAAACATAAAAAAGGCAAAACAGAAATGTATCTCTCAAGATTTTAATATGTTTGCCTATGATGTATAGAAACAGTGCAAAGAAGAGTATTCCCAATAGCAATAAAACCTACAACAATTTGGGAATTTAAATGAATGCATGCATTTTTACTTGTTGATAAGACTCACGTTTGCATGCATCAGAGCTGAGCTGATGGTTCCTTTTCTTACTAGACAACATTGCATAGCTCAGAATGGACAGGTTTCTGATGACTGCGGGTTGGTTTATTATCCTCGGAGGGTCACTTCAAGCAGACTACTGACAACAGAAAAATCAATGCCGCACTCAGCATCTTCTTAATGAGTGCAATAAGCGAGCCAGGGACAAACACCTCTGGATGAAGCCTGCGCTCTTTCGCCCTTACTGTGATCTCAGCTCTGAGAGTTCTGACAGCGTTCAAAATGCTGCAAACAAGTGGAGGAGTGCTTGGGGAAAACATTGTATATTGAACCTCTCTCAGCATCAGCATCAAAAATCTAAGTGGTTTTATTGAATATAAAATATCAACTCAAGGGCACATCAACAACAAATTTCAAGAGTATGATAACAGGAACAGTCCCTAGCTCATTCCTCCAACACCGCAAACAGGTCAGACCTTTAGGAAGTTACCAAAAAGCGGGCGAAAAAAACATACTACACCATAACATTTCTTCGTGTTCAGAGATTCTGCATTCTATTGCGGGGAAGTTTCATTGGTTAACTACCACAAAAGTGCTTATCAAGAAGCCTTGATCTACAGAGTAATAGTGCATCAAACCTTTCAATGTCTGCATTTAGTTCGAAAACATGCCACAGCTATTTACATCACGGCTTCTGGTATTCTACAAACACCTGTGTTTTCAAAACTACAATAAACCAATGAGATTACATTATGACTGATGCTTTCTGTGCCCGAAGCCCGAAAACTGTGTGTTGATGTTCTGCAGCAGTGCAGCACCTTAAATAGTCCCCTTCCCTCCTGCAAATCCCTTAGCGAAGATCATATTCAAATCTGCCTACATCGACAGCAGCAGCACTCAAGCAGGAAACAGGCTTGGGGCTGTGATGGAGGGTACTCTAACTAAAAATGCTGCGAGGCCATGCTAACAGGATACAGCACTATGCAAATCTATATCAACATAACATAACATTCCATCTAGGGGAACAGTATTTTTAGTCAGTATTGACCAAAGTCAACAGATTGTAAGCAACATTTGCATGTTTTTTATTGCCAGATGTACCGTCATGTGATTTCTAGAGGACCTGGCCACAATTGTCTCTGAATCTGCTTATGAATTGCCCCTGACTAGATTTGAGGGAGCCAATGTATATGAGATTTCTGTACAAGTCATTTGGATAGAATCTCTCTTATGGTGACTGCCAAAGAAATTAAACTCTTTAAGATCAGCACAAAGTAAGAAAAAAAGAAAATTAGAAAAGCTAAATAGGAAATATAAAATAACAGTTACATTTGGAGTAGACTTTGAAAACATAAGCAAAAAAAATCATTTTCATCAAAAACAAATGCACAAAGTATTCACTGCATTTCAAACCATTGGAAAATAGAAAACTAGTGAAAAATGTCCTCGTGTCCCAATCAGTTCCTATACATCACAAGAGAACAAGCAATCAGTACACGCAACCAACTGACCTGACTGTTGGGGCCCACCTTAATTTCTACCTTTGTCCTTAAAAGAATTTAAAGAGAAAGTCGTTTTCAAGTAGAATTAACCTCGAGACTCTGCTTGAGCAGGCCTCCTTGGAGGTCAGATATGAAATGTGGAAGCCGTCAATGAGTGTCAAACACCTGATTGTAAAAGAAAGAGGTAGGACAAGAGAGCTGAGAACTTTAGAGAGAAGTTAGACTTGGGGTACTCTGGGTCCCAGTGAAAATTTCTGCATTCACATCTAATCACTTTTGTAGGAGCTCGAGTCAGTAGAGTGATATAAAGTTGAAGGTTATATCTAAAGAGGGCTCAAAACAGATAAACTAACTTGATGTAAGGCCTCAGTGAATAACTTTGAGGGAACTGAGATGCTCTGCGGCAGATACTGTGGTTATCTTATGAGGTTCCATCTTCATCAAATGGATGCTCCAAATTCATGCAAGAGCTTCAAAACTAACAAATGTAGAAGTTGTTGTTATACAAAAGTCAGCCCTGTCCTGCAAATTACAGTTTAACAGGCAAAATTGTCCTCTTAAGCAGTTTCTATTCCTATTCTTTCTGAACTGGTCTCTCAGAGCTCAGTCCACTTGTAGTAAGTTGTAAGGGTTCCTTCACAACCTGTACCACCCTTCAAATCCATACCAGTAGCAAATCAGCTATTTGGGATTTCAATAATTGACGTAGAAGCTTCCTCTCACAAATGATAGTTTCAGTCTACAGTAATCCAGGCATTCAGAACCCAAGTCCACCACCTGATAAACAACAGTCCGAAACCAAGTCCAGCAGCAGACAAATGTTAAAATGGTCCAGTGGATCTGTTCAGGGAATTAGCTCTCCTAATTACTAGATGTAAGTCAGAGGAATAAAAAATTTAATCTGAGGTAGCAACACCTTTCCTTATATTCCTTACAAAGGATATTGCGTTCTTTGTCTCTCGCTTTAAGCTACTTCAAAGGTTTCAGTGGTTCAAGAATAGATTTTTAGATGTAAAACCTGCTTTGCCATTGATAGGTTTCCAATTTCTAATAAGCTCCCACGTTTTTCTACTACTACCTTCATTACAGTAGTTAAACACCATTGGAAGTCGCTGTACTGAAATTACACCCAACATTTAAAAATGTGCTTTTAAAGAAAATTATATGAACTTAGTGGATCTATTTAGAACCCCATTAACAGATCCTCCAAAATATTGAAAAGCAGCACAAGTGACAGCTGGAAAAGGATGAGTTTTAAAAAAAATTTTGTCCTGTCAACAGAAAAAATTGACAGTCTAATGTCTTTTTTCTGTCTGCCACCACCAAAGAAAACCTAGAGGTGACCAACAGAAAAATACAAATAATGATCCCCCACACCCAGGGAAAATCTCTGTAGGTGAGGAGGTCATTAGTTATTTCGTTTTCAAAAACAAACTTCAAATTTGGATGCTTGTTTTGGAAAAATAAAAAGTTGGTGGAAGGCCATCAAAACCAACAGTGGGTTTGTACCTAACTTTTTGTACCTTCAGAGGCTGTGATGGATGTTCCTCTGAAGGTATAGAGATCACTGCAGTAATCTGTTACTTTGGCAGGCAATAATCCATCAGAGTGGTTTTGTGATCTACTCTGCCACTTTACTGAAGAACTACCGCTTGCCAAACTCTAAATCTGATTGTGAATCATTTCCTGCTTCTTGTGGTAATAGCTACATTACAAAAGGTTATTAAAATTTACAGAATCTCTTAACTTATTTGTATTATGCAATTTCTACCCCTGGACAGTGACTTGTGGTGCTAAAATTCCTTGAGCCCTTTGCAGACAAATTTTCCAGATCATCTTTTCATGTGGAATGATATGTCTCCTTATCCTAATCCCTACACAATGCTAACCAGTCCAGCTCAGTTGGATGCATTCCAGTACCTTCTGCCATCATTGCAGCAATCTCCTCCCAAAGCAGGGAAGCTTCAAGGCCTACATTAAGTTTTAAATTATAAATGAATAGGTGGTAGAAGAATTAGACAAATGGCAGTGGATTATCCCGATGGTTGTACATCAGAATATCATTTTAAAATGCAGAAATAGTATCCAATATAAATACATGTCCTGAATATAATTATCAAAAATATCACCCCAGTGGATGTAGATTTCATATTAATTCCAACTTGAAGATCTTTTTGCAAAAAATATTTAGGAACAATACTTATGTTGTATGATATTCTGACAATGATATTCTGGTACCACAATACCCAGTCTGTATATCTAAAATAAAGTGACAGGCTCTAGTAAAGAAAGATTTTTCATTTTTTAGTTGAGCAATTTATGTTACTATTCCAGGTTATAATGTTACTGGTCGTAAGGAAGAAGTCTTAAAAAAAGGATGCATCCCCTCAACCATACGAGGTGGCATGCTTCATCGTAGGGCTGCTACCTCACCAGCACCAGCTGGTGGTAGGTGAGCCAATTCAGAGCTCTTAATTGAGAACAATTGTTTTGATGTGTAAAGAGTTGTAAAGGGTTAAAATTAAAGAAAAGGACGCATGTCTGTGCAGGTCAAAAGAGACATCTGTGGCAAATACTAACCTATTCCTCACCTTATAACAGACACAGTGACCTGGATACAGTTAGCTGATAATATGACAACTACTAATATTTTTACACGTTCAGTGTCAGCCTTCTATCCTGCTTAGAGGTCAAGCCAATGTTATGGTAGGAGGGCCTGCACTGAAAATAAATATTAGTCATTTTAAATAACGCACATAGTGCTAAACACTATTGAGCATACCTCAGTTCATGGCAGGGCTAAAAAAAAAAAACTCAAAATAAAAAACAAGGTAGCTATTGGACGCAAAGGAATTTCTTTACATGCCCCAGTCTAAGTATGGGTGAAAGACTAGGCAACCCCATTGACGCTTTCCCCATTTAGGTGCAACGATATATCTAGTATGCATTGGCATGTCCCTTATTAGGCTTGCGTCCCACCATGAAGTCCAATCAATTTAGGGAAATGAACCACTTTAATAGTTTTGGATTTCACATCTTTAACTGCATAAGTCACCATAAATATTTGTGGACTGCTACAAACTTGAAGTGAGGTCCAAACTATAATCTCAGACCACAGCAAACACCTCAAATTCAATTGAGGCCTACATTTGTCCATGGGTAGCAACGGTCCACTAATGAATGAGAGGTTACTCTTGTACATCCTCATTAAGCTGCAATAAAACTGAATCTATGCCAATATCATAAGCATTTGGATGCACAATGAACCCGTGGTAATGATCTGGGGCTTTCAGCCCTAGCTCTGAGCCCAGTGTCACCTTCAGGCTGTCAAAGGTTCGCAGTCCAATTGTTAAGCTTTGCTTGCTTTATGGAAGGTAGCCCTTCAAGTGACCATATATGTTTATAACTCGTGGAAGGATAGAAGGAGAAAGAGATATATATATAGAGAGAGAGAGAGTGTGTGTGTGTGTGTGTGATATCTAAGCCATGGAGTTGTGTGCTTGCATTAATCAGTGCTAAAACATTTAGGCAGGTCAAGGGCCTTGAGAATGGGGCAGACAAGAACATACCCACAGTGATTTTGGTGACGAACACTTTTTCACAAATTCTGCTGCTATGTTTGCTTTCTTCATATTTAGAAATGTTTTTATAATATGAAGACAGACATCTTTTGGGTGACATGTTAGTATTATGCAATTCTTCATCGTTCCACACTTTTGGCAAGTGCCGAATTAATGAATAATAGAGTACCATGAACACAAACAACCTATACATGCAAGCATCATGATCATTTCAAAATGATGGTAGTAGGGTAAATATCTCACAATGAAGTTGTAGAATGGTATCTACAAGACCATTGGCACCTTTGTCACCACCTGAAAAAGTATGATGCTAGCACCAGAGGAACATCCATTTAGTTATTTTGTACGTTAGATTACCATACAGTTATAAACCAGAATTACATTTGCTGTCTTTTTGATAACCTGTGCCAGCCATTTCTCATAAGAGGCCGATACAAATGATGACTCAAGCAAGCACAATTTTTACACTCAAATATCATCTAATGTGAATCCTCCTCAGATCCACCCAAGGCTGCTAAAAGCTGATCTTTGTGAGCTCTTGTTTTAGGACTGTAATTTTACTATGAGGAATTTTGATATCTCATTCATTTTTCCTCTAGTGCATACATATTCTAACACCCAAATTTGTACATATAGGAGCAATGGACCTATGTTTACATTGTGGTAAAGTACACAGAATCGTGGGGCACCATTACTTACAATCTAAATTAATATATTTTCCTTTAATAAAATGTAAATGCAAAAGTAAAAGCATTGGCACAATTTGGGAATTAATACAATCATTCAAAAATGAAACAATTGTCAGCATTATTGACAAACAAACCCACTATGTATTCCCTTTTCACAATATACATGGAAGGACGTAACACAACCGTTACTGAAAATTCCACCACTTTATGCATTGTGTGCTATGCTAGTTTAATCTGTTGTAGACTATAGCTAACTACAATAACTTCAAGAAATCTCAACTTGAAAACCATGCAAATGGGTAGCTTCTTGTATTTTTTCTAGAAAATCACTACATGCCTATATGATTCATGTTCTTCACTAGGGTACTGCTTGAGTGCCCTATGTTGTTTCATTTTGAGAAACAATAAACTGATATTCCTTAGAGTTCAAAGACGTGGTCAGCCCTTTTAAAACTAAGTAACATTAAATTGAGATTTATGTTTTTTAAATGTAAGATTCTAACAAAATTACTTTTGTGGCTCTTCGACAAGTAACACAAACACAGTTTCAATTGTCAAAATAATCAGATTTACTACCACTCGACCCCACTACGAACACCAGGCCCAAGCTCATAAATACATCTGAAACCACCGCTACAAAATAAAGTTAAATTACTTTATTGTGAAATTATATAACATTTACCGCAAAACATGAAAAATAAGTGAACTGGAGCAAATTAGTATGACCCTGGTTTGTATCACACATGTACATTATATGACATCAAATGAAACTTACAAAGATCACACTGTGCAAATCATGTGTTCCACTGTAAGAAGGTGCAGGGTTTTTTGCTGACCTCTGTCACATTGAACTATTTCAATGTGTTTTTGACAGTCCACCTATTGTAAAGAAGCACTCTGCAGAATAGGACCTAATGAAATGGAAGGGTGCCCCAGGTGAAATGATGCTGGGCTATAAAAACAGTGACTGTGCCTTTTTGTATAGAACCCTCTGACCTGCAGATTTTGATTAGTGGGCCTGAAATCTGACCCTAATTCCAGCAAAAGGTGCGTTTGCAAGAAGACACTTTTTAGCAGTTCGAGTGTCCATGCCTCCTCTTTGTTGGAGACAATGGGGCTGATTCAGAAAAGCATTTATGAGTATGGGAGTTAGTACTACAGAGGAACTCTTACATGCTTTTGGCAATGGGCTCTGAAATGTCCAACTCCCTATTAGTAAAAGAAAAAACAATGGCACATTCCTTTCATGTTAGTTATATACATATATATTCTGTAAAAATTCCTATTTTACTCTTATTTTAGTTGCTTTGGTGCTAATTCACAAACGCATATAAGACTACATATAAATTACACTAAAAGTGTACTACTTTACACTGCCTTTTGTCTGATAGAAGATGTATGCATAAGCTACAGCACAAAGTGTGTTGGTAAGATTGCCTTGGTATGGAGAGTATAGGAACTGTAGTGGCAAAGGGGTGGGCGGTGTAGGAAGACAACCGGTGTGCATTACAGATGTAAAGAGAAGGGTCTGTATAAAAAAGTGCACAAAACTGTGACCTATGAAAACTGGAAAAGTACATTTTTACCATACGCTACGTTAGCAAGTATGCATTTGTAAGACACAAAAATATTGTTCCAGCAGCAGAACATCACCATTTTGCGGTTCTTAAAGTTGTGCACTCAAGAGGTACAATCTTTAAAAACGGAGGCAACCAAATATGTTTTAAGATTGAAGATCTGTGCAAAAAGAACACTGTCCCATCTCACAGGTTCCATTCTGCGCCATTGTCTTGGACTGAACGTCCTGCATTTATTGTAACCTAGATTTCAGTGTAACGTCTAATAAGACGTTTGTTTATTTAGAATTATGAAAAGTGAGATTAATTTATCAACAAAGACATGAGCAAAGAATTCAAAATTCATTCTCATACAAGGGTGAACTTCAGAAATAATTACTCTTTCAGATTGCACATATTTTTTCTGACCCTTACCCTAATGAAATATACACGTCCTCGGCATCTATTTAAATATGTTCACGTAGAAGTTAAATTTTGTTTTCACGTTTCATGAAAAGAAATCTTTCTAGTTGTTCCAAAGAGCCAGCCTTGCTCGTCTTATATCAAGACTGCCTTTATCACTGCCGAAAGGTCATGTCAGGCAGACCTTAAAGTGTTATTTAACGACTGCAAGAGGACAACAAAAATCAAACCTTTGATTTCCCGTCACTTTGAATATACAAGTCATTTAATTCCCAAAGTCAGCTAATTATGTTTGAGTTATTCACACAATCACCAACATGCTGTGTGCTACTGAGTCAATATGCACTCAGGAAGGTGCCTTAATGAAGCCAATATGTCATATGCGCCTTCCATCAGGCAATGTGTCCAGCCTGCTTAATTAAACATTCTGGAGGTCATTAAAAGAGGCCATTGTGATGTCAGGGATTCATATGATTCTTATTTTACCTTGGTCACCTTTAGTTACCATTCTGAACATTAAAGCTTTCAAGGATACAGCATCTCAGTATTTATATCCAATGTTGATCAAAATGTACTGTTAATTCGCCCCATAAACTAGCATCAACCTCAGCAATCACTGTCCCTAATAATAAAAACACAATCGGGAACTACCTCAGTGTCACTAATTTGCACAGATGTGCCATTTAGTACCACTTTTTGCAATGGTGAGAGCTGTGTTGCAGCTGCAAATCTCAATAGTCAAATTTTTTGTCTCAATAAACCTAATACAGACATTATTTTTCCTGATGCAAAACAGCTCTGACTGTGGTAATCATTAATTATAATATGATGCAAAGTACCAAAATGGTGGAAATTAGTATCACTTGGACATTTAGGGGCCGATTACAATGCGGCCTGTAAAGCCTCTGACCCGGGCCGCATCGTAATTGGCCCCTCGGTTTACTTTCCGACCGCCGCATTACAATGCTGGAAGTCGGAAAGTAAACTGGCTGGTCATTCCGGCTGGCTTCCGACAGGCTCAAGGAGCCAGTCAGCCACTCGAAACTGTCTCGTAATCCCAAAGGGCGGGCCTTTCTGCCCTTGGGATTACGATGCACGGTTTCCGGCATGGTTTCCATGCTAGCCTGTCCGACATGGTGACCATGTTGAGAAGCGTGTTTGGGGGCCCCCAGTAGGGCCTCCTTGTGTGCGCAGCCTCCGGTTGGGGGACGAAGGGGCACCAATGGTGACCCCATGTTCATCCCTGCAACCCGTGGCAGGCACCTCAAGGTGCTGCCACGGGGTGCAGGGATGAACAGCATCTCCCATTTCCCTATGAGAGCATGTATTATGGCTGGTTTATGGCCGTAATGCATGCTCCCATAGGGAAATGAGAGCGGTCGGGCGGACTCAAGTCCACCTGACATCATAATTAGCCCCTTAATGTAATTAAGCACCTGTTGGGAAAACATAAATATATGGATGTACTTATTGAACTTTAAAATATACAAATTGCTCACAGGTGCGAATACCACAAACATGGTTGGTCGATGCACAGACTTTGTAAACTGATAGTGAAGTGTATGAGAGATCGCAGTCTGCCTAAAATTGTGTAGATTCCTTATTTTATATTATTCAAATAATTATAAAGGAGTATGCTTACGAACAACTATAATCACCCACATAGTTTCGCCTTTGGTGGAGTTTGCTGCATTTGTAATTGCCAGAATGCTGCCCGTGACCGACTTAGCTAAGGAAAGTCAACCATACTAGAAACTTTTTCCAGTCTTAATGGGATTTAGATCTCCTCAAATGCTCACTCTAACGCTGATTTTCAAACCTTAAATCCAGCATTTTCTGATCGGACTGCCTGTTTTGTGGATCCTGAAATTTTGAAATAACAAAAAATCAGTGAATAAAAACGTGAACGCAAAGTAAGGAAGAAGCTAACTCTTCAATTTGGCAGTAGTGCATCCACTTGCACTATTATGAGGCTCTATCAATGAATGGCTTGTGTAGAAATATGATACTGAATCTAGGGAGTGATTTATCTGGACAACATTTTCATTTAATAACACTGCATAAGACAGCTTGGTCCTCTGAGCTCCTGTGCAGAGACCTATAGTTTAAACATGTTCTATTGAGAAAATGAGTGATATGCATGGCAAGAACGTACAAGGGGGCAATAAGATGTTATGATTAGATGTACACAATAAAGATTATTTCACAAATATTAAGTTAAAGTCTGTATAAATAGTAACAGTGAACTACAATACAGTAGACAATTAGTTAATACAGCACATGTAAATAGCTCAAACTCAATCAATAAAGCACATGGGTTATAAGAAAAGACTTCTGAGTGGAGGAAAGGGACAGAACAATTAAATAAATAAAATAAAATTAAGTATAACATGCCAATATTATATATTTAATCTAAACAACAATCAAGCATAGTAAATAACAGTGCATTACTAAAGTGATATGAGAATCAATTCTAAGCAATATAAACATGTATGTCAGATATTTAAATAAATGTCCGCAAACCAGGAGATAGAAGGATCATAGGGGTTTTCTATCTTTGATGTTTGAGAAAGTTACACATTTACTGCATAAACTGGCTTTATTGAGAAATGAAGTTAAAGGTAACCACATGCGTTCTCGCTTAAAAACTAAAGAAGTAGGTTGAATGTAATCGATGATGAAAACAAACTGCATTTCCACCAACCTCTGTAAGAGAGATTAACAGTATTTTTCTGATTAGTAGTGATTTGATGAAATGCCACAGTTAGTAAGAGAACTACTAGGTGAGCTTTATGAGGTAAAATGCCTCAAGCAAGGGAAATACTACTAAAGAATAAACATCAGAAATTATTGTAATTCGAGACCAAACCTTAGTCCAAAAGTATATACATGTGGGCAAGTAAATATCATATGTATTAAATAACTATGATGAGCATTACAAGACTAACAATAATCAGTAGAAACATTTACATTAATGTTACTGGTGTTAACAATAATCTATTATAGACAAAGTAAAGTGTCTGAGAAGTATTTGCTGTTGCATCAGATTTATCAATTTTATTCCATATTTTATTCCATCAAGGTATGGACCAAACAACCTAAAAATAATTTTTCCATTGAAGTTCAACAGTAGATTTGGGTCTAGATGTAAGTGGACAAAGAAGATGGTTATATAAAACAATGGCTTTGGATTGAAATTTCAACACAGAAAGCATCTTATCTTCATAGGGACATTATCACAGTTTCATTATCTAAGTGTGATATAACAGTTGAGATCTCGTGTGTTAATAAAGTGTATTTATTCAAATATGAATTAGGAAGACCAAAGATCGATTGGGCTACAGAAAAGGGCTAAACAGTCTGATTTATTATTAATTGATTGATCCTTTTCAGACCTTTATCGAGCCAGGACTTCCAGTAAATAGTTCTATCCTGAAAAGTAATATGCTTATTATACCATATAGAGGAGTTCCTAAAGGTAGTTTTTTGCATGGAGGAGGGGAATAAAAAGGGATGCAAAAGTTTATGTGAAATGATTGGTGTCTTAAGTTCTGATGTTTTAGCTGTAAATAGAAGTAGGGTGGTAAAAGTAGATGGTGTTTTGCAAGCTGCTTCCAGAATTAAGCCATATGGGCTGGGGCATATGATCAACCATAAAGGAGAGCCGTAGTGCATTTTGTTTAAGATAAAAGCTTTATGATAGACATTAAAATTTACATCTCTGTCTTGTTTGGATAATCGGAGATGTGATAATGCTATTCTAGATTTGTTATTATTCCATAAAAATCACAGCAAAACAATCTATACGATTGAAGGAACTAGTAGAAAGGGAATCGGGGATCATGGAAATCAGATACATCACAAGAGGTGAGAGAATCATTTTAATAGAATTAAGTCGCCCCTACCAGGATAAGAATAATGGATTCCATTTAGAACATTGTGTTTCAAATTTTGTTGTAATAACATCAACATTTAGTTTATAGGTTTCTTTGATGGGATTAGTAACTCAAACTCATAAATATTAGATTTTTGTAAGGTTCCAGCAAACCCTACATTTTGAAGGATTCTTTATTACAAATTTTGTCGAGGTAATATTTCAGATTTATCAGCATTTAGTTTATAGCCTGAAATCTGAGAGAAAGCATGAACCTCTGCTTGGAAAGCCGGAATGAATTCAGTAGGGCTAGAGAGGGTTAAGAGAATATCATCAGCATATGCGGATAGTGAGAACTGGTATGTGTAAATCCTAAAATTGCTATATTTTGGTGAATTGTAGAAATAAAGGGTTCTAAGGTAAGTATAAATAAAAGTGGAGATAAAGGATTACCCTGTCGGACACTTCTATATATTGCAAAATAATCTCAGACAAAGCCATTTGCAAATATAGTGGATTGAGGAGAAGAATATAATAATGAGATTAGGTTCAGCATTTTTGGTCCAAGCCAAACCATTTCAAGTTATAGAACATAAATTGCCATCCAAAGCTTGGGGTAATTTTTGATGCATGACTAATAACATTAAAAAGATACCTAACCAATTAATTTAGGGAGGATAATTTCAATGCAGAGTGCTAGGACCTTAGGAAAAATCTTAAAGTTCACATTAACCAAGTTAGTGGATTTCGGTTTTCTTTGGGAATTAAGCAAATTATAGCTTCTTGAGAGGCACCAAATGAAGAGTAAGATATATCAAAAACTTGGTAAACTTTAAGGAGATGAAGAAATAAAAGAATAGAAAAATGAGAATGCAATTCAGCTGTTAACCCATCTGGATCTGGGGCTTTGTTTTGTTTAAGGAGCTTGACTGCATCAACAACTTCCTTGTATGTAATACTAGTCTTCAGCTGAGAGAAATCCTTTCTTATCTGGATTTTACTAACAATTTTCTCATTTTAATCACCATAATATTTTGCTTTCCGACGTAATAAGTTAGATGAAGCATGTTCAGTAGATAACTGACAAATGTAATTTAGTGTTAATTATATCTTACAATACTGTTTGTGAATTGGTATGATAATATTTGGATTCTAAAGTTTTTATGTGTTGAAATAAGATAGTTGACTGTTTATTAAATTGTTTTTTGTTTTACTTAGTCCATAATGAAAACTCTTTCTGATGCTTCCCATATGGTAGGAAGAGTGGTATCCTGAGGTGCATTAATCACAAAGAATTGAGAAATAAAAGCTTTGAATCCAGTATCAAAGGATGAGTCTCGAAGAAGTGAGTTATTAAACCGCCATCTTTAGGGATATGATTGATATGAGATTAAATCAATGTCAGCGAGGATGGGTGCATGATGAGATATGTATATAGATCCAATTTATTCATGTAATATGTTTTGTACTAAAGTTTCACTCAAAATTATGTAATCAATTCATGATTGTGTGTAATGAGTTGGTGAATAAAACGTATATTCTTGTAATGTAGGGTTACATATTCGGCATGCATTGGTTAGCAATTTTTAGATATTGCAGAACAAAATGATCTATGCATTTTGGTATGTACAAATTTAACTTTAGCATTTCACTCTAAAATAGGATCTAAAACCTGGCTGCAATCTATGCCTAGAATAAAGTATTCACTAGTACAATTTAAACCTGTGCAGAGACCTTGATGTCACAGGTTCACATTTTGGAATGCTAGCTCACCCTTGAAAGATTGATTAAGTGAACATCATTGATTTGGGTAATAATAGCAACAACACAGGTGTAGCACATGCAACCACTGGATACCACTAAATAAATCCTCTCACTGTTTATAGCAAACCATAGTGGAGCTAGCTACAACTTGGTTGACAAAAACAGCAAAACTGGATACCCGTATAATAATATTAAATTAATTCAAATCATGAAGTGGTCAATGCAGCTTTGTGTTTTTCAGCAAAAGTAATATGAAGTCTGCCAGGACTCAATCTGACAATAGGTTGGTCACATTTAGCAGACATGACCAAAGAAAACAAATAAGAGTAAATCAGCCATAATAATCAATTACACTAACCAGTACATTCAGCAAAGCAAATCTGTCAACTGATTGAATGAAACCAACATAACTCAAGAAGTCAACAAATCTGGCCATATGTGAGCTGTGTCTTAGTTAAGGGTATACTGACTAGTTTTGGCAGTCAAAGCAAAAACTACAAAGAGCCTTATTCATTAAAGCAAGCTGGAAAGAGCTGGAAATCGACGTTTTCTGGTACACTTGTAAAGGATTTCGACTTTTGCAGGATCATCAAAAAATCCTAGGAGTATTTCTGAAACCCTGACAGACATTATGACTCTTAAAGTCTGGTTTTCTTTCAGGATGGTAGGTGGCTTTCAAGTGAAATTAATCTGTAGTTACAGTCAGAAGATAATGAGATCAGGTTCTGGTGGGGACTGGGTGTTGACAAGTTCAGCCTAATGCATTGTGCGCTAGATAACAGCAAACAACTACATCGTGTTTACATACAATATACCCCTTGAATGTAAACTCATCCAGGGTTATTAAGAGGCTGTGCATAATAAATACTTCAATATTAACTTGGACCACCTGAAATTATATGTTTTTAGAATGTATGCCTAAATATTTGAACTGCTCACTCCCAACTGAGAAATATTGTTTACATTATTTTTATTAGGGATTTATTATTAAAAGGTTTTGGTTCAGACTTGATGCATCAAACGTTTCCACATATGCAAAGTAATTACTATGGAAAATGTGCCTATATGAAATAGTCAAAAGAAGTTATGATCACTAAGTAAATAAACAGCCAAATGCTATCCTTAACATGAAACAAATTTCCCCCAACAACCTTTTCAGCAAACTACTGAAACTGGGCAATATTATGCTCAACCGAAGAGTAAATAGCATTTTCTTTAGCTTACCATATTGACATCTTCTTCAAAATCCTCAACAAAGCATAAAGGTACCCTGATTAATAAAACATCAAAGTTCTAAGCTTTATATAGAAGTCACTTTAAAACATGGACCACAATAAATGCCTATCCACTACAAAAATTAAAAACTGTGAAAGATCTGGAACAGTCGATGCACAGGAAAAACATACAGGATTTAATTCAAGATTCCATCCACGGGCCTAGCATTGGAGACTGCACCATATCTGAGATGAACGTAATAAGGAAGTTTTTTCTTTAACCTCTGAATCAAGTTATTTATTCTTTTAATCCATGATATAAGAGTTTTAACTTTTGTGAGACACAAAAAACAGGACTTCTCTTGTAAATGAATGTAATTAATATGATTTTCTTGGGTCATTGTGCTTCTGGACACTTACACCTGCCCCTGTAGTTTGTCCAAAGAGTAGAAAAAAAATCACAATGGCATTGCACATATTGATTATATCAAATTACATCTGTACCATGATCTGTTAATTAAGTGGCATGGTACATATAAGTGCTTGTGTGTTCAAGAGATTTGAAGGTAGGATAGTCACGGTCGTTCTCTAGTTGGAAGAAGTTGGGTTTTAGTGTGGTTTTGAACAGATGGAAGGAGGTGCTTTCTCTCAAGGTATCTGAGAAAAAGTTCAAGTGAAGGGGTCACATCAGGCAGAAAAGCTGTGGAGTGGTTAGTAGATTACAGGAAAAGAGCACACTACTATCAGAGGAATGCCACATGAAAACATTTTGGTGAGATGTTTTGAGCAAGTCTTTGATTTGTCTTGAACATGAAGTCCTGCACTTTATATTGGACCTTGTTTGTGGCAGACTCCAATCTCTCTTGATAGGGATAGAGGGAGGAGTGGAAAGATTAAAGGCCGTTCATGTAGCAAAGTTATGCAACTCCTCTATAGGAGAAAATGTATACTGGTCTAGGCCATTCAGGGGATTAATCCAATGATCGAGGTCTCTCATAATCGTTGCATTGATTACCACATTGGCTTTGAGGAAGGGGCTGGGATGGATCTTGTACATATTCAGAAATTGGTGGCTGCTTGTCATTGCTATAATGATTATTACCATTATGTTATTACCCACATCAATGGTATTAAGCTTATAGAAAGCATCTGTATATGTGTGCAATACAATTCAATATGATTGCACTCTTGTCCAGGGCACAAACAGTGGTTTAAGCTCTGTGTAAGGACGTTAACCACTGTAAATGGCCTGCTGTGTAATTCTGGGTCCAGGCTTAAGGCAGGGCCACATTCTTATGGGCAGAACAATCCACAGCTTTTACCTTCTGGAAGCATGTGGGAAGTGCTAATGTCATCAACACAGCACATATACAGACCAGTTGTCTCTGTCCACTTTATGCCCTGCTGTGTATCTCTGACTCCACAGAGAATGCATAAATACTACAGTAGCTAGTTAAAGCATTCTAATTATTCTGGTAGGGTGGGTCAATCTTAACATTATATAAAGGTTGCTTATACACATTAATCAAGGGGAAAGAGAGTTCAGTTTCAGGTGTCCACTATGAACTAAATAGCGCTAAAATTTTTATTATTAAGAATATTGCAATTATTAAAAGTCATATGAAGTCACTATGTCATTAATTTTAATAGTGTATTAACATTCATGAAGTACTAATTATAGATGAACAATAGATATACTATTGATAAGCAATTGATTTTGCTTCGACTGTTGAGAAGTGAGGATGGCATTATGCCACATACAGTAAAGAAAGAACAGATTATGCACCTCCTATAAGAGGGTAACCTTGCTTCTGTGAGCACTGCACTCTCTAAATGTTCATTCAATTTATCAATGTGCTTTTAACAATTTAGCTTGGATTTTATTTATCATCTTGAAGTGTGTTGAGCAAGGGATGTGAGAGCCACAGCACTCCATCCATGTTCCAGGATTTTTAGCACAGCATATTTTGATGTCACTAGTCCTGACGTGGAAATATGGAATAACAAGGCACTGCACAAGTTTTCAGGTCTTCGTAGCCGTTTTGCCCTTTTGTGCTGCCAATGTAGAACAAATGGAACAATCGCAGTTGGGGCATGGCCTACTTTTATACTGAAGCGTGGTTTCAAATTGCTTTTATGCACAGTAGTTGATTGCCATATGTTCTTATAAAGTAAAAACAGGTATTTAACAACGTGGGCTTGCATTTGCAGCGCATTACAAGCAAAACTCATGACTGCTCATGTGCTCATAAATACACAAAAGAAAAATACCATGGCGAGTGAACACATCTCTAAATGGCCTGCCTCAACTCAGTAGTAAAAGTACAAGCATGAGACCTTCATAGGCCATGGCACCTAAACAACAAGCAGTCATTATTGTGATGTCAACCTGTGTGCCAGAAGATGCTGTTGATGTCTGCCTAAAACAAGCACACCTAGCTCTTGCATAGCGTGTGCACTTACACACAATACATGGTCCATACAAAACACATCCAATTGATGTGTACCAGCAGTGCAACAAAACACAGACACCAAAATTAAGGCCTCATTCTTTTCTTAGGATTCTCGTGACATCATCAGTGTTTGTTTTGTTATGTTATTAAAATTTATAAAGCACACATGTGCTCTGGGGTGTCTTGGCACTAACTGTACCAGAGCATGAATTGAAGGCCCTAATTATTATAAAAAAGCCATGTTTCTAGTTCTTTCCTGAAGGAAAGCAAGGAGGGGATGGCTCTGATATGGGGAGTCAGACTGTTCCAAAGTTTAGTTGTACAGGTGACAAAACGTATTCCACCCCAGTTAGACTTCCTGAATCTGGGTGTTGAGAGAGTTCTGGTGCCCAAGGAGCTCAGGGGTCTGCTTGAAGTGTACCACTGGAAGATGTGTCTCAGAAACTTGGGGCCCGTGTTGTGCAGTGCCTTATGAGCGATGCACAGGGTTCTGAATTTTACGCGACTTCGCTCAGGAAGTCAGTGAAGCTTCCAGATTCCAAAGGATATTGAATGGAATCCAGGCATTTTGTGCTGTCTGAAGTCTATTAATATTTATTTCCCGATGGTTCATCTTAAGGCCATTGCAGTAGTCTAATTTAGATATTATTAAAGTGGTGACAACTGGTTTTTTGCAGGAATGTAGGGAAGAATTCTTTTGATCATCCTGAGAATATGGGAGGCAGAAGAGACTACAGCAAAAACTTGAGCGCTATAATTAAGCTTGTTATCAATTTGTATACCCAGGTTCTTGGCTTTGGTCACAGGGGTGGGGGGACAAGCTCCACTGGCCACCAGGATGGTGACCAGGAAGGGGGAAGGTTGGCGAATGTTACAACCTCAGTTTTCCCTGAGTTGAGCTTCAGGCAGTGCCCAATAATCCATAACATAAACTGATCATTCTCATGCAGGCTTAGAGATGGGTAGACACTGTGGGGTCGTTGTTAAAGGCTGACACTACTATTTGAGTGTTGTCCGAGTAGGAAGTAAGTGAGAAGTCCAAACTTTTGATTAGGCTAGCCACTTCAGAGACATATATATTTTAAAAAGTGTTGGACTGAGCGAGGATCCATGAGGGACCCCACAAGGCTGTGAGAAATGAGATGAATCATAGCAGCTCAAAGCCACTGATTGATTTCTGTTTGAGAGGAAGAAGGTCAGGAGGGACTAGGCCTGTTCTTTAACACCTAATTCAGCCAGACGGTTGATCAGAGTTTATGATCAACCGTATCAAAGGCTACGGGTAGGTCCAGGAGAATAAGAGCTGCAGAGTCTCCACTGTCTAAGGCAGCTCTTATCTCCTCTGTGGCTTTGATGAGGGCCGTTTCTGTGCTATGCCCTGGTCTGAGCCCGAACTGGGTCGGGTCCAGAAGATGGTTTACGTGGATAAATTGGACAAGCTTCATGTTCAATATTTTCTCCACGATTTTAGCAGATAGGGGGAGGCGGGAAATGGCGCGGTAATTATTATGGTCTGCTGGATTCAGACTCGTTTTTTTATTAAGGAGAGGATAGAAGCTTTTTTTCCAAACTGATCTGAAAAACTCCAGTTAAGAACATGGAGTTAACAATAGAAGAAAGATTGATAGCTATCATCTCCAGTGCAAGCTTGAGTATGCCAGGAGGGCAGGCTGTCTTGTGGAGAACCACATTTTGAACTATTAGGCTTGTTTCTCAAGTCTGAGCACCTCGGAGAACCAAGGAGCTGAGGGTCCCCTTCTGTTAGTATGAGAGATTTTTGGTGGGGTGAGTTTAGAAAAGGAGGAGTTGAGCCTGTCTGTAGATCAAGCAGATGCTAGCTCAGCATCAGACGGAAGAGCGGGTTAGGTTTGAAGAAAAAATTGGGTTGGAATGTTTTTAGCGATTTTACTCCATGCCCTACAGCAAGAGGGACCACCTGATTTCGAAGGAACGTGGAGTTTATTAGGGATGTTAAGTCTGAAAATGATAGCCTGATGGTCGGACCAGCTGACAGGGAGCACATCTGCTAGCACAATGAGAGGGCTGTTAGTAAAAAGACCATCAAGGGTGCGCCCTGCTTGATGTGTGGGTTGCTTCATGAGTTGAATAAGTCCAAGTGAGGTTATAATTTCTAGAAGAATATCTGTGTCTTTGTCTGATTAGGATTCTAGGCACAAATTAAAAATCACTTATGATTGTGAAATCATCAGCACAGAGACTTTTTCTAATAATGAGCCAAAGTTGTTAAAAAAAACTATTTCTTCGGCCATGTGGGTGATATAAAAACAACCCTTTAATAGTGCCATTACTGTTGATTCCTAATTTAAAGAAGAGGGCTTAGCAGTCTGAAAAAAGAGCGGGAACACAGGTAGCAGTGAGCCAGCTACGATATATCAAAGCAAGACTTCCACACCTTTTGTGTGGTCTGTCTAATCTAAATAGAGAGAAGCCAGTGAGGACTGCAATCCCCAAATCAGGGCTGGACACTGGGTCGCCCCGGGTTTCAGTAATAAAAAGTACATCAAGGTGTTGACTATTCAGGAGGTCAGCAATTTTTATTTTATGTTTTGGGAGGGAGCGGGTGTTAATGAGGGTGAGGCGGTGCTTATTCCCATTCTTATTAGCAGAAAGAGGAAACTGATTGTTGAAGAAGGGACGCAAGGTCAGTCCAATTATACTAATATTGTATAATATTGTATAATATAATTGTATGATATATTGTTTGAAGCACAGATGCCCCTCTCTCTGTTACACTAGCGCAACACAAGTTGCAAAAGGTACGGGCTCTACTCTGTTCACTTTGTGCAATTAGTGCGCAAATGTTTGTATGGTTAATTAACTTAAATTGAAAATTATGTAGAAGATAATATGTAGTTCTAAACTATTCTTTCTTTATTTCTGTAACAAAAATAATATACAGGAATGGATACACTGTGGCACAGGGATACAACTAGTCCAGTATTAGAGAGGGTAAGTTCTATGCATACTAGGCCTCCAATAATGGCTTCTGACTTCAGTCAATGTAAGAAATTCATCACTAAAATGCAGTGTCTTAAATTGCTGTTTCCCGATCGCCGCAAATACATGCATCTGGTTTTCAAACCACAAATGGCCCTCGCTCAGCTACTTCATACTATCATTCGTTAAATTCTCAGCAGAGCAATCAATGGGTTTCTCAGTAATTTTTCATTTCTCAGTCAGCTCCCAGCTCACTATACCGCAGGGATCGGAGGTCAGTCCAACGGGTTTCAAAGGGATCTGTCCACATGCCCTGCTGACACCTGAAGGAACCCACAGAGCCATTATCACTCTGACTTCCCATCCCTAAGTGCTTAATCTGCTGAACTCTGATATCGACATAAAAGTAAATATAGGTGGCTGAACACAGAGTTCAATTGGAATAGGTTGGATTTAGGTGATACTGGGCAACCTTAAACCACCCAGTGAAATAAATGGAATAGGAGAATTCCTTTTAGGGTTAATTGTTGTCATTTAACTTTTTTTTTTAAAACCTACCTCTATATAAAACACTTTCAGACAACATTTAGTGTGAGTATGTGGTTTAGTGATTCCCATAAATGTGTTTGCTACATCAGGATTGATCAACCATTGCTTAATTATAACAGTACTAATCTGATTCACAAAGTTTTGATTTTGAACATTCAGAAATTTGCCCCTGTTGGGTCGCTCAGGTTTGAGCAAATATTCAAAATCTTTTCAATTCACCATAAATTTCAGGAGTAGTTATGACGAAACTAGAACAGTTGAAGATTTCCATCCGTTTTCAAATACAAAATTATTTCCCATGCAGAGCATATGTGCCATGCACTAGATGTGCATGACCCAAATTGCTTTAAAAAAATCAAAAGTACTGGCCGCAAACAGGAAGATGCACTACGTACATGCTCCACAGCAGAGACAGAAGCCATGGAAGAATGCAGGAAGATGTGAGAAGCTGACAGGAAGCCGGAGGCGTGACCAGTAATAAGCCAGGAAACAAGAGTGAAATAGACACAAACCAATAGTAAGTACTGGCATGTAATGGGCAGGCTCTAAGACAGTTTTTTAGCTTTTAATTTTTTTTTTACAATAGCTTAATAGCTTTCACTTACAGAGCATGTACGCTGTAGGCAAAACCTAAAAAGTGTAGTCGGAAAAGAATCCATAAGTGCCAAATAAGTTAATAATGATGACATCAAAGGCATCTTCTATAAGTAGACAACTTCCATTACTATCCATTACATAGAAAAATTGGAACTGAAGAATGAGATGTGCATTAACCTGGTGGGAGATCTAAAGTTGCATGGGATGAGACCGACATGCATTTCCTGACCTTAAAGTTAAAAGTGGCCTTCATAACTTCAGACCCAATGACATGGAGGGAGAAGTGCTCCAAGAATTGTGAACACAAAAAGCCCTGGAGGTTAATTAAAAAAAATGTAATAGTGCTTTATACAGTAGTTATTGTATTCCTAAGTGCTGTGAATAACAGGTTTTATGATGATCTAATATGGTATACCAGATGCATAGCTGAGTTGACCTTGCTTGGATTCTAACTCTTAACCTGCATGCCTCAGCACTGGGTGTTAACTCACTGGCACATCGTGTCAGTTTTAGAAAGTAAGAGATACTTTAAAACAGCTGCACGTTTATTTCTATTCCCTAATATTACTTTATGGCTAAATAAAAGTTAAACTTAAAGTGAAGCTGTAAAAAATCACTCTCTAATTTATGTAAACTCTTAACCACTAGCAAAATATCACTTTGATAAATTGCACCTCAGTATAAAATAAGAGCTCTGAAGAGCTTACGTTGCATCATCGGCAGTGAAAGGTTAGTTTGTAGCTGGGTTTTATGTGCTGCTAAAAGTACCTGATCTGGACGCAGTTCCGAAGGTGATCAGGAAGCAATCAGCGAAACATCAATAAACTTGAAAAAGAAATGGTGATGCCATTTCATGGGGAATAAAAACTTCGCCTCTGAAACACTCCCACCAGAAATCACAAGCATAGTATAAATGTCAACAGCAAGGACTTTATTAAAATAAATTTCTGGACATAAAACCACTGTAATGGCAACGTTGATAACTGCTGCGTCTGATAGAAAGCAAGTATAATTTCCCAAGAAGGGGTTACAATTTGAAGTTCCATCCTTAATTGAAGTCAACACCTTGCATGAACAATCACTGACCAAGAACCGGAGATTACATACAGATACCTGTCTCCTTAAGTAAAGGTTTAATGTCGCCACATGAATACTAGGTCATCCTCGAGTTATGTACTGCTTGGTAGGGACGATTTGAAAACTTTATCAAATTCCATCTCAGTTTACATCTCTTTTACTGCCATGGAGTAAACGCTGCACAAAAGGCCATCACTTCTCTTAGGCTTGTATATCTTGTTTAATGCATGTGGTAAACGTCTGTCTAATAAAAATAATCAATTTGTATTACACCAGAAAACATTTTTAATATATTCCACTAAGACAAAATATCAAACGTCTCAATTATGGTCTGCACTAAATTCAAACTATTTTCAGCACCAGTCAGTGGCGAGATACTTTATGTAATCCACATGCAACATTGATTTTTGTCTGCACAGTCATCAAAGTGTAGATTGACTCCTCAGAACCTCTGCAGTTCAAGAAAACTCCCCTTTTCCAACCCTAATGTGCACATTTCTGATGACCTCTACATGTAATATATAAGTTAAATAGACTGCATAATTTTATCCATCTTGAAATGTATCTGTTGGACTTGGCCCTTTTTGGCAGGTTCACCCCTAAACTTTTTGCCTTGTCTGTAACCTGGTGTTGGTGATTTTAGGCCTCTGAGCACTTTCGCACTGTGGTCCAGTGGAAAGTGCGTGCGCTCTCTGTGTGCTTGTGGTGAGATTGGCCTGCCCTCCCATAGGAATGCATGGGGGATAAGTGTGTCCATGGTAATTCCTGGTATGAGAGGAGCAGTGTGGTCAAGTCTGGTATGTATGAATTTGTGAGAATAAATGCTGCGCAATGGTGTGCGCAGATTTATTGTGACTGGTGTAGAAATGCCACTTTTAGAAGTTGGCATTTATGTGTGCTCTGTGTCTGCCTGCCTGCCTGATGTGAATTGCATGTCTGGCTTGTGAGTGACAGGGGCTGGGAGTGTGTGTGGCTCCAGGAGGGGCAGGGTGAGTCAGCGCAGGGCTGAATAGGGAGATCTGCATGTAGATGGGAGGGAGGAGTTGCACCTGGGACCTGAATAGGGCTGTACCTTCCCTCCACAATGCTGGCTCCACCTCCTGTGGTGCGTCTGATGTCCCTGGCCTGTCCTGTGAAAGGGAGAGAGGAGCGAGCAAAACAAAGTGCTCAACAGCTCCCCTGAACCAGTTGTATCTGGTTCCCCCATGCCCTACACTTTGAGACAAAGGAAAATGCTGTATAAAAAAAGGGGCTGTGACCCCATGAAGAGGTTGTTTTTCAGTTCTGTTCCTGCTGGGGCATGCTGCTGCTGAGGCCCAGGGGGGGCTGCCAGGAGGGCTTGCCTCCCTGGGCCCTGCATTGCCCCTTCATCTCCAAGGACTTTTGAAGGACCTCTTTTCTGCAGCTAGCGCCTGGTGAGCGCTATATTCTAATTTGAAGGACGGGGAGAACGTGTGGGCTGCGCAGCGCTGAGCTGCCGCCCTTCGAGAGGGAATCCCGATGCGAGGGATTCCCCCGTGATGCTCAAGACGGCGGGTGCCCACCCCGCTTATGAGATCTTAAGTGCAGGTGCCCACCCTGCGTGGTGATTCTGGTTGCGAGGGAGCCCACCCCTCATTTTGCAGATAAAGAAGAATCACCGCCGCAGCCCGAGCCGCTTTTAAAAACGTTGCCGGGCGCTGCAAATTATTATTATTATTATTATTTAAAGGTTTTATATAGCGCTGGCTGGACCCAAGGGTATCAGAGCGCTTTACAAGGGTTGCATGAGTAAATATGGAAATAAAAAGATACAATGAGGTAGCATTCAAATCCAATTAAAACAATAGATGTAAACTTAGTTTAGGGAACAGAATTACAGCAAATTGAGATGATCAGCAGCAAGTCAAGAGAAGAGAGGTATTCGAGGAGCAAGGGGGATAGAGAGAGCGGGGGCAGGATGTAAGAGTGTAGAGATGCTGTGGGAGGGGGGTCGGGAAATACCAAATACATCAAGCAGGGCCTAAGAGAGGAATTAGAGAGATAGAGGGCAAGAAAAGTGAGAGGTGGGAAGGGGCTGGAGAAAGGGTATCGTGAGGTCAGAAGGGGGGAATCCAAAAACAGTAGGGGGCCGGGATGTGCCCAGGGAAGGGGTTAAGGCCCCCAGAATTTTTCGAGAAGGTGAAGTTTGAGGTCTTTTTTTAAGCTGAAGTAGGAGGGGTTGCAACGAAGTTCTTTAGGGAGTGCGTTCCAGATGGTAGGCGCATTTCCAGAGAAGGAGCGTGATTGAGTAGATTTCTTGTTTAACAGAGGAGGGACAAGAACGAGAGAATTTGAGCTCCTCAGTGTTCGAGAGCAGCCCGCTTTGAGCAGTTTGTCTGCAAGGTACAGAGGGGAGTGTTGATGCAGGGCTTTGTGTGTAATGCAGGCGGTCTTGTAGGTAGATCTGCCTTCAATAGGGAGCCAGTTGAGGGCTTTAAGGGTAGGGGAGATGTGATCGAACCATTTGAGGTCGGTAATGAGTCTAGCAGCAAGGTTAAGAACGGATTTGATTGGGGCTAGGTGGACTTTAGGTGTTCCAGAGAGAATGGCGTTACCATAGTCGATTTTAGACAGGACCAGTGATTGGACAGCTGATCTAAAGTCATCAGCCGGGATGAAGGGTTTTAATTTCTTGAGGTGAAAGAGAGTGAAGAGAGCACTTTTGGACGAGTTTTTTATGTGGGAGTTGAGAGAGAGGTTCTGGTCGATGTTAATTCCGAGGGATTTAACTGAGTTGGATAAGGTGAGAGGGCAGTTGAGCGCTGCGACTTGGAAGTCAGGCAACCCTTGTTGGGACGTGGGCGTGGCCTCGTGAGGCCTGAGGGAAGTCCCGAGGAAGCCATGGTCGGCGGAAGAGCGGGGCTCCCGTGAGTGGAGAGAGCCCCGCCCGCACTGCTGAGGAGTCCGGAGGAGAAGTCCTGCGAAGTCCCGGGTCCCAGGAGGGGGCCCGGGTGAAGAGAGAAGTGACGGAGCCTCCAGGCTCCACGGTGAAGTCCCGGTCCCAGGAGGGGGACCGGGCGAAGAGGAGCACACGCAGAGAGAGAGCCTCCCCCGACCAGAGCCGGTGAGTAGGGCTCCGTGGGGCGACGGCTCTTGGGTATTGTGGTGCCCGTGGGGCACAGAGTCAGAGCGGCCCCGTCTGGCAGCGGGCCGCTCCAACGTGGTCCTGAGGCCCGTGAGGATACCAGGGGAGGCAGAGAGTCCAGCCTCCAGAGAGCCCAGTGAGTGGTGGGGGGGCGTCTCCCTTGTGTGTGCAGATCGAGGCACAGTATCCGAGCGGCCCCGCCTGCCAGAGGGCCGCTCCAACGTTGGCCATAAGTGAATCAGAAGTCCCTAAGGGAGGACAAGAGAGGGTACAGTGGTGCCCGTGGTTTCGTGGCCATTTCTTTACAGTTGCCCCGCTGGACAGTGGGCAACTGCGGCGTTTGGGGGCAGTTGGGTTTAGAGAAGCCCAGTGGGGCTGAGGAGGCACAGAGGTGCCAGGGCCCCCTTCATGTTGTTGATCCCCAGCTGCCCCGCTTGATAGAGGGCAGCTGCAACGTTGCGCAGACCTGTTAAAAAGGGCACAGTGAGTGCCAGTGATGTTCCCAGCTGCCCAGCAATTAGTGGGCAGCTGCCACGTTTAGGCCTGATCATTTGCGCACTTTGCTTTAGCTGCAAGTGGCAGCTTAGCGCCCTGACATTGGGACATAGGGCATTTGAGCCCCTAGAGAAGGCCAGTTGGCCTAGGGGCAGGTTGGTGACATTGGAAGAGCGCCAGGCTCTACAGGATTGCGTAATGTATTTATGCCTACTCTGAATGTTGCCAAGAATGATTTAGGCCCATTGTGTAATGTGTTTATGCTAATGAGGTTTGGGCCTAATGTGGTTATGCCTAATGTCAATGATGTCTTGAGGTAGTGCCTATTTGCGTAATGTGTTTATGCTTATGAGGTTATTGCATAATGTGTTTATGCAGGTGAGGCCCATTGCGTAATGTGTTTATGCTAATGAGGTTTGGGCCTAATGTGGGGTTATGTCTAATGCTAATAGGATAATGCTTAGGTCATTATGGTACCAGTAGTTACTGGTTGTGTTTTATATTTGCATTTACTTACCTGTCCTGATGGTCCTGACCGTGGCCCGATTGGCCTGGTCCTGTATATAATTCCCCTGTGAATATTGCCCGTGCCAGTTGGCACAGTGTAAATATGTGATTACGTTTCTAATGTGTTTATGATAATACAAAGGCTATTTTTTATATAACCTTGTGTGGAGTTCCTTTTGTAGTGTGCCTCGTGTGTTGCTGCTGTATGTGTGTGTTGCGCAAACGCTTTACACATTGCCTCCGGGATAGGCCTGACTGCTCGTGCCAAGCTACCAAGGGGGTGAGCCGGGTTATCTTGGGTGTGTAACTCCCTTGCCCTGACTAGAGTGGTGGTTTCTGCCTGGCTTTGGCGCAAGCCTTAGCCAACCAGAAATCCCATTTCTAACAGTATCCCTTAGTAAGGCATTATTGTTCCTTTTGTGCCTCCATATACTTAGATCCTAAAATGAATTCCTCTTGGTTCACACTGCATATACCATGCTCATTTTCAATGTATTTATTTATGGATTCACAGAATACTGTTTACTATGACTACTCCAGCTTTACAGCGTTGTTAATACTCTCCACTCTTACTTTGTTTTAACGCTCAAGTTCAATATACATGCCAGCATACACATTTATGCAATAAAGCACTCTCAGTATAATATGCCCACTCCAACCATAGAGTGTACCACTGGTGCCTAGTCCGTGATTTCTAAAACAAGTTACAATTAAAAAAATTATACAAATAAGAAACAAAATTGAAACATTTTTTGTCAAATATCCAGGGAGCATTAGGTGCAACTAATATCACAAGAGTACAAATTCCTGCAATAAACCATCTTTCAATAAGGAGCACTTTCAAGAAGAAACTGGTTTACTTCTTAGCAACCCAGTATATGGGTGCAGTAATATGGCTACTGTACAGCGCTATGTTTCTGTGGTGTGAGTTTACCATTCCATTAAAAGTTCTGCAGGTCAGAATAGAAATTTGGGCACCTGCAAATTACGACAGATTTTCTCAGCAAAATATGCATGGGGAAAATTGTAAGTGTGCAGGCACTAATGTTGCATAACTCCTGATTCATAACTGAACACAAGCACTGTGCCATATATCTTCTTTATTGTCCATTCACAATCGGGGCAATAGTGTTGCAATCCTTATTGAAAATAATGCAGGTGTACGAAATAACTGATTTAGCAGTATAAAAAAGCATAATTTTATAAGAACATTGTACAAATGGTGGTGTAGATGGTAAAGATGGCTCCCCTAGTGAGAGGATAAGACAATACAGTGGGACATAGAAGATAGGGTGTCTGAGGACATCAATGGCCTTGAAGACACGTAAGAGAGCCTAAGGGTGGAATGCTTAGATGATTTACCAGTAATCTTCATTAGTCCACCTCTACAATCTTCATTCTAAGCTAGCCCAGTTCACTACATATGCACCCCACTGCTATTTTTAACCCTGGGCATAATACTTCGCTACGCTCACGGAGCATGCAAAGTTTGTGATACTACGCACTACGCAAATTGCACGTAGCAGAGTGAAAGACTGTGCTAATTGACGTAGCGTAGCAGCAGTATAATAAACACCTACAAATGCTTTGATAAAGCAATTTTCTATGCTAAAAAGCATATAACCAATTCACAAAAGTGAACTTTGACAATAAAATATCAAGCAATGAGAGAGGTGATGATTTTGGGGTCCCCCCTAACCAAGGGGGGAGGACCAAGCAGATGCCTTGAACACAAAAAGCATATCATGTGAACGATTCAGTGGTGGTCCCTTCCTCCTAGGACCACCCAAAGCACAGTTATGGGCAAAAATACAATCCCAACCAAAGGCCCTGCAAAGCATTATGTGACGAGATTAGCAGTGGGCAGTGAATATTATAGTGTCCAATATCAAAATAATTCTACAAAGAGCTGCAGTTCAACTAGTCGTTACTAGATGTCCCTCACGAGTCAAATGCAAAAGCATTGAAATTATTAATACATCAAGCTGCAGTTCCACTAGTCGTTACTAGATGTCCCTCACGAGTCAAATGCAAAAGCATTGAAACCCTTTCATGAAGCTTTTGCATTTGACTCGTGAGGGACATCTAGTAACGACTAGTGGAACTGCAGCTCTTTGTAGAATTATTTTGATATTGGATACTATAATATTCACTGTCCACTGCTAATCTCGTCCCATAATGCTTTGCAGGGCCTTTGGTTGGGATTGTATTTTTGCCAATAACTGTGCTTGGGGTGGTCCTAAGAGGATGGGACCACCACCGAATCGTTCAAAAGATGTGCTTTTTGTTTTCAAGGCATCTGCTTGGTTCTCTCCCTAGGTTAGGGAGGATCCCAAAATCATCACCTCTCTCACTGCTTGTTATTTTATTGTTTTCACTTTTGTGAAATGACTATATGTGTTTTTAGCATATAAAGACAGAGATATTTATTTTATCTTAACTTGCACTGTGCAAGATGCCTTTGGCAATTATTGTACAGTGCAGTCAAGCACACAACTACGCAATTTGCATAGCTATGTGTAGTTCAAAATGTACTTCGCGTAGCTACGTGTAGTGCTACTACGCAAACTACGCCCAGGGTTAGCGATTTTCATTACATGTCAACACCCATATTCCTCCTAAGCTCCTTCCCGAGTCTGAGATGGAATATGGGAAAGGCTCCCACATTCATCACATTTCAGACCTGATTATGAGTTGGAAGGAGCGTTATTCCTATGTGGAATTACAAGGAAAATAATGTGAACATGAGGCTTTTTTTATTGTGCTCGTTTTTCTGTTTTTTCATATCCCTTTTCCTATTTCACTTCTCCTGACTCTTCTTGCCTTGTTTCTCACTTTGTGCTTTATAATTGTTTCTCACCTTGATTGTCCTTCAATTCATGAATGAATGAATTCTGTATAATCTCTTCTGTAATTGATCGCATGTTCAAAAGTTTTGTAGGTCATCTAAATAACTTCATTGGATCAGTTCTTTTTAAGATCTGAAAAAACAACATACTAATTGCTTTGGTAGTGCTGGCTTTTTCTAAAATTATAAATGTGAAAATCCACTTGTTTTCTAAAAAATGATCTTCAATACAATTAATTTTGTGATTAAGAAACTAAATAAATCAAGTAAATTCAGAAGAATTATGCCAAAGACTAAGTTATTTTTGAGACCTCAATCCCATCTTTATGAGTACAAATGAAAAGTCATCTACTTGTAAGATAATTGCTCTCCATCCAGGTATATGACATGGTCATGTGGTCCCAGAGAAAGTGAATGGGACCTCAATCAACGGGCAATCAATACACTTGTTGTAATAAGCAAGGAACCAAGAAATATAATGAAGGAAACTGGAGTATGATAGTTGTGGCCTACATAGGATGCAAGTCTACAAAAAGAGACAGGGGGTGAATGAAGGTCCAACATACACGCCCCCAGTAGTACATTTTCAGTCAAAGGTATGCAGTTCCTAGGAAAGGGAAAGGAAAGGTCGGGAGCACCAGAAGTATCAGTTCAGCGGATCTGATCACTCAGGAGCAAGAGCCCTCACACACACCGAGGGGTTTCAAGCTTCATCATCGGGCAGCTCTTTTGGGCCGGTACTGCAATGCCCAAAGGGCCACGCAGGGGGCTCCTTGCCGGAGTTCTTTTGCTGTCGCTGATGTGACGAGTGAGGTGCAGTGTAAATGTGCTGAAGTGAGTAGACTGCTGTGAATTGAATTTAATATTAACTAAAGTCATTCCAAAAATGAATTTAATGTTTGGATTGCTCTGTTACAATAAAAACAAGTGATGGCCAGGAATGGATATACTGGTCTACGTTAGCTCTAAAATCAAGTGGAGGTCGACATGTTTTTTGCCATTCTTATGTCAAAAATCGCGCCAATTCTTCAGGACTAGAAAAGGTGAAGACTAAACTACTCAACGGTAGGTCGGTCAAAGGTATGTGTGCTTTCTAAAGCAGTAACTTATCCCAATAACACATAGTATGTAGTATACCTTAAGACAATCAGCGTATAGAACGACCTGGAGGGAACAAAAGGGGGAGCAGCTACAGAAAAACCTTTTACCATATCACAGAAGTGACCCAACGTGATGATGAATCTAAAAAATATACTGATGCGTTGTGTGGGGGCAGGCATGAGGCTACTGCATCAACAACAAGGAGGGACAGAGATCTTACTGCTGAGGTAGCAGAATATGCCCCTACAGTCGGTAGCTGAGTGCGCTTAATTGCGTCGGACCGCCTAAGGGAAAATAAACAAACAAACAAGCTAATATCTTTGAGTCCTGTGGCAGAGAGTCAAGTGCTGGACTGCAGAGGGTAAGCGGTAATGAAATGAATTAAACTCACACTCACAGTTGGTTGCAGACACGACTAGCTTGCGACCTAACCAGATCTCTGCTACCAGTCGGTGAGCAGAGCGGAAAGCGGTTAAGAGTTAATTCATCTGCTGCGGGAGCCAGAACTTCCTGGACCGCGGTGCTGGCAAAAGCAAAAGATGTCTGGCAAAGAGACCCTCTGCTGGGCCTGTTGGGCATTGCAGCGCTGGCCCAACGAGGAGCTCCCCGATGATGAAGTTTGACACCCCTCGGTGAGTGTGAGGGCTCTTGCTCCTGATGGATCAGATCACCTGACCTGATACCTCTGGTGCTCCAGACTTTTCCTTTCCCTTTCTTAGGAACTGCATATCTTTGACTGAACCTACATTGGACGTAATCTGTCTTGTGCCAGAGCTCAGTCATCAAATTCTCACCACAATAATTAAAATGTGCGAGTGGCAAAGTATTATGAGCACTTGCTTTCCAAACTTATTTTCACCTGCTGGTTCATAGGCAGCCATTAATTACCTTGCATTTAAGAGAGAGGCATTGATACATGAAAAACATATTGTAGGCAATTATTAATTGAGAGCATATCACATTATCCATGGAGTAAGTGGAATGGGGGACAAATGGTTGTATTATTTATCTTAGTTGGGTACCTAACTATCAAGCAGCTGTCACTCAACCAGTATATGACAATCCTGCTTCTTTCTAAAGGGCATATGGGATTCCTCCTTATTGAGCATGGCCTGGTTTCCCTACTTCTGGCCAACGACTTTGTGCAACTACCCACAAAGATGGACTACCAGCAAAGCAAAAACAAGTCAACCTGGAAATTTGAGCTTAAATTATAACTTATTCACCGTGAGCAGAACATTATTAAATGTAGCACATTCTGAATTGACATTTTATTTTAAAGGAAAAGACAAGTTTGAGTTTAGGTTTATGCCACATTTTTCACACTGACAGGTATCTACCATATGTCAATGCACAGTAACCTTGACATCTGATACAACACAATACTACCTGCTTGCTCAAATTATCATTGAAGCAGAGAAACACATTAACTTTTCTTCTCAGAGAGAGCATATAGAGACATTGCTGCAAACCTCCACATCAAAGCTAAATGGAGATGAAAATGCATGGTGACAGAAAAGCAAAAGATCACAAAAATGCTGCAGGGATTAGAGTACCGACAGACCTATATCATGTTGGATGTTCAATGCGTATAGTATGTTAGACGTGATGAAGTGATGGCACAAGAGCAACTGGAATCAACTTCATACCGTAGTGAGCAAATTAACTGTCTAAATAAATCTTGACTAACTACATACTTCTGATCCTTTTGAGTGCTCGATGGCCTGTGAGACTTCACTTTAGTTCAAACAGAGTTCACTGTCAGGCACCATTAGAACCAAGAAAAGCTAGAGCTCGGTTGACGTACACAAACATAGTTTTCAAGTTAGTGGAGTGTAAATGCATTGCTTTTAAACCCCGTTTTGTCTGAATCTGAACATTCCCAGCCCTGGTAGGTATGGAGAGCATCACAGCAGGTCTCAGAAGAGCCCCCTCTTGTTTTCGTGTGAGCTTTCCATAAATGCTGGTCAGTGCCCGATTGAGAATTCAGCATCAGATCTATTTGGCACTAGCATTCATACTCTGACATATTTCTCTTGTCTGAGAAGAGGTCCAGTGGCCAGCAGCTATGGTAATCCTGGGCAGCATCTGTGATGAGAAATACGGGTGCGGTTACAAAGAGCTACTGAAGACACACAATAGTCGGTTTGCACCCGCTGTCAATCCCTGGAGGAGCATGGAATCAGTTTTACACTTGTGGATTTTTTATAATCATACTACTCCAAAAGATAAATATAATTCTTCATTTTTCAGTTGATTGAGAATAAGTGAAATGCTTTGCCCTTTCTGAAAAACAATAATGATCTCTTTCTAAGGTTTACCTCCTCATGAACTAACAGCACCAAACAGATGAAATCCATGATTATCCTAATGTTCAGTAGCTAAAGCCACAAAATGACTGCTGCTAACAGTCAGGAAGAGATTGACCCCACTAGCCTGGGATCTCAAACTCCCTCCATTGTACTCGCAGACAGACAAACTCTGGGCTGAGATCTGCAGGTGCAGCTGACAGCGCTTGTTAGTAACGCAAAAGAGAACCAACTGAACTACTGGCAGCAAAAATGCTTAGGTTTTTTTCAGTAACGCACAATAGTAAAAGTCCAGGAATGAATATTATTATCTGGTAAACACAGCTTTAAAAAAAATCTATTGAAAGATAAGGTAGCAAGAAGATTCCAACAGAAGCAAGTCAAAATGTACTTTAAGTGTCTTAGCCTCACTCTTTTGCAGCATCACCAAACTTGTAGTTGCAAGGAACAACAATTTGAAAAAGGCAATAACAAAAATGAAAACAGAATGGAATAACCCATTTCACTTTATACTTAGCTTCCCTTCAACTGACGCCTATCACCTAGAGTTCACATTTTCAAGTGCTTTCGTATTGTCCTAGAGCAGTCAGTAACAGGGATCTGCCCTTCTCCTGTCAGTGTTTCATTAGGTACAGTCCAAGGTCGTCATCCGCTTCTTCATGACGAATGTGCTTGCTCTCTGCTACATGCAGTGGACCTACTTGAGTGGTCGGCCCTTTCTGGTCTAGGAGAGGGGTCAACAGTCTTCCTCATTCACTGAGCTCAGAGCCACCCCAGTTCCATAAGGAATAAAAACGTGGCTTTTTTTCAACCTCTCTCCTATGAATTCTCATCTATTTATAAATCCTCTCATTAGGTCTTCCCACCCATTCACTTTCTGGGAATCCAGAAGCCCCTGTCTCAGGTCTGCAGGAGCACCTCAGAGGTTCTGCTGATTCATTTATTCAAACTGTAAAGTCCAAACCAAGATCCTGAAACGTAATGTATCTGCTAAATACCTTGGGGCATACTTAACAAATATTCACGCAACTCATCATCATCACAAAACCACTTTATTTCGGTTACTAAAAACCATAAAAGTACACCACATAGTACAATATATTAAAACACTTAAAAAGACACAGATCCAATTCATCAAAATAAAAACAATCTAATAAAAAAGGGAGATTCACATAAAATCAAACTTCAACCAATTACATATAAATCAGGGCTACCATATGCAAGCAAATCAAAAGATCGACACAGGAAAAACACAATAATTCCAGGTAATAAAAACTAAGTAGTAACTCTGTAGGGTATCGGGTGGAACCGCGCTTTTTTCAATCTCACAGCAGCAACTAGAAAACTGGCAATATAAAAAGTTTCCTGCAGATTGTTCAGCAGCTGGAGATAAAACAAGGCGGGTTTCGCCGGAATAAAACCCTTTCCCTTCAAAATTGGGATTAAAAACCTCCTACGAATAACGCTATAAAATTCACAAAACATCATAAAATGCAATGTGTCCTGGGTTGAGAAATCATCACACGTACAAGGACCCAGGTCACATGGCCTACCCCAGCCTTGCAGGTTGCCTAGGGAGAAATGAATTAAATTAAAACGGAACCTAGTTAAAAGTGCACGATGGGCGGGCCTCGTAACCCATCTCAAATAGGGTTCAATCAGGGGGGAGGTTTTCAGTAAGAAAGATGCTCTAACAGTGGATTTTTTTAGCTCAATTTCCTCCCGCTCCGCCATCAGCCCATTCAGGAAATGTGTTTTAACCCATGCCAGGTCCTCTTTCTTTATTTTGTCAGGCTGGTCAAATAATTCCTGCCGCCCTAATTTAATTAAAGCGGACTTGACGTAGGCGAGCCATGGAATATTGTTAGCTCGATCCATGGAAACACAATCCTTTAAAATCATGTGATTCAGGGTTAAATCTGAGTTAAGCCAGGTCTTCAGCCAGCAAACCACCGGGGACAACTTCAACTGATCTCCTACGTAACCCACTCCCATTTCTTGATGTATTGTGAAAGTCGGGGTTGAATGGGGGACCGACAGAAGGGAACGCAGGAACTTGTTTTCACACACCTGCACACCCTCCATCGTCTTATAACCCCAGATGGCCGTGCCATATAAAGCGATGGCCAAGCATTTTGACCTGTAGATGTTCAACATAGCATCAATTGGTTTGGCTCCCAAACGCTGGGCAAATCCATGCACGGCAGCCGTAGCCCTAGCCATTATGTTATTCTTAACTTTCTGTTGGGGTACCCAAGATCCCCTCTCATCAAAGACTACCCCTAGGTAAGTGAAGGAACTAACCCGAGTCAGCTCAGTACCTTCACAGAACAGGGTTTTGGATTTCCTCGGTTTCAAGCCCATGGTCATAACTTGTGATTTTGCTTTATTGACCACGAGATCCAACAAATTCATATAAGCCCCAAAGGAATGCAAAAGTCTTTGTAACCCTACAGCAGTGCGGGCAAGTAGCACGGCATCATCCGCGTATAAGAGTACAGGGATAACCCTGTCCCCTACTCGTGGTATGTCCAGGCTGGCTAAATCTAAATCTTTGCCCAACTTATTTATATACAACGTAAAAAGTAATGGGGCTAATATACAGCCTTGACGTACGCCTCTACCAGATTTAAAATGCTGTGTGCATTTCCCATCCTGGTTAACCCTCACCCTTGCCGAAAGATCACTATGGAGGTCCGCCAGGAAGTAAACTAAGCTTGGGTCTAATCCCATATCTAGCAGGACAAGCCATAGCTTAGATCTGTTTACCAGATCAAAAGCCGAGGAGAGGTCCATGAAAGCTAACTGAAGCGACCCCTCTTTGGCTATGATGTATTTTCCTGCTAAAAGATGTAAATTAAGGCACTGGTCCAGAGTGCCTCTACCGCTTCTAAATCCGTATTGGAAATTAGTTAAAATATCATTCTCATCCAACCAGTCCATTAACTTTGTTAAAATCACTCTCCCTAAAAGTGAAATTGGTCTATAACACCGTGGGTCCCCTCTCTGGCCTTTTTTAAAGACCGGGATTATAATAGACGTCGACCAAGATGGCGGAAAACCCTGATGACTAGCCCTGTTGTAGACATTCGTCAAAACTTTAGCCCAGAGCGATGGGTTTTGTTTATACAGATCTGCTGGGACACCATCTGGCCCAGGGGCCTTATTACTGGCCATTTACATAATGGCCATTTCCACTTCACCTGCGTCAAAAACCATAATAGGAGAGACCCTGCAGGGATCTAGGTTATCAGATGAATCCAGGCTAGGAGTGGACTCATAAATATCTTCAAAATGTGCGAGCCATTGATCTTCTGTAATATTATAATCAATAAAGCAATTCTCAGACCCTGACAGGGCAGGTTGATTAACAATGGCCCAGAATCTAGAGCTATCCTTGAGGACCTCCACCGATAGAAGTGCATTCCAGGCTTCTTCTTTAAGTTCATTCTTCCGTTTAACCACTCCAAATGTATATGCCTTTCTTAGTCTAGCAACATGGTCTTTATCACGTGGGACATTTTTAAGTGCAGCTATCAGTTTACGGTGGGTCTCAGAGCAATCCCTATCAAACCATCTTTCTCCCAGGAAATTCCCAGATCTTATAGGTAGGGAGAGGTCTAACTTCACCTGAGCACAAATGCCCTCAAAGGACAAAAGGACTCCCGCCCCCTGCCCAAAGTTATCAAGGCAGGTTTCGAACAGATCCCTTGCCTTATCATATAACTCCTGGAAAAACTGGTCCGGGATTACCTTAGCCCATTTTAGTCTGCGTCCTTGGTCAGATGTTTTCAGACGGGTGGCACCCCCTGGGTTCTCCAACCTCCCTTTTAGACCACAACCATTGTCTAAGACAAGAATAACAGGGTTATGGTCACTAAAATGAGTCCACTTTGCATTATAAAAAATTACCTGAGACAGCAGTGTGGGAGAGAGAAAAATAAAATCTATAATAGTATCTATACCTCTCGCTTTAAAAGTAGGAATCCTTTCCTTTGTGACGGGAAAACCTGGTTCATAAAGATCAGCTTCTGCTAAGAGTTCCTCAAGACTTTCCCCCGCCTGTGTATGTACAAAATGAGGGGTTTGAAAGTACAGGGCCCCTAAATAATTATCTCCCTGACAGTTCAGTCTGCAAACATAAATATTAAAATCTCCCATAATTATAATTGAATAATAAGTGGTTTGTTTCTCTTGGTACGCCTCTAAAAAAAGTTTCAGATTAATTAAATGTTCATTTACCATAGACATAACACCAGAATTATAAAAATTAACAAACAAAAATGTCTTTGAGTTGTGTGCATTAAATTCTATTGCCAAACAATTTTGGGAACCCACATCCACCCTCCTATGAACCCCTGCTAATTTTAGGGAAAAAAAGCATTAAAAGACCCCCCTTCGCTCTACCTGAGGCAGACGGCTGCGCGGGGACACTATATGAATGAAACCCATCTACCCAGAAATTATCTTCCGTATCCCAGGTTTCCTGTAAACTAATTATCTCATAATCTTTTAGCATGTTACGCCACTTGGGATCCTCTTTTTTGCTTCTCAGACCCGCAATGTTCCAGCTAATGATATGACAGTTAAGGGTTTCCCTTCCCTTTATAGCCGGGCTTCTTCTACAGATGTAGGTTAAACTCTGTTGATTGCAGGGTAACTCCCCACTAGCCACTAAAGGACTAACCTTATCATGTAAAGCAGGGTTGAATGACTCAGGCGACTGTGTGTATGTGTGCTGACATGTCTCTGATAAAAGGGGGCCATCTTCACTAGATAACGTGTGCGAGATTAGTCAACCCTGGCTGTCAAGATCAGACAAGGGGGAAAACCTGTTACCCACTGAGGGAAAGGGGGCATCAATAGGCAAAGGTATTGGAGCTAGCTTATAAAAGTAGCCCAAGGGTAGTGCACAGATACTGGTGGAATTCACGCAACTCAACACAGCAAGCCACCTTGCTGCGCTGTGTGAAAGGGAGAGGGCAGGAATGCACTGCATTTAACATTATATGGTGCATTCCTGCTCTCAGCATGCACTGGCACGCAAACCGCATCCTAGCACCAATGCAGACACCCTTGTACCATGGTGCAAGGGTGCCTGCGTCGTAGGCAGGATGGTTTTGTGCAGGAAGGACCGCCTTCCTGCACAAAAACAATCCTCAGAGGCATTTTCCTCTTTCTCTGGTGGGAGGCATACAATTCTGACGCATTCCCAGGTCTACCAGTGTTGATAAATCTGGGAATGTGTCAGAATGCATGGGTGGATGTGTGGGAACCCCCCACGCTCCATCCATGATGCCACCCTTGCAGAGAGTAATGCCAGGTACTGATTTGCACTGCCTTGCGTTACTCTAGATTTATTGAGCCAGGTTGTCTTGCGTGGCTTGGTAAATCTCATGTTAGGTTTTGCATCACCCTGCACAAAACCCTTCATAAATCTGGCCCCTAATGAATACTAAAAAAGAAAGAAAACTTGGGGAAAAGCTATTAACTACTTAGGTCAACGAGGCAGACCATTACCAGAATTGTTAACAAGATTCATGGGAAGCCTACGGTGAATTGGGGTAACAGTGCTAAACATTTCTACATGCTACTCTGAGTGTTTTTAGTGTGCCTCTGGCAATGGAGAGGCAAACCTATGTGTGTATGTAGTTTGGAAAGTGTTTAGAAGGTTTACCCAGGTTGAAAAAGTTGTCTGTGTAGTTAGATAGATTACGGAACTACGGGCCACATCATCAAAGTAAGGAATTGCGATTCCTAAATAGCGATTTTTAAGAAATCGCAATTTAGGAATCGCAAATACTTATGCATGTAGGAAACGCTAAAAATGTGCGATTCCTACATATTCCTTAATAGCGACTCGCAAATTGCAACTCGCTATTAAGGAATGCCTTCCCATTCATACCTATGGGCCTAGAGACCCATAGGAATGAATGGGAAGTCATTCGCAATTTGCGAGTACCAAATAGGTACTCGCAAATTGCGAATGGAATTTGAAGGGTGCTAGGGGGCCTTAAAGGCCACCCTGCTGCACCCCCAAATTTGGCACGTGTGCACATGTGGCACCCACATATGCCCTAAGGGCATATGTGTGTGCCACATGGCACTTTGAAAAATGCACTTTTGTGCATTTTGCAAAGTTTTTGCAAATTACCATCAACTTGCAGTTGATGGTAATTAGCGTTTCCTAAATGCCAAGTCGCAGTTAGGAAAGGCTTGATGCATCCCAAATAGGGAATCGCAATTTGAGATTCCCTAAAAGTATTCGCAATTTAGGTGATCGCAAAATTTGCGATTACCTATATTGTGAATTGTTTTTGGGTTGATGCATCCCAATTGCCTAAATACCGGTCGCAAAGGGGCCGATTCCGGCCCGTTTGCGACCGGTATTCAGGTTGATGCATGTGCCCCTACATTTTTACAAAGGCATTCAATGTAACACTGTATTTCAGGAGGATTCCATCTGTTCAGATTGGCTAACTTGAAGGATGTATTAGAAATTAAAGAAAAGATCCTGGTGGGAGGAGTTACCTCTATTACTTATGCTATTGTGCAGGATCACCAAATTCGATGAACAGCTTCTTTTGGACCACTTGTCCCAGCTGATTCAATTAATTTCTTTTAATACGCTTGAGGCTGCAAATGTAGTGCCCTTCTCAAACTGGTGCTGGAACTTTTTCCCGGTCTTCCAGAATACCGTCTGAAAAGTATGAAGGTATCTTGCCATATAAAAAGTCATACTGTTGAGTTATACAAAACAAACTTTGGAAAGCTCTTCTTCAAATTTGGTGGTTTGCAGACTTTGCATCCTGTATATCAGATTCAGCAATTAAAGGGAATGACGATTCTCCAATTATTATGCAGAGAGAATCTTGATTTCATTAAAGACATACGGAGGCTAACATTATGCAAATACTTTTATTTGCTGCCCCAACATGCAGCCCTTTAAAGAATGTTAATACATCACAATGAATAGAACTTTAACATTAGCATAATAGGACAGTATACACTCCCATCTTCCTCTTAGGCTGCGATGACACAGGCGTAAAACGAGGTATTCCAGTTGTTCTTAAACACTGTTATCTGAGAAAGGAATCAAGAGAATACAGTATAGTGAAAGAAAGAAATCATGAATAGATAATGAAGAAAAACAATGCTTAATACATCAGAGTAGATAAATACAATAAACAATATACTTAAAACAATAAGTAGTCTCAAACCCAAACCCTCTCAGGGAGAGGCGGGTGGGATAATGTTAGCCTCCGTATGTCTTTAATGAAATCAAGATTCTCTCTGCATAATAATTGGAGAATCGTCATTTCATTACAAGACCGGAGGCTACCATTATGCATGTTTAAAGCCATGTAGAGCTACACTGCTAACATGCTCAATTGGTCTCAAATAGAATTTTGAGAAAGTACCTGCATTAGACCAATCTGCGGCTTTAAGTATTTCGGGTAGGGATCCCCCAGCACAAAATACTTTGCTAGCCATTGCTCCTCTAGAAGAGTGAGCGCCAAATCTAGAGAGATCGACACCAGCTTCAAACATAATCAGGCGGACCCATCTGGCTAGGGTGGGTGAAGAAACAGGTCTAAAAGGGCTAACATATGACAAGATAAGTTGATCAGATCCAACAGGTCTAAATGTTCCTATTTTATTTTCATAACATTTCATACAATTCACAACACATAACTTTTCACACTCATGAAAATGTGGATAGAAAATAGATTCAGACATTGTCTTAGTTCTTTTCCAAATATCGAAGTGAACACCATCGGAAGAGTAGAATCTATTAGAAAGTTCCAATGCTTTAATATCTGAAACCCTTCTAAAGGAGATCAGACACAAAAGAGTAACTAACTTCATAGAGATCCTTTTAAGAGAAAGTAAATCATTAACTGGCCAGGAAAGGAAGAGATTAAAAATTAAGTTAACATCCCAAAGTGATTCGTAACTGAGCCTTAGGGGGTCTCCTCAATCTAATGCCCTTCATAACCCTTTTGATTAAAGGATTGCTACCAATAGCAAGATTATTAATCAAGGCATGGCCAGAAGAAATTGCTGATCTGTAGCAGTTGATGGTTCTATAAGAGAGACCCGATTCAAGAAGATGAGCAAGATAATTAGCTACTTGTTGTAGAGAGCTCTGTACGGGATCCAAACCCCTTTCCATGCACCAACAAGACCATTTTCTCCAAACACCCTTGTATCTTTTCCTGGTTCCAGGTGCCCATGAATCTTCCAAAAGGCTTTTAGCCTCCCCTGAAAGGTCAGAATATCTGCTCGAACCCCTGAAATCCTCCAGACAAGAAGGTTCATCTTCCTTTCTAGTACTAAAGGATGTTCTTCTCCGTCCGGACCTTGGAGAAGTCCTACAGATGATGGGATCAGACGCGGAAAATCTATTGCTAGTTCCATTACCCCTGGGAACCAAACCTGAGATTTCCAGAAGGGAGTTACGAGAATGATGGAGTGAGACTCCAGTCTCACCTTCCACAACAGTCTCTGAATCATTGAGAATGGGGGAAAGGCATAACCCTTGATCCCCTCCCAAGATTGGAGAAAGGCATCTACCCCTGATGCATACGGGTCCGGCCTCCAGCTGAAATATCTCTGAACCTGGTGAGTTAATCTGCTGGCGAACAAGTCTATCTGGATCGGACCCCATAACTTTTGTATTAGGGCAAATGCCACTGGATTCAGTTTCCAATCGCTGGAATCGTGGAGGAAACGGGAATTCCAGTCTGCCCTTAAATTCTGAATCCCCGGAATGAATTCCACCCTGAGTGTAATTTTTTGATCCCAACAAAAATACCAAATCCATTTGGCGATATCTGAGAGATTCTTGGATCTCGCGCCACCCAGGCGATTTATGTATGAGACAGATGAAAAATTGTCCAAGCGGATTAAGGTATTGGAATTCTTTAGGAATTCTTTGAAGCTCATAAGAGCATTCAGAGCTGCCAGCATCTCCAGAGAATTTATTTGAAGGGATTGTTCCTCCAAGGACCATCTCCCACCGGTCTCTAGGTTGTTTAGGCGAGCACCCCATCCATGGTTGCTCGCGTCCGATTCTAGAGTAAAATCTGGGATGTTCCCGAAAATAGCTTTCCCGTTCCAAGCCTGGAGATTCTTCAACCACCAGTGAAGATCCTCTCGGGCGTCTTCCGAAAGGCGAATGGAGTCCTCGTACCAAAGACCTTTCCTCAAGCCAAGAGCTTTTAATCTCTGTAGGCCTCTGTAATGAAGAGGACCGGGAGAAATGGCCTATATAGAAGATGACAGCAGACCTAGAACCCTGGCCAGGTCTTTTAAACGAATTAGATCCTTTGATAGGATAAGAGAAACAAGTTTCTTTATCTTTGTAACTTTTTGTGAGGTAGGATTAGATTTGAGAGTATAGTATTTACTTGAAAACCAAGGAATTCTAGTTCTTGTGTCGGGTCCACTGTAATCATGAATACTTCAGGTAACTGACCTATGAGCAAGACCAAATACAAACATTTGATGTGTGTGTTCCATCGCATCTCGATTCTTCTGTACCAGACCAGAAACCGGCTTTGAGCAGGAAGACTCTGGACTTCAAAGCCTCTCCTGTGTAATTTTTCTGAATCCCTTTGTTCTCCTGGGCTCCACAGCTGCCAGAACCTCATGCACCTTTTCACTTGAAGCTAAATCATAAGGTAAGCAATGTACCAAAAGCAAGCAGAATACAACATGAAATTGGGGTAAATCCCTTGCTCTGGCAAGAAAGGTAACTCCAGACAAGTTGCTGAAATAAACCAGAATATGCACTCCACCTCTTGGTAGGGGAGACTTGGACGTCTCTAAAGCTGTTGAAGGTTTAAAAGCACAGCTTTGATTTGCTATTAAGAAAAGACCTAACCCTAGCAGCGCAGTCTTCCAGCCTAAAGTGTAAAAAGTGCAAACCTTTTCCTAAGCTAGTCTACAAAACCTTTTTTTCAGCATTGTACCATAACGTGCCTCTGGAGAAATTTTGTAGAGTGCTGCTAAGTAAACCTACCACAAGACCTAGGGACAACTTTTTCCTGAAAAAGGTTTTCCAGCTCTGATAGACCCAAGGTAGTGTGATGTGTTAGTGAGAGAAAAGGGGGTACCAAGACGCAGTGGTTGGAACTAGAGGTTAGCTATGTTTCCTGGGACTAATGGTCGCTGCCATTAAGGGTCACTCACATCGCAACACCCTTCATCTTGAGGCTTTCTAGAAAAGTCTTTTAACATGTAGATGGGTCTACATAGTAACTTTCTCAGTCAAAGGAAAGTAGAATTCGACAAAGCTAAAGAAAATCTTTTCCATTTATTAATTATATTTTTCTCAGCATGGTCTTACAAATAACTCAGATTCAGAAAGAATAGACCAAAACCAAAATACCTTTCATGCTGGTATCCCGGGATGTGAAGTCAGTTTGGGATGAACTGAGGGGAATATATAAACTTTTTCTCCCAATGTACTTGAAAAGGAAAGCAATATCCAGTACAGGCTTTCAGGTCACATGCACAGCGGCTACCAAATGTGCACTTTTGAGATGTCTTCATGTATAGCTGCATCATTACATCCCATGTTAGCTAGCTCAAAGACTTCAAATGTTTAAATAAAACAGGAAGATCTCATTTTCACAATCAATGTTGAACTATGAAGGTAGCTAGTTCTGAAAAGTACTCAGTATGCTATGTATTTTTCATAACATCTGCCTAAATTGCTCATCATAAAAAAGGCATTTTTCTTTGCCTGCATTTGACATAATGAGCTTTGGCAATGTGAGGTGATGCCTATTTTAGAATACACATATGAAACAGTGGCTCTAAATAACACAGTTATTTTCCATTGAGTGGACACAAGTGACATAATAGACGATGAGAGAAAAACTCAATGTTGATTGGTACATCGAAATATAAAACATTACGTTACTGACAAGCACATATTTAGATAGTCATGTTTTGTATGGTTCACAAATTCCCCACTGAAAAGCTGATTCTGCAGATCAGCTGCACAGGGACAGATGGGTAATGAGGGAACCATGCACAACTTGTCATCTTCTTTCACAGACTGTCTCCCTCTCCTGTTGTCATATACTCTGCCTTATGTCTTTCACCACCTCCACCCCGCACACAATACTGCTCATTTTTTTTTATTTCATATGGCTCTATAAGTAATTATTCAGTTGCAATACCTGATGTATTTATTTTCATTACTGTACAATTTATTTTGATAGTATGCTTCTAGCACATATATTCATTTGAATAGATGGTGTTTAGGAGAAAGCAGCATAACTTTAGGCTTTCACATGAGTTTGCAAGGGAATCCTCACTTGATTTCTTTTGTCTAGCATCCTGATCACAAGGTTTATTTTTCTCAAAATAAAAGCTTGGAGTAGCTTATAGTAGCTGTTCACAACCCTCTCTGTGAGAGAGGTTAGGTCTTTGACATTGCACACAGCAGAGTAGTTCAGCTCAAAGTGGAGCCATTCACGGCCACTGGGGCTGTTTGTCTCATAACATCCTGCACCATACAGCCATATCGCCTTCTTTCGGAAACAGGCATAAAAACTGGAAAGATTTACAAAGTTCAGGTATGAATGTGTGTTGACTTTATTGAAATAGTGACTCTCCTTATGGCAATACTTTTGATGCTTAAAGACTGGGCATGTATGGATTCTTAAAAATGCACTGTTTATAATAAGTTGACAATATTCATAATATTTACATTTTCTGATTACACTTTTGCTATGATTTTACTAATTTATCGAAATATCTTGTTTAATGCTTCCTGCCTTAAACTTGCCTTGAAATAAAGCATTCTACCAAATAACAGTGTGGATTTGTTGTGTGTGTCCTTGGTATAAAGACTACCACACCTCACAAAAAAGAAATACGTCTGACAGTCTTTTGGATCATTACTAACCAATATGCATTATCTGTAGGTAAGTTAGGGGGTTGCGAGCATTACAACTTGTCTAGTCCTTCATCCCAGAACTGGTAAGTAGGACCGTTCTTGCACTTGTTAAAGAGTTTCACAGGGGCTGTTGGGTTGTCTTTTCATAATTCTTGCAAAAGCTTAACACTGTGAATTAGACAATAAAAATGTGTACCTGTTGCCCTGACATGTTCCTCCACAGTCCTCTGGCCATTTGTAAAAAATAAATAAGAGGAAGCCTGCCACCCACTATACCACCCCTCGCAGCACTCTACCCTCACCACAACCAGATACTGTTGTGAAGTTATGGCAGTAAATAACTGACTCTTAAATACAATATTCACACCATTACCTGCATATGTGTGTCATACAAACCGAAAGGAGGCTTTATGTGCCATATTTCAGAACAGGTAGTTAATTTTTAGGTTATGACTAATATTTAAACAGCCATGCGTGCTTTAGAATTTCTCTATTCTTAAGAATAAATTTAAAATTTGTTAGATATGGCATCCTTTATGATCAGTTACAATGTCTTTACCTAAGGTACCCTGCTGTATCCTCTAGAGGATGGAACATTTACTCTCTCCATCAATCAATCAATCAGGGTTTGTAAACCGCGGCTACTTATGCGAGAGGGTCTCAAGGCGTGGGGGAGGAGAACAGGGTGCTGGACCGTCTGAGAGCTGAGGTTCAGTCTAAGAGCCAGGTCTTGAGATCCTTCCTGAATTGGGTCAGTGGTGGGGAGTGTCTGAGGTGGGGAGGCAGGGTGTTCCAGGTCTTTGTGACGAGGTAGAAGAATCTTCCTCCAGTTCTAATCTTGTGGATCCGAGAGACGGTGGCCAGGGCCAGCTGGGTGGAGCAGAGGTGTCTGGTGGGTACGTGGAATGAGAGGCGGTGGTTCAGGTATGCTGGCCGTGCGTCGTGGAGGGCTTTGTAGGTGTGTGTGGAGCTTGAAAGTGATTATTTTGTTGACTGGGAGCCAGTGGAGTTCTCGGAGGTGTTCGGTGATATGGCTGCGGCAGGAGATGTCGAGGACCAGTCTGGCTGGAGCATTTTGAACGTTCTGCAGTTTCCTGAGGTGGTTCTGGTTGACGCAGGCGTAGAGTGTGTTGTCATAGTCAAGTCTGCTGCTGATGAGTGCGTGGGTGACCGTTGTTCTGGATTCAGTGGGGATCCATATGAATGTCTTTTGAAGCAGGCAAAGCGTGTGGAAGCAAGATAAGGAGACAGTGTTGATCTGACGGTTCATTGTGAGAGAGGAGTCCAGTATGACACAGAGGTTTCGTGTGTGGTCCGTGGGGGTAGGTGTGGTTCCCAATGAGAAGGGCCACCAGGAATCATCCCAAGCTGAGGGGGTGGGTCCCAGGATGAGGACTTCGGTCTTGTCTGAGTTGAGTTTGAGGCAACTGTTTTTCATCCAGGTGGCAACAGGCTTCATCCTACTGTGGGAGTAGGTTCTGGCAGTTGTGGGTTCGTTGGTGAGGGAGAGGATCAGTTGGGTGTTGTCGGCGTAGGAGACGATGTTGAGTCCGTAGTTCTGGACGATGGCCACGAGAGGGGCCATGTAGACGTTGTAGAGGGTGGGGCTCAGGGAGGAGCCCTTGTGTACTTCGCAGATGATCTCCGTGGGTTCGGAGAGGAATGGAGGTAGTCTGACTCGCTGTATTCGACCGGTGAAGAAGGAGTGAATCCAGTCCAGGGCCTTCTCACGGTTGCCAGCGTCTTGGAGTCTCCTGATTAGGGTGCGGTGGGAGATGGTGTCTAAGGTGGCCGAGAGGTCCAGAAGGATGAGGGCTGCGGTTCCGCCTGGTCGAGGAGGGAGCGGATGTCCTCGGTGACAGTGAGAAGTGCAGTCTCGGTGCTGTGATTGCTTCTAAAACCGGACTGGGAGATGTCCAGGATGTGGATTGCTTCGATGAACTCAGAGAGTTGGGCGTTGATGGCCTTCTCGATGACCTTGGCTGGGAAGGGGAGCAGAAGATGGGTCTGAAGTTCTTGAGGTCTGTCGGGTCGGCAGATGGTTTCTTTAGTAGAGGGTTGATCTTGGCGAGTTTCCAGTCGTCAGGGAAGGTGGCGGCCTCGATGGAGCAGTTGATGGTGCGGCGGAGTTTGGGGGCGATGGCAGAGGCTGTTTTATGGAAGATGTGGTGCGGCATGGGTCAGAGGGAGCTCCGGAGTGAATGCTCTTCATGGTCTTGAGAGTGTCGTCTGTGGTCCAGTTGAGCAGGAGCCATTGAGGTGCAGCGTGATTGGCTGTGGTGATGTAGGGCTTGGTGGAAGGGTCTTGGGTATCAAAGCTGTCATAAATCTGCTTGATCTTATGGTGGAAGAAGGTGCAGAGTTTGTGGCAAAGGTCTTGGGAGGGTGGGACGTCCGTGGTCCCACTGTTGGGCCTGGCAAACTCCTTGACGATGGCGAAGAGTTTTTTACTGTTGTGTGCATTTGCGTTTATTCTGTCCTGGAGGGCTGTTTTCTTTGTGGTTTTGAGGAGGAGATGGTGTGTGTTGGTTGTGGCTTTGAAAGTCGTGTGGGCTTCCGGGGTTTTGTTGTTCCTCAATTTTTCTCTAGTCATCTGAAGGTGCGTCTGGACTTGTGGGGGCGGGAGTGAACCAGCTGGCTTTCTTGGAGTGTTGCTTGCCGGATGCTTTCTTGAGGGGAGCCAGGATGTCAGAGCAGTTGGAGATCTGTCGATGTAGGTTGCGTGCTGCGGTATTGGCATCAGTGGCTGACCGCGGTGTTGTAGTGCTGAGGGAGGCGACAAGCTGTTCTCCAGTGCCCTTGTTCCAGCTGCGACCGGGGGAGTGGTGAGCGCTTTGAGGTTCAGTGGGTTTGGCGAAGGTGGAGTGCACGCAGTGGTGGTTGGTCCAGAGGAGTTTGGTGGTGTGGCTGAAGTTGACATTTCCGCTGGCAGAGAGGATGGGGTCAAGCATATGTCCTGCTGCGGGGGCTGGAGCGGTGACTAGCTGCTTGAGTCCTATTATGGCGAGGTTCTCCAGAAGGCAGTGCTGGTCATTGGGGTTGTCCAGGTGAAAGTTAAGGTCGCCGAGTAGGTTGTAATCGGTGGATGAGGGAGTCTGGGGGGCGATGAAGTCGAAGATGGCTTCAGTGAAGTGTGGGCGAGGGCCCGGTGGTATGTAGACGAGGGTACCACGGAGGGTGGTGTTGGGGTCGGTCTGGATCTGGAAGTGGAGGTGTTCCATTGTGGTTGTTGGGTTGTCCGAGTGGATGGTCAGGAGGAGGGTGTTTTTGTGGATGATGACGATGCCTCCTACTGGTTGGTTGGCCATCGTTCACTTCATCATCTCCGACACCCAACATACCATCGTGAAGCACCACAGCACCACCCAATGCAGCTAGGGCAAGGTACCCGAGATGCAATGGACACAGGCTCTCCCCACCACACAACCCGAAGCCTCAGAAAGCCTTTACCAGGCCATCCAGAACTTCTCCGCTTGGATCAAACTCAACTCCCAATGTACCTGAAAAGGAAAGCAATATCCAGTACAGGCTTTCAGGTCACATGCACAGCGGCTACCAAATGTGCACTTTTGAGATGTCTTCATGTATAGCTGCATCATTACATCCCATGTTAGCTAGCTCAAAGACTTCAAATGTTTAAATAAAACAGGAAGATCTCATTTTCACAATCAATGTTGAACTATGAAGGTAGCTAGTTCTGAAAAGTACTCAGTATGCTATGTATTTTTCATAACATCTGCCTAAATTGCTCATCATAAAAAGGCATTTTTCTTTGCCTGCATTTGACATAATGAGCTTTGGCAATGTGAGGTGATGCCTATTTTAGAATACACATATGAAACAGTGGCTCTAAATAACACAGTTATTTTCCATTGAGTGGACACAAGTGACATAATAGACTATGAGAGAAAAACTCAATGTTGATTGGTACATCGAAATATAAAACATTACGTTACTGACAAGCACATATTTAGATAGTCATGTTTTGTATGGTTCACAAATTCCCCACTGAAAAGCTGATTCTGCAGATCAGCTGCACAGGGACAGATGGGTAATGAGGGAACCATGCACAACTTGTCATCTTCTTTCACAGACTGTCTCCCTCTCCTGTTGTCATATACTCTGCCTTATGTCTTTTACCACCTCCACCCCGCACACAATACTGCTCATTTTGTTTTATTTCATATGGCTCTATAAGTAATTATTCAGTTGCAATACCTGATGTATTTATTTTCATTACTGTACAATTTATTTTGATAGTATGCTTCTAGCACATATATTCATTTGAATAGATGGTGTTTAGGAGAAAGCAGCATAACTTTAGGCTTTCACATGAGTTTGCAAGGGAATCCTCACTTGATTTCTTTGGTCTAGCATCCTGATCACAAGATTTATTTTTCTCAAAATAAAAGCTTGGAGTAGCTTATAGTAGCTGTTCACAACCCTCTCTGTGAGAGAGGTTAGGTCTTTGACATTGCACACAGCAGAGTAGTTCAGCTCAAAGTGGAGCCATTCACGGCCACTGGGGCTGTTTGTCTCATAACATCCTGCACCATACAGCCATATCGCCTTCTTTCGGAAACAGGCATAAAAACTGGAAAGATTTACAAAGTTCAGGTATGAATGTGTGTTGACTTTATTGAAATAGTGACTCTCCTTATGGCAATACTTTTGATGCTTAAAGACTGGGCATGTATGGATTCTTAAAAATGCACTGTTTATAATAAGTTGACAATATTCATAATATTTACATTTTCTGATTACACTTTTGCTATGATTTTACTAATTTATCGAAATATCTTGTTTAATGCTTCCTGCCTTAAACTTGCCTTGAAATAAAGCATTCTACCAAATAACAGTGTGGATTTGTTGTGTGTGTCCTTGGTATAAAGACTACCACACCTCACAAAAAAGAAATACGTCTGACAGTCTTTTGGATCATTACTAACCAATATGCATTATCTGTAGGTAAGTTAGGGGGATGCGAGCATTATAACTTGTCTAGTCCTTCATCCCAGAACTGGTAAGTAGGACCGTTCTTGCACTTGTTAAAGAGTTTCACAGGGGCTGTTGGGTTGTCTTTTCATAATTCTTGCAAAAGCTTAACACTGTGAATTAGACAATAAAAATGTGTACCTGTTGCCCTGACATGTTCCTCCACAGTCCTCTGGCCATTTGTAAAAAATAAATAAGAGGAAGCCTGCCACCCACTATACCACCCCTCGCAGCACTCTACCCTCACCACAACCAGATACTGTTGTGAAGTTATGGCAGTAAATAACTGACTCTTAAATACAATATTCACACCATTACCTGCATATGTGTGTCATACAAACCGAAAGGAGGCTTTATGTGCCATATTTCAGAACAGGTAGTTAATTTTTAGGTTATGACTAATATTTAAACAGCCATGCGTGCTTTAGAATTTCTCTATTCTTAAGAATAAATTTAAAATTTGTTAGATATGGCATCCTTTATGATCAGTTACAATGTCTTTACCTAAGGTACCCTGCTGTATCCTCTAGAGGATGGAACATTTACTCTCTCCATCAATCAATCAATCAGGGTTTGTAAACCGCGGCTACTTATGCGTGAGGGTCTCAAGGCGTGGGGGAGGAGAACAGGGTGCTGGACCGTCTGAGAGCTGAGGTTCAGTCTAAGAGCCAGGTCTTGAGATCCTTCCTGAATTGGGTCAGTGGTGGGGAGTGTCTGAGGTGGGGAGGCAGGGTGTTCCAGGTCTTTGTGACGAGGTAGAAGAATCTTCCTCCAGTTCTAATCTTGTGGATCCGAGAGACGGTGGCCAGGGCCAGCTGGGTGGAGCAGAGGTGTCTGGTGGGTACGTGGAATGAGAGGCGGTGGTTCAGGTATGCTGGCCGTGCGTCGTGGAGGGCTTTGTAGGTGTGTGTGGAGCTTGAAAGTGATTATTTTGTTGACTGGGAACCAGTGGAGTTCTCGGAGGTGTTCGGTGATATGGCTGCGGCAGGAGATGTCGAGGACCAGTCTGGCTGGAGCATTTTGAACGTTCTGCAGTTTCCTGAGGTGGTTCTGGTTGACGCAGGCGTAGAGTGTGTTGTCATAGTCAAGTCTGCTGCTGATGAGTGCGTGGGTGACCGTTGTTCTGGATTCAGTGGGGATCCATATGAATGTCTTTTGAAGCAGGCAAAGCGTGTGGAAGCAAGATAAGGAGACAGTGTTGATCTGACGGTTAATTTTGAGAGAGGAGTCCAGTTTGACACCGAGGTTTCGTGCGTGGTCCGTGGGGGTAGGTGTGGTTCCCAATGAGAAGGGCCACCAGGAATCATCCCAAGCTGAGGGGGTGGGTCCCAGGATGAGGACTTCGGTCTTGTCTGAGTTGAGTTTGAGGCAACTGTTTTTCATCCAGGTGGCAACAGGCTTCATCCTACTGGGGGAGTAAGTTCTGGCAGTTGTGGGTTCGTTGGTGAGGGAGAGGATCAGTTGGGTGTTGTCGGCGTAGGAGACGATGTTGAGTCCGTAGTTCTGGACGATGGCCACGAGAGGGGCCATGTAGACGTTGTAGAGGGTGGGGCTCAGGGAGGAGCCCTTGTGTACTTCGCAGATGATCTCCGTGGGTTCGGAGAGGAATGGAGGTAGTCTGACTCGCTGTATTCGACCGGTGAAGAAGGAGTGAATCCAGTCCAGGGCCTTCTCACGGATGCCAGCGTCATGGAGTCTCCTGATTAGTGTGCGGTGGGAGATGGTGTCTAAGGTGGCCGAGAGGTCCAGAAGGATGAGGGCTGCGGTTCCGCCCTGGTCGAGGAGGGAGCGGATGTCCTCGGTGACAGTGAGAAGTGCGGTCTCGGTGCTGTGATTGCTTCTAAAACCGGACTGGGAGATGTCCAGGATGTGGATTGCTTCGATGAACTCAGAGAGTTGGGCGTTGATGGCCTTCTCGATGACCTTGGCTGGGAAGGGGAGCAGAAGATGGGTCTGAAGTTCTTGAGGTCTGTCGGGTCGGCAGATGGTTTCTTTAGTAGAGGGTTGATCTTGGCGAGTTTCCAGTCGTCAGGGAAGGTGGCGGCCTCGATGGAGCAGTTGATGGTGCGGCGGAGTTTGGGGGCGATGGCAGAGGCTGTTCTATGGAAGATGTGGTGCGGCATGGGTCAGAGGGAGCTCCGGAGTGAATGCTCTTCATGGTCTTGAGAGTGTCGTCTGTGGTCCAGTTGAGCAGGAGCCATTGGGGTGCAGCGTGATTGGCTGTGGTGATGTAGGGCTTGGTGGAAGGGTCTTGGGTATCAAAGCTGTCATAAATCTGCTTGATCTTATGGTGGAAGAAGGTGCAGAGTTTGTGGCAAAGGTCTTGGGAGGGTGGGACGTCCGTGGTCCTGTCTTGTGGATCATGGCCTCCTGGATGGTCTGACCATGTTCCGCAGGCCTGGATGCCATGATGTCTATTGCGCACGTTATTATTGGATGTTGTTCTTTCGCCCTTTGTTATTGCCAAGTGATTCTGCAACAGTCTGCATATTCTGTTGCTCACCTTTTCTCCTGTTCCCTTTTGGGCTCAGTCTGAACAACAGTTACAAGGTCGAATAACAACCCCCTGGTTTATGCTGATTTGGCCCGTCCCTCGCACCTAGACATAACACTTGTACAGCTGCCATCGAGAAATTAGTGTGCTTTTAATAATGCGTTTGCTTGCTCTAAGATAGCACTTGGAGACGACCTTTCCAGTGAGAAGAGCTGTGATTGTTTGCTGATGTAGTTTTGCGTCAAGAGACTGAGGTATGGGGGTTCGCGAGTCAAAGCCCAAAGGTCTTCTATTATTATAATAAACTGGCTTCCAGCACGGGGAGGGTGGTAATGTTAGTTAGACATATATCCACTGCTTTATGAGATGCTTTCCCCGTTCGTATTCTATGGAGTAGTAACTATGCTGATTATATTGTTCTTATGTATTATGCTACTAGTACTGACACGTGTACTGTACCTTAGAGCACATAAGTTGAAATAAACATTTTAACCTATACAGTGTCTCTTCATACGCATGTTGTGGACAGGTACGAATGTGACGAAAGAGTGTTCTTGCCTCTGCGAGTCCTGAGAGAGAGATACCGTGTTCTGGGTTGTCTAAGCATTGGTACATTGGTGCTAATGGGACGCTAAGGCTAGTTGGGTTGGGGTTTTGGGTGCTAAGGTTTATGGTTGGCTCACCACTATATTCCGAGGTCCTATTATCCTGTGCATAGCTCTGTATGTGCAGAAACCTTATGACAGTCCCACTGTTGGGCCTGGCAAACTCCTTGACGATGGCGAAGAGTTTTTTACTGTTGTGTGCATTTGCGTTTATTCTGTCCTGGAGGGCTGTTTTCTTTGTGGTTTTGAGGAGGAGATGGTGTGTGTTGGTTGTGGCTTTGAAAGTCGTGTGGGCTTCCGGGGTTTTGTTGTTCCTCAATTTTTTCTCTAGTCATCTGAAGGTGCGTCTGGACTTGTGGGGGGCGGGAGTGAACCAGCTGGCTTTCTTGGAGTGTTGCTTGCCGGATGCTTTCTTGAGGGGAGCCAGGATGTCAGAGCAGTTGGAGATCTGTCGATGTAGGTTGCGTGCTGCGGTATTGGCATCAGTGGCTGACCGCGGTGTTGTAGTGCTGAGGGAGGCGACAAGCTGTTCTCCAGTGCCCTTGTTCCAGCTGCGACCGGGGGAGTGGTGAGCGCTTTGAGGTACAGTGGGTTTGGCGAAGGTGAAGTGCACGCAGTGGTGGTTGGTCCAGAGGAGTTTGGTGGTGTGGCTGAAGTTGACATTTCCGCTGGCAGAGAGGATGGGGTCAAGCATGTGTCCTGCTGCGGGGGCTGGAGCGGTGACTAGCTGCTTGAGTCCTATTATGGCGAGGTTCTCCAGAAGGCAGTGCTGGTCATTGGGGTTGTCCAGGTGAAAGTTAAGGTCGCCGAGTAGGTTGTAATCGGTGGATGAGGGAGTCTGGGGGGCGATGAAGTCGAAGATGGCTTCAGTGAAGGGTGGGCGAGGGCCTGGTGGTATGTAGACGAGGGTACCACGGAGGGTGGTGTTGGGGTCGGTCTGGATCTGGAAGTGGAGGTGTTCCATTGTGGTTGTTGGGTTGTCCGAGTGGATGGTCAGGAGGAGAGTGTTTTTGTGGATGATGACGATGCCTCCTACTGGTTGGTTGGCCATCGTTCACTTCATCATCTCCGACACCCAACATACCATCGTGAAGCACCACAGCACCACCCAATGCAGCTAGGGCAAGGTACCCGAGATGCAATGGACACAGGCTCTCCCCACCACACAACCCGAAGCCTCAGAAAGCCTTTACCAGGCCATCCAGAACTTCACCGCTTGGATCAAACTCAACTCTAACAAAACAGAAATGCTGATCTTCGGGAAGAACACCTCTGCAAGGGACCACAGCTGCTGACCAGAAGAACTCCGACCAACACGCACACCGAAGGACCATGCACACAAACTGGGCATCATCCTCGACAGCCAACTGACTATGAAACAAGAAGTCAATGCAGTCGCTCCTCGTGCTTCCACACCTTTCACATGCTCCATAGAATCTTCAGATTGATCCCAACCAACACCAGAAAGACCGTCACGCAGGCCCTCATCACCAGCTGCCTCGACTACGACAACACCTCATTTGCCATAATTTCCACTCAGTTCCTCAGAAGAATCCAGACCATACAAAATGCGGCAGCCAGACTCATCCTGGACCTCCCCAAACGGACACACATTACCCCCCCAGAAACCTCCACTGACTCCCCATCCAGAAGAGATGCAAGTTCAAGATTCTCACGTATACAAAGCCCTACACAATCAAGGTCCATCCTACATCAACCATCAACTGAACTTCCACCTGCCTGCTAGACACCTGCATTCCGCCTCACTCGCCCTCGCACACCCCCCCTGCATCCATCACAGTCGCAGCGGGGGCTGCTCCTTCTCCTACATCTTGTATATTGCCACGAAGTCCTGGAACAACCTGCCCCTCCACCTTCGAACAGCTCCCTCCCTGTTGGACTTCTCCTACATCTTGTATATTGCCGCCAAGTCCTGGAACAACCTCCCCCTCCACCTTCGAACAGCTCCCTCCCTGTTGGACTTCACAAAGAAACTCGAGATCTTGCTCTTCGATGGAGACACACCAGTTTCCACACCCAGATACCCCTAGGGGTCATAGTGCTGTGCTCTACAAATGCAGTTCGATTGATTGATCCTAAGTGACAAGGTCATCATGAAGGCTCAAATCAATGCAGTGTGCACCTACTACTTCCACATCCTATGCATGCTCTGAAAAATCTTCAAATAGTTGCCTCAGAACACCAGACGACTGTCACGCAAGCATTCATCACCAGTAGGCTGGGCAACAGTGAGGTACTGCATCGTCATCTTCAGAGCAGCAGTCCAGCAGAGTGGCAGTCCTTTCAGCCGAACAGCAGTCCTTCTTCCTGGCAAAGTTCACAGTTCCTGAGGTGTACTTAAGAGTTGGTGTCTGAGATCCAATATTTGTGCCAGGTGCCTCCTTTAAAGTGGGAGAAGCTTTTAGAGGTTTCCCTTTGATTTGCACAGGTTTCCTGCCTCCCCTGCCCTGGCTCCAGACTGACTACAGAATGTAGTCAGACCTTTGTAGGGAGGCAGAAAACAGCCTATTTAAGTGTAAGTAGGGCTGTACCCAGATCCACACTCCCATCCTGCCAGTGATGGCCCATCCAGGCACACTCAAGCCCTCTATTGTGAATGGCTGTCTAGGAGAAATACACAAAGCCTAAATGTCAGTGACACCCAGTCATGTGACCCAGAAAAAGGATGCAGGCACTACCAGCTAAGCAGGAAGATGCCAACTTTCTAAAAGTGGCATTTCTAAAATTGTAATTTAAAATCCAACATCACCATAAGAGGATTTTTCATTAGAATTCAAAAGAAATCAGACATGAACTGGTTACCTGTTCCCATCTGTAAGTTGCAGCTTATTAAAGGTAATAAGGCAACTTCAATGCTATCCTGTGGGAGAGCTAAGCCTTGCAGTAGTGACAAATGGATTTAAGAGTTTATTAGTACCAGGACTCGTAAAACATAAATGTACATGCACCCTGCCCTCTGGGCTGTCCAGAGCCTACCTGACGGGTGAATTATATGTATGAAAAAGAAGGTTTTGGGCCTGGCAAAAGGTTTCTTTTGCTAGGACGAAATGGCAGTTTAAAACTGCACACACAGGTTGCAATGGCAGACCTAAGACATGTTTAAAGGGCTGCATAAGTGGGTGGCACAATCATTGCTGCAGACCCACTAGTAGCATTTAATTTACAGTCCCTGTGCACAGGTAGTGCCCCTTTACTAGGGAATTAAATGTAAACTAAATATGCACATTGGGTCTAAGCCAATTTATCATGTTTTAGGGAGCGAGCACAAGCACTTTAGCACTGGTTAGCAGTGTATAAGTGTGCAGCGTCATAAGGCTAGAAAAAGCGAGATCAGGAAAAATAAGAGGGGTGAAGGCAAAATGTTTGGGGGAAGACCACACTAATGCTGACAGGTCCAACACTATTGTAAGGGCAGAGAGCTGTACAGTTATTACTCATTTATGTTCATTTTTTAGGTTGAGCATTGAAGACCTCCTCGATATACTTTAGTATATACTTATATGTGTATGTACTTTGTGGGCTTTGGAGATCAGCCCTAGGACTTGCCTGCTTCCACTTAGGGACGTTTTTCTGTTCAACTGCCACTATTTAACTGTCTTGATACAAAACGACCAACAGAGGTCAGTAAAATACCAGAATTGCTTTCTGCTTGTTTAACTGCCTCTATTTAACTGTCTTGATAGAAAACGACCAGTAGAGGTCAGTAAAATACCAGAATTGCTTTCTGCTGAGGGACTTTCTTTTTATTATTTTTCTGCCAACTGCCTCTATTTAACTTTCTTGATAGAAAAAGACCAGCAGAGGTCAGCAAAATACCAGAATCACTTTAGCATTCTCTAGATTCCAGTCCATAGAAATTGTCTTCCACGAACACCCGTAGACAATAATATTTTTTTCAAATCTTGTATTTTCAGTGATATGACCACCAAAGCACCTGATTTTATATTAAAAACAGAGCTTTGGACTACACCATTTCCCGCTGCAAGGCAATATTTCTCTCCATGTGTTCATTACCTGGCGTGTCACGCAGTTTGGTGCTTATTTTCCCTCCATGTTAAAGAACAGTAGATGTTTCAACACCCAGGCTAATGTGCTGCATAGCTAAATATATATGAGGTCCCAAATGCGAGACCGATTGCATTGCAAATGCTTGTTTTACTTTGCTGTCATGATAACATGTTGGCTTTACAGATTCATTAGTTCACAAAGGAAAGATGTGTGCCCACAAAGGCTTTTTTGGATACAACAAACTACTATGTCTCTGCGGCCCAAGGGCCATTATTTTTTGCATGGCACTTTAACATTGGTCCAGAAATAGACCTTGACCGGTCGCAAACTCCGTTGCGCGGTGCATAAGCCTGGAAGACAACAGAGGCCCTATCTTTCTGGGCGTTGAATTGAGGACTAGTGGATCTCTAGATTCCAGTGCACCGCCACAATAAACAGATCGTCCAGGATATCACGATTAAATTCCCGCAATATTTATGAAATCCCGCTATGGCCACATAATTAAACTAACTTGCAGCAAAAAAACTGAAACGGCAAGCATTTACTCCCGTTGTGTTGGTTTTGTTGTTCCCATCTTCCCCATTATAAAGAAATATCGTCTTGTCACTGGCTTTTGTAAACTGCATGTTCATTGCATGCCATTGCTTGTCTTCAGTAAGGCCTTGTCATGCTGGTGAGAGCAGTTTTTTTCTTTAGCTACTGCATTTGGCCACAGCCTGCCTGGGGAGTCGGAGGACGGGCAGAAATAAATGCTAGTAGAACGGTTCAAGACTTCAGCAAGAGGAGGCATCCCAGCAAGCATGAGACAACTCCTCAAACAGTGCAAGGGCAAGAAGAAGTAGCGAAAGCCCATCTACAGCACAGAGGACAGCAGTGACGTTATCAGAACCAGACAGGCAAAAGAAAATACTGACGGACTTCAGTGAAAGAAATGCAATAGTAACTGTGCAAGAGCTACAAGAGGCAACTTTAGTGTGCCAGGGCGGAAGGAGAGAAAACGGCATCCTTTGCCAGGGTAGGGCAAGAGAAGACACCAGCCTTTGCCAGGAAAGGAGGAGACAACACACCAACTTGTGCCAGAACAGGAAGAGAGATACCACATCTACCTATGCCAAGGCAGTAGGAGGCAACAAACTCATTCCAGGAAAGGAAGAGACACCGCACCTTCCTTTGCCAGGGCAGTAGAAGACAATACAACTTGTCCAGGGAAGGAAAAATAACTCATTTACCTGTGTCATGGCAGTGGGAGACAGCACAACATTTTCCAGTGCAGGAAGAGCCGCTAAGCCATCCTGTGTCAAGGGAGAAATAGACACCACAGGCAGTAGCACCAAGCATGGAGTTGGAACATAACACTTCTATCAAGGCAACTAAGACAAGAAATGCACTCAAAAGAGGGCGAGGCAAGACACCACAACCACCTGTGCAGAGGCAAGGAGAAGTGAAGACACCAAATTTGCAAGGAAAGGAAAGGAGTAGAGAGCACTGCCCTGTGTGCCAAGGAAGGCAAAGGCAACACTTGTGTTTGTTGAAGGGTAGGAGAAGACTTTTTGAACCATGGCATGGAAAAGACCTGAGCTCCCAGAGGTACGAGGCAAGGCGGGGCCCTGACACAGTGGTGAAGCTATTGTAAGACATGTGCCAGAGTGAAAACAACATCACCATACAAATGTCAGAGCAAGGCTTTGCATGTCACAAAAGTGACCAACCACACGAAGACTGCAGCATCACCCACCTGTGCCAGGGTGAGTGACATACACATGAGACCTCACACATGCCAGAAGAGGAACAAGGAGGTCTATGATTCCAGTGGGGCCCTCAGTCACAAGTCTCAGAGGGCTAACTACCACAGTGAACTGGCGGCAGCACACCAGAAATACATCTTTGGACCAATTGATGCTGGAACAACAGAAGGTGGTCAAGATAGTTTTGTCAGTTCAAGAGAGGGCCCGGTAATGTTAGATATAGTTTGCTGATCTTAACATTGCCAAAAATAGCGGAACTTCGTACTGTTATCGCATCAGTGCCAGGGCAGAGGGTGACAAAGATACTGGGTGATCCCATAAGATATGTTGTTAACTGGGATATGCAAGGCTTATCAAACTAAACATTTTGTGCATAGCAAGCAGTCACAATTAAATCATTTTAAAAGCCTAACCTGTCCAAATCGTCTACGCATTTCTGAATAAAGGAGTGTGTATTTTTGTTTAGTAGAGTAGCTCAGTTTCTGGTAATAGCAAAAACCTATAGGAATTGTCGGAAGTGGGTTGGAAACTGGGTTAAGCGAGCCTTTGCCTGTGAAGCCAAGCTAAAGATAAATTTACAATATGTCTGCAGTTGAAAATCTATATGTTTAAAACACTACTGAAGAAAAAACAAACAATGCCTACCCTATGGCTGATTTAAAAAATGCCCACGTACCTCTTAGGGCCTGCACATGACAGGCTCATTGTTAGCACTGGCCAAAAGCTCAAATAAAGAAAATGATGAACTAATGTTTGTGTTTTTATCTGAGACTCATTGTGCCCCACATGCTGAAGCAGAATCCATTAAAGTATACAAGAATGCCTGAATTAATCTCAGCCACTGGCAATCACAGCATCATAATCCATTGTTATTTTGCCCACCATGCCATCTCATCTTGGACCAAGCCATATACAAATCAGTTTTGACCCTGCACCAATGGGAACATTCCAGCCCAAACTGCCAGACCAGGTCCTCTCTGAACCCGGAACACAAGCAATCCAGAACCGATTTCACCCTAGTTATTGTTTATCAGCCAGGTAGTGCTTAATTCCAGTGACACAGTTTGGAAGGGAGCCATGTCTGAGCATACCCGTCTCACTTAGGGTGACACACTACAGTACACAAAAAAAGTGATGGTTGGAATGATTGAATGAATCTCAGCTACTGGTAATCACTTGAACCTCCTCCAAATCCATTGTTATTTTACACACCATGTCACCTTCAGTTTGGATCCAGCCATATGCAAATCAGTCTGGACACTGCTCTAATGGGAACACTATAGCCCAAACTGACAGGCCAGGTTGTCCCTGAACTGGAACACAAGCAACCCAGGGCTGGTTTTGCTCTAGTTAGCGCTAATCAGCCAGGTTTAGCTTGGTTCCAGTGCAAAACTGGTCCCGGGTTATTTCAAGCTGAGGCTACATGGTGCGCAAAATAGCGATGGGCTGGTGATGAGTTAAAAGTGTTAAGTGGATTAACTGGATCCTCATTTTGTCTGGGGGGACAGGGCAACCAGATATAGTTCAAAAAGTTCTGCAAAAATGCTGCACCAAACACAATCGTATACAGCAAAACTTCCACTTTTTGTGCCGTAAAATTTGCCAATGCATGCCGCAATAATCTAGGGGGTCTGAATAGAGAGTATTACTATTTCTCTCCACTTCACACTCTACAAGCTCAAATTGATCTGTTTTATGCCATAGCTGAATTAATATACAGCATTGAATATCTCGCCAATATTTTGAGAAAGCACAATTCGCTACTCCTGATGTTACAGTGAGGCACACAACGAAAGTGAATACCTTATTGGGGATTCCAGGTTCACATGATTATAATGAATACAGCATTTGGCGAGTGACAAATCGGGATGACTTCTGGCATGGTTGACCTGATCATAGTCCTCTCCAATGCCCATTGTAGCGATCAGACATCCTCAGATCATCTATTAATTCCCAATTAGCTGCATATTATGAAAACCGTTATGCCTTTATGCTGTAGGACCAAGACTATGATGGGAGCTCCATGAGACTAACATGCAGCTAGCAGGCCTTCCCAGGCAAGATGGGGAGGGTTCCACTGGTTTGGGAGCCCCACTTACACTCCCTGAAATCACTACAGCAATAAGCCAACTTGCGACCGGTAAGATACCAAGCAGTAATGGCCTACACTTAGAGTTTTACCAAACTGCACTGGTACTCTGCTAGCTACAGCTCTACCTGAAGGCATATAATGTAGGCGTCCACCCCCACCTATAGGGAAATCGCTCATCACTATGCTACCGAACATGTCCTCCTATGGTCCTTTTTCAGCACTGAATTTGGACAATAAGATCCTGGGCAAGATTATCTCCAATAGATTACAATCTGTTTTACCACGTTTGATATATACTGACCAGAATGTGTTTCCCAAAATGGAACACCAGTCTCTGCTGACTTTTCCATATCTTAGACGGATACCTGCACATTAGAAGCATGCTGCGGTGAGATCCTTGGACATGGAAAAGGCATTAAAAATCACTTGATTGGAGCTACTTTCTTGGTGTCCTGCGCAATGTTGGGATGGATGAGTTGTTTGGCTTGTGGGTAAAACTCTTGTACAAATCTCCCGCTGCATGCATTAAGACAAGTGGTCTAATCCCTCACCAAATTAAGATAAACGTGAGACCAGGAAGGGCTGCCAATTATTCCCTCTGCTATTTTCCGTGGTGATGGAGCCCTTTCCTAATTATATAGACAGATGGGTGATCAGATTGGCTTAAATCTAAATGGGCATCTCTCTTTATGCTGATGATGCATTATTATACATCTGAGATTTCCGCTCTGGCCTTTCAACTGCACAACATGTTCCTGAGGCCTTTGGTACAGTGTCTGGCTGGGTAGTCAATAAAACCAAGTCAAACATCTTCCCATTAACTGACTCATGAGCTTGTGAATTGGCTGAAATGGATACGGTGGCTTGGAATTGTCTTTGCACAATAAAGTATCTCAGAGTAAACGTATGTAGACATGACTCTGATGTAGTAAATGGTTATTTGGATAGGGCACTGGCCAATGCATGAGCCACCGGAGGCTACCTCTTTCCACCTTGGGTAGGATCTCAGTCTCCAAAATGGAATTATTGCTCCGACTATTATATTTTTATCACTACCATCCCAGAGGTGTTTAAGGATTTCTTCTTCCACAAACTCGACACACTATTGCGAGATTTGATCTGGAGCATTGGTTGGGTATCTTTGACCAAACTACACTTCCCCATCGAGAAGGGTGGCCTTAGCACTACAGATTCTGCGACATATTACGCAGCAATGAAACTGCAGTGGGTGAGCCCATGTTTGGCACCCCCCTTGTGATATCTCGCCCCCACTTTCGAGAATGACTCGGTTGTAAAGCTCTTATTTGGTGATCACCGATATTAAGGTAAGATGTCATGCCTATTGGTGACTGCTCGATACTGTTGGCACAGTTATCTTCACAGAGCTGAGATACAGCATCCCTATGCTTTTGAGTTCCCAATCAGGGCTGTGCATGTATATCATCAGTTTTGGGGAGCTATTAATACCTATGTGTGAACCACAGCTAATGCTACACAGTTAGGACAATTGTACGAGTCTGGTCTCCTCATGACATTTCGAGAGCTACAATAGAAGACAATGATGTCCCCTGGCAAATTCTTGACACATTCAGCACTACTGCATGCCATCAGATCCATCTGTGGATCCCCTAACGAGGATCCTGTAGCGGATTGTACTCCGAAGGTGCTCTGGAATTGGGGTGGTGCTCAACACATGGTGACTCAGCTTCACAGGTTCCTTTGTGCCACTTACTCGGTGGGACTCTCGGGCCTTAAAACCCGCTGGGAAAGCGATTTGGGAATAACATTCACACATGCAGACGCACTCAGATATGTGGACAGTCTCAAGAATCGCTCGCCTAAAGTTTCTACAATTTAATTTCCTTCACCATATTTACCTGTCCCCAGCTAAACTCAAAAAAATATTTCGTGCAGCACCTTATGTGTCCCCCAGATGTGCAAATTCTCATGTCACATTAAGAGACATTGTATGTTCATGTATGGTTATCCAGAATTATTGGGTCAAAATAACAGACCTCCTTTCAGACTGAATGGGTAGGCAACAATTATTAGATACTAATGTATTTTTTTCTAGACCTTATGCTGTGGCCCAAACACAATAAAATGATTCGTAGATTTTTATATTTGGCATTAGTGATGGCCAAACGGGATATAGCCATCAATTGGAAATTGCCTCGGGAATGTGAAATGCACAAATGGAGGTCAGAACGTAATAAGTGGACACAGGCCGAGGATGACACAATCCACATTTTAAGCTTCTGCCAAAGGAAACCATCACAATTATCATACTGGGACACAATTCTACTTTAGATTGACCCAAAATCAGATGACAAACCACATTGATCTGGGGTATACTCTTTCCGTTAATTCTCAACATCAACACAAATCTACACATGAATATGCCCCTTTAACTCGGATTGATTAATCCTTGCAATGCAATATAGATCTCTCGTCCAGTTTTGCTTTTGTTTTGAAAACTGATATATGAAACACAAGGCAAGCAATGTACGTAACTCACACTTGTTCAATAACTGGAGCTGTTCATCGGTTCACCCAGCATCCTAATTTCTATTTACTAATATATATATATATACTTATAGTGATCTCCATATGAACCTTACTTGGTTGTATTCTGAAAATATTAAAAATGCATTCAATTAACAAAACACAATCCATATCAAACAGCAAGACCTATTGGCTTTGGCAATGCTTGTCAAGATTTTGACTGGACCATCGGCACGATGAAGTGAATTGTTTCTTTCGCAAGACATTTGTTGGGCAACCTTTCATACTTTGCCTAAAATGAATCAAGTCAGTGGGCACTGAGGCATGGGGGGAGGGTCCTCATGATGGATGTGACTTAGTGTGTAATCTGGGGCTTCTTTGCCAATGGGCAGGGTCGGATGCTGTCATAAACAAAGTACCTCTGCTTCTTTTCATAGGAAGAAGAAACATAGAAATGCTAAGTTACAGAATGACAAATGCTAAAAACAGAAAACCTGCTAAATTGCATACAGGATGCAATTAGTAATGCTGAGCAACTGCTCTAAAATATCCACATGGTCACATTTATGATAATCCCTTTCCAAAGGTGTGCAGCCGCTGAGAAACTGCAAATACAGGAAATAAAGAGACTGGTATTGATTGTTAGGCTTGAGCTAAGTGTTTAAATATGTTTAATCGTATAATTCTTTTATGGCGGATGCCAAAGAAACTAAGAAGAGTTTATAACTCGTACTGACAAACAGAATACAATGCCAACGCTTTGTCCACTGAATGATGCTGTCCCTTTCCAAAATCATCCCCCTGCTGATCCCTTCCATCATGTGCATTCTCTGACCCCCCCAACGTACAACCTGTGGCAGACAGTACTTCTACGCGGCGCAGAAAGTGATGTAGTGCCCCCACTGCTGTTGGAAGTGGCCATGGATTATAACAAGGGAAACAAATGCAGTTGTCTTTGTATCTTGCTTTGCAAAGGATTTCAATTAGCTTATTATCTCTTACTCTCAAATTAAGAATCTCTCTTCACAGACATGATTGGTCGGATCTCAGAAGTGATGACAAGACTGGTCCATGGCACCATATCTGGTGGCAGCAGGTGATTGGGCCAGCTAAGAGTATAGTGAGGGACGATTTCAGATCAATGCATGGGACCCCTCAACATATACGGGCTCCATTCCAATGGCAGATATGAGCACCACAAATACAAATAAAAAGATATAAAAACATTAAACCAAATAAATTCAGCAAAAGAAAGGATATACACACCAATACTAGCACAGTGAGAGCAACTGGTGTGAGGAACAAAGTATAATGTTAAGGTTCCCAGTCAGTCTTTAGATGAAGCTACAAACTCCAAATATTATCCGTCATGTGGAAGGGCCCCGCCTGCCCACAATGAGCTGGGGTGCCTTTCGGCTGACAGGGATGAAATGCCTTACACCGCCACTGGTGTGCAGCCCTGGTACTTACAGTGTGTGATAGCACCAGCGGCTTAAATAGTGGGTGCTGACAGTGGGTTCCTTCACTGGTGGAATTTCAACAAATGTCTTTGGCTCTGGTATCATTATAAATATTAATATTATCATACAAATTAGGCACTGTTGTAAATGACCCAGGCATATCAACTTATTTGAAGGCTCAATCAAAAGACTCATTCGATGCTTATGAGGACTGTTTTCCCAGGTGTGGACTTACTGAGAAAGTGGCTTAATTCATAATTTTTGGCACCATGTATGAGAAAAGATGTTTAGGTATCATGAATGGCATCCCTATTTGCGATTATCTATTTTAAATTATTATGCTCCTACTTTCTAAAACGTTATTGTAAGATAAATGGAGGTAGCTGAAGTATTTTGCCGTTGTTATTATCTACCAGGAACAACATTTCCTGCTTTACTACCTGAACACTTATCCACAAGAAGGGATATTAAATGTGAGCTTTACAGCCTGCAGCACTTGATGAAAAAATATGAAATGATTCAAACCCAAGGCGAAAGATTACGGCTTAGTCAACAACTCTTCAATTGCTAGAAACTCCTTTCCAAAATGTAGTCGGGAAGAATGCCAAGCTAGTGCATGCCCTTCTGAGTTCATGATTCCATATAGAATAGAAAGAATAGGGGCAGAAAATCAAAATTCACTGGCACATAAAGAGTGCAAGAAAGCTCAAAAGCCAATGTATTACTATGACCCAATGTAAAAGGACTCGCATCCAAATCGATGCATTTGATGACAGGATTTTCAGAATTTGGTTTTCAACTTTATTGACGTGAATTGCAGAACTTATTAAATAGAAAATTAAAAGAATTGGAGTGTTTGATCAAATGTTATTGACTAACAGAATGCTTTTATTAATAAAGTGCAAAGCTTGCATTTAAGTAACACCTATGCTAAATGCAAAATTTGAAGTAGGTAATCATGCTTCAATGTTAAAGGCCATGCAAATACATAAAAGTGCTGATTTAGGTTAGCCTGTCGATGCCATGTTATCTGAAAAATAAAGCATTAACACTGAAAGGCCTGTTTTTCACTTTGAATAGTTGTTTGTGCACAATGTTTTTCTCTTTGTTTCAGATGTTGTATTATTCCAAAAGCCTTCTGTTAGCTACTGAATAGACACTTGTTTTGTATTAGACAATGTATAGTGAGTTCTCACTTGGAGGAGAGGAGGCGAAAGGCAGGATGATTCATGGGAAGAACTGTCTGGACTGCAAAATGTCAATGACGCAACTTATCAAAGATTAATGTCTGAAAGTCTATTGTGCCTGTATGGGAATACCCAAGAGTTTACTGAAATCCTATTGGAGGATGAAGAAGATGGAAGAAATAGTGTTGCAAAATAGAATATTGTGTGTTTATACTAGTGCATATTCCTAGAGTAGCAGTTATATTTTAGTATTTCTTTCCTGACACTCTAGCTGGAGGCTTATCTCTGAGCACTTAGACATCTGTACATGAGAGGTTATGTAGCCTATTTCTGTAATGTCTACTGATTTAAGACTGTGAATATTTTCCAGTCTGAGATGCAGAAGCTTCATGCTTGAGCACTAATTCTCTCAATAGAGCTTTTCATTGGGTTTCTAAAATGACACCTTTTCTTTTTCTCTCATTGTTCCAACTTCATTTAGAATAGGGAATTTTCCTTTATGGAACAAGCTTGATGTATTAATATATTAACTGGGATTCTAACAAATATTTTGTTCTACTTTATAATTAAATACAGATTGATGGATTCTATTAACTTTTAATACTGAAATCGAAAATTGATACCTAATGAATAAACAAATGAAAGACTAAAAGAATTGAAAATGAAGCCCTTTAACTTACTGGAATTCTCTGTATTGACTGAACTAAAAGTCCTTAATGATTTATTGCTAAATAGATGATTGGTACCTACTTCTTCTTGTCGATGAACAAAGGTCCATTTGACAAGTTGCAGGGACTATTTAATGATTACAGAGGAAGATTGAAATATAGAAGACCCCACTCTTTCAGGAGTATGGGAAAAACATTTGCACTGACTTCTTTAGCTGGCCATGTACAGAAGCACCACGTGAAAAGTGTTTGGTCAAAGATGTAATATCGGGATTAGCTGCAGGTGGTTGTATACAACGTTGTATTCTGAAACACCAATATTATTACTAAAGAAGGCATTATTCATGCCTGAACACACCTGAATTGTATGTGCTAAGTGCAGGCCACGGTAATTAGCTATTAAGAGAATAAATCCTATTTCATATGGATCCACTAGACCTTATAGATATCACATGCATGGAAGCATATTCAACAAATAAACAGAGTTATGGCTCAGCCATCACTCTATATGCAAGTGGCCCCTGAACAACTTCAGTTGACACTGAAAGCTCCCATAAGGAGATCCAGGGAAGCATTCCCTTGACATTGATCCATGTCAGAAACTACATGAACCCACTTGGCAGCTGAAGCAAAGTCGACATTTCTGCTTTGCCACTGCACATTTTTCACCATTTCCTGGACCCTTTTATTCTTGGCATATTGACTCTGTGTCCTGCACTGTGACACTGTTGTTCAGTGCCGTACTGTGTGTGCTCTGTTGTTCATACAGCAGCATACAATTGGTTTCATCCAATTGGTTTAACTGTACAGTAAGGCCACTGTAAGTAGGTGCAAGAAATGCACCAGCGTTATGGAATTTGATGTCATATGTGGGCCACATTGTGTATTTATACCATCCACATATATAACAACAATATATGGCTAGAGAGAGCACCATTCTGCTTTAGATGGGCTGCAGTTTAAAATCACTATAGTGATGCATGGCAAAAAAAACTACATTTGCTCTTCATGAAAACTTTTTTTATATATACTAGTTAAGTCACCCCTAAAATGTGATTTTTAAGCCTACAGTGCTATGGCTTAATATCTAAAAATATGGTATACAGCATACTGGGAAAGATATGCCCTCACATCAAACAAATGTTCAAAAACTGTGTTTGCTGTGAAGACAAAGCTGCTTTGTCAATGGTCATGCCTAGCTGTAACCTAAATCATTTTATATTTCCACCTGAGAAAATGCTAGAAAAAATATTAAAATGTATTTGTCACTTTGTTTAAAACATTTAAATCAATAGTGAAAGTAGATTTTGATAACTTTAGTAAAAGTAACTTTAAGACATTGTACTTTGTGCTGCTTGCGAGAAAACTTCATCTCCATGAGGAGCAGGGGGAAGGATCAGAGCTCTTTTAGGTGGAGGATGGTGGGTGCCATTTACTTTTATGGTTCATGGAAAGTTATGCAGCAGACCAAGAGTGGAATTGCTGGAAAAAGGAGGTGAGGAATTTCTGAGAAAATAGTTAGGATTGGGTGGAAGGAGTTAATCAACCACTGGCTAGTGAACAAAATGAGACTGGCATCTTGCCACCACCTTTTCGGAACACTCTTGGACCTGGGAAGGAAGCTTCTTCAAGAAGAAGACTCTGCCTGGCTACTGGAAGAAGACAACTCGAGGACTCCTGACTCCACCCAGAGACTAGAACTGCCCCCTGAGGGTCATGGGGCCGACCTCCTCTTTGCCTGCCCAGGGGACACAAAGGTTGGACTCTTGACCCAAGAAGGCCCAGCTGACCACTGTGGACTGTGCAGGATCACCTGGTGCATAACCGCAAGACATGAGGGAGGCAGGAGTGACCAGGATGAGCTTTCATAGCACTTAGAGAGCTGTGGACCTTTGCCATTTTTCAATCTCTGGCGGATAGAGGCTGGGTACCATGGCATAACCAGGAAGGGTGCACCATTGAAAGGCAAGAACACCAGATTTGTCTTGTTATAAGTTGGTTGCTGCGCTGAAATTTATTGAGTGGGACATTGCTGAAAAGGTATCTTGTCTCTTGGACCCATGACCAGCTACAGCTTCCCTTTTTGTCCCACTGGTGGATTTTGAGAACCAAAAACTAAGACCAAAAGTAAAATCTAGGACAAGGATGAGCCACAATTCTATCCCAGTGTTGAAGAGATTACAGTGACTTCAAATTCCAGTTTTTTCATGCTCGGAACAAACAACTTCAACAGGGGCTTGACAACGATGGGAGTTGGGCCCCCCAGGGCTTTAAGCGCTGGCTCTGGCCACAGAGAGGCCCTGCGCCCAATACCTACCCACAACTGGGGTAAGGGCACCCAAGCCATGCATGGCAATAGACATCTTACTTTAATTTAAAGAAAAAACAGAACGCTGGAGCATGAGTCATAATTACTTAAGGGCATGAGTTATAGTTACTTGCGATAACTATAACTGGTGAATTTAATTGCTTTTGTTACTTTAAAACAGTAGTTTTAACTGACATTTTCACCTAATTAAATCAGTGAATTTGTAAGGCTTTTTTAATGTAAATTAAAATATGACAACTTCGAACTAGAACATCTCTTCATCCTTTGTTTTTTCCAGTAAATTTATGTGTGTGTGTGTGTGTGAATTCTGTATGTTTTGTTTGTGTATGTATATACATTGAAAACATATATGCATTTGTAGCATTTTTATTACTAGACACTAATAAAGCTGTAAGGCCAGACCTAAAGCAAATGCATTTGCCCTTTCTTCTACACACTGAACTTTCCAGACCATGGCGGCATGGGACAGAAGTTTTATTGACCTTTAGTCACCTTCTACGTCACTCAAGAAAATTTCACCTCCCTAGATGTACAAATTCTAAGTTCTATTTGTGTTTGAAAGCCAGACTTCAAGAGCTGGTCCTGCTGTAATGAGAAGAACAGCAATGACATTGACTCACATTATGGTGAGAAAACAGCCCTAATGAAGGCTTAAAGTAGACAGTTCAAGCAGCGAGAGTGGCCTGATTAGAAACGTTTGCCGCCATAGCCGGACCACTTAAGAGGCCGACAGATCCTCGCGGGCTGACATCACAAGGCAGCTCCAGGGAAATTAAAACACATTTTTTAACTTAACGTATCTTGCAATCAGAGAGGCAAAGACTCCCAGCAGAATCTGAAATATCCAAAGTATAAATTGAACATTGTTTGCTCATTTATTTGTAGCTAATTTACATTTTCATGGGATCTGTGAAAATATAATATAGGAATGTGTTTTCATGTCATGAGAAACAGTAGGTTTACTGCTACAAAGATACCTCTCTCGATAAGACGTGCTCTAAGATTGCCCAGAATGTTTGACTAAATTGCAATTCAAGGTGCAACTTTTGCAAGCATTGGGGGTACATTTGCACGAGACACATCATTTAAATAGCACCTCATTTTATTCTGGGCGATTATTCGGTGGGCTAAAGAAAAGGAGACGCGGTGCAGGTAAACAATTAAAAATGATAAAAAGTGCCATGCCATCAGGGACATCTTAAGGATTTTGGGGATTCTGGCCGAAAACATTTTGGGGGCCCCTGTTCGGAACAGTTCTGAATTTATGATCAAATTTCAGCTCTTTCATGCCCTGTTTGCCCAAGTTACTGACCGTGCACAAGCACACTCATCCAAATTCTAAATGTGTTTACATCTAATATTCAGGGATAGGAACATGTGCTTTCAATGTTGTAACAGTAGCAGCTCACTAATATTACTGCTAATAATCTCTCTGACACCCTCCCATTTCTCAAATGTCAGGTCCTGTTCTGATCTAAAAGTAACATTTTTATGGATGTTGCAATAAACATAAACACAACATTTCTCTGCAAAATGTCTGCAATAGACTCTCACACATCACTCACATTAAAAATAAATTAAAGGAAAACAGTACTTAAAACAATCTGTTTAAAAAGGATTCAAGGTCATCGGAGCAAAACTCTCTGCAGAAAAGAGCTGACTCTATCTGGGGCCCCCTTAAAGGCTGGACCCCTGAAAGACTTAACAAAACTGCAATTCCAATAATGCAAATAAAAGGACTGGTATGTCTTTTCATGCCCGAACAAGGATATTTTATTATCTCAGTGGGAGGTTGAAACCTTCCACTTATATGTATTACATGGAATCGAATAACCCCATCTATACATTAAAAAGATAGCACAAGTCACATAGACTTTCTGAGGCCTTATAATGTCTCTCAACAGCAGGCTCGTGTCTCTGTAGAGTCACAGAACTCCTTGGTGGTCTTCAATATCCTGATAATGTGCAGTCCGGGTCCTTTATCACACATCTTATGTGCGTGACCAATACTATAGCAAGTGTACTCTGGAACATAAACTCAAGGCAAATGATTCACTGTCACCTATTACTATCACCAAAGAGGAGTTTACCCTTAACTAACTCTACATTTTACTCAGACAGTTTACTGAAGGGAGGGAAGAAGTGGTTTGTTTACCTTCGTTAAGAATCCAACAGTCAAGCATTTTTTTCTGCAATATCTTCTTCATTCACTGGAATGTATTAGTGAAACATTTGAAAAACACTTTGGTATGGTGATGGACTCTTTTGATTTTAAATGCTAGCGTGGAGAAACATTCACTAAAGTGGCCGCGGGCTTGCACACAACTAAAAATCTATAGGAAAATCGGGAACGAAGAAAGTTAATCACGGGGAGATTATATATAAATAAGTTATTTGTATGATCTTTTCTATGGAAAGAAAACTCTGTGTGTTCGTATTAAATATATATGGAGTGGGTATAAGGCCGCTCGTAATTGCCCGGTAAAATGGCAATTTGATGAGATAATTGACGAAAGCATTATCTGAATCTCTATACAGGCCAACTAACAAATACATAAAAAAATATCTAGACAAGAAATATGAACACCTCTTCCTACTTGGCTTTGTGAGATTGCCATTTAGTCATAAAGTGCTGTATGTATACATCATCCAAAATTATCCTTCATCCGCTCAACAATTCTAAAGCAGTTTACGGATAAATGAAGGTTAGAGTGAGAACCATAGGGCATGCTTAGGACCTAGTGTGAGATCTGTTCCAGCATTCCAACCCTTTCACTCATCTGGAAACCCTTCCTCACACAGGTTGTTCAGTTATAAATGTGTGTTTTTCCAGATTATTTAACAGCCCATTATGTTTTTGCAGTCAATGGAACTGACATTTGCCATATGACATCATTTAACGAATAGTGGAAGTTAGAGTATACAAGCAATAGCATCCCTCTAGTCAAGGAAGTCAAAAATGGGTGGATTCACTCCCAACAATACAAACTCCCCATTGTCTACAAAAATCCATTGAAATCAAATTCTTCACTGAGAACACAAATGTTTGACATCGCATTGAACGTTACATTTACTTACTGACCCGTTTCCCCATGTTGCATTCCCAAATGGGGTTTGTACAAGCCATTCATTCTAACAGATCGCACTTCCATATTCAACGTACTGGAAGCCCCCTTGTATGAAGATCACATACTCACCTTATCCATCATGTAACGCTTCACATGCACAAACTTTATTCACAGCATTAGTAACACTTCCTTCAAAGAGGGATCCTTGCTAAAAACCTTCAAGATTGAGCACGGTTCTACCCCTCAAATGCATCTCTAGACCTAGATGACATCAGCAAAAAATGACTGATCATCCAAACATTCATCCAGTAACAAAGCCTTAACCCAGCAGTTTACACTCAGTTACAGATCCCACATCAATGCACACATACTTTTAAGCTGCTATCAGCTGTACATGTGTTGCTGGTTGAGCACAGACTCGGGCACCATTGTGGATTATGCCCTTCCCATAATGAAAAATGGACCCCTTGCACAACCAGTCACAGAAGCCTGACTGAAATCTTATCATCCTGAATCAGCATATATGGCATCAGCTTCTATGCTTATTCACGATCTACTTAAGCAACAGACACCAATTCATGAAAATAGAGTACCTAGATGACATTACCTTCCAATAACGTGAGAAGCCCTTTAATGATCCATCCTCTCCCCAATGAACCTTAGTCGGTATATGGAATCACAAGGAATCCTCAAAAAGGTTTGCAGTCAATACCATGGAAAGCCTCCAGTTCTGCGTCTTGCTTGGTCCGGTACAGATGCCCAGTGCCTACTTAAACCAACCAAGTTATCTTCAAAATCCCCAGCAATTCTGCCATTAAGGTATGTTTCTCAGCCAGGAACCCTGAAGGAATCTTGACCCATCTTAAAACCTGGACTGTATAGCTCAGCTTTTGCACTAACAGCAACTTTAAGACCATTATTCTAAAGAAGTGCCAGATGACAAATTATTAGCTTTCTCTGCTTCGCGATGTAAAATAATACTTGATTGAATTATATTTCTGACAGACCATTCAAGTTTTAGTTTCGTGAAACATAAGTGTCAGGAAAGACGTCCTCACACGAATGAATGTAAAATCTCCATCAGGTTACAAAGCAAATCATTACAGAGCAATGGGAATGTTATCCTTCCCAGCCTGCCTTTACCTACCTACACTGGTTCAATCTTAAAGCCCACATGATTTTCAAGATGTGCAGCTTAACCCTTGTAGCTGCGATTGCAAGCTCATCAATACCTAGCAGAGATACTGGTACTGTCAGGGGATCAAGGCAATACCAGATGTCCAAGCAAACATCTGTTCTTCACTTACAGTCTGCTGTGAAATCTTTATGGTTCCATGCATTTTTACCTACGATGTGTTATCCTGCCAAGTGTAAGGACACTATACCTGGTGCAGAATAGGAAGAATGCATAATGCTGGAGACCATTGTCACTTCCTGCTCCTTACAGCAGCCCCTGGAGCCTCCACCTAAAAGACCCCATAGTAGTTTCACTCTAGGCTGCAATCTAGATTCTGCCCCTTAAACAAATGAATGACCAAAAGCAATGGGGCTGACTGACAAATCAACCAATAAACAGCTTGCTCTGCTTAGGCTTTCAGACCTGTGCTTGCCATAATACACATCCTCATACCTTCAACACAGAGTCTCCGATGGCCTCCACAGTAACGTGTTTTGAGCTTTCTGAAAACAGGAAAGACCTTACTCTGAAAGCATGCAATCTCTCTCTTTCTAATACACATCCAACTTTCCATTTCATGCTTCTTCGCTCTCCTCCAGTTTGAAAATGCAAGGTTACAAGTAGGGAGAAATTGTACTAGTAGGCTGTGATTGTAATTTTGAATGTGGAAAACCGTCTTCTTCACTTTAACCTCCAGTAGTGCTGCCAAAACAGGATAAGAACAGGCCTCTATAGAAAGCTTCTGGTATCTGCTTAGGAATACGCATTGCAGCAGTACCACAAGTCATGTTGCTGTTCGACTCAAATCTGGGGATAAGGTTGAAGTCCAGCTGATGTATTCGATATGACCAAACTTGTTCAAGAGAGAGGAGGAATGCTCCCTTGTAGGAAGACAGCTTGAGCAGGACCCAGGAGGATATGCGCCCCTACTAGCCATGTCCACATTGAGGACATCTACAGAAAAACTGTATGTCTGTGCACATTTAGCGACTATTTCAATGGAAAATATGCTGCCTAAAAATAACAATGCGCTAACACACAATGCTTTAGTTGCATTAAACAACCCATTAAAGCTAGGTGGGCAGTTAAAGTATGACATATTAAAAATGGGTAGTGGTTCTAAACAGTTTGAGAAGCACTAGTTTATGAGATACAAGACTGGTATTTCTGAAATATTTAAAGGTCTCTTCCACCCACAACGTTGATCACTGTAACTCCCGTCGCCCACTAAATCAGACACAGACACCTACAGATGCTGCCCAGTTACTATCTCCCGTCCAACACCAATAGGCTATTTATGTTTCAACCAAGAGCTGTGGGACAAGATGTGATAGTGGCAAAATATATTATAGCACAAGAGAGGCAATGCAGGAATCCACTTACTAAAATGGTTTAATATGTGTGGCAAAGTACCCAGGTTACCTGAGGAAAATGATTTATGCAAGCCCCTCATTGATCATAATTAGTGGACAGAGTCAGGACATCTTTAAAGCAATATCGAGTTTCAATCAGAATGACCCAATTTGACGTGATTCAGATGAGCCGGGCCCACCACCTTAGCAGAGAATGCAATTTACAAAATTGCTCAGTAGCAATGGAAGTCTCCCATGTCACTCTGTAAAACTGGTACTGAAGATTCCTGGCACAAATCTTATAAATGCCACCACACCATTGTGTTTAAAGTATTTGGAGCAAAGGAAAGCAATGCTCTGCAATAAATTAAAATAAGTCAATTGCCTCAGCCCCCTGCCAGGAGCCTTACTCGATGGGCAAAAGGATATTGCAATAGTAATTTTCTGTATAGAAAACCAGTAGAGATAATGCAATCAATAATTTCCTCAAAGTCTATTGTTCAAGGGATAGTATAACAATTGGAATAATGGTCAATCCAATGATTTGCTGAGTAATGAATTCTAATAAATGACTGCCTGTGACATGAAGATAATAAAAAGACTTTGTTTACTATTTTCCCAAAATCAAAGTCCTGGTCTGCACAAGCAGTGATCACGTCTTCCAATGCTTCTCCTGTTAATTCTTTTTTTCCTAGCCTCCATTTTATTTCTACTAAACTGGCCTACACTGTGTGACTTCTGCACTGCCAGGTGTAGCCCTCAAAGCTTAGTGTAGGGTTCATAATGGCATACACTAATCTCTATCAAGCTTTGTCTACGTTTTGTGTTTACTTCTGAACTGGTACTTATTAATATGTAGTTCCTCCACAGTTATGACATGTCTAAAGCAGAATAACATAACATTGTCTAAAGCAGAATAAGCCACTTACTCTGCTATACATAGAGGGTGAATATTCTCTCATTTTAGCGCTCTCCCAATACAGGTAAATATTTCCCCCTAGGTAACATGTAGGTGAATATAATGGATTGAGGTTGCTCCAGCTATTGGGTATTACATCAGAACAATCCTCAACTGCAAATCAAATGGAAATAATATAATGAATAATATTTAAAGAGACTCTAGCTATAAACATTGCGTTTTGGAGTCACTTCCAGACACATTTCTAAGAGCATTTTTCCAACTATATTGAGAAATCAAGTTCAGTAATCCCTCCCCTGAGAATCAATCCTTGCCTCTGGTATGACTTTTGAAGAACATATCACATTTTGGCTCAAACTTTTACTGAGGGATATTCTCACCATCCAACCTACCAGTTTTTGTGTTGACATCACCTGCTATTATCGTCATCGGGTTAGTTCAATGCAGGGTAAATTTATCATTTAGAAGTAGCTCCAAAACCATTGACAAAAGAACTAAGTGGCCCAAGGATATAGAGCAAAATTAGTTAATATAATAATTAATTAAAAGTATATTAACTCAGCCTTTAAACTTGAGTGTGTAGACATTTCCACAGCCCATTCTTCGAGCTGTAACTTTATAAGCTGGGGATACCACAAACTACATGGAAGAAACTCCTTTAGCTCTGCATGGTGGTACCTGTGAATATGATAGTAGTAGCCCAGGTTTCTAGGACCGATACATTACACTTTGTAAAAAGAAAATCTGTTTTTGATAGTTAAACTGCTGTATTCAAAAACACCAAACTAATGTGTATGTCATTCTTCTGAGAATGACGATTGCAAGAATCCTCAAAGGGTCTTGAAAGGAAACAGGAGAACAGAGTGTAGTCGCTATTGACCCAATCGAGCTTGCAGGTAGTCAGGTGGATAATTAACTTGGTTTGCCGAGAATAATTCCCCAGAGTTTCATTTCTATCTTTAGCCTTTGTAGCCTCACCCTTGTTTTTATTTGATGTGGAGACTACTGTTACTCCTCTAAGTATGTTTCCATGAATACATTAAAGGGAATATCTGTAATTGAAGGGTTATTTCTGAGCCTGCTCCCTTCAGCACAGGCCCCTACTCTGCTAATAAAAAACAATTAAAGAGGATGTATCATAAATGGGGAGTGCATGCCTTGAGCAGTCTCTTCATTCAGCACTCTCAATGCCTTCAGCAAAAAACTTTCAATAGAAGATAGGAATTGGTTTTGCTTTTGTTTAACCAGGAAGGAAGCCTTTAGCCGGAGGCAGGGGGCAGATCTGATCTTTGTTTCCCCATTGTTGTTAAAGAAAAATCAGCAGGTAAGAAGAAAACCATGCACAAGAAAATTCTCATTATCTTCGAAGGGTGTACGAATGGAGTAGGTGAAATAGTATGGAAATCCTCTTGATGAGTGGGTGACTACAAAGGGTTACCATGGTACCCCTTGATGGACTTCTGACCCTCCTCCCAATAGGGTAACTAGTAGACTTTGACCAAAGATGAAAATATGAGTATATAGAGTGTGAAATGTTGAGAGCAGCTGCATTTGTACCCTACACTGTCTCCATTTTAATTAATATGGGATAATATTAGGGTAAGTGTAGTATAGAATACGGATCCAGGTCCTGAAGAAAGCCATAGACATTGTATAGGGATCGACATTGATGGCTGGAACATGTCGACCAAGGGTGCAAAGGCCCATTCTTCATATATGTATATGCACATCCTGGCTTTTCATTTTGACCATAGGCAACCTGCATAAATGGTCCATTAGTTTGACTTAAAAGTAATTTGCTTTGTGAATCTCATTGTCTATTCAGAAATTAAAGCCCACCAAACAAAGGAGTCCATCTTTACTATCAGTAATCAAGCCCTGATGAGAAAAAACCTGTAGATTAAAGCATGCTTCTTAGGAGGACGAAGCTGGGGTGTCCTTTAAAAAGACATATCCAAGTAGGTATGGGGCTTGTCCACTGATGTCAAACATAAATTGTATAATTCAATAGATTATCTTTATCATAAGGCTCTTCAAGTCTGAAGAATTTCTATAATTTGTAACAACATTAGGGCAGAGAGGAAAATATTTGCTTAAGTGTCAAACTCTGTCAATTTAAAGGTGAATAATAGTGACAGAGGCCTACACATATTGAAGCACTATAGCCATTCAGCGATGTCAAAATTATTGAATAATGTGAGCTGCATTTCTCACCCTCATGCGCCTCTTAGCCACAGATAAGGCGAGAGGCTGCTCTTGTAGATAGCAGTGGTCATGGATAAATGAGATACAAGGACTCTACTCAGTGAAGTCTAATGGAAGTTCAAGTGAAAGGTGCTTACAACCCTGCTTCTCTTCTGCTGTAGCATCCCACATAGTGGAGTTAGGAAGCCAAGTTTGTAGATAGCAGTGCTTGTGGTGCTGGGGGGTGGAGGGGGGGCTTTATATGATGTGTGGACTCTAGTGTGTGGATTAACCCATCATCCAAGACAAATAATTTCTGTGCGCCTCAGCTTCCTTCTGCTAAATCATCCCCCTACCACACTTTCTCCACCAATCTAGCACTTTTAGTATTCAGTTGCTTTTATAATTTGGTTTGTACTATATAAATACCTAATACGATGCTCTATCCTTCTGCTTCCATAGCAGACAACCTCGCCAAAAGATCAGATCTACTCATTTGTATGAACTCCACCCACTTCATTGACAATTACCCCCATTGAACTCCACCTAGTCCATTGGCAATTACCCCATTGAACTCTACCTAGTCCAATGGCAATTACCTCCATTATTTTCACCAGTACTATTAAAGACTGAGGCTTTACTACGATATAGCCAAAAAGCTACCAAATTTCGTTTCAAATATTTTATAGACTCGGAGGGAGAAATAGCAGTCCATATCAGTTTCCCAATTGAAGAGTATTGAAAGTTTAAAACTGTCCTAGGATTGCAATTTTGACTCAAACTCGTTGTAGCCAAATCTGTGCACTTAAGCTAATGAAAAATGCCATTTTATTCATATTAGAGACTGAAAATGCAATTACTTATTAGGAACTTAGATTACATATTCAGCAGTATGGTTGTCTCAACCAACACCAAGCGGCTAAGTCAGTGAGCTGATTGTTGGCTTTTGACAATTGTGGTTATCTCTGCGGTGATCACTGCCTCATGAGTTCAAACTCAGCCTTCCATCCTCCTGAAGTTGATATTATTGAGTACAAAAAATATGGTAAGAGTAGCATCTGTCATTTAGAAAAGGCAAAAGTGCTTCATGAATCACTGTTTAATAATATTTATGCTATGAATGGCTCTGGTACAGAGCCAGTAGCGTGAAAAACTGGATTCAAATCAAATAACTCACTATTATGACGTATAAACAGTTGTTATAAAATGCTGTCACCCACTATTATAAAAGAATTCCAGGCTGCTCTGGCTGGGTTCTCTAAGAGCCTGTCAAAGCAGAGCTGGAAACCAGGAAGCACAGCTTCTGGAGCAGAAGGCATAGAGAATGGTTGGCCTGGGTGGCAGGAGAACTTTTCATTATTTATGCACTTTTTAATATTTTGGACATGGAAAAGAGGCCGTGTTATGTGTGGCTCCACCATTACTCCCCTATTTCTGCATAGTTGTTGAAAGCAAGGGTAGATTAATTTGGGGGCCATACATAACATAAAATTAGAGACTGGTAAAATGTGAATTACTGGGATGTTTTTCATCTCGGGTTTATGAGTGACATTATAGACAACTCGAGCTTCGCACCCATTGTCTATTTGATGTCACTCAGAACCCCTCTGTCAAAAATAAAAGTGTATTTCACTGTTACCCATCTGCAATTCTATATATTATTGACAGCAACATATGTGTATCAACTAGTTCTTCTCTACAAAAATTGTATGGAGAGTTTTATTGTGAAAGAGCAACTAACATGGATCTATTTCCAACATTTCTTGGACAATAACATTTTTTAAATGTGTGAATATGTGACAATAAACATTCCTTTTCCCGCTCTGAGTATTAGCTGCCGAATTCCATTAACCAGCGTGGGTCTCTCAGATTTCAAAATACTGCATAAAAAGTGTGAAGTCAGCAGCAGATAATTACTTTGAAAGTTATATGTAATATATATCCAGATGGATAATTATGTGAGCCCAAGGGATGCTGGTTTAAAATTACTTGGCTTTCTGAGCAAACCACTGTACGTCTTAAAACTAATACTCCATAACTTAAATACTTGAGGAAAATAGCAAAGCATTGACAAGAATAAATTCAGAAGATAGAATCAACGAATTACAGAACTGCGAGAACCTAAAGCTAATTACAATGCTAAATATATCTGCTGAAAAATGGAAGATCAAATGGCAGTTCCACATTGAATGTGTAACAAGAGAACGATGATCTGCATTTTGAAGTCCGGATACTGTCAAGAAAATCATTTATTTTGAATACAAACAACAAATTCGCAGAAGAGCTGTCACTGGTTGAAGTATGAGAGGATATTCATGCAATGCCAGCTCTGAAGGGGCACTTATTATATATTCAAGCCCTTTCTTGATGTGCCAAGCCCATCAAACCTGATGCTCCCCAGGAGCTCCCCCCATCTTTTTTTCAAAATGTGCTGTGGGTGAACCCATGTGTCAAAAATGACCTCCATTGTTCAAGGGCTAGCATTTTGTCATGGGTCTAGCACCCTCCCCTGTATGCCCTGATTGTCCTCCCTTTTGTCTAGAATTACTTTCAATATGCTGCCAACACTAAGAAATGTCCTGAGTATGCCAGCACCAGTATGTTGGCATAGGTGCTTTCATCAGCTAAGAGTTATCCTCAGTATGCCAGGTCAGAGGCAGACTCATAAGCTTACCACCACATTCTTACTTACGCTCATTTATATTCACTCACTAATATTCATTCTCAGTCACTCTCACTTATTCATTCACACTCACTTGCACTCATTCATTCTCACTCACTCTTATTTTCACTCATGCTCATTTGCATTCTCACTCATACTTACACTCACTGTCTTCCTCTCACTCCATAATGTTTACTCACTTTGACTCAGTCTTATTTTGACACTCACTCCCTCTCACTCACACCTTCACATTCACACTCATTTGCGCTCAGTCTTTCACTCACTTATCCTCACTCATTCACTTATCCTCACTCACAGTTACACTCATTCACTCTCATTCCCACTCATGCTCATTCTCATGCACTAACACTCCCACTCACTCACTCACTGACATTCAATCTCTCACTCTCGTTCAAATTTACCCACAAACTCACACATACCGTTACACAGACTCATCAGCAAGCTTGCACACACCATGCATTAAAAGCATTTTTTTACTTACCTCAGAAGGTCTCGTTTCAGCTCCCGGTGATTTTTTATTATGCTTATAGTGAATAATAGGCTATTATTCATTGTTAGCATAATGAACAATGAGCAGAAAACAAGGAGAGTGGAGCCCAGAAGACCACAACTGTGAGCTACTCCTGTGATCCTGGGACTGATTTTGCCACCATTGATGCCAGGGGTCACAAAGGCAATGTTAGTGGTGGCAGGGGACAAGCCAGGGTTCATCACTGTGACCACTAACTGACATCCATGAGGCTAAGCTTTTAAACAATCCTGAGTTTTACCATTCACAAAGTTGGCAACATGTCCCTGGTTTAAGTTTGCATTCGTCCAGAAAAGTTTTATCACAATATTGTGCGATTTTCACATAATCAAATACATTAAGATTGGATAATCTTTGCAAGCTTCTTCCTATGAAAGTTTATCTTTAGCAGAGATTTCTGTGCATAATAGCACATGCATGCTGAATGCTCCTGCGCAAATAAAACATTTGCAACATTCATTATCGCAAAACTAACCTTGTTCATGGAAATATGGGAAAAGTGTCAAACTCTGCAACCTCCGGAAGTTGCAATGTTCTAGCACAGAACTTTCTGAAGGTTTCAGAAAAAGCATCACAATTAAACTGCTGCTTTTATCATTTGCTATTCACCTGCAACCTCAAAGGTCCACTCAGGGTCCCTTTGAATAACTCAACAAACCAATTGGAAACATTGGGGAGAGGTTGTGGCCTTACCGGCTAGAGCTGCCGACTTTGGAGCTGGGAAACCAGGTTCGAGCCTGGCGTCGGCTCAGCTTCCTGTGATTCTGGGCAAATCACTTAATCTCCCCGTTCCTATCAAAAAATGAATGTGTTCTTGTGTAACGTAACTGGTGCTCATGTAAAGTGCTCCAATACCTTCGGGTCGAGTTTGCCTATATAAATCTGCAACAAAAAAAAAACATTTGCCAATGTATGTACCTTTATGTCAAAATGATTTGTAAAGCACAGCATACACCACAAAGTGGCTTCATGGTACTAACGTTTGCAGTTTAAATGCAGAATGATGGCAAAGGATCTACAGAGTGCGCAACTTTCTGAATTTCAGAAGCCCTCTATTTACTTGATGGTTGTAAGAGACAAGATGGAGTCTGGGCAGGAATCAAAAAGTAGGTACCTTGGCACGCACTGTGCGCAACCCTGTGAACAACACATAGGGCCTACAACGTGAGGTTTCCCAATAGGGAAGCACTGTATTAATTACAGAATGGGGGCGGTCTCTCATTGCTGAAATTTATTGGCATTGTTGAAGGCACACATCAGGTTCTCTGGTATTTCCTAAAGATACTGTTAGAATAATCAGTTTAATAGACTGGGGTGGGAAATCCCATATACATTTTATGTTTGAAGATGCCTTAAAATCTGGACCTTGGATCTGATGTGCAGGTCTCTACAGGTTCAATACTCACAGCCCTAGACTACAGAACACCCAACTCATCAAAAAGGGACATTAATAGCTCGAATAGGGAGTTTGAGCAAAAGACCATGATAATTTCTGGAAGTAAAGATGACTCCTATGGGACTTTGAGAAGGATGATATTACAAGGTTAAATTCGCCGAGTAGCAGTGCAGTAATAATGGTTTTGCTGTAGTAAAATGCATTTATTGGGTGTTTTTTTTAAAGTGCTCTTATTCACCCTTGGCTGGCCTTAGAGTGCTTAGGGTTGTGGGTAAATATGAAGATTAGTCAGAATCAGAATAGTGATTCCAACGGTCTATCAGGTGAGGATGGGAGTCCGATTGCCAAGGAGACCAAACATGACAAGGTGGTGAAGCAAGAAAATAGAATATAATCTCACTCAGAGCAAGAGGATATTCATTGAATAAGGGGGAGTGAGCACTCAATCAAACTCGTAAAAAGTGTTTATGAATTTTTAGCCAGGTACCATGAAAACTGCAACAGTTCCCGGGATTAATACATTTGTTGCAGTAAAATGGTGTAGTCCATTTTATCGAAAGCCTTGGATATATCCTGGAGAATGAGGATGAAGAGGTGATGCACAAAATATGTACACATATTCCATTTGCAGTACCGTACAAACCAGCAGTTATCCCACGTGCAGTGCTGGAAGCTTCAATCAATGAAGATTTGTATAGCATGGCTCATCACCCGTGAAGGTATCCAGTTTACTTCTGAACCTTTTCATCTGCCTGGCGGGGTCCCCAAGGGCTTATCGTTGAGCCCGACCCTGTTTAACCTGTATATCACTTTTTTGGCTAGCCTGATCAACTCTTTTTGGTTGTTGTTAGTATCTTATGCTGACGACACTTAGATTGTGGTTTCGCTCTCCAACAGCAGCCAGAATATGGGGGGAGTCATTTCGTAACTGCATGAGTGCAGTTAGCAAGTGGATGGATGACAGCTGACTTAAATTGAATTTCTCGAAGACCAAGGTCATCTTATTTGGCAACAACGTCTCTTTCTGGTCCCCTCTGTGGTGGCCTCAGTATCTAGGGACTTTCCCTCTGCCTGCCAAAAAGGTTAAAAATCTAGGCGCTGTAGTAGATGAGAAGCGAACTTTTAAAGACCAAGTTAGTTCAGTCATCTGTGCTTCATACTATGCGCACAGAATTACAAAGAAAATTGCCAAATGTATTTCTCTAGACCTTCTAAAAATAGTTGCCACTGCATTAGTTCTATCCAAGCTAGACTACTACAATGGTATTTATCAAAACCTGCAAAAAAGATCTTTGATTAAACTTCAAGCTCTGCAAAACTCTGCAGCACGGATGTTCCTCAAATGTGCCCAGATTTCAATCTGCTTCTCAGGCTGTAAGCAGGCTACACTGGCTCCCCATAAAACAGTGAATTATTTTCAAGGCCCTCTGTATTGCTTTTAAAGCACTGAATGGTCAGGGCACTGAATACCCGAAGAACAGCTTTAAACGGTACGTGCCCAGTAGAACTCTGTGTTCTAGCTCGGCCAGTACCCTGGCAATGCCCCCCCAAACGCTTCTAGTGGGGAGGCAGGAGCTTTGTCATCAGTACTGCCATGAACTGGAATAGCCTTCTGTTACAACTGAAATCTGTGTCTTCTTACTGGCATTTCGGAAGTCTCTAAAAATGTGGGCTAACTAGAAATGAATGGGTTCATATTTTGATGTGTTCTTTCAGCACCAAAACGCTTCCGGGCATTCGTGTGCTCCATAAGTATCCTCATCATCAAGCACTGAGAGTATTGCTGCAGGGGCCTCAAGGGGGCTTCTTATGCCCCCTTGACCACTGCATGCCTCTAATATTCCCATGCAATATACAATTAAGAAAACAAGAGAAATAAAAGCAGTTAAGATGCAGTTAATATCTATAAGCTTATCTTACTTGTTCATGACTTTTCTTGAAGAAGTAAATCGCATGTTCTATATAAAATATATACATAAACTCCGAGTTTCCCACTTTGAGGCATTATATCACACTTTTTTAAATGCAAAATGTCTGTGCTTTTCCAAAATTCTTGGGCAGAGATGGAAAAAGAACTGTGAGATCATTGCTATGTTAATAGTTAGTTATAATTAACTCTGAGTGAGCAATCAGCGGATCACATGATAAAAGCATGTATTTAAATGTCACAAACTTCGACTGTATTAAAAGCCAATACTTTTGGATTCCCACAAGCCATGTGCAAAGATGAGTAGAATGATTCTAGGCAAGGGGGGCCTGGATAAAAGAAATAACTATGTCATGTTAGCTAGAGAGACAATGACACCACATCTGGGTTTAGGACCACCTGGCCTCTTGACTAGGTTTACTTGCATAAATAGCTCATCTACATGCACATAATTGATGTATACGTTTGTATGGGCAAGCCTCTGTTGCAGAGTGAGACCTGTTTTATTCTTTGCTCATCTCTAATAACATGGCCACCTAACAATACCAAATACAACACAAAAAATGTCCCAAAATGATAATATAGCTCTAAAATAAACTTAACTTTAGACTGCTGACCAGAGGCATGCGTGCATTGCATGATATGACATGAAACAGCAAACAGGCAAAGTTTGGTTGAAGGGTTTTATAGTGCTTATTATTTGTCCAGCTAAAGAAGAGTACTTTGTGCCTTACAGGTTTATTTTATGAAAATGGTTACTTAAGGCCTCTTATAAACATTGGCGACTGGTTCAAAGACCTGCTACTTATTGCATAATTTTAACGAGATGTCCATAAACTGTGTGATCAGCAACATCTCTTTGATGCAATATGGGGCCCATTTATTCCGTGGTGGGTGGGGGGGGGCAACTCTCCTTAGTGCATTAAGCTTGGTGGGTTTACTAACCATGATTTATTACTCCGTGTTGATGCTTATGCTCCAAATTCATAATTGGGTTTCTGCAGCTGATAGCTGATCTGTACATTTGGGGGAGAGAAAACTTTGAGGGACGGCCTAGTTGTTTTGATGTGATGCCAGATAATATCCCTTTTAGGTCATTGCCTTTTCTTTTCATTGCCATCACCTGCAATAGTTAATAGTGAGTTGCACCCCTGTTGCTTTTCCTCCACCCTCCACTGGGATTCGGTCTATGATTATATGCCCATGTACTTCCTCTATACTATATTCTATATCCTCCCCCCACTTCTTGTGACTTGCACAAAATGTTATCTGCGACTGCTTGAGAGATGAATCCATGCTTTGTCTTTGTGGACTTTCCCTCCATTCTCTCTGGGGCATGTGTTAGAGGAGAGAAAAGTTGTTAATGGGGCTGTGCCCTTTGGTTGAAATATTTTGTGGGACTCTTCTTTTAGGACACCATGGGCTTACACAATTATTTCTTTCCTTGCTTAAACTTTTGTGTTCAGCCCTAGGGCAATGGGTAGATGGCTACTTGAAGGAACTCACAAGGGGAGATAGGCTTTTGTACATATTGAGCTGTGTGTGCTTACTGTAGCTATACTGTGGCATGGGGTTTCTGGTGACTCCTCCCTCTACCCTCCTAACTCTAGCTGCCGTTAGTGGTAACTAGAAGTATGGGTTGGGGCACACATCCTAATGCATGCCATTTATGGAGTGTTTCCTCCTCTTCATTGCGGGTACATAGGTTATGAGTTGTAGCTATTTTACAGCAACAGCTTACTCGCCCCAATCCTTGAATTTTGTTGCCAATGTCTTTTCATTTAATTTTTATCCAAGACTACTGTATGATGTTGCAACATATTTTCTTATATTGCACACAAACAGAATGTTGTAAGTTTTGGGCAACCTTTCACTGCCTAAGCTTTTCAGCCACAGTATAATAAGGAATGTGGGTGTGGCCTGAAATGATGCCGTCGGATCTTTCTTTGGACCCTTGTCACTCAATTGTCTTGTAACATTCTATATATTTTAGCCCCAACGTGAAATTCAGATCTAGGATTCTTCAGTGGCGGCTCGCATAAGGCGTGCTGCAGGGAGGTGAGGCGGGGGAGGGGCAGGGTGAGGGGGGCTAGTAAACTCGGACATACGACGGAACGGAGGAACGTAATAATTACTTTCCTCCGTTCCATCGTATGTCCGAGTTTACTACCCCCCCACCCGGCCACTCCCCCGCCCCACCCCACCGCCCCGCAGCACGCCCTATGCGAGCCGCCACTGGGATTCTTGTGTGTATGTCACCAGAATTTTGAATATGCTTACTATATGATAGGGTAGCTGCCCAAGTCTTTTGGTGGGAAACTCGTCTCAATAATGTTAATTGTGTTTTCTCTTTACAAATCGCTAATCAAAATTGCAACGCAAGCCATATCAACAAAATTATGTAGGGACTTTTGTGGTAAAAAAATTAGAAGAGGAAAAAAAAGAAGTCACAAGCAGGGTGGAGGGAAAGGGGTAGGCCCAATTCACACATTCCACCACATCAGGACCTCAAGGACAGTCAATTTACTATATGTATGGAGGAGTGTTTGCTCGGTCAATTGCTACAGGAAACAGACTATGTCCAACTATGATGTTTTAAAAAGTTAAATGTCAAGAAATGTGTAACTTTGTAAAATGCTGCTTTTGTGACTATGATGGGCCCAATATTTTGACGCTAATTAACATTAGCTTATTTTGCGCATTGTATAGCTTTTCTTCTCAGATATACACATTAGAGAGGTAAAATGCATGGGTTATGTCTTTATGTGAGTTTTTGGCACTTGTTTTCCAATTTTGATTCCACTACATACTGATTAATGTATGTAGAGGTGAAAAATGCAAGTCTAGCAGACAAAGTATTTAATTATGGGAAGAGGAGTATATAAATCTATACTAATTATAATGGAAAGGATTTCCACTTGCTCAGAACAAACCACTTTTAAAACCATTTTTTTGCTGAGTGGCAGAGAGTTCATTTATTATTTTGCATTATCTGTTTATTAAATGGCAAAATTTTGAATGAATACTCTCCTTCCTAAATAGTAATATCATGTGAAAGGAATCCCGATCCATAACATTGGAGATTTAATAAGGAAAGGAGAGCATGGTCCATTTGGTCTTAAAAGCAAAAAATTGGGTTTCTGGCTGGCAGAGGTATGCACCCTGTTTAAGCAGGAACCACAATCCTAGTCAGGGTAAGTCAGAACACACTATAAATTAACCTGTGCTCACCCTCTGGTAGCTTGGCCCAGAGCTTGCAGGCTGAACTTAAGAGGCAATGCGGAAAGTATTTGTGCAATACTTTAAACAGTAACACAGTGAAATTATCACAAAAAGACTACACACCAGTTTAGAATGATTGATAACGATTTTATAAATAAAACAAGACCAAAATGACAAAAATCCAATAAGTAGAAGTCGAGAATTGAATAACAAAAAAAGAAAAGTGTAAATAGCGCTTAGAAGCAATACGCACCTATGGTGATTATCTGGTCCCTGGACGGGGGCAAAGTCAAGATTTCAGTTCAACTGCGATGGAGGGCGGGCTGGATACAGTAGCCACGCAAGACCCGCTGAACAAAGTACCTTGATCCTGGTCGCAACAGCGAGATGCGGGGTGCAGCCAAGCGATGCGTCGTTGTTAATCCCGCAGTCGAGGAGAAGCGTCGATTTTCTCTACACAATGATGGTGATGTGCCATTTCAGAAGATGAAGCACCGGAGTCGAGATGCGTTGGTTCCGGAGCTGATGTGCCGATAATCTCCACACAGTCGAGGGGATGTATTGATCGTCTCTCACTGCAGCTATTTGGTGGCTCCAATGCATCGGTTCTGGAGGCAATGCACTTGTTCTGAGTGTGATGCGCCGGTTCTGTTCCTCAACAGCGGCGATGAGTTGATTCTAATTTAGGCAGGAAGAGGATGCGTTGGTTCCACTGAAACAAGCACCTGAATCCACTTTCAATGGAACAGGCACAGGAGCAGGATGTGAGACTTTGCTATCCCTGAGTCTCAAAATAGGAGGCAAGCTGGAATGCCCTTGGAGAACATTCTGAGTTCAAGCAAGAGTCCAGTTCTTCCTCAGCAGGGGCAGAGGGTAGCAGGCAGCACAGCAGATAAGCAGTTCTTCCAGAGCAGCAGTCCAGCTGAGTGGCAGTCCTTGTAGCAGCACAGCAGTCCTTCTTTCTAGCAGAGTTTCTTTACAGGTCCAGAAGTGTCTGATTTGGTGGGATCAGAGAACCAGTACTTTTACCCAGTTGTGCCTTTGAAGTGCAGGTGACTTCAAAGAGGGGCTTTTAAGTGCACAGAGGTCCTCCCTTCCCTCCCAGTTCCAGCTCCACACTCAATATAGGGGGTATGCAACTCTTTGTGTGGAGAAAGGACACTGCCCATTCAGGTGTCCGTGTCAGCTACTTTCTCCCATCCTGCCCAGATTGACCCAGCAGCATGCTGCTGGCCACTCAGTCCCACCCAACCTTTCTTTTTGTGTGGCTGTCTGAGGGAAATGCACAAAGTCCAGCTGCCACCCACACCAGATGTATACTGGAGACAGGCTGCAGGCACACAGAGCTAAGAGCAAAGAAATGCAATTTTTCTAAAAGTCATTAGTATACAAAATAATACCCCCTACACCATAGATTTATGTAGTGATTCTGTAGGTCACATGTTTATTCCATACCTGTTCCAACCAACTTTAATTGGAGTATTATTTATAGCCTTCTCTATGTGTATCCTCACACTTGTATACTATTGATACTTACAAAACATTGACATCAAGACCTACTGGCACACACGTAATGTACAATGCTGTCCTCTGACCTTGAACCCTATTTGAATTCAATGGAGTGTACCTACTGACATAAGTACTCGAAAGAACTGTCTTTAATAGACCTTATCTTCAATAGTCTCTGCAATCCCCATAATATGGATTCTGTCAAATGTAGTCGGCTGCAACTGCTCTCAAAAGCATTTTAATTCTGTATGTCACAACCATCTCTCATGTATGTTATGTCTTTTCGATGTCAGAAAATTCTACGCTTGGATGCTGTCAGAAATGTACATTACTTGGACAATACTCTTCTGCTGTCCTAGTTACTCAATAGATCCTACAGGGTGTCCAAGCTTTCTTCGAATTCTGCGCCAAGCTAACGTTAGTGCATTCCAGTCCCTATGCCTCCCCCTCCTCTTCAGGCCACCAACAAGTTCTGTCACAGATCTAATCTCTCGTTCACTCCTTTTTCACTTGGCCAAAGACATCAACTTCCACTCTTTTCCCATCTTTTCAGATGTACACTGTTCTGGTGTATTCCACTGCCTCTATGTTATTTGATATTGGTTGTTCACATGCTTTCTAATGTTTTTTCTACTTTCTCTTCTGCTGCGTCTCATCTCTCTCAGTTTCTTTCCTGTCTTCATTCTTTCTTCCCCACTATATGCAACATTGGAATTTTATAGTGAAAAAAAGCTAGTTTACTTCCTCTAGTGCCACCTCTAAAGGCTCCCAATGACTCAAAATCAACAGTGCATCTTTATCCAAGATCCCTATCAATGCTGTAGTCCAAGTCAAACTAGACTATTGTTAACAACCTCCTTGACAGAATTCCTTACTAAGACTCCACCTCATTTGAAACACCAATCATTGCCTTTAGAATCCTGTTTAACCTTTGAATACGTACCTCCTACAGATATCTGTGGCATTAGATGATAGCATACAACAAGTCATTCTACAAGGTCCTCACTCCAGGTCGCAAATCCATTAAAGGCCTTATTCCTTCCTGCTCAACCCAGTCCATATCCATTTACACTACAACTCAGTCCAAACCACAAACCTAACACTTTCTTCCTAACCATGAACAAAGTGATTTACAACATATTAATTAATTTTGCCAGACTATCATATGAAGAGTGAAGAAATGACACTGTGCAATTGTAACAAATTACAGGCATTTTTTTGCAATTATACTTTTAGTATTTCCAAAAGGCGATATTGCAAAGGAGAAAGGTAACAGAGAGACATTGGGAAAAACGTTAACCTTTTTGAAAAGGGACTTATGCATGGATCAAATTAAAGTATAGGAAAAGGGATGAGCAGGAAGAACAATCATGTCTTCATATGATTCATTATTTGAAACAGCATTAATCTACAAGGCCTTCTTTTAGCCCCTAATTGTGACAACCTTGAGTTCATTCTTAAGAGATATCATGATCTCCTCACACATTTACAGAGTACTTCTTAGTTACAAAATAGATGAAAGAAATGTATATGCATTGATAGAGCACAGAACTAGCTCTGAAGTTTGCATAAATTTCCTGGAAAAAATACATCAAGAATTACAAACCGACTGTAATTCTGTTGGAGATAACTATAAATTATTTGGAAAATGTAATCACAAAATGTATAGGCAACTATGTGGGACTGCCATGTGCATTTCATTCTCCCCCAGTTATGCGAGTTTAGCAATGAGCTATTGGAAGAAAGAAGTGGCAAAGCTTGATGAAAATTCAAAATTTCTGCAAAAACTTTACATGACTTGATTACATAGATGATCTTTTCACCATCTAGAATTGCATAAGCATGGATTTTGAAGAATATTTTGAGAAGCTCAAGAACATTCCATACAATCTCAGATTCACATATGGTATTAGCAAAATACGGATCATCTTTCGTACGTGCACTAAGAAATAAGAAAATGAAATACCGTTACACCACAAGGACACCACAACCAACAGCATACTGCTACACAGATAGTTTACCAAACACAGCATGGTTAAGAAAAAGAGATTTCAAGCAAGAGGCAATCAGGATAAAGTCATAGAGAGATGTCTACAAAAAGCAAACAAAACTGAAGTGAAGAAGAATTATTTCTAAGAAAACAAAACAAAAACGATGACAATTGTAGCTGATGACAAAATCAGGATGGTAATGATGTTTCTACGAAAATAGTGAGAAAACACTTGAGGTTGATAAATGATGACCCAGACCTAAAAGAAACATTTGGACACAATAAAACTGCAACATGTAGATAAAAACACTCAGTTAAGAGTGTTCTGGCCTACAGACACTCCCCATGTGAAATAAGAAAGAACTGGCTAAAGGAAAGTAACACTGGCTTGTGACAGTGTAAATGTTGCAAATCATATCCCATCCCTCATCCCTTCTTCCAGAGGGCCCTTTCTGCTGTCTGTCTTGCGGTTTTAACACTTGGTCACTGCCCCCCCTATTACCTTCTCCCCCCCAAGGTCCCAACAACGTCATCAAACTGCTCAGCCTTAACTGTCGTTCGTTAGTGAAACACCACGCTGATATCTACGACCTGCTATCAGAGGAGTCTCCAGATGCCCTTTTTCTAACTGAGACCTGGCTATCTGCTGACTCAGAGTCCGTGCTCGGATTGGCCCTCCCTCAGGGCTTTAACATTGCTAACCTCAATAGAGAGTCTAGAGGTGGAGACATTGCTATGATTTTTAAATCCTCTTTTGTTAAAAAGACTATTGCTGGCTGTGAGTGTGCCCGTTTCGGGCTGGCTCTGAACACTTGCAATACCATGTCGGGTTTACTTATTTATCGCCCACCTGGCCCCTCCAAAGAGTTCAGGTCGTCGCTTGTGGACACGGTTAATATTTTGGCCACAAGGACAGCCAATTTCAGTGTCATCGGAGACCTGAACCTGCACTTAGAAAACCCCCAGGAAATGGAGCTTGGCAATTTCCTGGCTGACCTGGGTGCCTGTCAGCTGATGCAATTGGTCCAGGGCCCCACTCACTCTGCTGGACCCGGTGTTTTCAAACCTCCCCTCTCTGTTAGTGCACACTCCTACTCCTGTCTGCTGGTCAGATCACTATCTGATTACTATGTCTCTTTCAGGGGTTTCCCCTCCGCGGAAGCAGTGTCAGAAGGCTGTTTTTAAACGCCCCTGGCATAAACTTGACCTCCTCCAATTCCATGACCTTCTTTCCAGGTCTGCTATCAGCTTGTCTGATGACCCTAACGCTGCTAATAAAGCACTGTCAGATTGGATCTGCAGCTCTCTGGATGCTCTTATCACGGCAAAGTGGTCAGTCAGTCGTACTGCCAAATCCAACCCATGGTATAACGATGACCTGGCCATTTTGCGTAAAACCTGTAAAAGGCTGGAACGGTCTTGGAGACGGGAGTATGACCCCTTACAGAAAAAGTGTTATCAAGCAGCAATGAAAGGCTACCACAGGGCCATTCACACTGCGCGCGCAGTCTATTTTGCCGGGGAAATTAGGAGTAGTGGCAACTCCTCTAAAACTATCTTCTCCTTACTGAAAAGTCTAAAACAGCTTGGGCTCCCGGCAGTGCCCCCTATTTCCTCTAATGAGCAGTGTGAGGCTCTGGCTATTTTCTTTGTCGAAAAAGTGGAGAACATATATCTGTCTTTCACTCAAACTGCTATGAGCTCTGACCCTGACCCTGTCCCGGGTCCGCCCCTGCTCATACTTTGGATTCATTTCCGCAGGTCTCCTTGGAGGAGCTACGGTTAGTGTGTTCCAAGATTAAGTCAGGCTCCCCTTTCGATCCTCTCAAACCTGACCAGTTTATGAGATCGCTACCTTTGCTCTTGTCACCTCTAAGACAGGTGATTAACAACTCACTGTCTAGTGCTACTGTCCCTAATTCTTGGAAGCAAGCAAAGGTGATGCCTTTGCTTAAGAAGCCTACTTTGGACGCTGCCAAATTGGAAAATTATCGCCCGATCTTCCTCCTCCCATGGATTGCTAAGGTCACCGAGACCTATGTCCATTCCATTCTTGCCAGATTTCTGGAAGAAAACAACTGTTTGGACATTTCTCAGAATGGCTTTCACTCAGGTCACAGTACGGAGTCTGCTCTCCTGGCTGTCACTGAACATCTTAGACTCGCTTTGGATGAGGGACATACGTCGGCGCTGATTCTGTTAGACCTCAGCGCCGCATTCGACACGGTCTCTCATCAGATCTTGTTACGCAGGTTAAAAGAAGCAGGTGTTGTGGGCCCAGCTTTGACCTGGTGTGCTTCCTTTCTCTCAAATAGGACCTTCCAGGTTATAGCCTCCCCGTTCGCCTCTACGTCCCATGCCAATAAGCAAGGGGTCCCACAAGGCTCCGTATTGAGCCCTCTGCTTTTTAATCTCTACGTTCAACCTCTGGCAGTCTTGGCACGGAGCAGAGGGCTCACCATCGTATCTTATGCTGATGATTCACAGCTAGTAGTAGCCCTCTCCGACAACACTGGGAGTGCAGCATCTAAGTTCCGGGAAGATCTCACGGCTGTTGCGGGATGGATGACTGACAATTGTCTCCAATTGAACTCCAGCAAGTCAGAGGTCCTGTTGGTGGGTAACCATCAAGAGCTATGGGGGGACGGGTGTTGGCCAGCCATACTGGGTTGTGCACCTATTCCTAAGCAGGTGGTGAAAGATCTTGGAGTCCGGGTAGATTCGGGTCTCAGTTTTCAGCTCCAAACCAAAAAGGTCGCGGGGACCTGTTTTGGCATCCTTAGGGGGCTTGGGTTCTTTGACCCACTAGTCAGGCAAATGACCATCCAGGCCTCCATTCTATCAACACTGGACTATGCCAATGCGCTGTACCTAGGGGTGAATAAGATCGAAATCCTGAGATTACAGAAAGTCCAAAACGCGGCGGCTAGAACGCTGCTGGGCCTCCCCAGAACCTGCCCCACCTCTATGGCTATCCGTCGGTTGCACTGGCTTCCTGTTGCCAACCGAGTGGAATTTAAGGTCCTCTGTACTGCATTTAAAATCCTCAAACCATCCTGACCAATTTGCTGTCACTTTACCACCCTACGCGCCAGCTCCGCTCTAATGGACAACACCTGGCGATGGTGCTTCGTATGAGGGTCCGGTCGGGCGGACGCTCTTTCCGTCTTTTGGCTGCCAAGCTTTGGAATGCTCTACCATACTCCATTCGTGCCATGGAGAATTGTTTGGCCTTTCGCAAAGCTATTAAAACCCATCTCTTCCCTATAGCCTAGTGCTTTCTCTGACTTCCAGCCTCTATGTTCTGCTTCAGCGCTGGGACGCCTCTTTGCTGGGGCAGCTGTGCGCTATACAAAACGTTCTAACATAACATATGCCAATGGAAAATCTGCTAAAAGGTTTGCATTGAAAAAGTGGAAAGCACAAGAGCTCAATAAATCCATTTCCTGCGATAGTCAATTCACAGTCAATGTGTTGGAATGCCTGTGTGGTCTACAATGTACAGGAAGCATCACATTGTCCTAAAGAAAAGTATTTTAGAACATGTAAGGGCAATATAAAAAAACTACTTTAAATATGCAATGAGTATACATCACAACCAGAAACACGGCAAAGACCATAGATCTTTAAAAACGTGCCAGGAGTAAATCGAATCCAAAAAATTAGACCCTTGTGTCCAAATACATCATAGAATTTGGCAGGGTTCATGCCTATGCAACTGAATACTGATGAAGTGCGACGTGTAAATTTGGAGAAAAAAACTGCAAACAAGGTAGGAATGCAAAAATAGAGAATGTTAGAAGAGTTTAAAACCTTATGAAAAAAACATATTAAATAACAGCTATACTGAGGGAGAAAAAAACGAGAGTAAGTTAATTAAATCAAATACTACATATTGAAAGGCTACATAGGAAATCATTGTATTGATCTGAAAATGGATGTTATTTCAGCAGTAGATTTTAATAAACAAATGCCAACCAAAAATTTGAAACACCATAATACATGGTGTATCATAACATAAATGTACCAACCAGAGGATAAGTGTGATACAAATATGATATTGATAACAATAAAGTGATTGAATTATACACTGGAGAAGAATCTTCAAAGATGACAAATGTAGAACTAAATTCAAAGTATGATGATCCAGAAGTGCTTTAAAAAACACAGAGTTTGAACCTTAAATTGTTTTGTAATAAATGAAGTGCAGTCAAGAATTTAGACTCAATTTGAATAGACATTAAGATAAACTATTCGGCCTTCACATGAATAAGTATTCTTAAGGCATTAATTTCAAATCCCACAAAGCACCAGAAGTATTACATAAAATACTTCGATCAGACCTTGTAACATTGTATATTAACAATCTATATGTACCTAGTGGCAGATAACAAATAACACAAATATGACCTTATTAGGTCCACAAGAAGAACTATTGAAACTAACATTAATACACAACAATATATACTTTAATGGCGATACATGCACAATCAAACCCAAGGCAGTATTAATTCATGAAAAATGGGGACTGGACTTTTCTAGAAAGTTTAAAACCTGAAAAACCAAAAAAGACTAATGTTTAGTTTCAGCAAGACCATTGTACTGGTCGTCAACGTTTGGGAGTTTTTGAAAAGGAGAACTGCACTTTGATGACAAATATCTGGGAGAGGGGGCTACTAATTTTATTCAACAGTTTTATTGGAAAATTTAAAAACACACAAAAACACTCTTGGGTTCAGCACTCTCTTCTTCCACTGTTCTATTCAACTTTCATTCACATTCTGCTTTCATTCAACAAAGTGTAGAGCATCAAATCATGGGATAGCCCACTTCAGCCACTTGCTCCTTTGCACTATGAGTGATGGCGTCATGACCGAACACAAGTGCACCTCCTTCTCCCCTGAAAAAGAAGTGCACTTCACTGCCCTCGATGGTGGATCCAGTCTTTATGTTGTCAATGTTTTTTTATTTCCATTCTGCCTCTTTTTTAAAAAAAACATCAGTCACACTTGTATGTTTAAACTATGACTTCACTTTACAGCAATTTAAAGCTAATAGTAGCTTTTCTTTACACCAATAAGAATCATATTTCCATATTATGTACTGTTGGAAATGACCCTCTTTTGCGGGGAATTCTCCCAGATATTCGCCTCTTTTGCTGAACCCGTTTTGTTTATAGGACTAAGTGCACTTTACCCCTGCTAACCCCTGGTAAAGTACTTGTGCTCTCCCTTTCAAACATGGTTAAACTGATACATACCTGATTGGCACATTTAAATTAGTTGCAAGTCTCTAGTATAAGTAACTACATGTACCCAGGGCCTGTAAATGAGATACTACCAGTGGGCTGCAACACTCATTGTGCCACACACTAAAGTAGCACTGTAAAAACCTGCCTCCAGGTCTGCAGTGGACGTGCAGTTTTAAACTGTTATTTTGACCTGTCACCCTTTTGACCGACCTAAACCTTCCTTTTTAATATCTATGAAGTCACCCCTAAGGTAGGCCTTATTGCCCAATTAGGCAGAGTGAATTGTATTTAAAAGTAGTACTGGTACAAATTGTTTTACACGCCCTTGCAGTGAAACCCCCCCCCCCCCAAAAAACAAAAACAAATGGTTTTTCCCTGTGGCATGGCTGGCTTTGCCTTAGGCTAACACTGGTTACAGTATTACACTTAAGTGCTAAATTCAGTTTAGGAACACCTAGAGTCTGCTAGAGAAATAATTCAAGGACTCATTTTAATAGTAATTTAAAATAAAATTTTACTATTATGGAAAAGACACTTTTAGAAAGTTGTCCTGTTCCTGCCTAAAACCAAAAGGCCTTTCTGCCAGTGTCCAACTGTTACTTGGATGCTGATGACTCCTCTGTGGAGTGTATTGCTACCAGACAGAGGAGAAAATGCCTTGTGTGTGGAGAGGGAGTTTCCCTCCTTAACAGGTTGGCCTGGGGAGCTGTGCTCAGCTCCTTCCAGGGCGTCAAAGGATGTCTACCCTGTCACTAGCAGACAAAGCTCACACCTAGGTCTGCCTCCCTTTGTTCTTTCTAGTCAGGCTGGCTACAAACCCGGGGTGAGGGGGGGGGGGTAGCTGTTCAGAACTGGAGTAGAGGGTGAACAAAAGAATGCCCCATCCACAGGCTGGCACTGGACATAAAAGTGGCAGCCCCAGAACTCTCCTCAGACACTCCTGGTCCTGGGAAGAATCAGAACTGCCCTTTTGTATGAAGTACATGAAGGAATATCGGACCTGCTTACCTTCACTCCAGGACGCCAGACGTGACTCAAAGGGTCAGTTGGCTGACCTCCTGCTTGAGCTAAAGGGCCACAACAAGCTTCCAGAGGCATTTTCCTGCTTTCCAGCTGACCAGCCCAAATGGACCTGACCTGTTCCCCTCTGCTGGCCTCTGTGGGAGTGAGTCCTGACCCCCAAGACCTGGAACCTTGGCTGTGGTTCGACTGTACTTCTTCCTGCCCAACTGAAAGTTTCACCAGACTTGATGCCGAGCATCGGCGTCTGCACCTTTCTTCAATGGGCTCACTGGACTTGATGCCGAACAGCACCCAAGCGCTGTCTCACCAGACTTGCCACGGAGCGGTTCTGATCAACAGCTTCACTGGACTAGACACCAAGTAGCATCCTAACCATGCGAGCAACCCCCATTGACAGCGTCATCGGGTCCAACATCATGGAACCTTCAATCTAGTCCTTGTGCCACAACCCCACGGCGTCGTCGAGCTCGTCAGATCTAGTTTGCCGTCTGGCCCTGCTGAAGACTTTTGACCTCCATAAAACTTTCTAAGTCTGAAGGTAACTTTACACCAAGGCAAACTTGGTCCCTGTATCAGACAAGCAGTCCATTGTGGTTGGCCTTAACTCTTGACTTTGACCTGGTCTACTGCTACCAGATACCCTTGGTTGGTGCTTTGTGCTTTTGGAGCTACTTTTTAGCTCAAAATTTAAAAACTCATACCCTGGGTTCTACTAATTGGGTTTTTGTTGTTTGGGTGTCATTTCATTTAATGCAAAGTTCCCTTTTTTCTAAATTGGTTTGGGACTTTTCCTGAGTGATGTTTTCATTTTATTATTGTTTGAGTCCTGCATAAATACTTTACACATTTCCTCTACGTTGAGCCTGGCTGATGTGTCATAGCTATCAGGGGGTTGAGAACAGGTTTATTGAGTGCCTTTTGTTATTCACCCTGACAAGGATTGTAAATATTATTTGAGGTAAGTTCTCACCCCTTCAACTAATATTCCAATTTCTTACATTTACATAAAAAATAAAAACACTCTGCTCTCTTGGAAGCATTTGTACTGTTCTAATAAAATTATATATGATTTTTTTTTTAACATACACTTAGTACAAATATATGTGGTACATGTTTAAGTTTTATTTTTGTGGCATGATCTAGTAATAAAAAAGTAAACAAAATCCATTACACCATCTTTCCAAGACCAGACCTATTTGCTTTGCCAGTGCTTGTTTGAGTTTGGTAGTAGATCCACTAATATTCACCAGTATTAGTTAAGTTAGAAGTTTAACCTTCAAATAAACTATATTAGCAAAGAGGTTTCCAACTTTTATCGTTAATAAAAATAAATTGGTAGAATATATAGGGTGACGCCCTGCTGTTTCACCAAACACAGCTCAGCTTTAGTTACAGTCCAGCAATATTCGCTCATCATTAAGGTCTGCCTCTCATCCTGGTGCTGGTATCCTGATATGTCAGTCATTCCCTTCATTTTGTCAACTGAACCATGTGTTTGAAATGCGACCTTTGGACAGCATATACCTCTCAAAGGTTTGCTCTAGCTCAGCTAATACAACACTACTAAACGCCATGAATAGCCTGTCATAGCTAATGGCTGAGGGAGGGAGACAGTGACTGAGAGGGCTCCCGCACCTGAGACTGTGTAATCCGCCACACAGCTGGGAAATCATCTTGCATTTCAAGTCATAATCCATCAAACACAAGAGAGCATGTCTGCCAATAGAAAAAAAATCTATATTTTTTTATTTGAATAACTGGATAGTTTTCACTAATACCAGGCAGGATCTGCTGTACATTCCCGCATTTTGTGAATGTGAATTTGTTGAATGATGTTTTAAATATCAGAATGAGTTTCAATTGAATAAACTACTTAAAAGGATAACTATGTTTAATAGCTACACAGGTACTACAGTTATGTTACTTGTTGTTTTTGTATATGAGCATTTGAATAAGGTTTTCTGCCATTAATATATCATTCCAGTGCAGTCTTAATCTGGGTGCCTTTTTCATATGGTTCTGGGATTCCGATCCATCCCTTGTGTATGGTTATTTGGTTGTGCATGGGTAGTCGAGATTTGTCAACTGTGCACAAACTCTGTGAACACGTATGTGAAAATATTTAAAAAGTCACTCATAGACAACAAGTATTTTCGGTTGAGGTACTTCATTTGAAAAGTTTATTATAGAATTTGGGTTTTTTGACACATCAGCATTAAACACTTTAAAAAAACAGATCCATGTACTTAAGTTTGATCATTGACAGTTTAGTGCAAATTTGTCAAGACGGAAAAGTTGCCGGAGAAGTCCAAAAAGTTACATTTCCCATTCAAATTCCAGAATTTCTCCCCAGTGCAAAAAAAACACTGGATACCAAATTAGGACCAACTAAGCTCATTTGAATAGGCTGGTGTTAATTGATTCCGTGAGGAAACCTGTTTCCAGAAGAAACTGTTGCCATGAACTTTTCCAAATGAAAGGGCATTCTTGGGATCTTTATGGCATTTGTGGGATCTTCAATGCATCCTAATGAATGCCATCCATGTAGAAAAATTCCCTGCAGTCTTTTCATTTTTTACCAGGATCACAAATATCTCTTCTTTGCCTTTTATTGGAGTACTCCCTTAGCTCCCGCTCCATATTCAATAGCTACCTTCTCTGTCTTGTTTTTGGGGGAGTGTCCCCCGCACCTCTGCTACCTTCAGCGGGTCCACCATTTCTCCCTTGACTGCTTTCTTAATTCTAAGCTTCCACAAATGATAAAATATGTATAGCATATTGTGGTATACTGCATGTTGCAGCATGCAGCTGGCTCTTTTGCTGATGTCATCCTGGTCTCCCTGGTGATGGAATGTATTAGTTCAATTGACCAGAACTGTTATCTTGACTGGATGTGGAGCTGTGGAGCTGTGGATGGGTTCTTCTTAGAGAAATAAACCCTCACTGCCACCTAAAAATTCAATCGTTTTTATATTGTCTGGCTTACTGTGACTTTACTGAAAAGCAAAAAAACACATTTTTCTTTGGATGTGCGTGAGGGTGCTGTGCTGCCTGTTTTTGGTGCCTCCCTGGCAGGTGTCATATGGGCTTTATTACATTGGATTTCACTTTAATCTTAGGCTTTGAGGGGTTAAGAGCGCCTTTGACTTTGCTGAGTTTACTCTTTTCAAGAGTCGTCATTTTTAAGGCTTCCTACCTTGTATTTGACATTGCTGCTTCTACATTACATTTATATAACGAACTTCCCTGCGACTGCTTATTTTTTTAAAATAAGGCTTACCTCGCGCAGTTCTCTTGAACGCCTCTCCTCACCTAAGCTTCTGGAATCCTTGTTTTGCATTGGAATCATCTTCCTGCATGCCTTCTGTCTCCATTGTGTGCACATCCACGGAATCCGTATGCGCCTCGCGGGAAACACGCAGTCACGTCTTTGACCCTGCGTGACCTGCGTGACCGCCATCTTGGATTCACCTCTTTCACCAATTGTAACGCGGCTTGCCACTTCTGTGACAAGCACACATCTGTATTGGCTTCATTTTGCGCACTAGTGTTTTGGTGATCATTGCTGCGTGTCAACATCTGTGACACGCACACACATATTAAAGTTTTAATTGAATTGCATTCTATTTTTGCATTCAGGGTGCCACTTCTGTGACAAGCACACAAAATTGAGAGAACAACCATCAGTAATTTTGCAAGATTTGGTTAATTTCAACCACACAAATTGAAGGGCTGCTTGCCACGTCTGTGACACGCGCACATTGCAGTTTCATATTACTTATAGCCCATTGTGTTTTGATCAGCGTGCCGCTTCTGTGACACGCACACTTCATGTCTGTGACACGCACACATTGCAGATTCATATTACTTTTAGCCCATTGTTTTTTTGATCAGCGTGCCACTTCTGTGACACGCACACTTCTCTGTTGCACAACGTAATTTCTCTCCTTCTGCGTGAATATACAATTTGTGATACTCACTGTTGAAACATTGCTTTTATTCATTATTTTCTTACAGGTGTGTTTGTATAGTGTGCCACTACTGTGACACGCACACATTTTATTCAGAACTCATCAGTTTCAGCTTTCACCATGCAGAATGTTACGGCTCCACCATTCTTTCTCATGGTGCCTGGTGAACCATCAATTAAGTGGCAGAAATGGAAAAAGGTGTTTGAGCGCTATGCCAAGGTTTGTGGAGTTACTCTCAGTGCTGAGCGCAGATCTTCACTTCTGCTTCACTGTCTAGGATCGGAAGTGCAAGATGTCTTTGATCATCTCCCTGAACTCGGTGATGCAGAGGCGAGGGATTTAAACGAGTTTGAGATATGCATTAAAAAACTTGACAAACACTACTTGCCTAAAGTTAGCACTATATTGGAGAGGTATCAGTTTGCCAAAAGGTCACAAAACGAAGGTGAAAGTATTGAGGCATACATCACTCAACTAAGAAAACTTGCTTCTTCTTGTAAGTTTGCAGGTTTGGTGGATGAGCGGATCAGAGATCAATTCATGTTTGGATGCATTAACGAGACGATTCGTGAAGAGCTGTGGTTGAGGGACGAACCCTCTTTGGAAGAAGTAGTTCAAGTGGCAAAAAGGGTGGAACATTCTATTAAGTGTGTTAACACTATAAAGAAGGATAAACTTGATAAACAGACTTCAGTTCAAGTAGTTAAAGAAGAAGTGAAAACCATGTCGAAACCTGATGTTGTTTCAAAGATAAGAAAGAAACCGGTTTCATACAAATGTTATAGGTGTGATAAATTAGGACATTTAGCTAATGACAAAAAATGCCCGGCCTTAAATGTTATTTGTTTGAAGTGTAAGAAAAGGGACATCTTTCTGTGGTTTGTAAAACCAAGATTCCCTCTGCTAATGTTAAAAGCATCCAGGATGAGATTTTGGAGGAGGACTTTATCTGTGGTCAAATAGTTGTTCAGGTGGATTCAGGCTTACAACTTAAGTCTTGTCCACTGAATGACATCATGGTTGAAGGGGAACCCACCAGAGTTTTGTTCGACTCTGGTGCTAAGATCACCATTGTTTCAAGAATTTTCTATCAAGACAAGTTGGCTCATAAGATCTCTCTTATGAAGCCTGATATACGCCCCTTAGCATATGGTGGGGAAGCTATTCCATTGCGTGGTTACTTTAATGGGCTCATTGAGTACAAGGACAGGTACACTTCTGGTAAAATTTATGTTTCGGAAAAAGGGGACAGCATAATTAGCTGGTTCCACCAAGGCGACTTAGGCATCATGTTGGATCCAGGCAGCAGTTGTCCCATAAAACTTAAGGAACGTGTTAATGCAATTTCTGAACAACCTGGTCTTGATATTGTCAATAAGGTCAAACAAAGTTTTCCCACTGTTTTTAGGAATGAACTTGGGTGCCTCAAGGGGTTTAAGCTTAACATACATCTACGTCCTGACTCTCAATCCTCTTGTTGCAAAGTGAGGAATGTTCCTTTGTCGGTGAGAGATGAAATGAGAGATGAATTGGAAAAACTTAAGAAGGGTGGCATAATAGAGGAAGTGGAAGGGACAGATTGGTTGGCTCCGGTAGTTGCAGCCCGCAAGGCCAATGGATCTCTCCGTCTATGTGTAGACTTGAGGCAACTCAATAAATGTGTAGTTGTGGATCGTTATCCCCTACCGAATATTTCAGAGCTGTTAGTATTGTTAGGAGGAGCTAAAGTTTTCAGCACAATTGACTTAGCTTCAGCTTATCACCAAATTGAACTTGCTGAAGGATCAAGAGACTATACAGCATTTATAACACCCTTTGGGACATTTAGATTTGTTAGGATGCCGTTTGGCCTGGTGTCGGCGGCATCCGTCTTTCAGCGAGTGATGGAAAAGCTCCTTAAAGATTGCAAAGGTGTATGTGTCTACCAAGACGATATCCTGGTGTTTGGAAGTGACCATAAGGAACATGAGGATCGTCTGTTCAACGTTTTGGGTAGATTGAGTGAGGCAAATCTCACAATCAAAGCAGAAAAGTGTCAGTTTGGAACCTCCTCTATTCACTATTTAGGGCATACAGTCTCAGGTGAGGGTATTGCTCCTAAAGCCAATCTTGTTGACACCATCAATCGCATGTCTGCTCCTACCTCCAAAGAAGAACTCATGAAGTTCTTTGGTATGATTGAATACTATAATAAATTTATTGAGAACTTTGCCGAGAACAGTTTTTGTATGTGATCTCTCTCGAGGAAAGGAGTAGATTTCAAGTGGTCCAAGGAGTGTGGTCTTGAGTTTGAGGCTCTTAAAAACAAACTCAGTAGGGCTCCCAAACTTAAAAGTTTTGATCCCTCAAAGACTTCGTTTATCACTACTGATGCCAGCCTTAAAGGTTTGGGCGCTGTTCTTCAGCAGGAAGGTGAAGGGGAAATGCAGACCATTATGTTTCTCTCTCGTTGTCTCAAAGATGCTGAATCTCGTTATTCCGTTATTGAACGGGAAGCCTTGGCTGTATTTTGGGATGTAAAGAAGCTTAAGAAGTTTTTGTGGGGTACCAAATTTTTTATAAGGACTGTTCACAAACCTCTCTGTGAAACCTTCAAGAAGAAGGGTATAGATATGGTGTCTAGCAGAATAACGAAGTGGGTCATAGCTCTGCAAGAGTACGATTTTGACATAAGATATATCCCTGGCATAGAGAATGGTATTGCTGATACTCTTTCAAGACTTGTGGACAAGATTAAAAATGATGTACAAGATGAGGACAATGATGATGATGATATTCATGTTTGTGTGGTTGAGGATCGGATCATTGATGAACATCAGTGGTGTATAGAACTATCCGCTGATCCTGTCCTTTCAGAGCTTGTGTCTCTCATTCAGAGTGGTTGGCACTCTAAAAAGCAAGCATCAGAAGAGGCTAGCAAGTTTTGGGGTATTAAAAATGAGATGTCTGTATGTGATGGGGTTCTTCTGCGTGGTACGAGACTGGTTCCTCCTTCTAAACTTCGTCAGACATTAATTGACCTGACTCACAAGTCACACTCTGGTATGACTAAGACTAAGGAAAGACTTCGGTCTTCCTACTGGTGGCCAGGTCTCGACTTGCATGTTGAGAGAGTTATTAGGGATTGTACTGTCTGTTCCATGAGTGATAAATCAAAATGTACAAGAGTTCAGCCCATGGTGGTAAGAGAGCTTTCATCTGGACCTTGTAAAGACATTGCATTGGATATACTTGGGCCAATTCACTCTAATGGTCAACAAGTATTTATGTTGGTTCTTATTGATCTTTTCTCCAGGTGGCCTGAAGTTCACTTTACTGCTAATATTGAGACTTTACAAGTTATTAAATTTTTAGAATCTCTCATGGCCAAGGAAGGTTATCCTGAAACCATTCTTACTGATAATGGTGTTCAATTAGTTTCACGAGAGATGGAAGCATTTCTCAAAAGTCGTGGCATTAGGCACAAGAAATGTTCTCTTTACCATCCAGAGACAAATGGAATGGTAGAGAGGTTCCACAGGGTGTTGAAGGAAACTATTTCTTGGGCTAAGGGTGCTGGTCTCAATTGGAAGGAAGAAGTTCTAAAAAAAATTGAAAATTATAGTGTGACACCACACAGCACGACTGGAAAGTCACCTTTTGTTCTGTTTAGAGGTAGGTCTCCCTGTACGTTGGTTGAGCCCTCTTGGGTTAGACACCTTGAAGGTTCTGTCTCTCTCTCTTCATCTGAGAAAGTCACCCCTGACTGGCGCAAAAGAGAAGAAGCTAAATGCTTATCCAGAAAGTCATACTTTGACTCTAAGAAATCCACTAAAGAAACCAAGGTCTCTATTGGTGATTTAGTCGTCATCAAGCAACCTGGGACTAAGGTTACGTTTTCCAAGCCCGTACGAGTTATAAAGCTGTTCAAAAATGCTGTCAGAACTCAAGACCATAGGGTTTGGAATTTAAACAGAGTCTGTTTGTACAAAGGGGGAAAAGAATGTGGTGATCAATCTGTAATTTGTAAAGATGCGGGTACTGTTTCTGGATCACCACGCACCTCTTCTAGGAATGTTAGAAGGCCAAGCTATTTAAAAGATTTTGTATCTTGAATGTTATGTTTACTGTTACCATTACTGTTTCTTTACCTTCACGCTTCTCTCCTAGTAATGTTAAAAGGTCAAGCTAGTTGAAAGATTTTGTATCCTCATTGCTTTGTGTACCGATATCTCTTCCTTCTTTTTGTCCTGCTCTCTTATTTTCTTTCTCTCTTTCTTTTTGTTAACGGGGAAGGTGTGTGGTATAATGCATGTTGCAGCATGCAGCTGGCTCTTTTGCTGATGTCATCCTGGTCTCCCTGGTGATGGAATGTATTAGTTGAATTGACCAGAACTGTTATCTTGACTGGATGTGGAGCTGTGGATGGGTTCTTCTTAGAGAAATAAACCTGAATTTCTCCTGCATACCTGCCTCTTTGCGTGATCCTTTCACCAACCCAGGATCTTACACATATGTACCCCTAAATATTCTCTAGCACTTCTAATTTACCTACACAGTAATGCATATAACCTGCCAATACCATGATACCACTACTCACCCCTAACCTAGTACTGCAGTCTATACTCGAGAAGATATACCTCTGCCTATACCCTACCACCCCTACCTATCGTAGACTCTCTGCCTATACCCTAGAATACCTACGAAAGCCTTCTCTGTCTATAACCTACTGTACCCTAGAACCACTCTGGGGCGGCTCCTCCGTTGGAGCGGAGGAGCGCGGCCCTACTTAAAACGACCACCAAAGCCCCAGAGATGAAAAATAAAATGGTAATTTATTACCATTTTATTTTTCCTCATCCAGTCCTGAGCCGAGTGTCAGGACGGAGCGGGCCTGCTGAATGGCAGCAGAGAGGAGTGGTGGGCAGAGGGCTGCCTGTTCACTGTTTGAAGTGTGCATATCTCTTTGGCCGGTCGTCTTGCGATGGCCAGCCAGACATGCGCACTTTAAACCTCTCAACCCAGCTGTCTTAGACAGCTCGGTTGAGAGCAAGTGTAGAGCTCCAGTGCGCTGGGGAGCGCTGAGAGAGGCTGCTCCCTCCAATCACAGCACTGCTCTCATGCTGGTTAATAGCATGGGAGCAGCACCAGGATTGGTCAAGGGAGATCAACTGGTGCCCGCATTGCAGTCGAGAAGAGGCCCGAGATCTGGAGCAGAGGGAGGTTTCGGTAAGTGTTTTGAATTTTGAATTTATTTTATTTGTGTGCACGCCAGCTCCCCCTCCGCGTAGGTGCCAGCCGCCACTGGAATCACTGCCTCTACATACCATAATGCTTATGACCTGCCTTCTGCTCTAGCACCTCTGTCCCACCCACCACTAACTGTACCATGGCACCTCTACCTAAACTCATGTAACTCTAGCCCTACCTTTCCATACTACCTCTAACCCGCCCTATACTTTAGTGTATCTTCCGACACCATAGTATCGCAATGCTTACCTACACCTGAGAACTTCTATCACTGCTTAGTACCTTTGTCCTTACCTAAAAATCTAGCAACTCGAATCATGCCTATACATTAGTTCAGTTTCCCTACCTAAACATTAGAACACAGCACTTACTTATGCACATTACCTTTTCCTATACCCGGGTACATCTTTTTATGCTACCTTCAAATAACTCTACTCAGTCTTATACCTAGACATCTCTGCCTTTACCATCATCTAGCACCTAACCTAAACACTAGGACTGCTTCCCCTACCTATACCACAGTTCCTCAACCACTTAATTTATCTTCATACTTCTACACCTTCCTACACAATAGTACTTCTTCCCCTAACTATATCTGAAGACACCTACTTCTGCCAACATCATAGTCAGGGCCACTGGAATTAGTCAGGAAAGGACGAACTTATGATGCAGTGATGACTAAATTATGCTGCAAGAAAAGACAAAATATGTGACATAATGCTGCACATTTTGTGAAAGTATTACTGCAATAATATGTACTTTATTTTTTTATTAAGATTTTGCTCTTTGGGGAGGAGGCTCTTTTTTGGACACTCTCACCTGAGCCAGAGGATCGGAAAATGCTACCCCTGCACCTTTTTGACTCTTTTCATTTTACTACTCAGGATTTTGGACAAAAGCACAAAATCTTGTAATGGTGGCACCAAGAGATTTTTCTCTGTGCTGCCAGCCAATTTGACAGCATCAGGTCAGCAAACCTGTCTGGATTTTATGGTACTGAATTAGCGGTCAAAAAAAAAAAAAAAGTTCCATGTCCAATCAGGTTTGATTTTTTTTAAAAATTTTGGACTAGTGGGAGGTATGAGAACCAAGGTTTGTGCACCTTAATGGATTAGGAGTCCAGATATCTCTATAATTTAATCTCTTCTTGCCCAGGATTAAACACTTTTTAAGCATTAATTTCTAGAAAGCTCCTGAATGGATTTACACCAAACCAAGCAAACTCACTCCCTAAATTAAAGTTCTACTTACACGCCAAGATTGGTGCGGTTTCATTCAGCTGTTTTTTTGTACACTAGGGAGCAAAGAATCCAATGGGAGGCAACTTTTGGAACCTCCATTTTTTTGGGTCCCCACTTGACAGATCTGCAAGAAACGTGCCATAAAGTTCCCAACCTGAATGTATTTTTTTGTTTCGGAACATTTTGTGCAGATTTGAATGGCGTCGAAATTACTAAAAACAAATTAAAAAAAGAGACTTTTTAAAGGATTCTCTGATCTAACCTCTACAACACAGGATATATATATATATATATAATTTTTTTTCCATTGAAAAAAACAACTTTTACAGGGACATTATAGTTAGACTCCGGGTTCACTCGCAGAAAACCAGTGAAATTCAGCAGTTATAGTTAGCTGAGCTAACTATAATTCGTGCCACTGATGACATCTCAAATGACATCACTGATAACATCATCCAGTGGCTGTGAGTGTTTTTAAAATGTTTATGAGAGTTAAATATATATACCAAGGTGTATTGGTGAATTAGTGGGTGTATGTGTGACTGTATGGATGACTGAGTCAGTGTGTGATTGACTGTACAAGTGAGTGATTAGGTGTCTCAGTGAATGTATGGGTGAGTGACTGCTTGTGTGAACATCTGTGTCAGTCTGTCAGTTGGTGTATAAGTGGCTGCATGGGTGTGTGAGTGGGTATGTGACTAGCTGTATGGGTGAGTGATTGATTGTCTGAGTACCTGTATGGTTATCTGAGTGTTTGTGTGGGTGGGTTACAGGGGTGTGTGAATGCCTGTATGGATGAGTGGGTGGGTGGGTGAGTACATGGCTGTATGGGCTAGTGAGTGTGTGTGTGAGGGGCTGTATGGGTGAGTGTGTGTGTAGGACTGTGTGGTTGAGTGAGTGGATGTTTCAGTGGTATATGGGTGAGTAAATGGGTATGTGAAAGGCAGTATAGGTGAGTGCTGTGGTACATGAATACTGTAAGGGTATGTGAGTGAATGTGAGAGGGGCTGCATGGATGAGTGTGTGCTTGTGTCAGTGATTGTATAGGTGAGTGAGTACATGTTAGTATCTGTATGAGTGAGTGGGGGTGTGTATATCTGTATGGGTGAGTAAGTGGCTGTGTGATTGACTGTATGGGTGAGTGGCTAGGTGTGTGAGTAGCTTGATGGGTGATTGACTCAGTGTGTGAGTGTCTGTATGGGTGTATGAGTGGATATTTCAGTGGTTGTATTAGTGAGTGAATGGGTGTATGAGTGGCTGTATGGGTCAGTGGATGTGTGGGTAGATCTATGAATCAATGAGTGGGTGTGTAAGTACTGACATAGGTCTGTGAATGGTTGTGTGGAAGTGGGTGTATGAAAGGTTCTATGAGGGTGTGAGTGGGTGCATCAGTGTTTCTGTGGATATCATCAGTGATGTCATTTGAGATGTCATCAGTAAAGTCACTGACCATGTCATGAGTGATGTAATATGTGAGGTCATAGGCAGTGCATTGTGGGGACGCGAGTTATAGTAGGCTCAGCTAACTATAACTGCTAAATTTCACTAGTTTTGTATGAGTGAAACCTGAGCCCAACTATAACGTCCCTGTAACCTTTGTTTTTTTTCAGTCAATTTCTAAGTTTTTTTAAATTCCATTTCCTAACTATAATGTCCCTGTAACCTTTGTTTTTTTCAGTGAATGTCTAAGGCTTTTTAAATGCTAATTCCTAACTATAACATCCCTGTAACCTTTGGTTTTTTCAGTGAATTTCTATTCTTTTTTTAACTAGGAGTCACGTTTCCAGAGTGGTGGAGAAAGGGGGCGGGACCTCCGACCAGCTCTCAGCAATCCCGCTGTCTGCGACTTACTGGAGGTAACAGAAGGGGTTCCAGCCCCCCAAGGACCCAGAGCATCCAAGGGGATTTCATCCCCCAACCAGCAGTGTGCCAGGAGACGCATTTGCAGAGTGGCGGAGAAAGGGGGCGTGGCCTCCGACAACCGCTCAGCAATCCCACTCTGTGGGACTTACTGGAGGTTACAGGAGGGGTAGTTGGCCCCCAAGAACCCTCAGCAGCCAAGGGGACGTCATCCCCCAACCAGCAGTGTGCCCTGGAGGCACTTTTGCAGTGTGGTGGAGAAAGAGGGAATAGCCTCCAAAGACCTCTCAGCAATCCCACAGTGTGGGACTTACTGGAGGTAACAAGAGGGCTTGTTGGCCGCCAAGAACCCACAGCACTGAAGGGGACTTCATCCCCCAACTAGTAGTGCACCAGAAGGTGCATTTGCAGAGTGGTGGAAAAAGGGGCATGGCCTCCCACCACTTCTCAGCAATCCCACTGTGTGGGTCTTACTGGGGGTAACAGAAGGGGTTTCTGGTTCCCAAGGACCCTCAGGAGGCAAGGGGACTTGGCCTCCGACAACCTCTCAGCAATCGCAGTCTGTGGGACTTACTGGCGGTAACAGGAGGTCTTGTTGGCCCCCAAGGACCCTCAGCAGCCAAGAGGACTTCATCCCCCAACCAACAGTGCACTAGGAGGGGCGTTTGCAGTGTGGTGGATAAAGGGGGCGTAGCTTCTGACGACCTCTCAGCAATCCCACTGTGTGGTGCTTACTGGAGGTAACAGGAGGTCTTGTTGGCCCCTAAGGACCCTCAGCAGCCAAGGGGACTTCATCCTCCAACCAACAGTGCACCAGAAGGTGTGTTTGCATAGTGGTGAAGGAAGGGGGCGAAACTTCCGGTGACCTGTCTTTTAAAAAAAATTATATATTTTTATTTATTGCAGGAGGGGGGCCCCATTCCCGGGGCCAGGCATATTTTGAATAGGAAAGAGGGCAGATTTCAGCCCCGGGGATAGGGGAGCTTTTTCATTTTTTTCCCTATAAGGGAGGGGGGCCGATTTCGGCCCCGGGGACCCATCCCCGGGGCTGGCCTCTTTAAAAAAAAATATTTTTTAAATAATGGGAGGGGGTCGTGCAGCCCCCCTTCTGGGCCGATCTTGGCCCTGGGGACCCCATCCCCCGGAGCCCGGCCTCTAGTGTGGGTGCCCTGGTCCCTCTCAGGGCATACACTTTCTAGTGTTAGGGACTATGGGGGGTGCCTCAAGGCCCACGCAGTCCCTGCCGGCTCCCCACCTCCTGCGGGAGCCGGCATTGCATTGCATTGTACCCCGGGACATAGCAGGAGCCGGCACTGGGGGGTGGCGGTCACCAGGGCCATCTATGGCTCCAGGAGGTGGGATGCAGGGGAGGCCAAACGGGCCTTCCCATCACTAATTTTACACATAGTCCTCGGGAGGTGGCGGCCCCTGGGGCTCCGAGGGGCCATGCAGGCCGACCACATCCTTTTATTGCTTGCCCCGGGATGGTGGCACCCCGCATAATTAATATACCCTGCTCCCGGGATTTGGCCCATGTGTTTTTTTTTTTTATTTTGCCATGGAGTTGCGGATCCACCCGCGGATTTGTGCCAAATTTAATTAAAAACATACTTTTAACCCCCACCATATCTGGGAGGTCAGGGTATTCCTTTCCTGCTCCATTTTCTTTATTTTTTACTTGTTTTGTGGAACTCTGCTTCAATCCGAGTCCCAAGATGGCTGCCAACAGTTCCTGGTTGAAGTGTTGGCAGCCAATCAAATTTTAGTCGGATCCGCGAGTCCACTGCAAGGACTCCCGTCCCCAGAAATCTATATTTTTTAAACTTAAATATCTCTGAAACTACTGAATGGATTTACACCAAATCTCAAAAAGCATGCTTTCTGGACTACAATCTAGCTTTCTGCCAAATTTGTTGTAATTCCGTTTAGCGGTTCGGGCTGTAGTCGTGTTCAAAAAATGAAAAATCCCCATAAACATAACATGGGGAAAACGCATTTTGGGGCATCCCTTTTTCCTCAGCCCCCCCTTGACAGATCACCCCAAAACTTTTAACACAGCAGCTGAACCAAAAAGGGGAATTTTTGGGAAAATTTTATGAGGATTCGTCAAGTGGGGCCAAGCTTATTGGCAAAACAAAAAACACTTTTCCTATGGAAACTTTGGCGACCACCATTCGGTTTCATATATATATATATTTTTTTTAATTGCTGGTAACTTTAGTATAATTTGACAAATATGCATCAAATTTGGAAGACAATTTGTATGTTCAGTTCACTCTTTGTGCAGATTGTTCAAGGGGGAACCAAATTTACAAGAGGGTGTCAAGCATTTATTTACTAATAACTGTTATACAGTTTCACTAATCAGCATGAAATTTGGAAAACCTTTAGCATGCTTACTTTTCTGTTGGTATGTCAAGTTTTATACAGCTAATGGAGGGGGAGGAAAATGAAAAAAGGGTGCAAAGTTTTTTTGATATGCTAACATTGGTGCATTATCACAGATCTGCGCAAAATTTGGCAGACCCTTATGTTTAGGCTATTCTTGAAGTATTGAGTTTCATGCAAATACATTAATGAGGGCAGAGTGAAATTGGGTGGGTCAAAAAAAGTGTTAATTTACTATTAACTTTGGCGAGGGTTGATGAATCTGCAAACCATTTCCTTAGGCTGCTTGCAAGGCAATCCCAATGCAGGGATCTCAGGTTTTAGGCAGATCTGACAAACTGGGCAAAGTTAAAGTGGTGGCCAAATTTTCTTTCATTTGCTAGTATCTTTGGTGCTGTATCATGGACCGGTACGAAAGTTGGTGGACCCTTAGCATGCTTAGGTTAGGACAGCATGATCTATAAGCTTCCTTGTCCACTGGTGCACTTTTATTTTTAAATTTGAGACCAGGAACAGTCTTCAAACCTGGTTTTGAGAACTGTACACAGACTAATGGTCCAGATATCAGTAAGGTTTAACCTTTTCAGGCCTACTGACACATTACCAGAGTGCTAATTTCTTGAAAACTACTGAACAAACTTACCCCAAAGCAAACGATGACACACCCCTGAATAAAGTTTGTGTTTTATGCCAAGTTTGTTATAATTCCATTCATGGACTCTTCCTGCAGCAAAGATTCCTATAGGACTTAAAATGGGAAATGCTGTTCTAACCAACCCACACTATGGGTTTACATGAAACTCAAAATATCCCAAGTAAGCTTAACATACTAGGTGTCTGTCAAGTGTTGTGCAGATCCAAAAAGCTACATCAAAGTTAATAGCAAATAAATGATTTTTGATCCCGTCCCCATTTAACTTTGTTCACAATCTTGAATCTGCATGATCTAGGGTTTCCTGCTCTGGGATTAACCTGCCAGTCTGCCATATTTCATGCACATTCATTAAACAGCACCAGAGTTATTAGCACACTAAATTGTTTTTACCCCCTTTTAATGGATCTGCACATAACTTACCTTATGCAAAGAAAACCAACTATGCTAGATGTCTGATAAATTTCATGCAGATTTCTCAATGATGCTATAGTTATTAGCAAATGAACACTTTCCTCTTATCCTTTTTTAAATATACAGCCCTTGAGGAATCTGCACAAATATAAAAATACAAATCGTAAGTTAAACACGCTTAGAGTCTGTCAAATTGTATGTAAATTTGTCAAGCAGCTCGAAAGTTAAAGCGAATTCAAAAATCACAATTTTCAACTGTGAAGATTTCATTAAAATGTACCTTTTTCATGCCCAGACCAGAGCATTTGTTAAACAATAATTTCTTAAAAATGCCCATTCAATGAAAACTCTCACCTACTCTTAACTACACAGACTGACTCGTTAAAGGAATATTTATGTTTTCAAGGCATGACAACCAACCACACCGGCTCTCACCTGCGCTGTATCATCAGGTAAAGTGAACCAGATACAAAATTACTTGTGCACTCAGTTCTGACATTGCACGTTCCAAGCTAGTGAGAGAAGAAAAATCTGGTGGCCTCTAGATCATAGCCAGAGCTGTTTCAGCAGCATTTTAAATACCCACCTAGATCATCACCTGCAAGACAGTGCAAAACTACACCTAGAAAAATCAAATGCAATGCTTTGCTAAGGGTTTTGTTAGTTTAATTATTATGATACTTACAATGTTTTTGCTTTGTTGTTTCTCCTACAATGTAGTTGACATTACCATGTTAAGTACCTTATTAGATGTTTTGGATTACAATGAAAGCCACAAAATAAAATTTATATTAGATGAAATCATATATAATGTTTTCAACACTCTCTGCAGCAGTAGCCTCTTTTTGATTTAAAAACAAATTTATCTTTTAAATTTTTTTATCATGATTTGTAATAGCTTTATAGAATAACTACAGTCAACCAATAGGACACAAAAATTACAGGCATATAATTGGAATTACAAATTGCATTTATATATCGCTTACTACATCTGATGAGGCATCGAATTGCTTTGCACCCAGTAGCACACTACTCCAGAAGCCAAGATTATAGTTAATAGTTAGTAGATTAGTAATAGGTTTTTCATTTTCATTTTTTTCCCGTGTGTAGGGGCATAGCTTCAGTGGGGGGTGTATGGGGTGGAACACCCCCTTGCCCCCCAAATAATTGCTCTGTTGATGACGAGGCAGCATCATCTGTTCTGCTGTCAGTAATCGTGTTTATTTTATAAAGATTACTGGGCCCAGGAGGAGGGAGTATGTGAGAGCACAGGCAGGGCCCTGAGCTCAAAGCACACATCCGAATGAAATTGGCACAATTGTGCAAGAGCAATGGGCCTCTCTCAGCCTGTGTTGGAAATGGCCTTTTTGCAGGGTTATCCCCAAACCTTTTGCTTCTTCCTCTTATTCTTCCTGATATGTTTTTGTTGGATTAATGACTCTGGGCACTTTACCACTGCTGATCAATGCTAAAGTGCATATGCTCTCTGTGTAAATTATTATTATAATTGGTTATCCAAGATTGGCATACTTGATTTACTGGTAAGTCCCTAGTAAAGTGCATTGAGTGTGTCAGGGCCTGTAAATCAAATGCTACTAGTGGGCTTGCAGCACTGGTTGTGCCACCCACATGAGTAGCCCTATAAATGTCTCTCAGACCTAACACTGTAGTGTCTGTGCACGCAGTTGTTAACTGCCATGTTTACCTGAAAAGTGCACCCACTTGCCAGGCCCCAACCTTCCTTTTCTTACATGTAAGCAGTGGCGGCTCCCCCATTGGGGCGTGGGGGCATTGCCCCACTGCTTTCTCGCGGTGCGAGAAGGCAGAAACATAAACGGTAAAAACTACCATTTATGTTTCTGCCTTCTCGCATTGCGAGAAAGCAGCAGTGCCTCTGTGCCTGGTTGGGGGCGGGCATGTGGGCGGTCCTGCTCAAGGGCAGGGGGGGAGTGCCTTGCCCACTGTTGTGGGTACTGACTGTTTGGTCGGCCCTGGAGCCGACCAAACAGTCAGTACCCACAACAGTGGGTAAGCCACTGCCCTCGAGCAGGACCGCCCACTCTCCCTTTTTCTCTATGCAGAGAAAATGTCCCGGCTGGGGCGCTCTCCTGCTTCGCCTACCAGCGTTGTGATTGGCTTGCGTTGGTTGCGTAGGGGAGGGAAGCTGCCTGCTTCCTGCAGCAGGAACATGCGGACCCACCAGTACAGCGTGACTGGCCTGCCTGGAGTGGAGGCGGTGAGGTACCCCGGCACTCAGGTACGTTTTATTTTAAATGTTTTATCCCCCCCCTTGCGACCCTCCTCCCTCCCTCCCTCGAGCATGCCGGCGGCCGCTGTAATGTCTCAAAAAGCTGAAGTCGTCTTCTGTGATCCGCAGCTGATCACGAGGAAAGAATGCTTGAATGGGGCACCCATGATAAGTGGTGATGGGCTGATCCGTATATATGATTGATACGTATACTTCACTCCCCTGGCGACCATGTGAGGAGCTTAAACTGCCTCGGCCCTTGCGGCACACGAACTTTATCCTAAAGCAGAGCACTTCAGTCTACGGCCCGCTGTGGGCTTGTTCTGCATGTGATTGGTTAGATATGTTTGCAATGTAATGCTTGTGGCGTATCCGCACTCTTGTTTTTTTCTAAGAGAAGGCTTTCCCATTGTTTGTGCTTTGACTGTTCCATAAAGCCAGATAGCTCCGTGCACTGGCCATCGGCCTAGCGCCCTTAAGGACCCATGTTCGAACAGGGCTCAGTGTGAATCAGCCTTCTTCGAGTGACGTGTGGAGGGCGCCGGCACCCCCAGGTGCTTTTGAATCCAAGCCGCTCCTGTTTTGAGAACAGTTCAAGGTGACAAAGCCCACATTCAGCAACTCAACCACAAACAAAACCCTCTCAACATTTTTCGTAGCGCTGCGTCTACAAATGCTCGACTGTGCTGAACGGCTGAAAGAAATTAGTTTAATTCTCCAAGGTGGGCAGAAAAAAAGCCAATACATCTGCATAGCTGCACTGAGAGTTAACCCTTTGCCCGACCTAATGATATGTGCTTGTTGTCATATAATGCTTAATAGCAGAGGGCGTGCCCTTTCTAACCACCCTGACAGGTCTTGCAGGCTGAGATGTGGGAAGTGGATATGGGATGACGTAGGACGGTCCAAGCTGATTACGACCAGCACTAGGTCTGCGGCACACATTGCGAAGAGCTTGAAGAAGTTGACACACTCCAGGTGGCATCCATCGGCATCACCAGGGTGGTAACCAGCAGGTCTACCATGGTCGGGCCAAGGATCGGTACCCAGATACGCGACTTACAGCGCTTCCTCAGGATACCACATAGCACCGCAGTATTACTGGAAGCTGCGGCCAGGAAGAAGCAGCAGTGATGGCGACGCGGGTTTTGGCAGCGTAAGTGAAGGTAGGCACTATCTAGGGGACTCTGGCGAACTGGTGAATGATGGAACACTCTCCATCTGGGGAGTGAGTTGTGTGGTTGGTGACATATGGCTCATCACTCATGGCCTACAAAACAAAGATGAATACCATTTTTATAAGACAGAAGGTCAGATGTGCATTGGCAAATAAAGGCGAATACATTATCATGTCTACTATGTAGTATTTATATTTGTGTATTCATTTACCAAATAAACTCACAGATGTCCTATACCACCTGTGAGATGCATATATACATTAACATTGATATCCTATTTTGGTCACTCTTTATTCTACTATGTCAAGTACATTTTGTTGTTTGATTGTATTTGAAAAAATAGAATTATTCATGCAATAATGTGCAGGCAAAGAGAGCTTTACTAAAACCCACAAGGATGCCTGCAAATTGAACACATGAATTTAGTGGAGTTTGCATGCTCCGGGCCTCTCCGAGAACGCTCTTTGCGGGTCCAGATGTTACCGTAAGAGGGATCAAAGGCTGACAGACATGGCGCACGGTTCGTGGTAAACGAGCCCTGGCTAACACCTGACATGAATGCGGGGTAAAGTGCTGCATAGACTGCTGTTTCTTAAAAACATAAACTTGATATATTTCAAGACAAGGGCCAGATACATCTTTTGCTGCGCAGTAGTGCTTTGCTTTTCGAATGTGATAATTTGTAGATCTACATGTGGCGAATTTTAGTACCTAACGTGTTCAACTTTTTTGTTCAGATTTCGTGGGGGGTGGAGGCTACGCGTTTTTAAACCGCAGTACACATTGGTATTTAAAGTAATCCAAGGGAGCATTCTTCAGAGGGGATGAGGTAGTGAAAGGGTTGTGGTGTGGCACCCACTGGCGACATGTGAAATGTTGCGCCTTTCTATTGTGCCTTTGTACCCCAAGGTGTCGCCATTTGCTTAACTTGCATAATATACGGTACTGACTACAAAAACGGCGAGGCGGACCCCCCCGATCTTTCCTTCTGGCAGTCGGACTCACTCGCTAGGCGTGCTCGCCACCGGGCACTCACACTAAATGGTTACGCCCTACCACTTTCAAATGCCACCAGCCGCCACTGCATGTAAGGCACCCTTCAGGTACGCCCAAGGTACTCTCATGGGGAGAGTGCAGTGTATGTGAAAGGCAGGACATGTCCTGGTGTGTTTTACATGTCCTGATAGTGAAATACTGCCAATTTAGTTTTTCACTATTGAAAGGCTAGCTGTCCCATAGGCGAACATGGCAGTTACTTTGTAACATCTTACAAGTATAACTTTCCATTGGGACCAGATAGAGAAATGGAGTTTAGGCTTTCTGAACTCAGAATTTACTAACACATCCTTTTAGAAAGATGGTCTTTAAATTGTGTGTTTGAAAATGCCACTTTTAGAAGGTAGGCATTTTCTTGTTTAACCACCCTGTGTGCCTCTGCTGGTTGGTGTATTGACTGTCTGGTTTTGGAGTGACAGGAGCTGTGGATGTGCATTCACTGTAGACAGCCACAAGGGGGGGTTGAGGTGTGTCCTGCCTTTCGTAGGGGACTCATAGCTGAGCTGAATAGACCTTGGCTGCATTTAGAGTGGTGGGAGGAGTTTCACTTACACCTGAATCGGCAGTGTCTCCTTGCACAATGCTCTTTCCATCTACTGTGGTCATGCTGCACCAGAGAGGACAGAACTGGTTTGGACTGGGCTCAGAGACCCTTGCTAAAAAGAGAACAAAGACAAAATGGGGTATAAGTATTGGACCTTAAACCCCAGAGAATTAGATCAGTTCTGGACTCAAGAGGAACCTTTGCCAAGAAGAGCTGGAGAGCTGTGAGGCGGAGTACTGCCCTTTTTCTGTGTGCTTTGCTGGGTTGGCTTGCAGTTGCTGCTTCTGCCAAGGAAAGGATAAAGACTGGAACTTTGCTGTGAACCTGCGTGAAGAAGAATCTCCAAGGGCTTGTGTGTGCTGGCCTCCTGTTCTGAAGTCTCAGGGACACAAAGACTTCACCTGCAACCCACTGACCAGCACCTGGACTACTATGTGGACTACTGCATTCAAATGGGCACCAATTCCAGTTCCTGGGAACTGAGAATTGTGTGGTTGGTGCTGCAAAGCAAGGAGCAACAACTCTGACGCCATCAGCGATAACGCGACCTGCGCCAAGGCTGGGGGCACCGCTTGTGAAGTGCACGACACAACGTCCCGCCTGCACAGCAACTCCGGCGCCTGCTGATGCCTGCAGTTATCGGTATTCCCGACGCCAGAGCTCGCACTGACGCCAGCACCACCAGAATCCCGTTATCACGGAGCCGCTAACCAATGAGGGTGACTTCATGAACTGTTCGACTTCTCATCGCCTCACTGCCGATGACTTCCCCTGTCCTGGATTCAACACCAGGCCTCCTCACAGACTTTACGCTTTGCCGTCCATGTGGCAACCAGGGAACCGGCCTCGACCTCTGCACCAACGCCTCACCTCTACAATGCTGTGCATCGTCCATAGACTTTGTTTTCCAAGGTACTGTTATTTGGGGGTCCATGTGACTCTGTGACCGACACCGCGCACCTCGTGGTCGGCGCCGTACTTTGGATTAATGCTTGTCACAACGTTGTAATAGCCCCAGTTGGAGCTATTTTTTTCTACAAGTTCTATTTGTGAAATACCTGTTCTAAAGTCATAATTTGATACATGTATGTTGGATTTCTGTCTTTTTGGTCTTGTTTGGTTTAGATAAAGATATTTTATTTTTCTAAACTGGTGTGGTGTCCATTTGTGGAGTTTTCACTGTGTTACTGTGTGTTTTGAGTACAAATACTTTACACATTGCCTTTGGGTTAAGCCTGTCTGCTCGTGCCAAGCTACCAAGGGGGTAAGCAGGGGTTATCTAAAGTGTGTATCGCCCTTACCCTGACTAGAAGCAAGGGTCCCTACTTGGACAAGGGTGCATACCTCTGCCTATTAGAGACCCCCATTTCTAACAGCCTGTCACTCACTCCACTGTGCTGCTGGTGTGACCCCTTGGTGACCTAACTAAAGCTCATCCCTTCACGCCTTTGTCAGGGTGTGGCATCGCATTTGGGGCCCAGTGCTTGAGCAGCATGGTAACATATGCTGTCTCTGCATGCCAGTGATTTTATCTATAATTGGAATTCTACTCAAGTGTCTGCTGCGCTCACTCGCGAGAAGGCAGGTGGAGGAGACTGACTCTCTTCAGGTGTGTATTTTTTACATTTTTGTCTATCACAGGTCACATGTGTACCCATATGTATTCGACATGTTCGAAAACTCTGATATGCGAGTTTCATGTATGTATGTATTGTCCTGCCAACAAGTGCTCTGAAGCGGCTGTCAATTATCAGCTGCAATATAAAAAAGTCAGACAATAAAAACTGAATTCTTACATGAGTCTTGGAAAGTGGATTTGAAGTTTAAAACTTGCGCATGTCATTTTGGGTAACCAACAGCTGGGCATTGGACAGGGCCGGCTTTTAGGGCAGTGAGCAACTGGCGCAGAGTCTGGGGGCGCTGAGTTGGGGCACTGTTTTACAAAATAACTTGGTTTAAAAGCTTCTGCTGCAGCAAAGTTCCTTGTGTATTTCAGCGGGATTCAAGCACCAATAAAAATGTCAAGATAACGCTAGTGATTAAAAGTTATGTTCCTGCTGGAGAGAGATCAGAGTTTTATCTAGTGGCAGTTTTGACTTTAGCGCAGAGGGTTAATGTATCTACTGCAAAGAATGTTCCTGCTGGAGAGAGATTAGAGTTTTGTTAATGGCAGTTTTGACTGTAGCGCAGAGGGTTAATGTACCTTCTGCAAAGAACGTGTACCATGCAGAATACTGAACTGTATTCATGTGGATAGCACATTGGGTTTCTGTTTATGTCACAGAGATCCTTTGTTACTTGCTGTTCATAAATACCAATCCTAAGTTTTATACCACCATGACCTATAACTGTCATCAAAGAGCTGCATGCATACTGCATGGTATAGGTTAGAACCTAATGTTGCTAAAAAAGGGTTGGTTTGGATAGAAATTTAGTCTCATTAGTATAGCCAACCCCAACCACTGTGGTAAGTTTAAAACCCAAGTTGGTGTTTTTCAGACCAATCACTCTTAAAATATACTGTCTATTAGTATGGATGACATATCATTACTACACCTTGTAATCCTCATTGTTTTATGGAATATTTTTTACAGACTGATTTACACATGTATAATTCATTGTCTCTGCATAGTTTATGTGTGATGTAAAGTGCTCTGACACCCTACACTGGTATGAAAAGTGCTATAAAACAGAGGAAATGCATTTGCAAGAGGGGCTATGGAGAGATGAAGGGCAATGTTGGATGGTTGCAGTGACGAAATCCGTGGAGAAGGAGGTCACTGGGAGGAGGGGCACTAAAAAAAGGCTGTCGCACCTGACTCCACCAGCACGAAAGCCAGCCCTAGCATCGGAATAAGTTGCATAAACAAGAGACAGTAAAAATTTTAAATGAGAATCACCCCTTTTAAATTATTCTTTTTTAGCTTTAAATTGCTGTCCTTTTGTGACGCAGTGACCCGGGTGTAGGATGAAACTTAAAACACTCAAATTCATTTTTTGGGTAAAAGCTATTTGTTTCCCAATTATAAGTGTTCTATTGCGCCTTTTAAGCACATGCTAAAAACATTAGCTATAAGCAGTTTGCAAATACATAGTAGACACTTTTAGTTCTATGCTAACTAGTGTTGTAGCTTAAGACTATATTATTGCTACCAAGAATGTCCTTGCTTTACTAAATAACTTAAAACTAAGTCCCCTAAGCTTGTCCATTACTCCTGTTCAGTGACCTCAGACCGTTGCTACTCTTTTAAGTTGGGTCCACCTTGTTGCAAGTTGGGAAATCTCAGGCTCACACCCTCCTAACGTTTTTGACTAAGCGACGACCCTGCCCATGTGCATGTGCATCAGTTGTGTTAGGTTTGTGCTCTTGACTTCTTGTGTGTTTACTAGAGTTTAGAGTAGGGACAGAATGACAGGAATGGATTTGAAAGGGGGAATAGTAAGTTGTTTTTCTAAGTATTGGTTGTGTGTGCCTGTTAGTTGGGTGACATGGTTAAACAAGCATTTGCAATGCAATAGGTCTCGCATTTACGCGAGTTTGAGCTATTGACATTGCAAATAACAATGCCTTTTATTTTTGTTTTCGTTTTAAAAACATAAATATAAGGCATTGTCATTTACAATTCCAATAGCTTAAACTTGTGTATCTGCGAGACCTATTGCATTGCAAATGCTTGTATTAGCTGGTCAGTAGTACCATCGGGCTTTTCCTCTTAAGGAGACTTGTCCTTTCAGGTCAGTCCCAAAGCACGCAGGGCATTGAATAGCATCAGTGTGCATGCTATAGTGTGCACTGTGGGAGACGCAGTGTGTTTGAGGGAGCTACGGAAGAGCAATATGGTGTTATGGGGGAAGCAATGCCTTTGCATTGTGGTAGGAGGCGAGAACCTGGGTGTGTGCATTGCTGGAGGAAATGTACGCGTAGTAGGAGGTACAGTGTCCCTGTTGTAGAGCAAGCAGCACATATATGAGCACTGTGGAGGGAGCTGTGAGCTTGTTGGAGTATAGTAGTGTGTGTTTGTTCTACGAGAGGAGCAGCAATTATATTATACGTGTGTTATTGGAGCAGACTGTGTGTCTTGTGAGAGTTGTGGCCTCCGTTTGTAAAGAAACAGCTCACACAGCAAAGGGCATGTATACCAAAACGTAAAGCAGAACAGTCGTGTCATATAAAAGGTGTTAATTTAAAGGATTCATGTTACTGACTCTGCAAAATCTTGATTTCTAAAAAACTAATAACAAAACAGAAAATATTCATAAGTCTGCAGCTGCTTATGAAATTTCACTAAAATGCCATTAGCAGTAAATGTGACATCACACACCCGAATTAGCCTCTTATTTGCTGCTGAAAAAGTAGAAGGGGGTGGGGTGAATATAGAGGCTTTTAGAGCCTTTTTTATTTACTTTCCATTCCTGCTGCTGCTTTTGTTGCCCTTTAGTACACAGTTATCAGTGGCAGTGCCAGGGTAGCAGCTGCTACCACCGACTAACCCTACTTGATGTCTCTTATGTACCAAATCATATATATATGTGGCAGCGGTGGATCTGGAAGGTGCTTAGGCAAAAGATGATGCCATCTACATGCACTTCCTCTAGCCCAGTAGCCGAAGGCCCCAACACTCAAGTTGTTTATTATGCTAACTACCAAACTCTAGGGAGCACCTCAGGATGGTCAGAACAGAGGGCTTTCCCTTCCCTGAAATTAGGAAATATACAAGAAAAGGAGAAAAACAGAGAAATGGCCTACTTTAGTATGCAAGTTAAATCTTTTATTTGATTGAAGGCAGACTTCATGGATAGGAATGTTTTCAAACAGAAGGCAGGATTAACAGAGAAGTTGAACACTTCCAAGATCAGAATGAACAGCAGGTGCGCGGGGCTCAAAGGTATGTTGCTCAAGGAATGGGGTGTATTTGAAACACACTGTCTCAACAAAGTTTCCATGGATTTAGATGCTTTATTGTCCTTCTAAACCTTAAAGTGTATGCAACACCGTTCACTTTACAAACGGGTGACAGCAAAGCGAATGTCTACGAACAACAGCAATGACCAAAAATAAACGCACGATGAGTCAAATACACCGGTACCGTGATAGTACTCCAGAAGATTCAGAAACCCCAACATTTGGTAGAGCTCTGTTAGTACTTACCTTGTGAAGGCTGCTGATACTGTCGGCGCCGACGCCGCCTCTTCCTCCTACGCCACCGCGGCCTGGGTGCTCATTCCAGCAGCGATCGCCGTACCGGCACCTACCCTGTAGGAAGAAGTTACACACCACCATGCCGCTTCCTATCTGCCTGCAGCAGGTACTAGTGCACACAGGCAAACTGTATAGAGGTGTACCGGTGAAACTGACAGTAGGAAAGCTGACTCTGGTGAAAAAGCGGGACACTGCAGGCAGCGTGCACAGGTGAATACAGGTTCACTACAGGCAGCGTGCACTGGTGAATGTGGGCATGGCGCCCCTTGGCTTACTGAGCACTTCCTGCTCTGCAGTCAGCTCTCTGCTCGGCGGTACTCACACAAGAGGCTTCGGGCACTCACGAGGCAGTCGGGGCCTCCGCTGCACTAGGGGTCTGTAGAAACAGCCGCACGGCAGCGGCGGACAGAGGGATGCGGATTAAATAGAGCAGGGAACTGGGAACAGAGCGAGAGACAGGCGGGGATCAATAGCTGCTGGCGGAAAGCAGCTGACTGATAGTGATGAAAACAAGCACGGAATCGAAACCTGTGGTGCACGCGCACCACAGAGGAGCCGAACGCGGGAATCGAAACCAGTGGTGCGCGCGCACCACAGAGGAGCAGGGAGGCGAGGGAGCCTGTCGTCTGTGCCGCGCGCTGATGCGTGTCCTAGACACGGACGGGAATGGGCAGAGCAAAGGCGGGACATGCGCCTGCCTTTGCCCAATTGGGTGCCGTTTAAAAAAAAAAAAAAAAAGCACGCTACAGCCAATGCCAGCCTGCGAAAGCAAAACCACATGCACGAGCGTGTGGTTAGCTTTCTGAAGCCCATACAAGAGGTCTCGCGCTGTGCGAGCAGGGCCGCGCACTGCAACGCTAGGCGCAAGACCTAAAAAGGAGGGTGAAGTTTGAGAAGTATCTTTGTGAGTTCCTAGTAGCCAGAATTGTTTGGGATGAGTCAGAGATAGATGGGACAAAGGTTGAAGGGAGCCTTTTTGTTGTTTCTTTTTTTTTTTTTAAATAACAAAACTGAAATTAACCTATACCTACATAGATACACATAACACTCAGTCAAGCTTTTGTGGCTAGAGTAAACCCCTCTATACAAATATCCATATGTTTGTAGAAGCAGCAATATTTACATGGTCTGATGTGCAAATTTATATTGATGTGTACTATGCACATTTTCTTTTCAAATAAATGTAATTAACTGATACATACATATGTATATGTATACATACACACACACAATATATATATATATATATTGAGAGAGAGACATGACATTTCTTTAAGTTTTATTAGCTGGTATAAATCCCTCTATATACGTACTCAAATGTACATAGAAGCAGCAATTATGACATGATCTGATGTATACTTTTATCCTGTGGTGTAACATACATTTTACCCCTTATATGAATCTCTACATCTATATGTCAATATCGGGAAGCATAGCTCAATGTAAAATGACACATTTATACCAACATCCACATCTCCATACTGTGAAAAGAATAGTTTGCCATGTCCGAGTATACTGCTGTGGTGCGCTGTTGTGTTGTGAATATAAGTCATCGTGTAGGGGAAAACCAGCTTTTGACTAATCTTCTGAAGCTGACACAGCTGTCAGTGGATCTTAGGCTTGTGGGTTGCGAACTCCATAGTTCGGCTGCTTGAACAGAGAAAGATGTTCCTCACATATTTTTTTCCTGTATGTAGGAATTTTGAGGAGGGGAGACATTTTAAATAACTTGTTTAGAAAATTATCGTTATTCTCAAGTTCATTATATCATTTAATCAGGGAAACAATTGGAACACCGCAGTCTTAACCACACCTGTTCCGACACCGCAAGCTCAACCATGCTTTCCTTAACCACGCATATGCCTTAACCACGCAGGCAGCATGGACGGAAGCAGGAGGACCTCGCCAGGAAGAGAGCCAGGGTGAGGTAAGTGGGGCTGGGTAGTTTTCTGGGCTGGGGGGGTCGGGGTTGTTTTTTGGGCTGGGGGATCGGGGTAGTTTTATGGGCTGTGGGGTCGGGGTTAGTTTTCAGGGCTGGGGGGGGGGTCGAGGGTAGTTTTCAGGGCTGGGTGGGGTTGAGGGTAGTTTTCAGGGCTGCGGTAGGGTCGGAGTAGTTTTCAGGGCTGGGGGAGAGTCGGGTAGTTTTTTTAATTAGGGGTTAGGGTATTAGGCCTAAGGGCAGTGGAAGGGGTTGGGGTAGTTTTAGGGACAATGCGGGGGTGGGAGCATGTTGGGATAGTGTTTGTTAAGGGACAGGGGTTTAGGCCTCAGGGGAGAGGATTGGGTAGTCGGGGTAGTTTTTAGGGCTTAGGGGAGGGCGGGGTACTTTTTAGGGCTGGTGGGAAGGGTAGTTTTTTGAAATAGGGGTTTGGGTTTTAGGCCTAAGGGCAGTGGATGGGGTTGGGGTAGTTTTAGGGACAGCGCAAGGGGGTGGTAGGGGGTTGAGGTAGTGTTTAAGGGTTAGGGACAGCGTGGGGGTTGCGGGGCGGGGGGAGTTTGTAGCTTAGAGTGGGGGGAGGGGGGTCGCGCCCTTAGCCACGCATACCACATTACCATTCATGCCTTTACCACGAAATTAAATGGTAAAGGCATGCGTGGTAAAGGAATGCGTGGTTAAGATGCATTCATGGTTTAGGCTGCGTGGTAGAGGCACGCGTGGTTTAGCCATTTAAGCAAGATAGATGAACATTTCCAACGTACCTTATTGGATTCCAACCAAAGTGTTCAACTGCACACCTTCAGGTGACTGTTAAAAGAGTTTCTTCCAGAAACATATTTTGGGTCTAATTCATAAACATTTTGCTATGGGTAGGTGTGACTTCTAAGAGGAAGCCAGGAGAAGTCCTGGCTTACTCTTGGAATTCAGAAGCCAGGAGTACAACAAGAGTAAGGCACAGCTAACTTTTTGTGATACAGGCCCTTTATGCTTAAGTGAAAAACACTAGCTATGCATTACTCTTGTATGAAGCCAGCTTGATTGATTTTTTTTGAAAGTCTAACAAAACATGTTTTTGCTCTATATACTAAACAAGCATTAGCAAAGTCTATCGGTCGCACCTGTAAACAGCATAGTTCACTGCTTCTTTGCATTGGTATTATCTAATGCCAAAATGGCTGCCACTGCCTCAGAACTCATGGTGATGCCTAGGCGTCCATCATAGAATTGGTTCTCTATTAAAGAAAAGGCATTACATGTTGGCTGATGTGCATACCTGGGGGCCTGATGCATGCATACATGCAACTGAAGTCATTCCAAGGTGGCCCGTGGTGTGTATGCATGTGTGAACAAGTGTTTGTGATACACCCTTGGCCATTTTGGCATTTTAATTTAACATTCCAACATGGCTGATGGCCATTTAGAACAACAAATTAAAAGTAAAAAAAAAAAGTGCATGGGAACGTGAAAAAAGGGCATCAAAAAGCTTTGAGACCCTTGTAATAAAAGAATGATGAATAATAATGGCAGAGGGGCGCACGATAAACGGATAAATAGGAAAGACAGGGTAGAAAATAGAGAGCACGGAGAAGAGTAGTGGTGCTGGAGAAAGAAAGGAGGAAGAGAGGTGGGAGCAGAAAGAGAGAGTGGCAGGACAGGGATGTCAGGAGGTCTAGTAGATGATGAGGAGACCAAGGAAAGAAGAGAAATCCAGTGGAAAGCTGAAAGGGAAAAAAGAGTCCTCAAGGCACCAGAGGAAGGGTGCAACTCAACCAATGAGAACAAAGACAAAATGCAACTAAGGAAGAAAGCCCTGAGATAGAAACAAAGCCATCTAATCTTGATAAAAGGGGCCACAAAGCCCTAAATGTATGGAATGTGTGGGAAATAAAAGGTCAGTGACAGACAGCTAAAGCTGTCCTTAGTTTAGCGAGACCTAAAATGGAATTTAAAAGAGTATAAAAAATTGATTTGTATTCTCTTTAATGACATTGTGCATTGCTAATGGGGGATCAACGAGTATGAGTAAATGGATATACAGTTTATTTTTAGTTCTTTCCTCATAATAGCAGTGCATTTCTTTTTTGGGATGCGCCATGGGCTTGAGCTGCACAAGGCATGTCTCAGCTTCACTTCAATTAAAGCTCTAACAGCTTAAATACATCCATCAATTGATTTTCTCCAAGCAGGAAATTCGTTTTTAATTTCTATGGGAGTTAGCTAACAGAAACACAGACGTACCGGAGACTACTAGAATTGATCAGCTGTGAGGTGTCAATAACAGATTTAGCAAACAGAAAGGCTAGTCACCAGATGACTGCAAGAAGTAAGAAATTCACATTTCACAGTTTAGTGTTATCTGAACATTTGTAGCCAGAGTACATTTTGTGCATGATAGGGCACATAGGGAGTAGCATCCTGCCAACTAGTATTTTCATTTGTGCAAAACTGCACATTCAGTAGTGAAATTTGAACTTAATTTATTGCAGAAAAAAATGCAAATCACAGATCAAAATATCCAATAATAAATATACAATAGTACATAATAATAAATAAGTACAACAAATTCCCCCATACAGAACAGTAGTAATAAATCACAACCACAGTATGACGGGTCCTCTTTTCAGTGACAATCAGCAGAGTTTAACATATGTTTCTTCAACTTAATTTTCAAACTGAATAAGATGATGTAGTTTTTTTAGGTATTTGGTTCCAAAATCTATTCACCCTATTCCTAAATGATGATGTCTAAATAGGCTTGTGTTCCTATTCAGAGAGCAGGACCAAGAAGACCCATGGCTGGTTTTCATATAACTGGTCCCGGTCAGGAGAGGCATAGTGGGCGAGAAATGAAAGACTGAAATGCATCCTGAGCAAAAGCCAACAGCTGAGATTTTCTACAAGAGATCTACCCAGCACCTTAGTATGTTCCTCAAAATCTAAAACTAGCAGCACTAAAGAACTTTTCTCCTACCTTGACCCGTCCCATCTTCCTTTGCCAGCAACAGGATGTAAGGCTCTCTCACAACAAATAACTTAAAGTCTGGTAATTAATACCGTTCCATGTAAGAAAGACGCTAAAAATGCCTTGGTCTTAGCTGGACCCCGCTTGCAGAGTTGTATTTTTGTTGCTCAACTGTAGATTTTTGTGATTTGAGATGGATTACTTGCCATCTGTCCCATTTTGTAACTCGAAGTTTGACCCTTTATCATTAAAGATAGTAAAATAATGCTGGAAAGTAATCCAATAAGTGTAAAAATCTTAAATATCTTGTCTGGCCTAAAAAATGCACCGGCAATGTCTCGCATTCAAATTTTCTAGAGTTGATTCAGCTAATGATCCCGTGGTTAAGTAATTGATCTAGGAACTTGGAGACATGGGCTTTTATCCCAGCTTTGACACCTGACCAAACATTGTGTGCAATTATGTGCAACTCACTTAATGTCCTAGTGCCTCACATTATAAACATGTAGAGTGCAACATACACATTGTTTGGTGCATCTAGGCAAAACACTTAACCTCAAAGTACCTTACACTGTAAATAATGGGAGTGTAATGTAAATATTGATTGATGCATAAATATTTTATAAATTGATATACATAAAATTGACTTGTCTTCTAGCCCTCACTGATGTACAGTGTTGGTTCTCCTCCATCAGCTTTGCATTCTATCTATCTTTCTGTCTATAGATACATATATAGGAAATTGGGTTTTTGATTAGGGGGTGAAAACCCTTAACAAGCAGCAACCGCAATCCTAGTCAGGGGTGAACCACAAACGTCACTAAATTAACCTATGCTTAACCTTCTGGTAGCTCTGCACAAAAGCAACCGAGTTTATCTTAGAAGCACTGTGTTAAGTATTAATGCAGCACACAAACAGAAATAAAGTGAAAACACAAAACATATCCCACAAGAATAGAGTAAATATAATTAATAAAATGAGACCAAAAATGACAAAAATCCAATCAGGAGAACCAGAAATATGCAATTTTAAAGGTTTAAGTAAAAACAGTGCCAAGAATCAGAGAGCGCTAACTGTGGGTAACGGGTCGTACTAGACAGGACAAAGTCACAAGATCAGGCTGACTATAATGAAGTGCGTGCAGAATACAAGGACCAGGTTAGTCCCTCTGAAAAAGTTACCTTCTCAAAGTCCGGCGGGCAGAGTTCAAAACTTCTGGATTTCACAGGAGGAGCTCAACTGATGCTAGTCAAGGGTCCAGGACATGGAGAGACACCTACCTCTTGGGGATCAGGTACTCACTCCAGCAGAGGCCAGCAGGGCTCAGGCAGGTCTAGTTGCAGGTCCTGTTGCAGATCAAGCCAGGGCAGCTGCAACAGGTGAACTACACAGTTACAGGGAGGTCTCTGGAGCTTTTTGCATCCCAGTAGCTCAGAACAGAAGGGCAGCCAACTGACCTGTGGACTTACTCAGGTTACCCTGGGATGAAGGGAGCAGGTTTAGTCTTCCTTCTAAGAAAGCAGGACAGGCCTCAAGCAGCGGAACAGTCCTCTGAAAACAAGGCAGGACTCAAGCAGCAGGGTAGGCCTCTGGGAAACAAGGCAGTCCTCAATCAGAAATGCAGTCCCCTGGTAGCAGCAGGGTAATCCTCTGAAGAATAAGGCAGGCCTCAACTAGCGGGACAGTCCTCTGGGGAACAATAGAGGCCTTAAGCAGCCGGGCAGTTCTCTAAAGAACAAGGCAGTCCTTGTTCTATAATGTCCACATGTCAAGTAGTATACTGAAGAGTTGGTCTGAGGGTCCAATATTTATTCCTGGTTTCCTACCTTTGAAGTCAGAGAAACTTCTAGACTCTCCACCCCTCCCCACCTATCTGGTTATGGAATTTTCTTACCTCCTCTGCCCAAGCTCCAAGAGGTCTAGAGTGACAAAGAAGTGGTGTCAAGTTCTTTGTGAGTGTTGTGAGGCAACCCCTTTAAAATAGAAGCGGAGAAGGGAGCAGCTCCATCCCTCCCATCCCGGCAGGGTGGCCCACCCTGCCAACACCTAGTCTCCTTTGTCTCACTGTCAGGGAGAAATATACAAAGGCCAACTGCCAACTATTCACAGTCATGTGACCCAGGACACAGGCTGCAGGCACCAAATGCCAAATTTCTAAAAGTGGCATTTTCATACTTGTGACAAAGTGCGACTTTACAATTAAAAAGGATTTTAAATTACAATTGTTTTGAGACCAAATATGACTTTTCTACTTGTTACCAATCAAAAGTTGACACTTAATAAATGTAATAAGGTAACCCAAGGTTATCCTATGAAAGAGGTAGGCCTTGCATTACTGAAAAAAAGAATTTAGGAGTTTTTCACTACCAGGACATAGTAAAACTTAAAAGCACATGTTCAACTTTTTAAATACACTGTACCCTGCCCTGTGATCGGTTACCTCAGGGTGATATATATGCATTAAAAAGGGCGGTTTAGGCCTGGCAAAAGGTTTATTTTGGCTGGTCGAATTGCCAGTTTAAAACTGCACACAGGCTGCAATGGCATTGTTAGATTTGGGGGTCTCTAGTTGGCAGAGGTAGGTACCTTTGTCCAAATAGGGACCCTTGCGTCTAGTCAGGGTAAGGGGGATACACTACTAAAATAACCCCTGCTCACCCCCTTGGTAGCTTGGCACGAGCAGACAGGCTTATCTCAGAGGCAGTGTGTAAAGCATTTGTGAACACATACAGTAATCCAGTGACAACACTACAGATGGACACCACACAGGTTGTATATTAAAAATAAGTATCTTTTATATAGATTTAACACAAGACCACAAACGACAAAAATACACAATACTGTACTTCAAAAATGGTAGAATTAGCTTAGTTCTCTTAAGATGGTAAATGCGACACTTTGAGTTCAATGTACCTTTGGATGCGTAACGCTATACAACGAAAGTGTTGCAGGGAAGGTGATGCGTCGGTTCCTTACACGCAAGAACGGTGATGCGTCGGGTCCCTACTGATGCGCAGGGGATGCGTCGGTTCTTCTCTGCGAGGGGAGGTGATGCGTCGGTTTCTTACTGCGCTTTCGTGGCGATGCGACCAGCAACGCCGTGATGCGATGAAGATCCGGTGCAATGAACAAAGATGGCGTCTTCTTCTTGATGCGACACGATGCGTGCACGCCCGACGGCCGTTCGGCGACTCAGCGATTCTTCTGAGCCGCGACAGGCCCTGCGACACGCTTCCCGGTGATGCGGGGCGCTTTGGCAACGATGCTTCTGAGCCGCGACAGGCCCTGCAACACGCTTCCCGGTGATGCGGTGGCGTCGGTCCTCTTCTCCGGCGATGCGAGGCGCTTCGGCACTGATGCGACTGCCCTGCGGCGACTCAACGATTCTTCTGAGCCGCGACAGGCCCTGCGACACGCTTCCCGGTGATGCGGCAGCGTCTGATGCGACGTCGGTCCTCTTCTCCGGCGATGCGAGGCGCTTCGGCAACGATGCGACAGCGGCGGCGACACTCTTCTCCGTTGATGCGGCGGCGTCTGATGTGACGTCGATCCTCTTCTTCGGCGATGCGAGGCGCTTCAGCTGCGGCGCTTCTTCTTTGTGAGTCGCGCTTCCAGCTCCTTGAGACACGCAGTCCCTCAGAAAGGCCAGCTCAGCAGCAGGCACTTTACAGAAAGACTCTTGGGGAGCTGGTTGGTGAAGTCTGGTGTCCCTGAGACTTCAGCAGGAGGCAAGCTCTTCTCTCAAGCCCTTGGAGATCTTTTACAAGTTGATGAAAGTACACACAAAGTTCCTTTCTCCTTTCTTTGGCAGTCAGGCAACCACTGCAGGCCAATCCCCCAAACAGCACTCAGCTTAGGGACAGTCTCCTCCTCAGTTTCTCTCCTCAGCAAATGTTTCTTCTTGTTTCCCAAAGTGATCTGATCTACTGGGGTTTGGGTCCCCTCTTTTATACACATATTCTCTTTGTTCTCTGAAGGCAGAGAGGCCTTGGCCTAGTCCAAACCAGTTCTGGTCAGTCCTGGAGCACTTTGTTGACAAGACTCCTTCTTTCCTTTCACAGAGTAGCCCAGGGACATCAGACACACCACAGGAGGTGGAGCCAGCATTGTGGAGGGAAGGCACAGCCCTATTCAGGTCCCAGGTGCAACTCCTCCCACCCATCTCCATGCAGATCTCTCTATTCAGCCCTGTGCTGACTCACCCTGTCTCCTGGAGTCCCCCAGCCCCTGTCACTCACAAACCCAGACAAGGAATACACAACCTAGCAGAGGCAGGCTTGGATAGTTAGGCAAGAAAATACCTACTTTCTAAAAGTGGTATTTTCAAACACAGAATGTTAAAACCAACTTTACTAAAAGATGTATTTTATCATTCTGAGTTCAGGCATACTAAATTCGTTTTTCTACCATGTTCCCTGGGTCAGTTAGGATTATAAGATGTAATAATCAAACTGCCCATTCTGGCCTATGGGGAACAGGTAGCCTTGCAATAGTGAAAAACGAAAATGGCTGTAATTCACTATTAGGACATGCCACACACACCAGGGCATGTCCTACCTTATACTTACAATGCACCCTGCCCTTGGGCCTACCATAGGGGTGACTAATATGCAGAAAAGGGAAGGTTTAGGGACTGGCAAGTGGGTGTACTTGCCCAGTCAACATGGCAGTACCAGACTGCACACAGGCTCTGCAAGGGCAGGCCTGAGACACACTTTTACAGGCTGCTTCTGTGGGTGGCACAACCAGTGCTGCAAGCCCACCAGCAGCATTTGATTTACAAGCCCTGGGCACACTCAGTGCACTTTACTAGGGTCTGACAAGTAAACCAATCCAGCCAATCATGGAGTCACTAATCCGTACATCAATTTATCCCAGAGAGCATATGCACTTTAGCACTGATCAGCAGTGGTAAAGTGCCCAGAGTCATAAAACAACCAACAGGTCAGAAAAAATATAGGAGGAAGGCAAAAAGTTCAGGGATGACCCTGCAAAAAGGGCCGAGTCCAACAGGCATAAAGGTCTACTTAAGTGAGTGGCATGATATGTGCGGCAGGCCCATTAGTAGCATTTAATTTACAGGCCCTGGGTACATGTTGTTCCACTTTACAAGGAATTTAAAAGTAAATTAAATGTGGCAATCAGGTGTTGGCAAATTTTACGATGTTTTAAGCAGTAAGCACAAACACTGCAGCACTGGTTAAACGATTATATTTGACACAGAATTTGTTCTTTCTGTCAGTGCTAGTTAAAAAAGATGTTCACGAGTGACTGAGGCCATCGGCAAGCAGAAAGCAGGGAAAGCCCCGGGTCCCAATGGTTTGCCAGCAGAATTCTTTCAGCAGAATGCTAGCCTACTGGGTCCTCACCTTTTAAACATGTTCCTGGCAGCACAGGAAGAGGGAACCCTTTCACCGGACCTGCGTAAGGCCACGGTGGTGGTACTCCACAAAGCAGGGAAACCCCCAACACACTGTGGGTCTTATAGACCAATATCATTGCTTAATATAGAAACAAAGATCTTGGCTACCATTCTTGCCACACGCCTTTTGACGGTTATCACATCTCTTATACACTGGGACCAATCCGGCTTTATGCCCAAAAGAGCTACACGTCTCAACCGTCGCAGGCTTGCCAACTGGATGGACACAGTGAAGCACAGGGATACTCCTCATGTGCTCCTCTCCTTAGATGCCGAGAAGGCATTTGATACAGTTCACTGGCCATTCATGAGACAGACACTGCTGAAGTTTGGATTCGGTCCGGTCCTCACAGCCTGGGTAGTTTTACTATACGCAGGTCCGGAGGCCAGAGTTTGAGTTAATGGGGCAACTTCGGCAACCTGTCAGGTGCAGAGGGGTACTAGACAGGGATGCCCCCTGTCCCCATTGCTGTTCGCTATGGTGCTAGAACCGTCGGCCTGTGTGATTAGGTCCCATCCAAACATAAGTGGCTTTCAAGATGACAAAAAGGTCCTGGGAGATGAACGGATTTTGCTCTACGCGGATGACATCCTCCTATATGTCACCAACCCAGCCAGGACGCTCCCAACGATCCTAACTGTGGTTAGAGAATATGGCCGTCAAGCCGGATACTGCATCAACTGGGACAAGTCTAGTTTATACTCAGTGGGGGGACCCATTGAAGGTCAGGACATCCCGGGGTGTCTGAGGGTGGACCAGGGAGGTTTCCAGTACCTAGGCCTTTACATTACCACCAATGAGACAGCGAACCTAGCGCAAAATATCACTAGGGTCCTAAAGGAATTCCAGGAAGATGTAGGTAGATGGAGACGACTCCAATTGACAATAATGGGCAGGGCTGCCATGTATAAAATGATCACACTCCCAAAGTTGCTATACATGTTTCAAAATATGTATAGTGTAATACCGGAGACAATTTTTATAGCACTAAACAGTGAATTGCGCATGCTCCTTTGGGACAGAGCACACCCAAGAGTGGCATTGCAAACCTTACAACGCACCCAATATAACGGGGGCCTTGCACTACCAGATGCACGAGCATACTATAGGGCAGCCCACCTAATAGTCCTCAATGAATGGGGACACACCGCGGGAGACCACCCTACATATGCAGTGGAACGGCTTCAATTTAGTAATCATACATACCTACACTACCTTTATGGAGGTAAGGGCGTTAGACAACTGCTGCCGGCCACCCAGAGAGTAATAGAAGCCTGGAAAGGGGCAGCAAGGCAAATGAAATGGGACGCCAAAATTTCGAGGGAGACTCCCTTCTGGGAAGGGTCACGGCTACGGGAAATTAATAAACTGCAGGGCTTCAGACAATGGGATACAATCGGAATTTCCAAATTGGGCGTCCTCTTAGAGGGCTGCACCCTTGCCTCCTTTGACACGCTACAGGCTACATATCAATTACACAACAAGCAGCACTATGCATATCTCAGGCTGAAACACGCTTGGAGGGCGGAGGGAATTGAAGCGGCAAGTATTCCAGAATTCGCCACCTTGGAAGGCAGGCTCCTACAGGAAGAGATTTCAAACAAAGCCATCTCCTGGACATGTAAAACTCTATTGAATAATATCCCATATAATTTTGTGCCTCTTCGAGCCAAATGGGAAGACACTACAGGGCCACTAGAGGATATTGATTGGGAGGCGGCCTTGATGCACCCAAGAGAGGTGGCTATAAAACAGAGACTCCGACTCATACAGTTTAAGATACTCTTTAGGGTCTACTATGATAGATTATGGCTGCACACTATGGGAAGAGCAGACTCACCCAATTGCCTGAGATGTAAAGCTTCCCAGGGCTCATACATACATACACTTTGGGAATGTAGCCACATTAGAAGATACTGGTTACGGATATTAGGAGAACTAAATGCAACTCGAATTAGACCCCCGATATATGCTACTGGGTATCCCCACGGAAATAGACCTGCCATGTAGCAAACTCCTGTTATGCAACCTGGGATTAGTTGTGGCTAAAAGATGTAGCTAGCTACTGGGGAGTCCCCACTCTCCCCTCTCTTACAGAGTGGAAAGCTGGCATGGACATGTATATGGTGGCAGAAAGAGTGACTTACAAAGCAAGAGGCTGTCCTCAAAAGTTCAAAAAGATTTGGTCCCCATGGATAGCCTACTACGGGCTGGAAACAGGAGATGAAGAGGACGAAACAGAGTCAGTAGGGTGGGGCCCAAGGACAAACAGATTTCGGATTTCACCCCACCCCCTTTGTTCAGACCCCTCCTGACCGGCCGTTAAATCAAGGTTCCTATCCTCTTTGGTGGAAATTTCATAATATTCAAACAGATTGTGATAATATCTGGTGTTAAAGCTGCTTTAATCTGGAACAAATGTAATTTTGTAATGTTAAGCACTGCTCCTCACACTTCGTGTATCCATGTTGCATATTGTCATAAACTCAATAAAAACAGTATAAAAAATGTTATTTTTAAAAAGATGTTCACAATGACATTAATCAGCACACATGCAACCACACTCTTGCAATCCCATCATTGATACAAGCATCTACAAGTGAATCCTCCCCAGGGTGTGAAACTAAACTTTGAAAATGCAGAACCATATCAGCAACTAATTAAATATAGTGCCCTACATTGCACTTGATTTTGTTTCATTATATATGTGCTAGAAAGGAGGAGCACATTTTAGAATGCATGTTTTTAATTTCCTTATAAAGTGCTGTACATTTAAAATTTGACATATTACACATTGTTGCATAAACAATATTACAAATATTAGCACATTATGTCCAACAAAATCACAGGTTTCGGAAAACATTGACAGGCAAATCTGTATTCTCAAGCGAACAATAAATACAAAACGGATGATGCTCAAATCTTTGTAAATAGTATTAAAATCATTTAATAAATGATGTGATATAAAAAAATACACAGCGAATAACGTGTAATATGGTCCTATATTGCCATCTCAGGGTACAGGAGACGTATAAATGATTCGGTCTCCTGGATTACAAATGTAATCAGAACTCTTCAATGGCAATATTATATATATATATATATATATATATATATATATATATATATATATATATATTATCTACTGGCGGTCGCCAGTAGATAGTTATAGTTACAACCTATTATCCATAGGAAATCCGCGACATTCTATTTGAAATAACGTTGGCGCCGGTTGACGAATCTTCGTGAAAGTTTCCAACTTGTTGGGGCGCTCCGCTCTGCTCCTACCCTGAAAGTCTCGGGGTGATACGTGAAGCGGGGGCCGAGAAAAAGGGGGTCCCAAAACGCGTTTTCCCCATTCATTTTTCCATAGGAACCTTTAGTCGCAGCTACAGCCCGAACTGCTGAACGGAATTACACCAAATTTGGCAAAGAGGTAGTCCTTGGTTCAGACTGGTGCCTTTTGCTTAAATGGTGTAAATCCGTTCAGTAGTTCCTGAGAAAATCAAAAGTAAAAGTACATATATATCTATGGGCGCGTCGGATACGCGTACCCTCAGCGCACCCTGCGCGCACCGTCCCGATCACGAGCTGCATGCTAATTGGCTGTCAGCTGGCTGTCAACATTCCGATTCAGGAAGTGTTGGCAGCCATTTTGTCCCTCGGTAGAACCGAGGGACAGAAACAAGTGCGCAAAACGCACAAAGGGGGCAGGGTAGAAACACCCTAACCCCCTAGGCCAGCTCAGGGGGTCCCACAAGGACCCCCTGGGCAAAAAAAAGCATTTTTTTTTTTTTTTTTTAAATCGGCAGGATGCGCTCAGGGTGCGCGAATCCTGCCCAAAAAAAAAAAAATCGAATCGCGTTAGATGTGGCCTCCGGGTGGCCCAAGTCCCGGGGGCATGGTGGGGGGATAAAATAATGTGTGGGGGCCTCAAGGGCCCCCAAGCCCGGGACCGCCACCCCCCGGGGCTTTTTTAAAAATGGTGCGGGAGGGCTCTGAGCCCTCCCGCAGCCCCGAGGACCACCACCTCCCGGGGCTTTTTAAATTAAAAACAAAACCTGTGTGGGGGGCTCCAGCCCCCACACGCCCGAGACCGCCACCTCCCGGGGCACTAAACATTCTAATATGGGGGTCCGTTACGGACCCCAGAGCCCAGGGACCACCACCTCCCCGGGGCTGTGTACTGAATGGGAGGGGCCGCGCGGCCCCCTCCTGGAAGCCCTTGATGGCCCTGGGGACCACCACCCCCAGGGCCGGCTCCTGCAGTGTCCCGGGGTGCCTACCCCGGGACACTGCTGTTTGCAATGACAGGACGGGAGCCTCGCGGCTCCCGTCCTGTCATTACAAGCTGCTTGGATATTGGAAGAGGAGCAGGGAAACCAGCTCTCTCTTCCAATATCCAAAGCGATGCTTTCCACATGGGGAGCAGCATGTCAGCTGCTCCCCATGTGGGACTAGCAATGCCGGCTCCCAAGGGACGTGGGAGCCGGCGGGACTGTGGGGGATTGGGCACCCCCACAGTCCCCAACGGAGAGGGCCAGCCCGGGGGATGGGGTCCCGGGGCAAGTAGTGGCCCGGGAGGGGGCCACGTGGCCCCCTCCTCTACAAATTAAATTTAAAAAAAAAGAAAAAAACAACGTAAAGGCCGGCCCCGGGAGATGGGGTCCCCGGGGCCTTAAATGGCCAGAGGAGGGGGCCACGCTGCCCCCTCAAAATAATAAATATAGAGGCCATGCCCCGGGGATGGGGTCCCCGGGGCCAATACAGGCCCAGGGAAGGGGGCCACGCGGCCCCCTTCCCGTTTTTTTAATTAAAAATTTAAAAAAGGGGTAAGGCCCTGGGGGATGGGGTCCCCAGGGCATAAAAACAGGAAAAAGGAAGGGGGGCCACACAGCCCCCTTCAGAGGACAACATTTATTTTTATTTTTTTAAACGATCGGGCCCGCAGGCCCCGCCCCTTCCTTCACCACTCTGCAAACGCGCCCCTGGCGCGTTTGCAGAGAGAGAACGAATTCCCCTTGAATACTGGGGGTCCCTGGGGGCCAACTAGCCCACCAGGAACCTCCAATATGCGCCAGGGGCTGCGTTGCAGAGACGTGTAGAGAGGCCACACCCCTTTTTACACCTCTCTGCAACGCAGCTCTGTGGCGCTTTGGAGGTATATGGTGGGCTAGTTGGACTCCGAGGACCCTCAGGATTCAAGGGGACTTAATCCCCAACTTAAAACGCGCCACGGGGCGCGTTTGCACAGTGGTGAAGGGAGGGGCGGGGCTTCAGGTTACATGTGTGCAAACAGGCCCCGTGGCGCGTTTTAAGATGGGAATTAAATCCCCTTCAATCCTGAGGGTCCCTGAGGGCCAACTAGCCCAACAGGTACATCCAGAAAGCGCCACAGAGCTGCGTTGCAGAGAGGTGTAAAAGGGGTGTGGCCTCTCTACACGTCTCTGCAGCGCAGCCCCTAGCGCATATTGGAGGTTCCTGGTGGGCTAGTTGGCCCCTAGGGACCCTCAGGATTCAAGGGGACTTAATCCCCCAACTTAAAACGCGCCACGGGGCGCGTTTGCACAGATGTAACCTCAGGCCCCGCCCCCTCCCTTCACCATTCTGCAAATATTCCTCTAAAATCAGCCGAAATACGAATTCCGATTTACTCACCTGTTATCAGGAGAGACCTCAGTGCTGTATCTTTCAGCCCAGTACTGGTCCTGAAAAGTAATTCTAACCATACTTACCAGTAACTTGAATTTCCTTCCATAGGCTAACATTGACTGGTTTCACTTGGAAATTCTTCTAAGTGTGGAGTTTTGGAACTTTAAAATATTCCTCTAAAATCAGCCAAAATACGAATTCCGATTTACTCACCTGTTATCAGGAGAGACCTCTGTGCTGCATCTTTCAGCCCAGTACTGATCCTGAAAAGTAATTTTAACCGTACTTACCGGTAACTTGAATTTCCTTCATAGGCTAACATTGACTGGTTTCACTTGGAAATTCTTCTAAGTGTGGAGTTTTGGAACTTTAAAATATTCCTCTAAAATCAGTCGAAATACGAATTCCGATTTACTCACCTGTTATCAGGAGAGACCTCAGTGCTGCATCTTTCAGCCCAGTACTGATCCTCAAAAGTAATTTTAACCGTACTTACCAGTAACTTGAATTTCCTTCCATAGGATATCATTGCCTGCTTTTTGCTGAAAAAGTTTCTAAGTGTTGATTTTTGAAACATACAAATATTCCTCTAAAATCAGCCGAAATCCGAATTCTGATTTACTCACCTGTTATCAGGAGAAACCTCAGTGCTGCATCTTTCAGCCCAGTACTGGTCCTGAAAAGTAATTTTAACCGTACTTACCAGTAACTTGAATTTCCTTCCATAGGCTAACATTGACTGGTTTCACTTGGAAATTCTTCTAAGTGTGGAGTTTTGGAACTTTAAAATATTCCTCTAAAATCAGCCGAAATACGAATTCCGATTTACTCACCTGTTATCAGGAGAGACCTCAGTGCTGCATCTTTCAGCCCAGTACTGGTCCTGAAAAGTAATTTTAGCCGTACTTACCGGTAACTTGAATTTCCTTCATAGGCTAACATTGACTGGTTTCACTTGGAAATTCTTCTAAGTGTGGAGTTTTGGAACTTTAAAATATTCCTCTAAAATCAGCCGAAATACGAATTCCGATTTACTCACCTGTTATCAGGAGAGACCTTAGTGCTGCATCTTTCAGCCCAGTACTGGTCCTGAAAAGTAATTTTAACCGTACTTACCGGTAACTTGAATTTCCTTCATAGGCTAACATTGACTGGTTTCACTTGGAAATTCTTCTGTGTGTGGAGTTTTGGAACTTTAAAATATTCCTCTAAAATCAGCCAAAATACGAATTCCGATTTACTCACCTGTTATCAGGAGAGACCTCTGTGCTGCATCTTTCAGCCCAGTACTGATCCTGAAAAGTAATTTTAACCGTACTTACCGGTAACTTGAATTTCCTTCATAGGCTAACATTGACTGGTTTCACTTGGAAATTCTTCTAAGTGTGGAGTTTTGGAACTTTAAAATATTCCTCTAAAATCAGTCGAAATACGAATTCCGATTTACTCACCTGTTATCAGGAGAGACCTCAGTGCTGCATCTTTCAGCCCAGTACTGATCCTCAAAAGTAATTTTAACCGTACTTACCAGTAACTTGAATTTCCTTCCATAGGATATCATTGCCTGCTTTTTGCTGAAAAAGTTTCTAAGTGTTGATTTTTGAAACATACAAATATTCCTCTAAAATCAGCCGAAATCCGAATTCTGATTTACTCACCTGTTATCAGGAGAAACCTCAGTGCTGCATCTTTCAGCCCAGTACTGGTCCTGAAAAGTAATTTTAACCGTACTTACCAGTAACTTGAATTTCCTTCCATAGGCTAACATTGACTGGTTTCACTTGGAAATTCTTCTAAGTGTGGAGTTTTGGAACTTTAAAATATTCCTCTAAAATCAGCCGAAATACGAATTCCGATTTACTCACCTGTTATCAGGAGAGACCTCAGTGCTGCATCTTTCAGCCCAGTACTGATCCTCAAAAGTAATTTTAACCGTACTTACCGGTAACTTGAATTTCCTTCACAGGCTAAGATTGACTGGTTTTCAGCAAAAAGTTTCAAAGTGTTGATTTTCACAAACTACAAATATTCCTTAAAAATCGCCTGTATGACTTAAACGCATTTTTCAACTGTTTACAGGAGATGCACCAGTGCTGGATCCAGGATCCAACACTGAGTAAGAAAAAGTAACGATAACAGTTTTTACCTGCTAAGTGAATTTCCTTCCATAGGATAACATTGGTGATTCTATGAGAAAAAGTTTCTAAGTGTCAACTTTTAAAATACAATAATATTCCTTAAAAATCACGACTGTAACCAAAACGCTTTTACTCAACTGTTTACAGGAGATGTACCAGGACTGAATCTAGGATCCAGTCCTGTGGTTACAAAAGTAATCCATAAAGTAACTAATTGCATTTAACTAGAAATTCACATTGAGCTGAATGTTGCATTGTGTTTGAAAATGTGTTGCCCATTGCAACAACTGTAACTACTGTACTTAAAAGTCTATTGCCTATCTGCAAAGTATTTAAACTAAAGTAATTCATTCTGAGAAAGTATTTTTTGTAATGTAATGTATAATGTAATTACAATGTAATTTAAAAAATAAAATATGTAAAAAAAATTGTTTCTAAAAATGTAGTAAATCAGTATGAAAAAATTAATATAACAATTAATACATTTAAAAATTGTCATTTACAAAACCTTTGAAATTCACTGAAAAAACGGTAGGTTTCAGGCACGTTATAGTTAGAAATTAGCATTTAAAAAACCTTTGAAATTCACTGAAAAAACCATAGGTTTCAGACACGTTATAGTTACAAATTAGCATTTAAAAAACCTTTGAAATTCACTGAAAAAACCATAGGTTTCAGACACGTTATAGTTACAAATTAGCATTTAAAAAACCTAAAACCATAGGTTTTAGGGACAGTTTTAGTTACTTGGACATTGCACTCGTACAAAACCCGTGAAATTCCCCGTTATAGTTAGTTCAGCTAACTATAACTCGCGCCCGCAATGCACTGCTGATGACGTCACATATTACATCACTCATGACATGGTCAGTGACATCACTGATGACATCTCAAATGACATCACTGATGACATCATCCACGTGATAATCTGATGCACCTCCTCACACCCTAATATAACCTTTGATACACCCACTCTAAATTACAGACTGCCATTCGCAAAACCATAGACACTCCAACACCAATAACTACATACCCACTCACTGATTCTTAGGTCTACACACACACATCCACTCACTCACCCGTACAGTCTCTCATACTTACGGTCACTCAGTACAGGACTATCATATGCACTCTTACTCCTATATAGACACTCAAACAACGCCACTCATCCATAGAGATACTCACACACCTAGTCAGTCATGCAAATAATTAAACACACTGCCATTTACTCACCTATACAGTTATACACACACCAGCTCACTTACTCATACAAATAGTAGCACATTGTTACGCTCTTATACAATCACAGATACAAGCACACACTCATCCATACAGCCACTATCACAATCACTCACTCTTGCTTATAGCTATTTATATACTCCAACACACATATATACTGCCTTTCACATATGTAGTTACTCACACATGTACCACTGGGACATACATTCACTCACTAACACACTCTTACACACACTTACCCACCCATACAGTCTATCACAGATGCACTCTTGAAACCATCCACCCAGTGAATCACCCACTCACACATCTATGCACAGAGTTGCACACACCCCTCCCACACAAACACTCAGGCACCCATACAGATACTCAGACAAGCATTCAATAACTCATATAGACACTCATTTAGCTATTCACAAACACATGCAGCCACTTACACAGCAACAGACAGACGGATACAGACATTCACCCAGTTTAGTCACTAACCCATGCATTCAGTAAGATACGTTAAATCACTCACTTATAGAGTCAGTCACGCACCTACTAAATCATCCATACAGACACTTACACACCCACTCATTCTTCAATACGTCTTTTCCTATATATATTAAAAATATTTAAACTTTACAGAAACACACAGTCACTGGATGATGTCATCAGTGATGTCATTTGAGATGTCATCAGTGATGTCATCAGTGATGTCACTGACCATGTCATGAGTGATGTAATATGTGACGTCATCAGCAGTGCATTGCGAGGCGCGAGTTATAGTTAGCTGAACTAACTATAACGGGGGAATTTCCACGGGTTTTGTACGAGTGCAATGTCCAAGTAACTAAAACTGTCCCTAAAACCTATGGTTTTTCAGTGAATATATATATATATATATATATATATATATATATATGTAACCAATTTGCCGAAGCAAAACGCCCAGAAGCTTGAGGCTGCACACAACTGCAGGTGAGTCACAAACTCTATTTAATATATATACATACATACATTTACAATATACACTTGTCTGTACGGTGAGAAGGTAAAAAAATCAACAACTAATACCATATATTATAAATATTGCTGTCAATAGCATTCATAGTAAATGCACGATTTAGGACATACCTGTTTTCTATTTTATTTTCTATGTAATCACCAACACAAATTAGCACTAACCATTCAGAAAGAAACGTTCTAGTAAGCTACATTGGAAAAAATCGCTGAAGTCCTTACACATATATACAAAATGTAAAATACATATTGGTTTATATTGTTAAAGATGCGCATGCCTGGATGCAACTGTACCGAGCTGTAAAACTGGTTAAGTAGCTCACAGATGTATTAACGAGTTCTCTTCATGTATGTGAACTGCACTGCAAGGCATTGTCGTGGCCACCATCTCACTGCAGACTGGATTAGTCTGGCTCATGCAGAATCACAGCAGCTAGTGCTTGAAAGAGGTGTCATTGTTAATTGTACAAGTGCCACCGTAACCTGAACTGTATCCTCAAGCTCTCACAGACGTCACATGGCACGTTACTCTGGGAATAGGAGACAGATAAACAGCAAATCCAATCATGAAAAGCAGAAGGAAGGACCTGAATCCAGCTCACCTGATGTCTCAGGATCAGCAGCCTCTGTGGAATTGCCTCTCATTAGGCCGGCAGGCAGGGACTAATAAATGTTACCTGCTCTTCCCCTCTGCACAACAATGCCTGCCCTGAAGAGACATGATTACCCAGGGGCTCCCTGGAGCCTTACATTGAAATCTGTGCTTCGAGAAGTTCAAGCACAAATGTTCGTTCATTACCCGAGGCACCAGAGTCGGCCATTTTCACTTAACATTTAAAAAGATTCCACGCTGGCCGCCTCGTTTTTGTCTCAGCGGTTTACATTCTTGCGAGTGGAATAGCAAGGGTGTCATGGCCAGGGGCGTAACACAAGCCCCTGCAGCCCCGGTGCCGCAGGGGCCCCCACTCCTTCAGGGGCCTCTTGCCAACTCAAAGGGCCCCCACTGAGGACATGGCCAATTATTATTTGTGAGATAGGGGATGATCAGGTGCCCTTCATCACATTCTGCAGGCGGGCCCCACCATTTTGTGTTATGACACTGGACATGGCCATATTGTAAACTGTGAAACTCCATTTGGGTATCAAAAGACATCCATAAACGGGGTGAAGAAGGCCCCATACACCTGTGCCACCGAACCTGCCGCACTAATGAAATGATGACAGTAGCCTTTTGGGGATATTCTAATAGAACTAGATGAAAATCGAAATAAGATTCTTTGTTTGGAAAGAAGATCAAATCTTTTGATTGGATGTCTGGGAAAAATATAATTTTATTGCTGGTACTAGAGTTCTTTTTTATTGCAGAAATGTTTTGTTAGGTAGCATGATAGAGGGTAGAAATGCACCCTAAGTAAAGAGCAAATTGTTGATCTACTTCTCCTTAAGGATTCAAGAAACGACTTTAACCTGATAAAATAATACGAAAAACTACTTTGCTGTATGGAGGAATTGTATACTTTTCAACCATAAAATAGACTGAATTAAGTTGAAATAGAAGAACGTATGTGGCCCACATTTGTTACTTCTTTATGTGACTGACATCGCATTGTTTCTTATAGCTTGATTTAAGATGTCCAGGTTTCTAAACCCCCTTAATTTCAATATATATTGTTAAATGTTTTGGATTTTATCTCTTACATATGTGTACCTTTTGTCATATATGTTTTACTCTTATTTACTGTGAATATTCTTTAAATTTGTGACATCTCACTTCCTACTGACACCTTTTCCTTTCTCCTCATCCTTTTCTTGTCTATTCTTTCTATGCTTACGCATTAGGAAAAACCTATTTAGTAATTAATTGCTTTTTTCATACTTAGATGTTTGTATATCTATCTATTTTTTTTCTTTTTGCTCATAGATGGCATATTTGTTTTTGCTAAAATTCACCAAATAAAAAATAAATCAAAATAAGATGTGTGTGCTTACCTAATTTGTTGAGTCCTGATGATGATCCCGGTACCCACAATGGGATTGAACGCCGTCGACTGTATAATTCACAGACCCTATAGAATTGTATACATGGAACTGTCTTGACGAGCCGTGCTATTCTTGTTTTACAGATACACGTGTTGATCACAATATATCACTTCAGTATATCACTTCGAGAGCATCGAGTACGTTTTTATGCACCGACGCTTTCATTGCGCCACACGTTTTTTTAAAGTTTTATTTTTGTGTATTTATTTCTCCATTTACTTTATTAATCTACTATGGAGTACTTCTTTATTGGATATTGATTACTGTGTATTAAAATATAGTTATTACCCCAGGATCCCAGTGAACCTTGGGTCTCCCTTTTTTAATAGCTCTGTGTTTCTGTGTGGAACATCTACGAACATCAAGATCGGACATTGAAATACATGCAACAGATTCATATCTGAAAAGGAAACGTGTCACCTTTGCCATGTTACTGGAATGTATGTAGCATTCGCCCTACCATTAGTATGCCATTGTAGTGCGTTGGATTGTACGGGGTACTATGTAAATTCTCATCACAGATGGGAATCAGGGCAACTAAAGCAGGAGTTTCTTCAACAGCAGAAAGAGTCACAGGTATTAGTACATGCATAGGAGTTAAGTGACAGATTACTAACTCCTCTGCTTGTCCACCCTGACGACTACACATATACAATATATAGAAGGACGGACCTAATGAGTATACATACCAAACCTTTTATTCCGTGCGTTCATTATGCACACAATTATTTGACGTTCAGGACTTAATTAATCCCTGAACTTCCATCCATGTGTAAATACATGCAAAATGGAGGCACTGTTAATAATCCTATGAAACTGATTACAAAGAAAGGCCACAAAATCCTAGATTTTACGTTAGTTCCATTCAGAGTATGTAATATAGCAAGACAGAACACGTTGCTCTAACATTTGAATTAAAACTTTCCACAATAAAAACAACAGTCTTTTGGAGCAGCTTAATTGGGTCCCTGCGGCAAGGCGCGCTCCTTCTCCTCTGGGGTTGCAGCCTCTACTGTGTGGTTTCACAGAAACATCCTGTAAACATCCGCAGACAGAAATCCTCTAGGACTCTCCTGGTGCCCAAATGTAATCAGTTTCGTCTGATGCTATTTAGGACAAGAAGCACCAGATTATTTCCTTCAAATAATGAACCTTTCAGCCCAATTTAATGCAACGTTTATTACATTACACCTCTTTGTTTTTCGCCAAAGCTTACAGTATTAATCATACACAAGTAAAGCACAATACCTCAAATGACATGCAATTCACAAGTTAGGTGCTCTCTGTACCTTATCACCCTCTTCTGCATTAGTAACTCAACCTTCCATCCCAGCCCACCACGCTTGTCAGAAGAAAGTGGAATCAAGATACGAATTTGAGTGAGTGTGTTCAGGAGCGTGTGTGACTTTGTATGACTGAGTAGCAGGAACGACACTAACAAGAAATGGTAACTGTGCAATTGTTCATTTTCGGGAGATATTCCTATTTTGTGAAAGTGTCTGACACCGAGTGACATTATAAATTAATCCTTATAGGCCAGTGGATGCTAGTGCCTTCAGTGTTATCGGATGGGGTTACATCTTTTTGTCCTCACAAAATTCGAGTTTATTTGTGTACTGTTATTATAAATGTAATGTATGATAATGTAGATTGTGTAAAGTGATATCATATGTGTGAAAACATGTTTAACATTAGTAAAAGGATATGACAGTGTGGGAGAAACAATTGGAGCAGAAACAGATTTCGGCATAAACATGCATTAGGAGTAGTTAACATTTCTGATGCCTGCTACTCCTGGATGGGGGTTGAGGCGATTCTTGGCTACTTACTGGCCCTCAAATGCGGTACAGAATTTTGAATCATATTTATCAGTAACTTTTTCAAAAATCAATCTTTAACAGTGGTTGTTGAGTATGAAAGTATACAGTCAGAAGATCAGACTGTAAAGTACCTCCTTAGTCTGGTTACTGATGACTCAGTGGGATGGAAAAGCAACATAAGATTTGTATTACAATGCCCTCTGGTTTAGGGCACATGATCCGATTCATAGGTGTAGAGGCTATAGGTGGTATTTTAGAGAGCAAGGCGCTCGTTATCCCTTGTAACCAACCTTTGCACTGCAAAAGATGAATAAAGACAGAGGTTGTGGTGGACATAACACCAGGTTGTAAGGTCGCATGAGGCTCAGGCCACATCAATAATGCTGTGTAGGAGGCCTCTGGTTAGACCAGGACCTTTCCAATGGATACTCCTGGTCTGGCCTGCTCAACCTTCTAAGCACTTCCAGGCACCTACGTTTAGAAAATCAAGGTGGTAAGCATTGATGAGCAGATCAAAAGAGACTATGGAAGCCTTTGGCACACAAAAAGCTTTAATTGTAAGCAATCTCTCAGTAGACTGAGAATTATTAGAAAAGCATTATTATAGTAAACCTACAGCTATTGTAATAATCTGTGAAACATGCCCCTTTGTAAATTAACAGGGTAAACTTACTTTCTATTTAATTTAAGATATTGTCATTTTGAATCATTTAAGAGATCGACTAACCCTTACTGTGTTGTATAGATGCCTGCGATTTTACATTAGGTAAAAACATTTATATGGTCTTTTAGTTGTGGTGTTAGTGTAATTCTAACAGTGTGAATGCTACTCTACAGTTTGTATTTTTATAATGCTTGCTCAGTGAGAAGGCTGCTTCACAGCACTAATTAAAACCTAAAATCATCATAAACCTCTTAGATTCCTGCTTGTCACGCTGTACTCATGTCCTGAATTTTCTATACTATGAATTTAGCACACAATCTGGCATTTAAAATGATGCATCATCACTAATATTAACATGATGAGTTTCAAATATAAAGTATTAAATCAACAAACAGTGCACAGCTTAAACTCAACATTTTCATTCCATAGTTTGTGTTTTATGGTATGGCTGGTATCACTGAATGTTTTTTGGTGCATCTATTATGTTTAGGTGCAGGCTTGCATACTTCAATAAACATCACTGCTTAGCAGCGACAAGTAGATGGACAAATAGGAGGTTCATGCATAAAAGCGTACATCACTAATCATATTTGCATGCCTACACAATATACATTGCTACGTTTCCACCTCAGCTGTGAATGCAAAGCAGGTCAGTTGTCAGTGCTTTCACACACAGATTACATCACTATTTGGACCTAGCATCTTTTTGACTCTTTGAGGGAATAAAATGAGCTTAGATTCTAAAAAATGAATGCCTCAAAGAGAAAGATCAAAATCCTGGGCAAACCTGACCCTACTTGGCTATCTGTACCTACTACATTCAAGGAAGCAAAATTGAAAGAAGAACTAAGAAAGTGTATTTTGCGCCTCATTTTTAAATCTGCTATATCCTGAGTCATCCCCTTGAGTCTCTTGAACATCGAACTATGAAAGCCCATCTAGGCTTATGATATTTTCATGTTATTTATGGAGGGTGCTCAGTCACCCTTAGTACTCCTAGAATTTTGAGCTAATAATGACTTTACCTTATTGTACAGTGTAAATGTATGTTTTGTGCATTTGTAAAGCGCACTATCACCCGCGAGGGTATCCAGGAGATGACACTTTATGTATATGATAAACTATGTCAAAAGGTTGTGACAACTTTTACGAAGTGTATTTGACTTACGTACTTCAACTTCTCAACGTCTATTAAGGCTCAAATTGGGTGTGTTAGCCTTTTACATCATAGTGGGCAAAAAACATCTCAAATTGTCACATGTCCCATGCAGGCCCATTGCAGTTTTCCCTATGTTAGCATGAGAACCCTGCAGTTCTTACATTGCTTTGCACACATTACTATACACATGTATTTTGCTTTGTGCCACTCTGTACTTTCACACAGCATAAACTTTTATTTTGTGTTCTGTATGTTCCTCGGATTTAGTCTGAACACCGTAGACAAGGTCAAACAACAATGCCCCTTGTTATTCTGTTTTGGTAAGGCTCTAGCACATAGACAAAACACACATGCAGCTGTTGTTTGGAAACACACCTTTTGTCATATAGGTATGCACAGACAGGCAAATACACAGATGAGATCACGACTGTACCTGAGATGTAGGACCTTCATCTGTGCATACTAAGGTATGGGGTCTGCTGCAAACACCTAGAAATCTTTTGATATATAATCACTTTGCTTCTTTAGAGGGTGTGGAGGGGCTAGGTTACCCTGTCTTATACAGTGACAGCTCCTTTTATGATTTATGGATTACTCACTATGGTGATAGTATTTTAAACTTTTCTTCTGTCTCTGTAACATATTATTGTAGGTGAGTGTAAGAGCAAAAGGGTGTGTCCGGTCACCGCGATTCCTGAGAGGGTCGGGAGTGTTGGGTTCTGGGGTGTCTAATCACATGCACCTCTGTGGTTGAGTAGGAGGCAAGTGAGACACCTTAGCCAGTTGGTCCCAGGCTCATGGGTACTAAGGTGGTAGGATAACTCAGTCCCTGCCTACTACGGTTCTATGTTCCTAAGCATAGTTCTGATTTAGCAGAATCCCTGCAACAAAATGTATATGGGGACTAGGACAGGATTCCGAAAACATCTTAGGCTCGGATGGTTTGGTTGGACAGACAAATCAATAAAAAAAAGAATATCCATGCTACTACAGCTTTAATAGTAGTAAAATGTGAGCTAAAGGAATGATCGGACATTACAATTAAGTGTAGGCTGAGCATTTAGATGATCTGGATCATGTTAATGAAATCCATTTGTTTCCCTTGCTCCACACAACTATTTTACCATGGCTCTAAGACACAAGATCAGGCTGTTGTTTATATACAAAAATGATTTAATCAGTTAAATCTGGCAGATAGCCTTGGAAGCTCACACAGACACCGATCTGTAACAGACATTGTTGTTCATGCTCCATTGAGAAGAACCATATTGCACACTTACGTACCATCTGTCCAAGACAGTATTTGTGGTTATGTATCACATTTTCTGTAGGCAGACCTTTTTAGACTTGATGAAGCTAGATGATAATTTTGTCCATTTCTTCTAGACTTTGTCCATTTCTTGATTAAATTGTTTCTAGAGAAAAGGGACTAACTCCACTTTATAAACACCATTACGTTTGAATACAAAAGAGTAAGTAGTGCAGTTGTCCTACAATGGTTACCTTTATACCATGTGTTAGAATGTATTAAAAGCTGTTGGGAAGACTGTTTTGAAATTAAAAATAATCTACTGATGATAGTGGTTATGCTTACTTTAATCATTTAATTGAGGATTATAATGGTCTCAGTTGATCTTTCAGTCTTTGTGATAACGTCTTTATTCTTTTGGAATGCTATACAAGACTGTATTTTTATTTTGGGTGTCATGCCAATGGGTTGGAAATGTAATCTTATACTATTCTATTATTTTGCATTTCAAAAGAATTGTATTGTATCTTCAGTATTATTTTGTTATATTAATTCATGCTGGATGCGCATATATAGTATGTAGCTTAAAAAGGAATGCAAATAAATCTAACTCAGTTGAACAGAAATTATCCAACATCAAAACTGTTCTTTGTGTGTTTTTCACAGATTCTAGTGGCGGATTTTTCCTCTCATCCCAACACACTCCTGAGAAGTAGTACAACTCTAACAACACAGCTCAGTGTAGCAGGTGTTTTGGTTTAACCTAGTTTATGATTTTAAAAATATAACTGTGTCTAATGTGTTCATAATCCTTTCAATTGGATCAAACACAATTTTTAAATAGCAACATAGCCTACAAGCATAAGACTGCATTATAAATATATTTGGAAATAGAAAAAGCCAGCAAAAAAGATTTGCCTACAGTTTAACAGTTCTTCGCACTGGGAAAAGGGACTCATTTCAGGTTTATGTACACATTTCTTCAGGGAAATTCTAAGGGAATACTTTCAAGACACTTTGACATAATATCTTGAAGAGGAATACTTTATATTAACTGGAATTATGTCCGTCCTCTTTTAAATAAACTTTGCAATAATAGTACCCCTGTTCATACTCGGGAACCACATGTTTGGCAATCACAGAGGGCAAAGAATGACAGCCTGCCAGACTGGAACACACTTAATTGCTTCTACAACTAAGCCAGGGCAGGGAGTCACAGTGTGAATATAACTAAGTCACTTATCCAGAGAGTCGCCTCCGAAATAAGGGTCACAGCAGAAACATCTGCAGCAGCAAGAGATTGGCTTTTGGGCCCCTGGGATATAATTCTCCAAAACAATAATCAGCACAACATGCAGCAGGGACCCTACTTTGACATTTGTAGGAAAGTGCCCTTTTGGTGTGGTCACCTCTCCCCCCTACTTTTTGCTCCAAAAGCTGATGGTTACGACTTCTGCCCAGACCTCAGTGCCTTTGCTCGCTCCCAAAGCTGTTATGATGGACTTGGTATTCCCAGATTTTCAAAGATTTTATCCCCTTATAAGTCCCTAGAATATGGTACCAGGGGTACCCAGGTCTTAGGTGGTAAAGAGGTGCTCGGGACTGCACCTCCCACAAACCATTATCACTCACCCCAGTTGCTGAAGCCACCCTTTTTTCATCCCTATGTGCCTCCCCCTTCCTCCCTACAATCGTTGCCCCCTGCCGTACCTTCTCCCAACACCAGATGCCAACAACCAGAGCCTCCCCCTACCTTCACCTCATATTGCGGCCTCAGGACAGCCATGCCACCGCGGAGATTGTGGATCTCCTACGGTTGCAGCGATCCCCTCACGGTCTGACTGCCACACTCAGGCCACTGGTGCAGCGGTCCACCACTGCCACCGCACCTCCACCACCGGCTCGGTGGTCCCATGGACTGCCAAACTCGTAATCAGGCCCTAAGTGTTCTTTCAGAGTGAGAAAAGGAATCACATATCCCTATATTTAAAGCAGGTGTAGGAGGGTGATCCCTCTCCCTAGGTAAAAAATAATAATTTGATGCAGAACAAACATGAAGAAAGCTCCATGTGCATAGTCCCTAATGCAGTGTTATCAGCCTGGTTAACATGCACACGAGCATTTGGGCACAAATTTCCACTTGATATTTAATGGAAGTGGTTTCCCATGCCTGTGGGAAAACAAACCACCTTGAAGACATAAGACTCGATCACCACATTTTTTACACTAACGACCAACTGATGTTGGGAGTCATTACTTTTATTTAGAAGAACTCTGCCCTCTAGTGAACAAGGGTGATATGTTCAGTAGTTCTACATTGGATTGAGGCCTACAGAATGACAGGAATCAGTCCTATGATGTGATTCGGAAGAACTGCAAACATGGCCACAGTCCAAGCAGCACTCAAACGTATATCTTTGTGACCATTTCAAATAAGCCTTTCAACCAAGCTTTTTTGGTTATTATTTTGGTCACCTAGAAAAGAAGCACATGCTTCTTACCCAAATGAAACAAGATTAACAACTTGCTCTTAGTCCCTATAAAAGTAACAACAGGAGGTTCTTTAACCTACGGCAAGAACATGTAGCAAAGTATGAAGGGCAGCGTAGACTAATAACTACATCATATTCCATTAATTTGTTTACAAGTTTTATAAAGCACTACATGCCACTTCACAATGCTGACACAGAAAGACTAAATATACAGTTTAGACTGCATGAAAGCTGCCATCACCAAAGGCAAGCACAGCTCATAGCCATAGCAAGTAAAGATACCATTTGAGTCTAAGCTTCAATGTTTTGGATTAGATTTGGACACACAAAAGTATATCAAGCAATATATTTGCAAAAGAAAGGAAAGTGAATTTAAATAATGCAAAATACTTTGATACTGTGACAACAAGCTGGGGGTGTTTTGAACATTTTTCATCCGGAAATCCATCCTGCCTTTACAATACTCATGGTTTGGCTACATTCACTCAGGATAATCAATAGTATATAACATCTATTGTGTTGTTTGCTGTACCTGTGAGTAAAAGGGTGGAAAAAGGAATTCAAGTAAATCACAAATATGTCATAATTTAGTAAATCAACAGCCAGTAACTTTAGCGAACAAACGAGCTGACTAAGGTCGCCAAAGACAGGAGGCAAATGCAGCTCACAACTGTCTCAAAACTGAGGTTTTGCCACATAAAGAGTCAAAAACCATTCAAAGATGGGTGACACTTTCAAATTTTGGAGCAAAACATGCATTACTACAAATTAGCACTGATAGGAAGAGGCTGTCTTAGAGCCAAAGTTGTATTATGAACATCCATGTGGTGTGAAGACACCAAACAAGTATTACTGTTTTCGAGGTAACAGGAAGCAGGAGATCCTTTACTCTTGTTAATATTCTGGCAAGAGCACCCACTTCAGGCCCAAGCAAGAACAGAGCAGAAGTGACAGTACCAAAAAATTCAGTGACACAAGCATGAAAGCATTACCACACATAAATCCCTCTTCGTGAACACTGCTACGGCCGCAACAGCATAACTGCATTTCCATTAGATAACTGATGGAGGCAAGTGGGTCCTGCTGTGCAGCAAACACATTAATTGTGCCTGTTTTATAAAAATACGAATGTTTATTCCTATTCACATTGTAACATAGTGAGGGTACAAGGTGGACATACGTAACCTGTGTTTATCTAGAATGCAATTTGTGGAAGCAAAATTTCACTTCCACCATCATGGTGAGCCCTACATTACAATATTATCTAGAGATGCAGAGGAGTAATTTGGGTTATAAATGGAAAACAATTAATTACCCAATAAATTAGGCTTCCTGTAATGGTTTCATGGGTTTGTATTTGAGCTTGTCGTTTTAAAATGAAAACCAGGAATTTACTCTATCAATATGATTCAAGTGATATTTCATAGACTTTTACAGGTACAATGAGCAGTTGTAGATGCTGAAAATATTCACATCTATGTGCAATATGGAAATAAATGATGTAATGCTAGACGTGGGATGCCAGCTAGTTTCTCTCTCCGTGTGGGTTTAGCACCACTCCTTATTCTTGTTTTTAGGTTAGTCCTCTGAGACAGCTTTAGCTATCTTGCTACACTATTGTTTTTCAAAACCACTGATACATAACATACATAGAGAGGCTTTCTGTCAACAGCCTTCCTCCATTGGTCGGTTAAACTATCATTTATTTTTTGTTACCACCTACTACAGCATACATCATGGTACAACGGGTTAGCCCACTTTAGGCATCGGCTCTCTTCACTATGAGTGACTGCACAAAGTCACTGCACGTTGTTCACATCTGCCTAAACAATATATACCGGATATTTATTTTGTCTCCACTTTGGCAGCCCACTTAGATGGGGATATATTTTCCATTAGATCTTTAAGTTGCTTCTATAAAGTGTTTAAGTGGCATTGTAAATTACTTGCCATGCGAGTGCTTGGTTTGGCTGAGGTTTATTTTCATCTCTGTCACTAACAAAAATCCTAAAAAAAAAACATGGAGCAGCTTGAAGGCTTGCTATGTAAAAAAACATCACTAGTAAAACAGCCACATTACTGAATTATTTTTAAGTTCAAGCCTTTTATTGCAAAGATATGGCAGCCATGTTTTGGTGGCGGCGTATTTTCTTATCTTTTGATTTCTGTAGCACATATTTTCTATGGATTTATTTTTATATAAATCCAACACCACACCGGCTTACCTAGCCCAGATCTATTGGCTTTGCCAATGCTTATTTCCTTTGTTTCTGAGTGCAATGTCTATCCAGCGATGGCACTCATAATACTAGCACATTGCCCTAAAGCCTTACACAGACTTTAACAGACAATCAGTTAATTTGTATATGACACTCTATACAATGATATCGGTGCCGGAGTACTAGCCACGGGTGCACACGCCTTAAGTTGGCTTGCGGTAATTTACACCGCGTACTAATAAGAAGGATTCGCACTGGTAGAACCAGAAGATAGAAAAAGGATTACCAAGCACAAGGAGAACTCTTGATATTATTTAATACACCGAGGGAATACATATATACGTCGACAAACACCTTATTTTTAAGATTGTCTACTAATTAGAGAGAGATCTCGTCGGTTTGGACTTACAGATAGGACCCGCTGGGTCGGAATTATCACCAGTCAGGAGGTCTTAAGTCCTACCATATTGCATTTGAGCCCTGAGGAAGTCAAGGGTTACACACCCATTGACGAAACACGTGTTGGCTGGCATTTGATTCTACACTTCAGTAAATGAACATTGGAAGAACGTTTCTCCTGTCGTCATTTGCAAACAACGTCTACTTTATGTTGTTTAAATTTATGTGTGTGCACAGGGCATGTTGTCACTCTATACAATGAATCGCCTAGGAAATCTCTGGTTGAAATTATCCTGCACCCACTACCATTTTTTTTACTCAGCCACTGGTATAAGAAATACCCTCCTCTTCCTTGAATTCCAGCTTTGCCCTAAGTGGAGGCCTGAAAACAAAACACAACTCTCCAAGTGCCGGAGTAACTCTATCCACCCCACCCCCCCACTGACATCTGCTCTACGCAAGTCAAATCTGCGACTTGCAATAGTTCTATGCACAGCGTACTGACACTCCAAGGTAGAGCAGGCTTTAAACAATTCATATACTATAAGGCTGTATCTGGTTGCATCCTCCTATCGCAGCCTTTCTACAGTAGTGTTACTCCTTACCGTGTAGCCTTCTTCATTTCAGAGTCCTTGCTTTTTTTATCTAAACTGCTGGTCTGCCTGGTTAGAATTGTGAGTCAATTTACAGTGAAGCGTGGGTAATATAAATGGTCTTACTAAGCCATTTGTTCATAAGGTGCAGATAAAAAGACGTAAAGATGGGAAGGCCAATTACAACTCTTATCACTGTCTCTATAAAAATGAACCTTCCTCTGTCCTCGACCCCTGATCCAGCCATCCCCACTTTCATCCCCCTCCGTCGCCCCGAGAGTATAGAGTGAGCTGTTGTCTCAATTACTTCCTGGCTTCAGTCTGTTGCACGTGCCCACTCAGGGCGGGTGGTGCAGAGATGACAGCACTGGAAAGAATTGTTCAGGCATGAAATTGATTTAAAATGATGAAGTGAATATCTGTTTTCCCTCAATATCAAATCGTCTCTGAAAGTACTGACAGCAGGCCTATAAAATGTCTTCTGAAATCGGATCTGTAGCATTGTTTTTTTTTCATACCTTTTGCAGTTGGCTGTGCACCTGCGGGACTTGCTGAGATAACCTGGGGAGGTTCGGTTAGGTGGGAAATAAATCTTGCAGCACCGATGACATGGTGTGTAGATAACTTTCTTGGGTTTCATTACAACTGTATTGTTAAAAATGATGTCTTCCTGCGAAGAAAATGGTGTTTTTTTCCAGAGATACTTAGCAGGGCCATTTCTCCTGAAGAAAATCATCGCCAGTAAAGAAGGAAAATAAAAGCCTAGCATCACAACTGCTGCAATTTGAGACATATTTGAACTGGTCCTGGGCAAAAAACAGTCAAGCTAAAAACAAAACTATTCTCAATGTTCTCCCATTACATAAGAGGCACAGAATTGCAAATGGTAACGCAATAGAGCCTAATCACAAAGCTGTGTGTCTGGATCTGTTCAATGCAAATTTGGCTTAAAACGTTTCCTCATGAAGGACAGTGTGGACATCTCTGACAGATAGGAGAGCATATGCAGTGTGCGTGGGCACGGGCTGGACAGCACGTTGGATTCATGCGTCACAAAACCAATGCGTGGTAGCTAGCCTCGCTTTCAGTTCCCACGTATACATTGCCTTTCGGGTTATAGTTGGTGACCTGATGATGGCAGCATGTTCCATCTAGCATACAACAAACTCAAAATCCAAAGGTTTTTTAATGCAAACTTTTTTTATTATTTTGCGGTCAAGGCATAAATAATAGAGTTTTAAAGAGTTAACAACAAATATTACACATAGCTTCATTCCTGCCCCACGTGTCAATGCCAGGGTTGAAATTAGCACGCCAACCGGTGTCTTTGTGAGCTCACTTCTTATGCCCTGATGCACATTCCTCGTGTACAAGCCCAAGTTAAAATATATTTTTTGTGATGTAACCCATCTTTATTTTATTGATTTTTCTAGGGGTGAGAGCCACTTTTTAGCGCTAGAGGTTTCAAACATTTTTTTGCTTTTCAATTTACTGGACTACTCCGAGGATATCAGTAGTTTTGATAACTAGCAAGATCAGGGAGTTCTTCAGCTGTGCCTCTTATGCCGACTTTGTAGGAGAACAGTGTTGTTTCTTTTCAGAGCCCTGGTCTCTTTGTGGAGGGAGGAGTTAACCCTTGTTACTTCTGGGAATGGGAAGAAAGCCTCTTTCTTAATGCACATTTTCAACTTTACTTTGAATGATGACATATTTGGTTGGTTTTACACTATCAGGCTTAGCCAATTCCAAAGTTGGACATATAGGACTCTGATTGCTTGTCCTCTATGTAATTTCTAGCAACATTTCAGCAAAACAATCAAGTCTGCTTTGTTGATCTGCAGTTGCAGCTGGTGGTAAATGTAGGAGTTAACTTGTGCGGGTGATTTCGGAGACCTTTCATTTTCTGGACCATTGGGAGCCATTAGCTTTATTTCAGAGCTAGGGACCCTTTTAGAGCCCAGAGATGCTATCTGACCTCTTCAGATTGAGGTAGAGTCTGGCTGCTTGCACTGTCTGTAGTTTTAGGACATCTGTATGAACAGCAGTCAACCCTTGGTAGAGCCGTGGCTCTGATGAGTCAGTTTTGTGTTCCAGCAGAAGGAGAGGGACAATTCACGTAAGTAGCATCAGTTGTACATTGATGTTTAATGGTTGGAGAGAAGATAACCTTGTTAAACCAAACCCTGTTATTTTTTACTGATTGTATTTGTGATGGGACATCTTCTAGATAATATGGCAAGGAAGCTACATGGTGGCGTTTTACTAACTGTCAGGGTTTCAGTTTTGTTCACTTCAGATAAACAGAACTCTTCTTCATCCAGTGGTGGATGTGTCTCAGGCAAGTTGTTACCGTAGATATTGACCGATCGGTGCAGTTGTACACAGCTGTCATATTACAAATAAACTATCCAATTGAGTTAACACTTATGAGTATCAGTGTCTGTTCTAAAAGCAACAACTCCCAAAATGGGTTTTCACCCCACTGTCACATCATCAAGCCCACAGTTAGTGCTGCGAAGTTCAATGAGATGTTGTGGTACCAAGAAAGAAAGCCTAAAACCTAAGGAATCCCTAAATAAATTACACAGAGTGAAAAATCACTTTAAAAGTAGTGCAGCATTTATTAACATTTTTCAGAGTTAGGGCATTCAGCAGAGAAAATTCATGAACATCATGATATGTTACAACTGCGCTGCAGGCAAGTATGCTAAAACTATATAAATAATCCACACCTGGTCTTTCAGGTTTCCACACTTGTCTTTTATCTGTGTTCCATTTACTCATGACCTTTTATGTCGCCATTTTTTAAAGTTAAAGTAGTGTACCCTCTATTCTGCCATCAGGCTATGTGCTTTCAGATCACCTCCAGGATCCGCTTCCAGATTTTCACGCTGCGTTTATCCGTTAAATGTACCACGCTGTGCAAGCACAGCATTTCCCACAGAGTACATCAACAAGCACCAAAGCAACAGTAAAACAGCTGAGAAAAACATACCTTGCAGGCAATTAGCAAGTAGCACAAAGTGTTTTGTTGACAGAGCAACACATCGCAGTCTGATCAAACATACAAAAGATAGCAGTGACCGTGCACTTACACTGAAAAGCCGATAAGAAATTTCAATTTGCACATTGCATAAAACGGCTGAGCTCTGTCGGCGCACAAAAAAAAAGTGATACTTGACGGGCCAAAAATACAGCAAAACATGCCCAGACAGGACTTGCAAACTGGGGCACAAAAGCAGCTTAGAGTGTAATTGATCTGGCCCCATCAACATTCAATATAATAGAATGTAGCCAATAAAACAGGTGGTTAATACAATTGCGCCCAAAGGTACCAGGATTCACAAAAGGCCACAGAAAATTTGTCAAGCCCAGGAGAAGATACAAATATGAACATGGATTTCGTGGGATGGCAGCTCACAATCACAATGACAGTAATTGCATACGCACACTTCCATCAAGAAGTTCCATCAAGGAAGATATATCTATTGCAATAAAAGAAGGCACCACAGTTGAAAGTACTTCACTGTCGATTTCAAGTGACTTGTTGGAACATTTTATAATGTTTTCATCCTAGGATGAAGTTCAACCCAGTCCAACTTAGTAAATAAAGACAACGGGTAGCATATTCATGTATGCATTGATTGGCTTTGCATAGCACAAGCATAACCACAGAGCAGCGAAGCTATGGACAGAAGTAGCAGGAAAACCAACTGGTGGGACCTGAACAGTGGAGTAGGAAGGAGGGGGAAGGTCAGATATAAAAAGGTTGGAGTCAGCCTTAGAAAGCAGAAGTGGGAGGGATGGCAGGAAGTGTTGGGAAACGGATAGCAATCAGCTTCAGGTGAGAGTTCATTTGATGATCTATAATGCAGGCTTTATCATGACCACTTGTTGTTCGAAGAGAAAGGTTTTAACCTTTTTCTCAAAGATATGCATAGTTGCATTTTATTTTGGAAGGCCGCACAGAAGCCAGAAAAAAACGCAAACACAAAATGGAATCCCTCATGTGACACGTGACGTTTGCTATTACTTGAAGCCATACTGATGACCAACTTCTTAGACCCAACCACAAAGTCAAAAGAGACATCTACACAGAGTAACTGGAGCAACAGAAACAGCTGCGCTTCTTGCAACCTAGCCCGGTTGCCCTGTAAGTCGCTTGGTGCCATTAATATTGCGCTTCCACTTGGATCTTCCTGTTCTTCTCCACTACAATTCGCTTCATGCACGCGTCTGTACTACTTACGATGTGTCTACTACTATGCTATTCTTGGCACAGCTTTCCCTTGCCTAATAGAGTTTCCTTATTAATTAATTTTGCCTGATTCAGACTTTGAGAGTCACCTATCAGCAAATTGTCTAGCCACGTTAAAAGTAATTCTCACTTGGAGCACAACATCACTTGATTAAAACAATGGACTATAATAATAAGTGAACCCAGGGACCATAACTTAACACACTGTATAATGTTTTTTATAGATTCCTCTTGCTCACATACGCTCTGTCCTGAAGATGATCTTAAGTCATTGAGATCGAAACGCCGTCAACCCCCTACAACAAAGAACTCCTTTCATTGTTTATAAGTTGTTAATTAGGAGTTTCCATCTCATGTTGTCAATGCGATGTATATATTTTAAAGTCACCCTCACTCACCACATCACGCTTGCTGTCACTTTTTTATGTGAGCACCTGAACTATTTTTGCATATTGTTGAAAATAAATAACGTGTTGTCCCTGGCAACATATTTCCTTGCTGCTCCCTTTGGCACTAAATGTCCACTTCAATTGAGACATATTGATCTAATTCTCACACAATATTTGCGTCTACTTTGGACCACTTTGGCCACTTAGTAACCGTTGTTTCCTAAAACTCCATCATCCAGACAACAAAAAATAGATGAAGAGGCAAGCAGGAACCTAGAGATTGCATTTTTCTGACTAAAAACAACATCTATACAATACAAGACAAAGTGAAACACACAAATGGACATAAATTTGGTACTATTGGCCAACAGAGGACAGAGGACATTTGGCCGTGATGTGGGTCTATCAACCTGCCTCTGCTACGATAAACTGTGTATTCTGGATGCACCAAGGCGGATGTCAGAAGGACTTTAAGCATAGCTAGCTAAATTACATTTGCATAGCACAACACAACCAAAGAGAGAAAAGGACATTCAAAATAGGAACCGTATTTGGTCGAGAAAGCAATGGCAGTTTTTTCAGACTTCTTGGGTGAGAAAAACAAGGAGCGCACACTGATTTAATTGGGTATATCATTGACAAACTGCTGTCACGATTCATGATGAGGTTCCTTTCGTCGGGCATGATAAACAGAGATAGAGGCAAAAAACTGAGATTTAGAGCTCTGCTCTGTATCTCACTGCTCACATCTAACTTAAAGAGACATTCAGTTAAAGCCAGCGTACAGTCATCCACTAAGAGACAGCATATGGTACCGGTGACACCAAGCCTCCATTGCAGAATGGAGGATTTGGGTGGAATGAATAGGATAGATATCATATTACTTAAGAGCTTAAAGCCATGCAGCAAAGGCAAGTGATATAAACGCATCACTGATGCCTGCAAATTTACACTGCCCACATCCCCAGCAGTAGAAAATTGTTATTTCACTGTATTTCATCAGCAATGCATGACATGTACATTCAAGCTCGTATCTGGGCAGGTGGCTCAGTGGATGTCTCAGTATATCCTCCATCCATATATTGGCTTTTATCAGAAGATGTTTTACAAAGGGGTACATAAGTCCCACCAACATAATTAGAGTGCTCCACTATATATTTATTTACTGTCCATTTCAGGGCAGACATTTTGTATGTATTTGAAGTTCATTATGGGGTTGGTGCATTAATTCACAATATCGTGAACTTGGTTATCTATGTAAAGGCATTAATTAAAGACAAATTAAGGGCCATGTTTAGAGTTTGGTGGATGGAATACTTAGCCAAAATGTGGTGGATGTCCTGTCTGCCAGTATTACAAATGCCTTAAGCTATAGTGCACTTGTAAATCGGCAGATAGGACATGCGCTATACTTACAATGGAGTATCTCATCTGCCAAATTATATATAAAGCCCTACATTTGTGGTTGATTTACTCAGCTCAATGCAGTCTTTGAAAACTTGTGAGATGGATTTATTCGGTCACTTTTGATAATTCTGTCTGGAAAATATTGCTCATTAAAGCCTCTGCATTTTGAAGGCAATTACTGAGACTTAAGTTATTCTCTGATTATAACTGGATATCTGATGCATAGTACTTAAGAAATAGTATTGGTGTGTGGAATCTTTTTAGGTAGCATTTGATATAAATATTAAGTACAGCCAGGTACAGTATACATTCTTGTGGTTTCCAAATAGTGGTGTAGACCATGGTCTCAAGCTGCTCCAAACGGTAGAAAGATGTTCAGAAGTATAGTGTGGACCACACCGTGAAAGAACAACTAATATAAAGCAGAAGTAATACAGTAAGGTTGCATTACTTCTTAGATAGGAGAGTGCTTTTAGCATTTATAGTTTTTTTAGTGCTTTAATGCTTAAATCTCACGATCTGCATAGTGGTAGTGATTTCATCCACTGGGTTTTAAACTTTTGCAGAGATGGTTTACCAAGCCTTAGTCCTCTCCATCAGGATGGGGAGGAAAAGGAGCAAGTGGACCATTTTCTACCCAGCAGGAAGTTACTGACATCCAGCTAGAAGCATCTATAATGTGGCTCCTAACAAGTACCTATTGTGCTTAGGCTTGTTTCGGATCCTGGTAAAATTGAGTCAAACAACGTCTTATCCAATAGAAATTGGAACAGTTCAATTACTACATTTTGGACAATACTTCCAAAGATGGACGTGGATGGCAAATGAACGATAAAACTCCATTACCTTGTAATATGCAAGATGTTGAAAGGAATTTCCCTCATCACTGAATTGAGCCCTTTTGGCTCATTTCCACAGCCAGTATGTTTGAGAGCACTGGGGAGGGCCCCATGCTTTTGGAAGTCATTGTGTACACTCATGACTCTCAGTACTAATGAGCAACATTTTCATGGCAATATATAAATCGCACAACAGGGTGGGCAACTGAGGGATTTATGGATGAAAGGATTCCAAGTCTGGGACTCTATTTTTTTAGAGAATGAAGTGCGCTGTGCTGTCCGGAAGGCGACATTTTGGTTCTCCTAACGGTGGAGCATGTTCAAGAACAACGTGAAATTATTCTTTGTGACTGTTCATTTGTAAATGTCCAATGTAATTTTTTTTAAAGTACAAGATTTAACTTCGAACTCATCGACAAGCTAGAGCACACTAAATTAAAACGGTGCTAGAGGATACTGAATAACAAAGGATACATTTTAGCTAGGTCTATCTACTGCAGCTAGGTTTTTAAAAATTTTTTTTGACTCATGTTGCTTTCAAGCTCAAAAGCTAAATTACAATGAAGTAGTTTGTCAATTTTTGTAACTGCTGTATTTTAGCAGTGCAGTCAAATTGCAATACATGCATAAACAGTACATTAGGCATGTTCGTAGGCATGACTGTGAGACACATTCCATTTCATGTTCAGACCAATGTCAGTTCTTGCCATTTAATGCTTTGTATTACAGGCCCCAACAGTTATCTACATTCCTTCTCTTACGACAATTACTTCAATACTATAATGAATCAATAGCAGTCTCAAAGGACCTTCTGGTGCAAGAAGAGCATGGCAGCCTGTAACCTTCTTGAGATTTCTGGGGCAGTGTGCTTATGGATATATTTTTTCCAAAATCCAGTACAGCCCATTCTTGAGCAACCTCCTGGTTGTGATCCCGCTTCGTTATGGATTGTTTTTAAGTGAGCTGCGCCCAGCTTTCAATCCCCATCAGTGCATAATTTGTTAAAAGGTAAGTGTCCGGGCTCAAGGGTCTGCTTAGAAGCTCACAGCCAGTTCTATTAAACATCAGTGCACCGAATACATAGGCTACCTTGTCTTGAATCCATCTCATGTCACTTTAATACACTATGAGACACTCCCTTACCTGTATCTCACTCCTGCATTTTCCCTTTGTAACGCTTTTTTTCGATTTTCTCTTCCTCCTATTCCCCTGTGTTTGATTCTTTCCCTTTCTTGCTCTCAGTCAATGTCTGTTGAGGAAAAATAAGTGCCAGTCCCCAAAAATAAGTGCTGGTGGGCCCCACCAACAACTACTGGCACAAGTTAAGCACTGCTTTCCATCCGTGCTCCAGCTCTTATATGGCAGCCAACTGCTCATGATTTCTCTATGCACAATTTCTGCTTCCCGTCCCATCTTTCTTGCCTGGTACCTCAGATTTCCGACTAGCTAGGTAATGCACACATAATCTGTGGCCTCCTTACACTTTATGTTCTCCAAGGTGAATATCATGACCAAAAAGAGTTCATTCTTCTCAGTCCATCTTATGATGGCTTCCAAAGATTCAACTAAAACAACATTCCCAAACCAGCATAGTACTCTAACAATTACAATATAAATCAGGGACTTTTAAAGTACAAAACAATTGCAAATCTGTTGCTGCTTTTGTGAGACCTTCAAGACCATTGCCTCTGCTTGGAATCCTTCCTGCACTGTCCTCACCTGAATTCTTTCCCCGCTTCTTTGTGGGAGGTTGATGCCTGTGTGTTTGAAGATTGTACACTTTGAGCACTTCAATGAGGTCCTTTGTAGGAAATAATTATATTGGGCCGGTTTCATAAACTGCACTATGTATTACGTTTTGTAGTACTACAAAACTACAAAACCCGCTACAAAGTGCTATATACTAACTACACTTTTGTACTAACATATACTTTTGTAGTAACTTGCACTATTATAGTAACTTGCTTAAGCAAACAAAAATATTTAAGTCGAAAATAAATGTTAAGAATATTGTGGAAATGTAAATTCATTTTATATATTTACTTACGTAGAACATACCAACAGAAAAATTGCTACAGCATTATTACATTATTTTGAATTAAAGCTTTAATTAATGGGAATCTATTCAATTAAAAACAATTGTGAAGTTTAAAATAAAAAATGAGGTTACCATAAAAAACAAGATTTTTAATGTGCATGAATAAATATTAAAAATGATTATAGAATCAATTGAAATTAATGTATTTATAAATAAATGTTACATTACGCTATAAATTAAAAATAGGTTATTACATATTGAATAATTCTGTACAATTTAATATTTTTTACATTAATTTATATTTATTTATACTTTTAACTATTAAATAATGCAATTTAATTTAACAGTATTTCTATGGGGTTTTATTTTAAGTCTCTACCGCCATTATTTTCTATGGGAGGGTGTTACAGTGCCAGTGTTTGGCAATGTGCAGCGCTGGACTTACTACAAAAGTGTAAATTACCACAAAAGTGTACATTGAACATGTAAGTTACTACAAAAGTTTAAGTTACTACAAAAGTGCAGTTTGTGAATACCAAAAAGTATTACTCAAAAGTGTAAGCTTACTAAGAAGAGTAAATTACTTTTGTGAATCTGGCCCAACGTTTCTAGATTTACTATCAGTCACAATCTATTCTCATTTTCCAAGTATAACCCTTATGTCTTAAGTTAACACAAGAATGGTTCTCTTTGAAAACATAAGAGAAGAACCCATGGAAAGATGTTCAAGTAGGATATTTCGGGATGTCATTTTGATATGCTCAAAGATGCAGTTTAGTCACAAATAAATACAAATTTGTGATGTAGCGATTAAAAAGTAAACAGCCTACATTATCAAATATAAAGGGTTTTCTGATGGTATGAATGAGTCAATAACGTATTAATAAACTAAAACAGTTTTCAAAAACCAAATTAAAGGCTAGGAGGCATCTGCAACATAGTGTCGTGATTACTCCACCAGACATCTAATTATTGCTGCAATGATTAATTAATGCATAATTATTTATAACAACTTGATGCAGCTGTTTATTCTGGCTCTCACTGCAGCTGTGGATTTTTCCCCTTCTTTTGTAGAATGTTAAAGTGCTGACGTGTAAATATGCCAGAAGTAATTAATCAACATCTTTGGGATAAATTATGCCTGGGAAAAAATGGATTGTCATCTGCAGTGAACTTCCACTGTACATATTGGAATGAACATTAATCTCATGTTGCGCTGTGTCCAAAGCATGAGATAACTCCTGCGCCTAATGCATTATTTTGGACAGTTTACAAGAACAAACACTTCTGAATCATTCACTGGCACGATTATAAAGAGCAAGTAAATGAGGCTGGACTTCAATACACAAAGTAAATTTTTCTTTATTTCCTTGGCTGCTTAGGAAAAGATGTACATTGCAAGAAAGTGAATTATTGAGCCCACCACTAGTAATAAAGTCTTTAACCTGTTAGGTGCAGACATATGCTTCAATAATTTAGACCTTACCTCAAGCTCTGGTAGTTGTGGTACAGCGGAGTCAGGCGTAACTTAAAATTTATAAAGCATTTAGAAGTACTAAAACAGTTAAAAAGGCAAAAGCATAACATAATAAAAATCCCACTTCAATTTATAAAACTAGAGCAAAATGTAATCATCAAAATGACAGCAAAATGATAAAAATCTAATACGGGGAACCAGAGATATGAGTTTTGGAAAATGTAAAGGAAAATAGCAAGAAACAGCACTAAGCACCAAAAATAGTCTTCATCCTGCCCATGATTGGGGGGGGGGGGAGGGGGGGATAGAAGTCCAAAATGTTTCTAAGCCCCAGCTTTTCAGATTTGTTAGGAGAAGTCTAGTTCGACACTGTTAAGAGTCCCCGGACTTCAGGAACAGCACATGGGGGTCAAGACTCATTTCAGAAGAGGCCACCAGCATGATCCAGTGTAGGTCCAGTAGCTACAGGTAGCTTTACAATTTAAGAGAGTTTCTGGGTCCATCCTAGCTAGTCTCCCTGAAAGGAGACGAAAACCAAGTCCCCACACCCAGGCCATTATTCCTGCTCTAGGGGCAGTTTTCACACCTCATTAAAATCAAGTACTGGCTGGGCAGCTGCTGGAGCTTAAGGCAAGAAAAAAGGTAACTTTTCCTAAATATTTATTAAAACTCCAACTTCACCACTGAATTGGGATTTTGGTAATTAGAAATAGAGGTTTAACTATTTTTTAGCTAGTCCCAAATCCGAGATAGCAGAATTAATATTTTAATCTGTTCTCTAGTTTTCTCATACAACAGTCAGAGTCTTCCACAATGAAAATAGCTTTTGGGGACTTGCCACCACAGTTATATGGTAACATTACATTTCTATATGCCCCACTTTTAAACACCATGCACCCTACTTTGTGGGCTACAAGGCATACACATGGGTGACTTGTTAATATTTAAAAGGGAGATTTTTCCCTGCCAGATATGGTTATTTTGAGAGCACAGATTGCAGGTTTAAGCTGCAGCCATCAAGCTACCTGGTAGGCTGGAAGCCATATTTCCAGTGACACACAAGTGGATGGCATAATATGTGCTGCAGCCCACTGGTGACATTTAACTTTCCATGTCATGGGTGTATTTCTGCACCATGGCCTTACAGGAAAGTTTAATATGCCAATCGGGGATTAGCCAACCTTTACAAATGTTAGGCATCAGATCACATGCACACTGCTGCAAATGAAGGTGAAATTCTGTTTAAGTAAAGGCAAATGTTTGTACCTTGGTGGCTTGATAAATGCATGACTATTAAAAAATATGCTTTTGTCACATTTTTATGACTGTGTATGCAAATTAGAATGGAAAAGATAAATGCTTTACAGTCCGTTTAAAAGAAAAAAAATCCTAAACTAAAAAAACTCATGCAAGACATATTCCCAGCAGTGACAACATTGTTCAAATATGACTATACATACCATGCCTAAGCACTGACATCATTCTTGCCTGGATGATCTCAAAAACACAATCAAAAGAGCTGCTTAAATTACTGTGGACTCACCTGGCAAGAGGTGAGACAGAGACCTACTCTTCATGAGTGCAAAGAAAACCAGTATAAAAAACAATTCAGTTCATAAAAAGTAAAACTGCATCAGTTTACCACCATAAAGGTTTTGCACAAAAAAGACAATTGGACAATATCACTAACTAGTTTCAATTAAATACGCTGTTTAACAAAGATGCGTAAGAAACCCCATGTTTCTCTAGGAAGGGCGGTGGAAAAGTAAAATAAAAATATAAGTGTCATTACAGACCTTTTTAGCAAGACTATGGCAATCGTTACACTGCCTGCCGTTGTTCAGGGGTTGGGGGTTTGCTATGATGCAGAAAGTTACCTTGAGAAACAGCTGTTTTTTGGGAGCTCTATCTTTCTAGTGGAAGTCATCTCAAGACTGGATTTGTACAGTATATACAAATCAGAATGCTATAAATTTCAGGTTGGGATGACTACGAATGAAAACTAGACAAAGGTGCCAGGTGGCGGAAGGAAGTTGTACGCAGCCTGTGTTGAGAGCAAGGTATTCAGATATAGTGTATGGCTTCACTTGATCATTTCTAAATGTGCAGACCTAAAGAATTTCAAAAACTTCTGTGGGCAATGGTTACACACTAAGGCTAAAAAGAAATACACTCATGGATGATGATTCACCAGAATTCAAGAGGTAGTAAAAGTGACATCAAGCATAATTTGACCCTACAACTTGAATGAGTACACATGGCTGATCCCAGAGCCATGTGTAGTCCATCACTTCCTGCTATTTACTGCTGAGGGAGTAGGGGAAGAAGTAGATAAAAAAAAAAGAATAAAACTGAATATAGAGCCCTGTTTACATAATACCCAATTGACACTCATGGCACAGAGGATAGAATAGAGCCTGTGACTCTTTAGAATAGTGTTTCCCATGATGAAAAACTCTTACTCAAACACGGAACTTGGAGACACCAATAAAGTCATGCTACCTGTTAAATCTGACCAGAGCTTAGTCCAGCTCAGGTTCTATATAACTGGGACCATACTCTTACAATTTCTGTGGACTTTCGTTCTTACGAAAAACGACATTTGTCGAGTTTGAATCTTGCAAACCAATCTAAAAGCGTAGTGTGGCAAGAATTCAGATTTTTCTTTTGGCTGCCTGCCCTTATGACCATGCCCCAGATCAACTTTTTCCAATGTCGCTCAGTCCTTCTCTTCTAAAGCAGACAATGTGTGAGCTTCAAGGAACTACGTCTTCAGTCTTTCTGGCTCACTGCTCTACTGATCTCTATAGCAACCAACATTCCATTATGATAGGCATTTAGGGCTTTAACAACAGGCAAGAAAGGTATAAACATAGCACAAACGGAATATCACATGTCACTGGGAGTAAACAGCTACCCATTTTAGGTATATAAGAATTGTCACAGGAGAACAATGATGCAGAGACAGATTGAATTTTTATGCATGAAAGTCCCAACAATGTTAATGCATTTATCAAGCCACCAAGGCACAAACATTTGCCTTTATTTGAACAGATTTTCACCTTCATTTGCTGCAAGCAGTGTGGGATGTACAAAATGCTTTAGGTTCAACTGTGAATGAAATATGCCTACATCATCACTAGTCAGTCAATTGTAGGGTAAGAGAGCATCCATTCAGTTTGCAGTCAGAAGTCTGAGCTGGCCACCAAAAGATCAAGACGTTACCATTTATGTTTGATGAGTCCGCCTCTGTGCAAGAACTCAGAAAGAGGCTTTCAGGAATGTCAAGTAGCAATTAAATGGATGGACTATACAGCAACTGTTTTAGGCATGTGTTGATCTAGAGGCCTGAAACAAGATGACATCTAGAATTGGTTATAAAAACCTACTTTTCAAATGCAATCAAACAAAAAAGAATTTAGATTGAATACATTTTAGAGAAGAATTTAAAGGCCTTCCAAAATGATGTATGTAGGTGCTGTTGAAGGCGCGCCAAAGGCAAGCCCGTCTGCGCCTGTGAGGTTCCTGGAGGCGGCCAGCCACTATGCCCATAAAGTTAGGGACATTATGGTAAGACAGCCTTATTCTAAAGCGGATTTATTAGCCTTGAACACCCCTATGAAATGACCCCTTAGAATGTTTCAGGAAATGTTAGCTAGTAGCTCTGCATGAAGCCACTGGGGCTTTATGTTGAGGCCTCATTCTCCTACTATAAAGTGCAACTCTGGCTGCCCCACTACTGTTACTGAAGCCAAGGGTTCAATTTCAAGCATGGCTTATCAATGTCCGTTTCCCTCCAGAAGCATGCAGTATTCATCCACAATATTCTCAGGGATGAGAGACCAGATATACTATTCATAACTGAGACTTGGATGACTGCCTCATCTGAAACAGTGGTTGATTTGGCTATTCCCGCTGGTTATAAAATGCAGAATCTTGACCGAGACACTGGAAGGGGTGGAGGCATTGCTATTATCTATAAAGATGCATACACTTGTTCCTCCTCTCTGGCTACGGAGGTCTTGAAAACAGTAGGACTGGAATTTTGTCGTACGGTGAATGCTCAAAAGTCGGTAGGGGGCGTTTTGATCTATAGAACGCCGAGGTCGGTTGGGCTCTTTTTGAAATCATTTAAAGAAGCCATCTTGCCTGCTCTTGTACATTTCCCCCATTGTATTATTCTTGGGAACTTTAATATTTACTGGGACCTCTCATCCGACAAAGACACTTGTAATTTAAAGGACATTATGTCCCCGTAAGGTCTTTCTCAATGGGTCACGAAGGCCACCTCATGTGGGTGGCACACAACTGACCTAGTGTTGTACAATCTTAGCTTGTCCCTGCCGTACCCAACTCCTCTAGTCTGGACGGATCATTTCTTGGTCCGGTTTCATTGGCTCATTTCCCATTTTTAAGATTGTAAAGGATTTCTCTGATCCAGTTGCTTGCCAAAGAAGTAGAGCTCTCTCTGCCAAGTGGTGTGAGCAACTTGGCGTATTTTTCCACAACAAAATAGAGGAGATCCAGAACAGTTTATTTGTAGCTCGGACGCTGATTGTAGCTTTAATCAATATTCCAAAACCGCATCCTGTTGACTTTCTGTGTTCAATATAATCTCCCTGGAAGACTCTAGATCTGCTATTCTAAATCTCAAGTCTGGTTCCCCTGCCAATCCTTGTAGCCCTTCCATCCTGGCACTGGGAGTAGATGTCATCAACCCCATCCTGAACTCTCTGCTTAATAAGTCCTTAGTCGCAGCAACTGTACCTGTATGCATGCTGGAAGAAGGTTAAAATTGTCCCTCTTATAAAAAAGTAAAGTGCGGACTCTGAAGTCCCGGGCACTAAAGGCCTATTTCGCTTCTCCCTGCTCCAAGTTAGTGGAAAAATGTGTGAACTGTCAGCTCTCCAACTACTTAGAGATTAACAGATTACTACATCCCAACTAATCAGGCTTTAGGCCTAGGTTCAGTACAGACACGGCCCCTTTGGAGGTCTCTAAACGAATTAAATGCACCATTGAGCAGGCAGTAGGACTGTCCTGGTATTGTTGGACCGGTCTGCAGCATTTTACCTGGTCCCACATGCCAGGCTGCTCGCCCACTTTCAGAAGATTGGCATTAGGGACTGCACCTGGAAGTGGGTGAAGTAATTTCTTGAAGACAGGTGTCAAGAAGTGTGGCTACCCCCTTATTCTTTGGGAAGCCAAAAGGTCTCAGTAGCGGTTCCTCAGGGCTCGGCTCTTAGCCCACAATGTTTAATATCTACATGTCTCCCCTGGCTGATGTGGTGGAATTGTTTGTGGCTAAAATAATTTCCTACGCGGATGACACGCAGATCATCTTTTCCTTTGGTAAGGGAGTGCCAATTGATCAGGATGCTATTCAACATTGTCTTTCTGCAGTCTCTCGTTGGATGAACCGTAACCAACTGAAATACAACACCGAAAAGACTGAGGTGCTTAGTGTTGGACACAAGTCTGTTCTCAATTTGGAAGTCCACTGGCCTGTAGGGGCTTCTCCACTGGATACGCAAGGGGAAACTATAAAAACTTGGGGATTAAATGTTATTTAAAAAATTCTTTTCATAATCAAATCATCTCAGTGGTGGGCATGTGCTTTGACATCTAACGTAGGGCTAACAAATTCCTGCATTTCCTTTCGGTTTTGATTAGGATTACATTTGTCTTGGCTTCGGTCATGTCCAGGCTGGAGTATGCCAATGCTTTATACGCTGGCCGGCCTCAATATCTGCTGAGAAGACTACAGATTGTACAGAATGCGGCGGCCAGACTTGCTCTTGGTCTACCTAAAAGAGAGCACATTTCTCTGCATCTGTGTAATTTGGACTGGCTCCCAGTGAAAAAGTGGATCCTATTCAAGTCCTCTTTGCTAATGCATAGAGCACTCCATCATGCAGGGCCTGATTACTTATCCTCAAGGGTCTCCTACTTTAGTCCTGTGAGCTCCTTGCGATCCGCCAATAACCATCTGGCTATGATTCCAAGGGTACGTCTGGCTGAAGCGGTCGGATGCTCTTTCGCCCTCTTGAGCCCGGTGGAGTGGAACAATCTTCCTTTGGAACAGCGCCAGATAGATGATGAAGGATTATTTTGGAAAAAGCTCAAGACATGGCTTTTCCCTCAGTAGTCCACTCCTAATCCCTTTTCTTTCATTTACTTCATCCAACAGCGCCGGGAAACTCTGAGTATCTGTGCACTCAATAAATCCTGTTTCATTAACATTAACTGCAATAGGGAGATCTTTAAAATATACTTTGCTTTATGATAGTGGTTACTAAGTACATGTGGCCTGTAGGCCATGTGTATCCTGTGTGCAGGCAGGCCCATCACAAGGCAGCTTGATACAAACTGAAAAATACCACTTCATTCCAAGCTTACTAGAAATGTTGCAGAGTGCAGAAACTTCTGTGCACACACACTTGTGACCATGTTATGTTAGGAGCTTGTCAAGTACCTGGTTACTCCTTCATATTAACCAGATTAACCTTGAAGAAGCATGGGAGCCTGCCAAAGCAACTAGTTTTACCATGGATTGCCTGAAGAATCAGGTCTTTAATTTTTTGTGAAACAGAACTTCAGAGGGTTGCATTCTAAGGTCCATGGGGAGGAGGTTCCACATCTTGGCAGCCAAGAAGCTGAAAGAGCTACCACCCAGACGAACTCTTTGAGTTTTAGGTATCATTAGCCTAGCAATCCATAAGGATCTGAGGCATCAGTTAGGAAGGTAAGTGTAAGCCAGTCTAGGATGTTTGACACCACACAGCTTTATTATAAGATTTAGGTCACTGTCTTTTAAGACACAAACATCAGAACAAACAAAATTGGAGAGATATCAGGGTATTAAGCTAACGCAATATGTTCTTTTTATCTTCTGTAGGGTCCTTGGAGTTCCTGTCTGCCGGAACCCTCGATAGAAAGAAGAACACCTGGTAAGGTACTGATTTTCTCAAAACTCCTTTTATAATACCGGGTGTGCTAGAATGGTGCTCTCTCTTTTCTCTTTCTTTCTCTTTATTGTTTTTAGTGTGATTAGTAAGAGAAAGGGGGGGGGGAAGAGGCTTGAAGACAGGACCCACTGATCCAAAGAAGGAATCAACCATCAAGAAGAAAAATACATAAAGAAAAGGGATTAGAGGTCGGCTATGGTTCCAATCATCTATATTTTAATGCGGGAAAGGAAAGAGAAAGAAAAAATTATTCTTCCCTCTTTCAGTGAGGTATCGCCCCCTCACAATGATTAGTGCCCAGTTTGTCCGTCTTTCCCAACTCGTGCCCCACCCCCCTACACCATACTAGTTCCCCTTTGGGCTCAACCCAGGAGCCGTGCACGCACCTGGCCAAGCCACGTCTCTCCTGGGACGTGGCAGGGATCAGGAACCGTCCGGCAGACAGGAGTTGTCGGCTCTCTGTTCGGTAGCTTTGCGGTTTCTCCCGGCCACAAGTCTTCCTGGGTTCCTCTCTCCGGCTGTTTGGAGTCTCTCGAGTCCGTCTTCCCGACTGTCCTTGTATCCGGCGGTGTGCACCACGCAGCTTCGTCCTCTCTTCCTCCTCCCCACGCCGCCGCGTTGCTCCCTCTGCCTGCCTTTACGCTCCGTGGAGGACTTTGGCCCCTCCCCTCGGCCTGACTTCTTGTTTCTGGAGAACGTGCTAAGAAGACGTAGTCAGCTCCGGCTTCAGCTTCGGCACTCCCAGGTTTGTGACAGTAAGGTTTAATCATAGGAAAAAGATAGAGAGGGCCCTTTTAATTTAAGATGTTGTTCCAGAAACATAGCGCCTTAAAAGCTACTCTGTCCTGAATAGGAAGTCAGTAATGTTTAGCAAGAGCAGCACCCATAGAGGATCGTCTCTGGATATTCAGAAGCATCCTCGCCATGGCGTTCTGAACCCGTTGCAGCATTCTTATCCTGGCCTTGGAGACACCAAGACAGAGTACATTGCAATAATCCAAACGTGGCACTACAAGCGCATGGATGACCGTTTTCCTTGCTGAATCTGGCAGAAGCCCTACGATTTTACCCAGCATCTTCAAGATTCCAAAACAAGTTCCAGCAAGAGTGGAGATCTGGTGCTCAAAGGTCAACAAAGAATCAAACCAGATCCAGAGGTTTTTTATCTTAGATTTGGGACAGGGACCGGACCTATTTCGGATGGCCACCATGTGTTGTTAAGCCTGAGGTAACTGGAATTCCTCCATTTTGCCAGGTTGACCAGACAAGCTTTGAAATTAGAAGCAGCTTCACCTTCATCCTGTACCAAGGTAATGATCAGCTGAGTGTCATCGGCATAATACAAACAATCACATAAGGAACCAAAGCACACACAGTCCAATCAGTATCTCTTAATCTCGTCTTTGTTCAATTTTTAGTTCTCAGTGGTCGATTGAGGTCCCAGCAAACGACAGTACAATGTTCTCTTTTATTGCAGGAGCACTTCTCAATATATCATTGAACACAAAAGCATATGGGACTACCTTAACGCTGTGACACTCTATTACCTCCGCCAGGGAGTGTATATATATATTGTACAGGGTCGGACTCTGAGCCGACAGCTAAGGCACTCCTTACTGCAGGGGAAGGATCTCTGAGGTGTAAGACTGCTGAAAGACCTGGAAGGTGCGATCCTGGAGGAAGTCCATAAATCAATCAAGAGCACAGGCCCCCACGCCAAGCTTCCAGAGTCGTTCAAGTAGTAGGCCATGAGACACAGTGTTGAAGGCCACACTTAGGTCCAGCATAATCAGGGTCTACTGTCTTCCCTTCATCCGCAATGAGTCTATGGGATTCAGAAGCCATGAGGAGAGTGAATTCAGAGCTGAAAAGAGGCCTTAACCCCGATTGGGTCTCGTGGAGTAGATTATTTTCTTCAATAAACTGAGTCAGCTGCTGATTTAAATATTTTTCAGCAACCTTTACAAAGAGCGGAAGTAAAGAAATAGGTCTCAGATTCTTCGGCAGAGAGGGATCCAACAAGGGCTTCTTTAGCAGAGCAGCCACCATCGCATGTTCCCACTCTAGTGGAACACACCCAGTAGAAAAAGATAGATTCAGTAATTTGCAGAGCAAGGGGGCAATGGCTTCCCCACCCAGCTCCAACATGGCAGGGGAGACCGGGTCCAAAGTGGATCCGGATTTCACTTTGGAAAGAAGACTGCCAGTTTCAGTCACAGTTAGCTTCTTAAGACTATAAAAACACTCAGAAGAGGTGATCTCTGGTTGCTCAGACAGAGAAAATGTATAGATCCTAACAGGTTCAGGAAAAGAAACATAGATAGTATCTATCTTCTCCGAGAAATACCGTGCAGCCAGGTTACAGTAGTCAGTTGAGGGGAGAGAGGTGACCGAGATTCGCTCGAGGGAAGTAAGAGATTTGACTATGTGAAAAATCTCCCGAGGTGGGCCCCCAGACAGCTCAATCTTATGGGTGAAGAATTTGGTACTTTTGATTTGTTTATGATAGTTTTTCAGTGCATCTAGGTATATGATTTTATCATCTAATTTGTAGCATCTCCGCCACAGGCGCTCCAGCCTTTTGCACGCCTTTTTCATAAAGAGAAGATCTTCAGTAAACCACTCAGCTGACGGTTTACGGCGGGTACTATTAGAAGATTTCAGAGGGGCAAGTGTGTCTAACGCCCTAGTTATCCAGATGGAAATTTGTTGATTTGCTATCTGTGGACGTGTTTAGTTCTGGGGTGTTCAGGCTCTGCTATGCCGTAAAAGCAGATGGTGTAATCAAAGACCATTTGCGTGTTTTTATAGCTGAGATACAAGGAGTACGAGGAATTGAAGAAGAGTCCACAATCTGGAAAGGGATAATGAAATGATCTGACCAAGCAATGGGACCATTGGGGGGGAGGGGGAGACTTTCACCGCCGAAAAGTTAGCAAATATAGGGTCAAGGATATGACCAAAAATATGAATGGGGTCTTGTACCAACTGATTGAACTGAAGCAACTCCAGGTCTTTGACTAGGTCTGATGATGTATGACAACTCGGATCTCCAAAGTGTATATTTAAATCACCCAAGATCACATGATTGGAGTAGCGAATGGCATATGAGGGAAATAAGTCCATTAAGGCATTAGTGAACGTCGAGATGGCACAGGTGGATGATAGACAAGGAAACCTGCAACAGAATGGGAACTAGTTAATGATAGAGTAAAGAAGGCCGCCTCGCAGCCAGAGATTGTAAATTAATTTAGACTACATCGAAGATGTTGCTTGAAAATCAAATGTGCAACAATGTATTATGTGGGCATACCTTCAGAAGTACCTAAGCCATTGAACACTGGCATTATCAGTGTTGCTGTAACTGGAGAAGAATTCTGCCTTTTAAACAGAAGCCTAAGGGCAGAGAAAACAATGTAGGCCACTTTTTTCAGTGGAGGCTCACAGTAAAGGTAAAGACAAGCAAAGAAGGAAGGAGTTCAAAAAACAGATGGGGGTCTCCATTTCAATTCAGTACAAACACCAGTTTTCTATGATGGACAGTCATCTGACTGGAGTGAAGGAATGCAAGTGTGAGTAGCACAGCATTTGCCACCTCACGTTTAGCTATTATTTGACATTTTACATAGCACGAACAATGGACAAATATCTGAGCGCTCATGACTGGAACTGTGCAAGCAGATTACAAACTTGGATAACTCAACTTAACTGTCAAAAGATTTATATTTTTCTGTCACTTGTCTGCACATCTGGGTGATGCTAGGGCTGGTTGTAGGGCATCCATAACCCAAGTGTAATGCAAATAGTTGCCACTTCAGTAGTCATTGATGCGCTTCTGAGCTCTATCATCGCAATTGCGATGTGATGGTAGGAGGGGAAACGTGGCAAAATTTAGGCTTTGTTGGCGTCACCTTAAACATTTTTTTTCTAGCTCCATACTACCTCAGCAGCGGGTTCAGTCAGAGCAGCAGAAGAGACACCGCAACAAAAAAGTACATACGAGTGAGCAGCTATCTAAAACTGAATACCATAGTACAGATTTTATGGACTCCAGCGACATTAAGGACTGCTCTTGTTGTCGGTCATCCAGTATACAAAAGTGAAAAACAATCACTTTCAGGATAGTCGTTCTTATAATTTGATGAGCTACAGGAATATTAGGCAACAACTCAGATGCCCAGTTCTACAATTACTAGTCAAGAAGTATTTACTCTATTGCATACACGTTTTTTTCTACATGGGTAGGTTTAAGTGTTTTAAACAATATTAACATAAAAGAACACTGTTCATTATTTGACATAATTTAGAGTTTCAGAGCATGGTACTTTCTTTTCAGACTATTTATGTTTCCATATTTGTACATAATAATGAATATTTGTTTTTAATTATGATTCATCTGTAGGTATTATGCACAGAAAGCCCGACTATGATTTCTTAGAATTTGAGTTGTGACAGTTGTCGTGTACATTTCAAACAGAACACTTTAAAGTATCCAAATGCTTTTAAATTGAGCTAACTACAAACGTGGCTTTTTATATGGAATTTTATATTCGAGACACAACTCACAATACATGTTCGCACTAATAAAAACAGTTAACTTTTTGGGTTCTCAAGTCAGTCGAGCCCGGCATGGCTCGCAGGTAACCGTGGGCAATGAACTCCGCTCCGCCAGCGGAGGTTGCGGAGATTTGTTATCTACACATTACATGAAAACACGGAATTCATTCAATAATTCCAACTCCACCACATTGCGGAATTAGCTACTGCACACACAACTCTTTAAAAAAACAACTTTACCTTTACATACTAAAAAAACATATAACCAATTCACAAAAGTGAACTTTGAAAAATATACCAGGCAATGAGAGAGGTGATGATTTTGGGGTCACCCCTAACCTAGGGGGAGGGCAAGCTGATGCCTTGAACACAAAGTGCATATCATGCTGAAAGCGGAGATAATGGCCCTTGCTAATATGCCCCAGAGTTACTTGTTGTTTTATCAAGGGTATGTGAGGTTTCTGTTTTATTAATTGGGATGAGACGTTGCGGAGCATCACAGAGTTTTTGTTCAATTACGCAGAATTCCGTGTAGTGGTACTCCACCAACTACACCCACCCTTACTCGCAGGGGGCCAGGCACGGGAAGTCGCATGCGGGGGGGGGTGTTTAATTAAAAAAAATTATAATTTAAACTTACCTTGAGGTTGGGTCCTGTGTCTTCTCGGCTCCTGCTCTCCTGCCTCCGACAGGAACAGGAATGAGGCAGCCAGGCTCTCTCCCCTAAGCCAATCACAACGCTGCAAGCAGCATTGTGATTGGTCTGGAGTAACACGCCGCTCAGCCAGGGGCTTATGGTGTGGGCATGTTCTCCATGCAGGCTGCAATGCAGCCTGCATGGAGAAGGGAAAAGTGCGCATGACAGTCTTTGCGCACTCAGGACTGGGCACACCACTCCTCCCCTGCCCTGCTCGGAGCGCAGAGCAGCCCCGCCCACCCGCCACCCAAACAGAAAATGGTAATAACTAAAAATTATTACCATTTTGTTTCTGCGTCTCGCACTGCGAGAAAGCAGTGAGGCGACGCTCCTCCGCCATAGCGGAGGGGCCTCCCCTGTCTCAAGTTACTGCAAGTGAAAGTTCCTGCAGGCACCGTACTGGCAGCGATACGTTCTCATCTGACCAGAATTAGTCAGTGCCACATATTTATGACAAGCATAAACAATGTCAATTTTTATGATTACTTGTATTTATAATGTTTTTAAGTACATATTTTGTTTTGCACTGTGCACTTTTATGGCTCATTGAGCCGAAATAAAGTTGATTGAATTGAATTGATTACTCTAATCAGTTCAGAATTCAAAGACATCAATCATGTTGGTTACTAAATAGATATTTGAAAAAGAGTACTCAACAAACCAGGGGCTTGGCTAATACATATAGAAACACCACAGTTATTTTGAACAATGTAGAGTTATTAGAGGAATCATGGGGTCGGAAGGAAGGGTCTAAAACTTCTCAAAGTCATGGTAAGTGTACCTACCATTTTTTGTGTACTTTTGCAAAACAATCAATTATGTTGAACAAAGCAACAATCCGTAACCGATATTTTTATCATAATCAAAAATCAAGCCACTAATACGTTCCTGTCACTTTTAGAAATATTTCCGAAGACTGCAGTTTTTCCACATCTGGTATTTTCAGGGTGTAATGTATTGGTGCTGTCGTCCAGTATGCACTGTCCCGTTTAACATGTCCTTTAGACTGCGGTAAGTGAAAACAAAGGCCTCCAATCAGTACATTCACAATGGCATGTAGGTGCCAGAAAAATTTCACACAACCCACCCACTTATACTTCGACGATATTATTGGGGAGGAATCACAAACTGCACAAGTGGTTCTAAACTGTTATGTTTTTGACAGAAATTATTTTGTCGTTCTATATTGTGCATGTAGATAAAGTTTACTTTTGCTACAGAGAGGGCGTGCATATAAAGAGGGCACATTTGACACAGGGCAAAGAATGTTCACAGGGTAAGAATGGAAGACCACAGTGAGTGTATTAAACTTCTTTCACATCATAACACCCCACATGTATTCAGGAACTACCTCCCCTTCGGCCCCTCAGCCTTCTCTTGTGATTCAGCACACGCACTGGCTCTCTGCCAGACAATGGCCCCACAATAGTGGTTAAAGGCAAGAGTGGGTAGAAAATATTTTATTTACATTGTAACCATTTAACCATCACCCCACTGTTCTCCTGCAGTGTTGCTGTTTCCCAGCTGCTCAGCTTGTACACATTTGCAAGTTCAGCAACTTAAACTTTGCACTATTGCTATCATTTCATGTAGCTCTCAATTGGAACAGCTCTCCAAAACAGGAGGGATAAAGCACCTTTGTTTGCACCCTACCAAAGGTCCAAAGTATCAACTGTATCTGTGCTAAGATCTGCTTGTTAATGCCTTTGAGAATTTACAGGGCGTGTAAGCACCTGGCGTCTGTCACTCTACACTGTGTGGGTGTTCCTAGGGGTGACACCACTCTGATAATTTCTCTCATAATTAAGCAGAGTGTGGTTTTGTGTTAATCCAAATATTAGTGAGGTTCCACCAAGTATATTCCCATAGCCCAAAAATAACTACACTCTTTTCAAAGAAAAGGATTGGCAGGTGTCTTTCACTCTTCCTCCAATGATTTTTGCTCTGTTAGATGGGGGGTGTTGGGTGCCACACAATCCTGTCAGAGAATCACATATCTGCAGGTGATGATGAAATGGAGGCCCCGGCCTTCTACCCCGAGTCAATACACATGTAACATGCATTATTACACAAAAGCCCTTCCACAAACAGTGGGATCACACACAATTCTCTGTGGGATCACCCTCACAATCCTCTGTGCCTTACGAAATCTACTCCATCAGTTGTGTGTCGCTCTCCTGGCTATCACACACATATCCAGAGCTCCCAAACAGGCTTTAATTGGCTTTAATGATTTCCTGCCACTTTCCCATTGCCTTCCAGTCTTGCCAGACTGATATGGTCTAAAGACAGCTTTACAATCACAACCCCGCATAAGTTATAGTTTTACTGTGAGTGGGGGCTACTCCACTACATTTTGACCATAATTGTTCACATAGTCCCCTACACGCTTACAAGATGGTAGAGGGATTGAGCTTATCTCTGCAACCATGGGCATTTCAAAGATTACCACTTGCCTCAGTTAATGTTTAAGAGGGCAATCACTCACTATCATAGCACAGCAAATGTTTGCATCACTCCGCGTGAGCAGTGTACTATCTACCATTACACTGAGCCTCATTTGGTCGGTTTTAAAAATTCTGCTGGTCATAAAAATGTTAAAACAGTGCGGGTATCTCTCACAGGAGCCTATCTATCTACCTATGAATTTTGCCCATCTCGCTGACACTTCTATAAAAGCAGATCACCTGCAACACATGACTAGTACATCTCAATAAATCTTTATGAGCATGGATTCTTCGCCTTGGCTCACTGTTGCGGCACAGCTGGTGAAGCTGGTGCTGGAGAAAACAGGAACCGTGCCAACCAAGTACCTACCTGGCTTCATCCTCCTGCAATATATATCTCAAGAAAGGCCTATTTTCTCAAATCACAACAGATGTATGTGATTTAATTGTGTAACTTTGCGTCTTACAGATGATTCTGCTTCTATATATATATATATCCAGTAAGCTCGCTCAGAGTCTGGAAGACACATTATGTGCACTGTATCTTGAATGTTGGAATTCATTGAATCATGTCTCCCACAACAGTTGATGGCCGTCTATTTTGACATGGCACAGTGGTATATTTCAAAAAATGTTAGGCACTTTAATACAGCACTTGCACATTATCATAGATTGTATTGTATTTTATTTTATTCTATTTTACAATTATTGCTTTTGTAAGTATTTTTTCAGTGTTTACACTGAGTTGTGATGACCTAAGAGGTATTTAAATGAAAAGAAAATGGCGGCTGCACTATGTGAACAAGGTGGGAGTCACCACCGAAACGTGTCGTCCTGTGTTGTTTTCTGCCGTGAATTATTATATATACTTCATCATCCCATGGTGCCGGTGCCTGCTTTGATAGAGAAGGAGAGGGGCAGGAATGCCATTGATATTTATATATATATATATATATATATATATATATATATATATATATATATATATATATATATATATATATATATGTGTATCTCGAATATCTGCTCCTTTCCGCTTCAATCCTTCGCTGAAAGCAGACGCGGGCCACAATTTTGGTGCAAAAAGTGTAACTCCTTTATTAATCGGCCATTACGCGTTTCGGTCCGTCCGGACCTTGATCACATGACAAACGCTGCCTTACTTTTTTCCCCTGTTTTAAAGTGATACGTGCATGGTAACAAGTGCTTAGGCATAGATAGTAAAGACATACTTCCTGGAATGTTGTAACATCTAGTCAACAAACCGCTTACTTCTCACCATGTCGAGTTAATTTGTCATATAATTCCCAAAGGTTAATCGACAATGATTGCTTGTATTTAAAAAACATTTTTACGATATAAATATCCCAATAGATGTCTAAAATCCAATAAAAACCTTGAATGGCTCTATAAGACTTTCAACAATTCATAAATTAATGCATAATGCATTTAGAATTCCTCAAATCAATCTAGATAAATAATGGCCTATCTATCTACATTTTGTCAAATACAAGTGAACCGTAGTTGTTAATACTACCTAAGTTTCAGAAGAAATAGCAAAGTGCAAGTGCAAATATGATCAGTGCAAAGAATATTTAGTGAATGTGTGTAGCTCTTGTTACTTACTAAAGTGTATTGGTGCTATTATATTAAAAAAACACTATTAATTGTGGTTCAGGTCGGTATAGCAGCCAGCGAATATTTTGTTGCCTTCTTTGATTGTCTTCTATCCTCGTTTGAATACGTTAAGATTTCCATAATAGCTAAGTCAATCTCCTCACAGTAAGCCAATGTATACAGAAGTTATCTGTGTACCTTTGCATTAAAACTGAGTCTGCAAGACAATGCTAAATGAGGCGTTAAAAAATCAGTAATGTGTGTTGGAAATGAACTGGGAGTTTCAATACAAACGAGTAAATAAATCCTCAGTTGTATTGAGACCCCCGGAGACTTGCAATCCAGATCTAAAATGTACAATGTTTCAAGTTTTCTAAGGGTGCCTACTCTATCACCGCCCCTTCTGTTGGCCACCACTGTGTCTATCAGGTAATATCTGAGATGTTCCAAGTATATATATATATAAATGTATACACATGCTATGCAATATTAGTTGTACCTTCCATTCATGATTCATCAAAATATATTTTCTGACAAATACAAATGTAAAACGTTTTGCATTAGTAGGAAGCACTATTTCATTGCCTTTTGACTCTGCTGAAGAAATTCAGTATACAACATTAATGAATGACCTGAATCCTTTCAAAAAATGCATGAACAGAAAAGAGTTTTACTTCCCTTACTAAATCGAATACAGGAAATAATGATCAATGCACCTGTAAATGAAATAAATAGTATACATTAACTGTCAAAGGGTTTTTCCCTATTCTAGTTGCCATAAGAAATGCAAACATTGCTAAACAGCAGCGACGGTTTCTTTGTGAGGGCGAGGGAGCATCGCCCCGCCCCCACCCACTGCGAGCCGCGCTAAAGCAATGTGAACAATAAAATGGCAATTAAATGATTTCATTGCCATTTTATTATTCACAAAGCCCACTGCAGCAGTCAGCCTGCTCAGGAGCCGGAATAAAGGAGGGTGTGTCCTTCGCACAGAGGACTGGTGATGTGGCTGGGCAGACACTGCAAAAGTGCGCAAGTCAGTTTGGCCGGCTGTCTTGAGCCGGCCAAACTGACATGCGCACTTTGACGGTCTCCACCCAGCTGTTTTAGACAGCTGGGTGGAGACCAAGCACAGGCATACACGGCCTAGTCAGCCTGCTCCAATGCAGTATGAGCGATGCAGTTGGATTGGTTAGGGAAGTTTCCTCTTCCACTGGTGCCCGTTGGAGCCACGGACTGCAAGGACACAGAGGACGCAGCCCATGTAACGGCATTTATTTTATTTTTAATGTAATTGTAATGCATGCAAGTGCTTTTATTTTATATTCTAACTTTATGTAAATGTGTTTTGAGATGTAGTGGGAGACTTCGCTCGCCGCACCCCTTTTATATGTTATTAGCCGCTCCTGTTAAATAGACAACGAAACCAAAGGGATATATTGACCATATTACCAAACACAACAGCATGTACAATAGCATGTGTAAATGCAGTAATGAAAAAGCTGTATTACAGCTCAGTCTACAGTAATCTATACAGTGATTTACTAAACTGATAATGAGCACCAAACCCATTGCAGTCTAGCAAAGCCACAGCACCATGCCTAAATGGGATATGGCGGGGGGAGGGGCAATGTTGAGATGCCACCAGTTTTCTCCCATTAGATGAAGCTTATGTTTGGAGCAAGAGGAAGTGTGGAATAAGTAAGGGAGGACAAGCTGGGTAGTAAATGTGCAGAACACTATGGCAGGAGGGGCGAATCTTCTACAGCATTATGATAGCCGCTATCTTCACTGAAGAATGTTACAGATTCAAATATAAAATAAACTCAATTTTTGAGCCACTGATTACAAATTACAAGCGTGATATATAGCAGATGGTAAATTCATGTGTTTCTTAAAATGAGCATAAAAAATAAAGAACATTTCTACTGTAGATCAAAAAGACAAACTCAAACAGTTTATTTTAAGAGTCTATGGCAAAAGCTGTTTCCTTTGTACACATTTGCAAAGCTTGCTTCCTAATTGCATAATGCGGAGTGATTATCAACACTATAATGAAAGCAGCCATAAAACTGCCAATTTTTCACATCTCAGTCTTGGCTCAGCAGGATTCCTAGGTGTTTCTTAGGAACACGCAAAACATCAACTTCTCAGAATCTGCAGCACTCGCACCATGCTCATTACCAGTGCCCTCTTTCTGCATACTCATTGTCACTTCGTCAGTGTTTAATCACAAAGTATCCCCATGACATTTCATTCTGTGAATAGGTCTCTGCTAATAATAATGGGTGCTGCTCTCAGTTCGATTTACCCTGCAGAAACTTCAACTAAATGTTAATCCTAAACAAATGAAGACCTTAGGATTTCACCCATTAATGACTTCCATCATTTTATCTTCAGGTTAATTTGATTTATCCAAGACAAGTCTGTCTTGTCTCGCGGCTTATTCTACATTGCAAAAAATGCTCTCAGATAAATAAGTAGAACATGGCTATGAAGACATACTAATTTTTCCTCTTCATTTTTATTTTTAAGCATAGCTCGACACCCGCTGTTGGCTTATGAGGAAGGTTTAGACCTAGACCCACATCCTATGGTTTTTTGTCTCCAATAGACCGGTATCCTTTCGACCTCATAATAGGCACACAAGTCAATCTTTTTTGCTCTTCTTGCATACAACTTTTGTTTTCTTCCCTTTCCCCCGTGGTCTAGTGATCATCAGGACCAATGCTTTCTTTCAGCCATGGTAGAGCTGTAGTAGCACCAGAGACCGCCTGGCCAGTGAAGCTTAGCTGTAAGTCGCACGACTTCACTCACTGACTGCTAGTTGCTCCAATCCCAGTGGTGGGCTGACCTTTATAGGTTCTGAGAGGAAGCAGTGCCAATGCGAGACATTCTACACTCTAGTTGAATTTTCAGCATAGCCATTCCTTGCCTGACTCTAATATGGCACAGGCCCGGATTCTGCAGCATTACATACGTAGGGACTGCCATGCATAAAGTGTGAAATAACTGTGTCAACCCAGTGGAGACCCTAGAGTAGCGTCGCTGCAGGCCTTTAAATCATGATAAGCAGGAGTTTTGCAAAAAAATTCTGGACCACTCTGGGGCCTCTTCAACTAGCCACAGGAAGTGTGTCTCAGTGTTTGAGACACAAGTCATCTTGCTAGTAAACACTGTTCGCTGAAAGCCTCTGAGAAGCTAAATCATGAGAAGAGGATATGCTGCAGCCCTTGAGCCATAAAGACATTAGTTCCTTATTCCCATGCAGTTATACATAAGAGTCCTGGTTGAGCCAAAAAAAATACTTTTAAGCGCCAGGTCAACGTAGAGTCATAATCAAAGTCTCGGGATCAGACCCCTCCTGCGTTTAGACACTCTTTGGCTTTGATTTCTGAGGTGAAAAATTAGTCCGGTCGTTCCAGCTAACTTTCAACCGTGCTGGATTTAGGAGGAATGCTTGTGCCCCTTTCTCCTGAAAGGGTTTGATCATTTGGCGCAAGCGCCAGCGGCGCTCAACTGTATAGTGACAGAAATCCGTTCTTGTAAAAAAAGAGAAACCCTCGGCAGCACGTTGGGCTTCTGGTCTGGTTTTACCGAACACCATTTCTCTCAGTAAAAAATTACCAAAGTATACTAAAAATGCCCGGGGCTTGGCGTTAGGGCTGACTGGCTGGCGGATTGTGAACGGGACTCGATGTGCCCTTTGAATTTCGTGAGGCCAGTCCCAACCCTCCATTTCAGGAAATGATTTTTGCAGAAGTTGTACCATGAACATTCGAGGGTCGGACCCCTCCTTCCCTTCGGGAATTCCGAGAAAACGCAAATTATTTCGCCGCTGGCGATTTTCGCTCTCCTCTAGTTTCCATTGGATGTCTACTAATTGATTTTCGTGGCTTTTCACCTGCCCCTTAGATCCTGCAATATCCATTTCCAAGGAGGCTGTTCTGGTCTCCAAATCCGACATCCGGTCAATGATGGTATTACAGGTTTTCGCTATTTTCCTAACTGCTCCCTGTAGTTTACGCGCTGCTGCCTGTGACCGCCTACTTTCCTGTCGGGATTCCTCTCGGTGTGCCACTACACATTGTAAAATGGTTTCAAGTGACGGGGTGGTGAAGGTTGATCATCACCAACAGACTTAGTGGTGCTTCCAAGCAGTTGTCCTCCCATAGAATAGTCCCACTTCAACTCCCTTTGCTTTTGTTTATCTACCCTTCCCGCTCTTGAGTTCTTCTTGGCTGTAGCGATTGACTCTGTGCCTAAGGTATCGGGTACACTATCCGTCTCGCTCTGCTCGGAGTTAGACCCTGTCCCAGACCCCTCGTCTGACCATGTAACATCTGACAATGAAAAGAAATCAACTTCGTTGGTCTCAGAGTCCAATTCCCGTTCACTCCTCACATGTAGGGTCTTGAGGGATCTTACGTTACCTCCCGGGATGTGCGTACTAGTTTTAGAGGGAGTCTTTGCACGACCCACTACAGATCCAGGTTGCGGCTTGCTAAAAGCCTTTTTCTTAGTTCCTGAATTCTTCTCCTTCGTAATTAGATCAGGATGGTCTTGAACTTGCACTCAGCAGCTTTGGGCTGACTCCTGCCTGCCTGATTGTTCCTGCCCGATGGAACCTCCGTCCGCCCCAGTTTCACTGTGCACTCTGATCTGCAGCACTACATTCTGCCCTGAGTGTCCACCCTCTTCCTGCAGAGTTTGTTGTGAGGGCTGAAAAAGCCCTGAAGCGGAAGCCTCCTGAGGTCCTTGATCCCCTTCTGTCGACTCTCCCGTCACTATCCTATCAAGTAGCTCCAGCTCCACAGGGCCCCCCTGTACCTCTAGGTCCAGCAAAGACTTACTAGTCTGTGGTGAGCCCTGGCCGCTACCTTGCCCCGGGGTTTGGGTTCGCAGTTCAGTTTCCAATGCAGGAGCGCTAATCACTGCTCCGCTGAGCATATCCAAGACTGAAGCGCCGGTCCGTTGTGGCTGGGGAACTACACCCCTCCCCTTCCCGTCCGGGAGATTCTCCGTCCGGACCTTTTGCCTTCGCCCGGCCAGCCCCGTCGCTGGAGCCGCTTCTGCCTCTGTCGTGCACGTATGGGGGGAGACCTGGGCGCCCACTTGCTGGTGAGCACCTTTCCCTCTCGTGCCCGTTTTCGATCCCATCTCGATCCTCAAACTGGCCGCATCGCAACGTTCCAGCAAAGCAGCCAGTGCGTGCTCCAGAAACCTGCAGCCGACAATCAACCGCTCCGCCTGCTCCACCAGTGCCGCAACCCAAGGTAAGATCCTGGCGGGTTCAGGGGATCCAAAAACTTGGCGAGGGCTTAGCATTCTTATCCCTATATCACCCGTAATTCACGTTTGAGAACGCCACCACTGGGAGCCACCTACGGCCGACTCACGCAGCCGCCATCTTGCTAGTATATATTTTTTTTTTAGCTAGATCTAGACGTGGATTGATACCCTTTTACCTTTTTGGAGGTATATAATGGGTTTCTAGGTCTGAATTGATTGGCTCTTTTCTTCTCTCCTTGTTCTCTTTCTCTGCGTTTTCTATTTCACTCTGATCTGCCTCTTTCCTTACATCTTCCTATATTCATATACGTTCTCTTATAATTTTACCCTTTCTATTTTTGTCCTTTTAAATTCTTCTTCTTTCTTTTTTTTTTTTTGGAAGCACCTATGTACTCTGGGGGGCCTAATAAGGGCCACCAGAATAAAAGGGGTGACAGGGGTGCATAGGGGAGCGTGAAGGTCTGGATTTTATTGGAGGGGAGAGGGCAGAGGCGAAGGTGGAAAGTTGTCTGCTTAGGTATTCTGTTTCTGCCTGCTCACTTCCAAGGGAAAGGAGGGAGGAGGGGAGGGGGGAGAAGGAGAGGAGAAAGGTGGGAAGGGGAAGTGGGGAAGGGGGGAAGTGAGGGCAGGGAAGGGAAGAAGAAAAGGAGAAAAAAAAAAAGTTAAAAATGAATTTTTAAAAAAGGGGAGAGTCAAACGGTTGCACATACTGGAAAGTGCGGAAATATAGTCACCAATAAGGAAAGAATATGCCACTGCTGGGAGATTCACCATTCATCCAACACAGACAACAAGTGTTGCTTCACAGTGTGGGGTGGGGGGATGGGAGTCGTTGGGGGTGGGTTTGTTCAAGTGGGAGTGGGGGAGGGGAGCTTTCGGGGGAGGTCGGGGGGGAGGGGAGAAAATTCAGGAAAGCAATAAGTCAGAGTAACTTAAGAAATAAGTCAGGAAGGATTAGGAGGAAATGTTATAACAATCAATTCGGGTGTTCTAAGAATCTTTCGGGATGGGTAGACTGTCTATTTGTTCTATAAATATTGGGGGTCTGAATGACAGGGGAAAGAGAGATAGGTCATATCAGGTATTACGTACTACAGGGGCGGATATAATTTGCCAACAGGAAACGCACATCCCATGGCAAAAGAGAGGGCTTAATGTGATTCAAGGGTACACGCAGGTGATCTGTTCGTCTCAAACTACCACGACTAGAGGGGTATCAATTCACGTCTGGAACCGAATGTCACAAGTCGAGCGTACACTCTCAGATAAAGGCAGTCGGTGGGCTATCGCGTCAATAACAAGGGGACTAACAATCTGTACGATCTATGGGTCCAATCTTGATGATCCGGATGTACTGAAAGACCTGGAGCTAGAATTAGCGTCTTGGCCATCCCCCCTCGTCATCTGCGGGGATTTTAATATCCATCTAGATGCAGATAAGCCATTTTTGAAAAAATATCAAGGAAGGAAGCCACAAGTTTTCAAGGCATTAGAGGCTCTGGTGACAAGTCATGGGCTAGTCGATATGTGGTCTCTTCGAAAGCCGGGGAGGCAGGCTTCACATACTATTCCTGCCTCCATAAAAAATACGTTAGATTGGACTATTTTTTTTATCTCTGCTAGCCTTATAGAGGGTACTAATATTAGGAAATTACCAAAAATATTGTCGGACCATAATCCTTTGATCTTGGAAATACCAATACAGGGAGTCGACCGGCCAATCACCAAATGGACATTTGATAGGAAATTGCTGGTTACCGAAGGGTTTGTAGAACATATCAGGGGGTGGACCCGTCAGTACTTTTATATGAACAGCTATAGCACGTCCAGAGAAATGGTATGGGACGCTTTTAAGGCGGGGTTAAGGGGAGAGATTGTTAGTTTTGTAGGTTTCCGTATGAGGCGGCAGAGGTTAGAAATTCAGCAATTAATGGAAGAATTGGCGAATTGTGGGGAAGAACATACAGTAGCAATCTCGCAAAAATAAGAGGAGCGAATAACACAACTAGGACTTGAAGCCTTAAAAATTAAAGCTAAAATTAATGATTTTTACAGCAATTCCGTGGCCAAAATATTTCAAACCCATGCTCGAGATAATTATGAGTACGGCGAGGCCACAGGAAAACATCTGGCATTACGTCTTAGACAAAGGGCAACGGCAAACAGCATCGCGAGACTTAAAGGGAAGAACGGGAGCGTGGCTATGGAACCTCAAGAAATGCTTGAAATCTTTGCAGATTTCTACAGGGAGCTGTATCAATCAAGGCATAATATAGCATCCGGGATACAACTGGAAACCGAGGTAAACCCCTCTCCGGTCATGCAGGAATTAGAGGAAGATATGACAATAGGGGAAGTCAAAGTTGTACTTCAAGGGATGGCATCAGGAAAGGCAGCAGGTTTACGGCATCCCTGTGGAAATCTATAAGGTTTTACAGAAGGAGCTTGCCCCCCTCCTTCTGGATTTATTTATCGCGGTTCAACTGAGGGGTACTCCGCCTCAGTCTTGGCAAGAGACTAACATCGTCCTCTTCTTAAAGAAAGGGAAAATGGCAGATGATCCGTCTTCATACAGACCAACAACAACAACAAATAAACTTTATTCGGTTTCATAAGAGAAAACCATGAAAGTTAAAACATACAAAGACATAAAAACCCAGTTACATTAAAAATACATGTTAAAATAACAATCCAGTAGTGGAACCCCCACAATTTAATGTATAGAACCCAGTATATAAGAAACACAGGTTAAAATAAAAGACCGCATTCAATACATATAAAACATAACATGCAATTATAAAGTGCAGCGTGCCATGTGGGACATTTCTCCCTTTACATGTTTGACCTTGTAATGTGGACTAAAACTTCGCAATTTGTCAAGAACCTAGTTATCCGGGCACTAACTAAGTGTCCAAGCAGGCCCTGGTTTTTACAATAGATTTCAAATATCCCACAATAAAAAATAGACAATCCTCTTTCAACAACTGCAAATAAAAAAGGGCAGGGCGAGCCTGAATGAAATTCAACTTCTTTAAAATGGGAACCAAAAAATGCCTTCGGGGAGTTTCATAGAACCTACATATAAACATAAAGTGCAGCAAATCCTGTGGAGACTGGCCGTCGCAGCCACAGGGTGCAAGCACTTGTCCTCTACTGCGTCCCTTGGGCCTTGCTAACAGGAGGTGAAAAAGATTCATCCGAAACCTTGTTAATAAAAACCTCTCATGTATAGATAAGGACCCTATGAGGTAGGGCTCTGTTAGCGGGGTTGTTTTAAGCATTAAAAACTTCCAGACACTTGGTTTCTGCACCTCCTGTTCATCCCTTTCCATTTTCCTAAGGGTTAAAAAAGCTAAGCTAATTGATTCCACATCTTTCTTAACAATAGTTTCAGGTTTAAAAAATAAATCAGCTCGCCCTAACCCTTCCAAACTTCTTCTAATGTAACTTAACCAGGGAATTCGCATTGCCTTATCAAGAGACATGCACTCCCGCAAAATCAAATGGTTTAAAGTTAACTCCTCATTCATCCAACACTTCATCCAAAACACAAGAGGGCGTAGAGCCAGGGTATCACTTAGAAAGGGGACTCCCAGCTCCTCATGGGCCACTAGGTTGGATAAACCGCACGGGACACACAACAACCGCTTCAGGAATTTATTCTCAATAACCCTGATAAATACCGACGAAAAATTATACTCCAAAATCATTGCGTGTAGACTGGCTAGAATTATTACACCTTTGGTAAGTCCGTGGCAGCACGGCTTTGTTCCAGGAAGAGGGACCACAGATCATATTTGCCGGGCAATATCACTATTTGACATTGCAGAGGCTTCAGGGGAGCAGATGTCCCTTATATTGCTCGACGCACAAAAAGCGTTTGATCAGGTTGAATGGACATACCTTTGGGACAATCTTTGAAATAAGGGATTTGGTCCACGCATATTAACAGCTATAAAAGCGATGCACATTCAATCTTCTGCAAGGATTCAATTGATGGGTAGGGAAACAGATAAGATCCCGATAGCCCTATATATTGACCCCCTTATAAATGCAATTATACAAGATCAAGATATCAGTCCATTTGTGGTCAGGGGGTTTAAAACCAAGGTGTAAGCGTATGCTGACGATATAGCTGTCATCACCCCTGACCCAATAGGTGCATTAATAAGGATTGAGGAGCTGGCCCTAGAATTTGGTAGGGACTCTGGGTATAGTTTAAATACAGATAAGACCAAGATAGTGTGTACTAAAAACACGCTCTGTCAGGATCCGCGCAAAACTGAGTCCGCTACTTACCTTGGGATAGATGTCTCTGCTGAGGTTGACTCCATTTGGGATATTAATGCGGCACCTCTTATAGAGAAGATAGGTAGTGACCTAAGGAGAATAGATAATTTACACCGATCTATTATAGGAAGAAGTAATGTAATAAAAATGACGATGTTCCCCAAGGTTCTTTACTTTACTTTAATTCTTTACTTACTTCGCTTCCCATTGGAACTAGCAAACACTTTTTTTAAGAATATTAATGGGATGTTCTCACAATTCATATGGAATTATAGAAAGATCAGGAGATCCATGACTTACATGACATTTCCGCAAGATAGGGGGGGGCTGGCAGTCCCTAATCTCTTATATTATTATTGGGCCATAATGCTGCAGCAAATGGTCATATTGTTTAAGTACAAGACAGAGCCAACCCTGCAAGGGCAGGAGGAAACTCCACCATCCATCTTCGAACTGGCCATCGGTGGTGCAGCACCCGGGATTCTTCTGAGACAGCTGGAGGGGAGTTATTATAAAAAAAACCCGGTTTAAGCCTCTTAGAGCAGCCTGGAACGTGTGGCACAAAGTGTGCAAACACTTAGAAATACCAAAGATATATATCCTTGTGGCGTTCATCAAGCCTCCCTGCCTCATTATTCGATGTAATGGGAAAAAGATGGGAACAGGCAGGAATCAATAGTTTAGGTGACATGCTTGATATGAATGGGGTTATCTCTTTTTCAGAACTCCAGGAGAGATACGGGGTGGAATCCAGCTCTCTCTTTAAATATGTCCAAATAAGGGAGACAATCCGACCTTTAGTACCACAGGTTTTAAACAAGGGTAGAATACAGTTGTTAGAGCGCATAGTTTTTAAACAGTCATCCATTAAGGATGTATACTCCATCATGCTCATGGCTAATCTGGATGAAATTCCGAGAATTGAAACCATATGGGCAGACAAACTGGGGAACTCGGATGTAGATCTAAGTAGATCACTGTGGTTGTCTAAAACGGTGTTTTTATCAGCTAACCTAAAAGCGCAACATTTTAAAACAGTTTTCAATTTATATTTTACACAGGCGAAATTGTTTGCCTGGGGGAAACGGGAAAATGACCACTGCCCAAGGTGCAAAAAAGGCCCTGCAGACATTGTGCACATGTTCTCCGAATGCACTAAACTTAATGAATTAAAACAGGGGGTTGAATCATTTTTGTTTAAAACTATTTCACGGCCAGTCCCATTAACTCCAACTTTGATGTTATTAGGTTGCGATGAAAATTTACAGTTGGAATCAACTTATGTGTGTTTCTGTTTTATGGTAACTGCAATTCTTCGCATAATGATTGCAACAAAATGGAAGGACGTGGATCCCCCTTCTTATCAAGCTTGGTATGCCAAACTGTTTTATGTATTTAATTTTGAGATGGGGCTGTATAAATGTAAAGGGCGAAGAAAAGGGGCATACAAGTGTGGCGCCCGCTTATGGATCAATAGAATAGCCGGATATTTCTGTTTCTTGTTTCATATGTATGACTTACTGCTATAACTTTTGTTTGCTGTATGGAGTACTGTATTTTATGCTTTCCTGAGAAATTAAAATAAATTTATTTTTTTAAAAAGAGTCCTGGTTGAGCCTCTTCTTTGTGCTTGGGATTTAAAGCCATTGGAAGACAGTAATAACACCAGCTATTAATGATGCAGTTTATTCAATCTGAATTAGCAATTTTTTAAAACCTACAAGTTAGAATGCAAACCACCACCTCTTGATCATTCAGAACTCCTGTTTTTGTCAGATGTTTCATTGATTTAAGCCCTGCTGCTCACATCTAATCTGACCGTTGTGTGTTTGGGTCCCAGTAGGACTGATGCAGTATTTGATCCTTGCAATGTAGGTGGAGTGGGTACTATTAGATAATCTTTAAAATATCAGTGAGGATAGTAGCGTGCACCGTATAAAGGTCAGCACAGAGGGAAACTGAACGGGTTTCGTGAAAATGAGCATGTAAACGATATCTGAGCAAAAGTAGATTTCGGCATGTGCCCTTTCATGATTGGGGTAGTAGTTTGCTCTGTGGCATGTGTACCTGTATATGTAAAGTGTGGTTACAATACACATCAACCATTTAGATTACCTAGGAGGTATAAGACATTGAATGTAATCGGTATGGGGAATCACTTTTAAACAGTAAGGACTGTGAAGACTGATGAGGCAGGGATTCATTTAGCAGCTGTCATGTTAACCTATATACTCCCAAGAGTTTTGACCCAATTGTACCTTGCCTCTCTACATTTTAACAACAACGCTTTAGGATCTGGAAAAGCGCTCAACTGCAAAATTTCTTCTCAACCTTCCCTGCTTCTTCATGATCATGTGGTCATCCTTGAGTTTATCACAATAATGTCTACGCCGACTCAAACTAATACTGAACTTCACTAGGCAAATATTTCGGCCTTTACATCTAATTTTCTATTATTTAAAAATATTCTTAACGTTTTTTTGTTTTTAAATTTAACTTTTTGCAATCTAGTCAACAGAAATAATTCAGAATATCTGTCCATATGCAAGGAGCAAGAACCTGAATGATGTCCTTGAGATCATAAATTAACACAACATTGATCTCGATGGTTAACAAGGTTGAAATAAATGTTCTTTATTTGTTCTTTACTCCCATCCCGGCACTACGCTTTCTCACCTCACTCAGCTACCTACTCCTTCTATGTGTTCAGTGACAGAAGTGGGTGTGGCAGGCCAAAGGTTCATCCCTCAGCCCTACTCTGTTCAACACCTACATGACCCCCTTGGCAGATATCGTCAGAAACCACGGACTGAACATTATCTCCTAAGCAGACGACAACCAGCTCATCCTCTCACTATCTGAAGACACTTCCACCACGAGGGCCAACTTCCACCATTGCATGACCAGCATTGCCGACTGGATGATAAACAACTGTTCAAGCTCAACACAGACAAAACAGAAGTACTGATCTTTGGAAACAACACCTCCCCATGGAACGACTCCTGGTGGCCTGCTGAACTGGGACCTTCTAATACCCCCCACAGACCATGCCCGGAAACTCAGCATCATCTTGGACAGCAAAATCACCATGAAGAACCAGATCAACGCAGTCTACTCTGCCTGCTTCCTCATGCTGCGCACGCTCTGAAAGCCTCAAATGGCTCCAAGTTTCCACCAGACGCACCGTCACTCAAGCCCTCGTCACCAGCCTCTTGGACTATGGCAACGTACTCTACGCAGTAATCACCACACACCTCCTGAAGAGACTGCAGACTATTCTGAAGTCAGTGGCCAGACTCATGCTCGACCTCCCCAGACAGACATTCATCACCACTCACCTGAAGAAACTCCACTGGCTCCCAGTACACATCAGATGCCAATTCAAGATTCTGACTTGGGTTTAAAAAGCCCTATAAACCCAAGGACCAGTGGGATGCAGCTTTTACAACAAGGTTTTTACCACGCTGTGCCTTTACCACACATTTTTTACCACGCTTGTTTTTAGAACGCATAAGCTTTTACAATGTATGCCTTTACCATGCATTTAAGGTAAGTTTGGGGTGGGGGTCTCCTTCCACAAATACATTGTTTATATATATAAATATATATAAACAATGCGTGGTAAATGCATGCCCGTTCTAAAAAAATGCGGGGTAAAAAATGCGTCGTTCTGTCATATAACCGGGACCAGCATCCATCAACCACCGCCTCAGCTTCCACCAACCCTCCAGACTCCTGTGATCTACCTCCCTCCCCCTAGCTCACAGCCCTGCATCTGCCGAAACAACAGAGGAGGATGCTCCTTCTCCTACCTCGCTGCGAAGTCCTGGAACAGCCTCCCCCTCCATATCTAGACTTCTCCCTCTCTTCAGGAGTTCAGAAGAGGACTCAAGGCCTGGCTATTCAACTGAGGCCACCCGAGCAGTGCACTCTACAAATCTCGCCTGATTGATTGAAAGTAGAATATAAAAGGATCTACTCCCACCTGAAAATCCTCTCAACCTCTGGCTGCATTGGTTTCCCAGAGTACTCAATATGCTATAGGAAAAGATCTCCCCATCATCTGTTTAACACAATGCATCAGTGTCATTGGCCTGACTACTGTTACCAGCTTTGGACCAATCAGTTAGGAAATCTGATTCACAATTGTAGAGCAGGAATAGATTGTGCATTATGTTCCCTGATCCAATCGAGCAACACTGGCAACAGTAGAACAGTTGTTATGGAGTACTGCATATGCATAAGTGATCACAGCTCTTAAAGCTGAAAGTCAAGGGAGGATATTTTCTGATCTAATTTGTCAATCACTGAAAAATCTCAAAGGAAATCAGAGACGGCACTGGGGAGTGAAAATAATTTCAGTGAGGTGAGATAAACAATAACTGAGAATTAGCCTCTCAATACTGGCACTCATATTATTTTAAAGGTGATCACTGAGTAGTCTGTGTGATAGATGAGGTACATAGTTTCATATTACCCAGAGGTTCCACTACTGACATATCTTACTCACTGAGTTTTGGCCCATTAGCATGGGGGAAGCTACTATGAGTATCTGGAATCCTTAACATCAAAAGAGGTGTCTCCTCCCTGTGGAGTTCCCCAGGGTTCCACTCTCTCCCGCCTTGATTTTTAACATTCACATGACCCTATCATTTAGCATCTTTCCAGACCAATCAATGTCCATACAGCCCTATGTAGATATTGCTCATGTTAATGCTGACACTTTCAAATACTCTAGAATTGATAACAACACTTCAGAAAGTCCCTGGGGAGAAATGTCAGATGAGTCAAACTAACCTGTAATTTAATAGCTCCAAGGAAGAACTTATCATATTTTGGACTGAAAAATGAACGATCCTGAGACGATTATCCTCTATTTTTTGTGAGCATCTCATTACAAGACCAGATCGATTAAAAAAGAAAAATCTGGTTGTTCCTGCTGGGGCCAGTATGCCCCAGCCACCATATAGATGATGTAGTAAGAATCTATTTTTTCTCAAATGAGGAAACTGCCATATACCCTATCATTAATGCTCACATGAATTATTCCAACACACTCTGCAAGTCGGCTTGCTTCCCAGCTCTATGGTTTGAGAAGGACACAAATGCTGTGGTACGACACACCTTTGATCTTAGAAAACAGGATCACATGACAGCAGTCAGGAAATCCCGACAATGGCTACTGGTTAAAGAGAATATCCAGTTCAATGGTTATTTAAGTACATGTTATCAAGGCAGCATGAGCCACTATTCATCGTGGAAACCTGGTATATGAATAATATCAAGACAGGCCGACTTTCAGATGGATATAAATATCAGACTTGCTGCAAATATATTTTTAATAAATTAAGATAATTGGAATTTAAAAATTTTGAGAGTGGTATTTACTGCGAAAAGAATATATAAAAACAAATATCCTCATGAGGTTTACACCTCAAACTCAGTCTGTTAATTTCAAGACAATGTCCCACAATGAAAGCTGTTTTACTAAAGTTGTGGTTAAAGGATAGCCAGGATAATATATCAGGAATACATTCAATTAATAATCAGAAAAAGCGAGAGGCCGGTAACTTCAAATTTAGTTGACAATTTATCTCTAGCTATTTTTTTTTATTTCCAAATTGATATACGCATCTTTACACATATGAAAAAGAGAGTAATTACAAAGACGTTTGCCATGTGCTTGGCATAGAGTAAGGCGGAGCAGAGTTTGACGAATAAATGCGAGACGAGAAACTCTGCACAATTAAAAACAGGGACATAGCTTGATCAGTAAGATTGGGGAGTGAGCTTCAGATTTTCCAACAATCATGCTGGAGTATAATGATAAAATACATTATATGACAAGCAGGGTGCATGAGAGGGGCCTAAGGAGCAGTGGAAAGGGAGAGGAATGCGGATTGTTACGAGTACTAAGAGAGAAAACACAATATTTTGCAAAATAACCAACATTTTTGAGGACTTTCAAAACAGAGAGGTAGAGCGTGTGTGTGTTTTTGTCTGGGTGTATGCAAAAATTCCTGGTGAAATCCAACAGACATCTCACCATAACCGACTGAAAGCACCTGTACCCAACTACATACCTGCCAACTCACACGGTGCCACCGTGTGTCACACAATTTCAGCTCCCTTCACACGGTCACACGGTGAGGAGCCGAAATCATACAGTGGCAGAGAAAACGAGCTAAAAACCACTGAAAACAGTGGATTTCCAGCGAGTTTTAGGAGGCTGTAAGCAGCCGATGTCCATTAAAAGGTGGGAAAACACCCCAGGACATCGGCAACAGCCTCGATGATCCTTTGTTTTTTGTTTTTTTGGGAGGGCGTGGTGAGGGGCAGAGTGCCTCTTAGATAGCTCTCGACACCAGGCCCCGCCCCCTCCTCACACGGTGAAGTGATTTTTTAAGGTGGCAGGTATGCAACTATTTATGATAAAATACTTTTTTTTAGGGGGGAGTAACATCCCAAACAACACCCTGATTAAAAAGTCAAACTGATTTGAGTAAAAAAGATAGTTTCAATCAAAAGGAATCAAATGGAACGGAATGTAAATCTGTCAGATAAGATTTTTCGATGTTTCTTTCATACAAATCTGAAGTTAGACAGGGTCCACTCCAGTGTAGGTTGCAGTTGGTGATTACAATTGCCTCCTTCATACATGGAGCAATGAAAAATTCAATAAGGTACAGTGATACTATTACCATAATAAGTTGGAGGAGCATACATTAGGGTGAGAGGTAAAGGGTGCAGCAAGGTTGTCAACACAAATTGTTTAATAAATTAGTAATTTGCCTGCATTAAAGGTCGTAGGTGGGAAGTGTGTGATGCCGACTCTAGTATGCAATAGTGTCTGCCAGAGCTCTATTATCGTCATGTGTATCCTGTTGGAGATCTTAAAACTGGTAATTTTGTTTTGCAAAATGCCTGAATGACGGCAACAACAGATAATACCAGCCTACATGTGTATTCTGCTAAGCATTTTATGGTTCGCCACAGGTGAGTCCCAAGAAGAGGGAGAGGAAAGATCCACCATGACTTCTTTATGTTGCATGCAGTGATTCTAGGCATTGCTTCACTGCAGTGACATCAGACATCAAAACTCTAAGTCATAGAACAGGCTAATGAGCCTGTTTTTCACCCTTTTGCTAAAAGGGGAGGAATTCTTGTTTGGTACCTTCACTGCCTACTGTGTCTATATAGGCGGGAACATTTACTGTAGTAATAATTATGCAATGTCGGGTAGTAATATCCACGTGATGAGGGCCAGTGACCAGATGAGGCAAGCTTCAACCTACCCATACTTTTCTTCAATAAGCACAAAGTTATGCCAAACTACGCCGTATTTAACAAAAAGAATTTCAGCCACAGACAGTTATGCTAAAAATCCATTTGTTTTATTTTTATACCAAATTCTTCTTTCAGTAGAAAAGGGTATACAACTCATGCCACTAACAGCTGTCGGTATTCTGGGGAAAAGTCTGATGCTATGCAGCACACTACCCCTGTATTTGGTTTCGGGTTAAGATTTACCATTATTTGTTCAAGAAGGGAGTAAGTAAGATGAACATGAACCTGTTCAAGGCCATGCCCTTGATTTTTTAAATATTTGAATACTTGTCCTTTGTTTAATCAACTTATTCTTGTTATTTATGAAAACCTCACTAATGAAACATGCTGCTAGAAAACACAGCATCACCACTGCCGACAACCAACACACCAAATTTCAAGAGGGTTGATTACATTTCCTGGTGGTATTATCGGAGAACAATAGCAGTTACAGGGTAGATGCAAATATATCCAGGACTTTAATTTGTGAATCTTGCTTTACAGTAAAAAAAATGTTTTATTGTCTAAACCTGTACCTCACAGGATTATCTTGGGCCAAGGGCTTTCCTTCAACAATGAAAACATCAATGTCAAGCCACATTACAGTGGCTCAGAAAATTAACTTTTGGTTTACTAAGGCTTCCAAATGCCTTAACTCTGGGCTTGGACTCATACTTTGCGAAGCCATGTTCCAACCTACAGACCTGAAACCATAAGCATGATGCCAATCATATCTTAGATCTCACGGATTCACTGTCCATCTTGTTAGCCTGAATGAATTAGTCAGACTGTGTGTCATTTGCTTTATGCTGAAGCCATGAACTACAGTTAGGAAGCACATTTTGGTTATGTTCCACATATGGGATAAGGTTAGCTTGAACAGAAGGACCACCCACCCAGAAGTGGCTAGAAATCCCAATTGTTCCTTGGCTAATTTAACCTTCAATAAATGGATTTCTTCTACACTGGAGAGAGATGCTACCCCTCAAAAGATGGTCAGTGTAAGTATCTTAAAACCACAACTTGCCTCTATGCAGTGTTACCCACCAGTAAGTTCCCTGTTACATCAGCAGAGCATTGCTGGTGCAGAGCCCAAGTTAAGATCCAGCAATGGATTTATCAGTATATACAGAAAACTTAACTGGCAACCTGTAATGTGTACTTTTCCAACAAGATTTTGCATGTAAAAAAATCAACAGAAATTATTTAATCTAAGGTTAATAATATTGGACATCTATTAAAGCCAATAGCCCCCCCCAACCTGTCTCCAACATCTGCCTCTTACCTGCTGCAATCTTGGCCCTATCATAGCAAACATTCTCCCTAATAGGAAACAATTGCGCCTTAGGAGGAGTACAGTTCTCTCCTTTAATCCAGGTGGGAAATCTGAATCTATGCATGACCTCTGCTATTTACGGGTTTTCAAAGAACCATTTCACGGACTCTTATACAATCTTTCCTTGAATTCTGGAATAGTTCCTTGCAACTATGATAGCACTACTGTTGTGCCTTTACTTAATAAACACTCTCTTGACCCTTCTAATCCAGGCAATTCATGACACATCTCTGTGCTTCTTTTCACTGGTGATCTAGAAAATCTGTAGTTCCTCAGCTGAGACCTCCAAGAGAGAAGGTATCTTGATTATCTGCAGAGAGGCATTTGGTGCTCTATAGGACCAGAATAAGCTAAGTTAAGTTAGCTGTTTGGGTGAGTGACCTCAAGAAGGTCACTGACATATAGGTGTGGTAGGTTCAAATGACGATGCACCACATAGGTTATGTGTAATGTTGTATCTGTTTATGGGAGAATCTAAATGCCGCAGCAGCAGGACTCAACTGCTCTAAAGCACAGTTTGGAATATGGAACGTTATACAAACAGAAACAAGCGTAACCAATGAAGATAACAGTTAAGCATTCAGGTGCTGTCATGGATAAGAATGTAGAACAAATACAGAACCTACATTTTACCACTTTAACTTAGCACATACCTACTGTCCTTATCAAATAAAAAAAACAAGAACCAAAAATAAAAATCAATACATGACAAAATCTTCAAATTTCTTTGGCAACCTTGTGTTCCTTTTCCCCTTAATCATTTCAGATTCAACAACATTTCCTAGTGAAATTCTTACATTATCATGTTGATTATAACTCCCCATTTCAATAGATTCACTAGAAAAATCAGTTTGGCTGGATAAATCGGGTTGATAATTTACATCACTAGCAATATTATCTATGTTTAACTTAGCCAATCTAGCAATGCTCCACCAAGTGTTGTTGCTCAGTAAAGCTGATGTTTTTCCCAACTTCACAATTTTCCACACATTAGAAAATGTTGAAAATTCTTTCTGTACCCCCGACATTGCCACCGCCATTCCTGACGGATACAAGATCCAGAGGAAGGACCGCCCCAACCACCCAGGAGGAGGACTCGCCATCGCACAGACGAGCTCCCTCCGACTCGCCACCTCCAACACGAGCGACTCCCCTTCCACCACCGAACACCTTCACTTCCAGATCCAGACCAGCCCCAGGACAAAGCTTCGCGGCACCCTTGCCTACAGACCGCCCGGGCCTTGTGCTTCGTTCACCACTACCATTGCGGACCTCATCGCACCCCATGCCATCGCCTCCATGGACTACATACTCATCGGAGACCTGAACTTCCACCTCGACAACCTCAGCGACCCCAACTCCACTGCCCTCCTGGACAACCTCGCCAACATTGGACGGAAACAGCTCGTCACCACCCCCAACCACAAGGCAGGACACACCCTCAATCCCATCTTCACAGGAGGGAACAACATCCGCTTCAGCCACACCACGCAGCCCCTCTGGACAGACCACCACTGAGTACACTTCTCTTTCAACACTGCCACCGCTCACAAACCCACTCCACGCCCACCACGAAGGAACTGGAGCAAGGTCACAGAGGAGCACCTCAACTCCACCCTCATCCATGACCCCCCCCCCCCGCCTCGACAGACGCCAACTCTGCAGCCAAGGAACTACACTGATGAATTCTGAGTTTGCACTTTTTCTTTTAACGAGAACAATGGGAGATATCCATTCTGAAGAGTTCACCGGCTCGATTATCCTGTCTACACACATATCCTTTAACATCTGAGACAATTCATTGCGAACTGATAATGGCATGTGTTTTAATTTATATTTGGGAGGAACAGCATTTTTGTAAGTTGTATCTGATGAGAAAAACCTCTCACCTTACCAAGTTGTTTTTTAAATAAACTTTTATGTTTATCTAAAACAATTTCCAAATTCTTTTACCCATTCAAAACTTTTTGTACCCTCATCATATCCTTTGCTAAACATACTTGTACCTTGGCATTGGGATTAAGAGTGATATCAAACTTCCCTTGATGTTTCCAACCCTCAACTTGCTGCAGACCATCCACTGCTACATATACTTTACCAATGATGGTTTTATATTTGAGGCCTATTTGAGTCACATAATAGCCCATCATGTTGATTTCCTTACCACCAAATCCAAAAACATCAGTAGGTTTAAATTTTTTGTTTTGCAAATTCTTTTTGAAAGGGACATTGGAAATAATGGTATATGGGTATCCAGAAGCCACCATTACTCTTAGTTTCCTGCCATCCATAGCAATTTCACACATAGGTGGTACATATGGCTCTGTGTCCACATCATCACATTTTACCTCACTACTGGACAACATATAAAACCTCCTTAACCTCAGCACAAGACTCAATCAAACAATCATTGAATATTTACTTTATTCGGTTAGCATCAGCAGTCATAAAAGTACAATAAAAACATCAATATGCATCATTCCATATTATAAAATCAAATAAAATGTTCAGTGTGAAACACAAGCATAATACACGCCTGATAAAAATCTGGATAAATACCAGAAAACAGTAAAATTATCTAAAAAATTGAAGATATAAGAGAGCTGGTCTTACTTGGTTAAAATTCAAAGGTACAAGTAGTGGGTGAATATATTTATGTCGCAGATTGGCCCATTTGGGGAAAATTAAAACAATATGTAAAGTGTCTAATGCAGAGAACGCATCACATGTGCAAATGGGAGGGGCTAGTGGCTTATGCCATCCTGCTACTAGTCGAGGGAACAAATTCAAATGAAAATATGTTAAAGGTCTTCTGTGAGTAGCCGGCATATCCAATGTTAAATAAAATCCCATTTTATCTATAGATTTCATCATGGCATAATGTGTATAGCAATGTTTGCGCTGTGAGTCTAGAATTCTAGCTTTTTGGGTATACACCTTAAATGCTCTCTTAACTCCTACAATATCTGATTTGCAGATTAGCTCTGGTGAATTAAAGAGATGTGGTAAGCCCAAATTTGTCAGGGTAGTTTTTATGTAACTCAACCAGGGTATACGCAAGCTATAGTCCATGTTCAAACAGTCTCTCAATATTCATCTGTTAAATTCTAAAACTTTTTTGGTCCATATCGAACACCATAAAAGTATAGGGTGCAAACGTATGTACTCAGCTATAAAACCAACCCCTATCTCATTGTGTACTATTTCTGCAGGGACATTCTACGGGATTCGTAACAATTTCCTTAAATATGTATTTTCTGCCATTTGCATGGAAGTAGAAGATTTGTAACCCCAAATCTCCACTCCAAAGGCTACAGTTGGAGTACACTTAGCATTATAGAGGTGTAATATAGACTTTATATGGCTGTAGCCTAAAAGCCTGGAAAAAACATCAATGCTAAAGGCAACCCTATTAAACGATTGAGTATGTGATTTCAATAATGGGTCCCAGGACAATTTGTCATCCAACAGGATGCCTAAATAGCTCAACTAGTCCACCTTACCTCCGTTATTGTCCTTTATTACATAGGTTTTAGTCTTGGCACCTCTTGGTCCTATGGTCATGGTATACGATTTAGAATAATTGATTTTTAGTCCCAGATTTTCCATAACATCGACATAATAAAAGTTGCAGGCCATTAGCTGTGTGGGAGATAAGAACGGAATCATCTGCGTACAACAAAGCAGGGACCTGGAGGAGCTCCGATAATTGGTTCTTAAATAGGAGCTGTTTCTTTTCTAACTCCGCTTTGTTTTCCCCTAGATCTGATCTTTTTATCTCCGTGTCTAATCGCTCCATCTCATCCTCCAAATGAGAAATTTCACTTTTATACTGCTTATTCTTATGGCAGGTTACACTAGTAATCTTACCTCTAATAAATGCTTTTAGGGAATCCCAGACTATTCCGTTTGTGGCTGAGCCGCTATTGATCTCTATAAATTCTCGGACCTCTTCTTTTAGGTTATCTATTACTTCACTATCGACCAATATGGTGCGATCTAACGTCCACCTTCTTTCTTCACACCTAGTGCTGTTTTTAAGCGTCAGGAAGACTGCCGAGTGATCTGAGAGGTGGGCCGCCTTATATTTGATATCCGAGATGTCCTCTGTAAGGCTCCAATCTACTAAGAAATAATCTATTCTAGACCTGCTCCCATATTTCTTCTTGTGGAAAGATGTACCCTGTAGATTTCCTGCTCTTTCCCTCCAAAGATCACACAGAGTATGCTGGGTCATCATGGCTTTTAAAAGAGCTCGTGAGTTGGGCGTCGGTATTGTTCTAGTTTTATTTGATTTATCTAACTTTAAATCTAATACTATATTGAAGTCTCCTGCCATAATTATTGGGCCAGAGGATTCCAAGAGATTTGCGAACAAGTTTTTTAATGGCTCACAGTCATCGAGGTTTGGGTCATAATAGCCTACAATCGTTAATGGTCTATCCTCTACTTTAACATCAGCTATAATCCACCTACCCCCTTTATCCGCCCTCATCTGTGTCACCCACATTTGCTTGTTTTTTCACTATTATGGCAACTCCTCTAATATTCCCACTCTGGTCCGTACATAGGACTTGCTGTACCCGTCTTTGTTTTTCAAAAAGATCAACACATTCCTTTTTTAATAAATGCGTCTCCTGTAGAATCAGAATTTGGGCAGGAGAATCCCTGAGATATTGTAATAGCCTATCCCTACGCCCCTTCACACGTAGCCCGTTAACATTCCAATTTAAGATCTGAATGGACTTATCATTATGCTAATTCTACTTAATTTATCTGAAGTGTTTGAGGATTTTTATTTTTTTATTTTTTCCCGTATGCTCCCCACCCCGTGACACCCTTCTATCAGCCCCCCCCACCCACTACTCTGGAGAGCCCACCCCTGCTTCTTCTTCTTGGACCTGATGTTCATCCAAATTGTTCTTTAGCTCCGTTACCACCCAGCCCAAAAGAAAGTAATTATAAAATTCAGTGTATATGTGTAGAGAAAACCAACTCATTACTTAGCAACATTAATCCCCTCAACTGCCCCCTCCACCTCCCCTGATACTTTCTAACAGCTCGTCAGCCTCCCTTATGCTCCTTATCATGTGCATTTTATTGTTGTACATTATTCTCAGTGATGCGGGAAATTTAAGTTGTACAGTTGCCCCTATTTTTTAAAGTCATCCATGCGTTTGCCTAACTCCCATTGTCTATCTAGGGTGGCTCGCGATAGGTCTGATCTTATTTCAAATGGGAAGTCAGGGCCTTTCAAGGATCTTAGTTTTAATGCGGACCCCAGAATTTTCTCTTTTAATGCGTATGTCTGGAAGTTAATGAGGATCTTTCTTGGCTTCACTCTACCCAGGCTTTTCCTAAAGGGGTCTCTGTGGATTCTTTGTATATCTTTTATGATGTCGGCCTCACTCTCCTCTACCTGAACTGCAGCTTTTATGAGAGCTACCACATAAGATTTTAAATCATCCCTCTCTTTTCCTTCGGGTACATTTAGAATTCTCAAATTATTCCTTCTGGAATTATTTTCTAACTGCTCCAATTTTTCTTGAAGTCCCTGCTCATCCCTACGTAGTGCCTGAAGCTCCGTTTTGCTAGTCACAGGGTCTTTTTTTAACTCCTCCACCGTATTTTCAGGTGTTTCTGTCCTTTCAGATAGAGTGTCCAACTTTTTCTCCAATGTTTTGCAAAACCCGCGTATTTCCCGCTGGTTTGCTTCAGATACTGAGAATCCATTCCTAATGTCTGCCGTAAGTAATCCCAACATCGCCTCTAGAGAACTAACCGATGGTTCCACCGGACTCCCACTTTCAGGGGGTTTTGTACCCATAGCTGATATGTGTCCTCCTCCTTCATGTTCTCCATCCTGATTGCTATCACCATTACTATTTGCTCTATCTAGAGTGCTTTTAACACTTTCATGGGATTTACCCAGACCAGACTGCTCGCCACTCTCCATATCTGTAACTAAGATGTCTGAGACAGCTATAGTCCCCCGTCCCTCCGTTTGTGGGGGTCTCTTTAATGTGAGTACTGATGGCTGTACTTTAAAAAACGATCTCAAAGATGGTGTAATCCTCGGTTTGGGATCTGTAAGGTCTTCCTTCTTTTTTATTTTGCTTTCTTCCTTTCTTTTTTACTTCCTGCCTGGATTTCTCTCTGAGCAAACCCCTTTGGAAACTTTCAGAGGTAGTTGGACTAGATGTAACACTTAAATCAAATGATGTAGTCTGCCTCCCCTCGGTATCCACAAGCTTTACACCCTCTTTGCCAACTAATTTCTGCCCTCTTGCTGCACAGGAAAAGATCCCCGCATTAGCCCCCCTACCTTCCAGGTCTTGGCTTCCTTCGTTTCTAATAGCGGCAGCCGGCTGCTCACCCTCCGAGAGTAATGTAACTCCTAATCTTCCAGAGTGCACGGCTGCAGCGTATGTGCTGACGCTGCCTCCCCTCGTACGGAGGAAGCCTCGCGCTGCTGCCCTGCGGCTCTTTCTGAGCTCCAGGGCGGCCTCAAACCAACGCGGACCGGTGTCCGATCCTGGAAGACAGGCGGGGAGACTGGGGGCAGGCAAAACCAAAGAGACACAAGCGGTAAGGCACATCAGGATGTCGCCGAGTTGTTAGAACTGAAAAAAACGGCATTTAGGAGGCATTAGAAGGCAGTAGAAAGCGGCATTCTCGAACGCTGTGGCTGGGAGCTCCGGAGCTCTGCGACCTACGTGGCCGCCATGTTCTCCCCCATCTGCAAGCCGGCCGTGTATTTAAGAACCAATTATCGGAGATCCTCCAGACAAGAATCAAAAAGAGGTGGGACGTGAGTAAGTTAGCGCATTTCGAGTATGGGGAGGGAGCAGGAAAACTCTTAGCCTGGAAGATTAAGTCAGATCTGAACAAAAATCGGATCAAGGAGGAACGAACTGGAAACTTGTTGAATAGTGAGACCAAGATCAAAGAGGCTTTTAAGGAGTTCTTTCGTATTTTATATATGGAAGATAAGGAGAAACTAGGGGATGCCGATATAGAAGGCTGGCTAGCGGAATCAATCCAACCCATAGATGCTAACCAGCAAAAGTTTTGGACCAAGAGATTACTAAGGAGGAGGTAGTTAAGGCGATTCAGTCCAGTAAAGTGGGTAAAGCGGCTGGGCCGGACGGCATTCCAATAGAGCTTTATAAAATCTTGGCAGTAATGGGTGAGGTACTAGAGCATGGAGTACAGTTACCAAAATCATGGAACGAAGCCACAGTTACCCTCATCCTGAAAACCGGTAAATTGTGAGTCATACAGACCAATATCTCTCTTGAACTCTGATTACAAAATCTTTACAAAAATATTGGCTAGTAGACTAGCCAAAATTACGGGCTATACAATCCATGAAGATCAGAGAGGCTTTGTGAAAGGGAGGTATCTGCACGAGCTCACTTATGAGCTAATCGGGGCTATTGATTTCGCAACAACTTTTGATACCCCTTTAGCAATAACAACTTTGGATGCCTCTAAAGCATTTGATAAGGTGAGGTGGTCTTATTTATTTTCGGTACTTAAAAGATTTAACCTGGGGGATAAATTTTGTAGAGCTATACAGCTAATATACCAGGAACCCATAGCAAGGGTCTTGGTGAATGGGAAGTTGACTGCACCATTTCAAATACTCAGGGGCACAAGACAGGGATGCCCTCTTTCCCCCCTCTTGTTTAATTTTTATATGGAGCCTCTGGCCTTTAGACTTAGAAACACAACTGACATTCCCCCTTCCATCAGGGAGATTGGGTCAAAAGGTTGCGCTATATGCTGACGACCTCATGGTATATTCATCTGATTTGGACGTTGCTCTACCCATCATTTTACGTATAGCATCAGAATTCGGGAAGGTATCGGGGTATTCAGTGAATGAATTGAAAACAGAAGTTATGGTATGGAATCAAGTAAGCAGCAATCCATGGATCAAAAAAGAAATGCGATATCTTGGTTTAAGGATAGTCCAAGACAAACGCAATTGCCAAAACTAATTTAAGGAGAGTATATACAGAGATCGTTCGACTACTGAAAGGCTGGGTACACCTCCCGTTAACGATCCTAGGGAGAGTTAGTTTGATCAAGATGACTATACTGCCAAAGATCACTTTTATATTCAACTCCATACCTTTGCACTTTGATAAAACTACGATACACAAAATCCAGCAGTCAATAAATTCATTTATCTGGGGGATTAGGATCTCCTGGAAGAAATTACGGAGGAGGAGGGAGAAAGGAGGGTTATCCCTGCCAGATATACAATATTATACATGGGCTTTCCAACTAAAAATTCCAGAATGCTCGCAAAGATACCCGACGGATCTATAATAGGTTTAATGTTTTTAGCTATGTTAAAAGAATGTAAAACAGATACAGACGGCTTCCTTTTAAATTCGGAGACCCAAAATTCTTTAAGAAGATCAAATTGAAGGTATTACAAGCAATGGCAAAAATATGGTACCATATTCGACGCCTTTTGAAAATGGACTATTATTCACATTTTGCCCCGATCTGGGATTCCCTGGGACCCCAGAGTGCCTCAAAGATAAGCTGGCGCTATCCATCAAGAATGCTGACCTAAAGATCTGGGGGGACCTAACTCAGGAGGGAAATCTGTTATCCTGGCAGGACCTTAACGGGTTGATGAAGGGCACTTTCTCAAAGTTCAAATTTCTACAACTTTAAACCTGGGAACAAGGCAGGAAACTGGCATTGGGGGTAGGCAAAATCTTGGAGGAACAATTGGTAACAAAACCACCGGGGAAAAAGGAAGTCGCACTTTGGTACTGGCACATCCAGGATATTATAGATGGAGAATTCACGTTGGCGGAGGAATTGTGGAAAAACTACTTGCCGAGGGAGCAGCTGCAGAATATTTGGCAAGTATCGATGCGCACTCTTTACCTCATTGTCAAACCTGCCTTTTTAAGGAGAAACCATCTTTTCTCACTCCACAGGGCATACATATCACCCGAAAAACTATCAAAGATGGAGAAAGGAAGTCGAACCAGTTGTGCTAAATGTGGTTTGGTAAAGGCAACGGACGTACATATGTTTTATGAATGCCCAGCTAACAAAGTATTTTGGGATAAAGTGGAAACATCAATGACAGGTATTTTGGGTCAACAAATAAAGGTAAGCCTTTCATTGGTTATCTTTGGAGTGATGGATGGCCTTATGGGTGCCTTTAGGGATTTACTATTCTATGCAATATTACTTGCTAGAAGAGAAATTTGTCGTAAATGGGTGAGTAGTACACCACCACAGCACTCGGATTGGTTGGAATCCCTTGTATATATGTCAAAGATGGACCTATTGGGGAAAAAGTGCAAGAAGAAAGCATTTTGGAATTTGTTGCTAACCCGAATGAATAGCCCAGAATGGATGCTGTAAAATTCGAGGGGGAAATGGCGATATAAGATAGTAACCTTGTCCAGTGATTACACCAGCAAAATACTCTAGACTGCTCTAGGGTCTTCCCACACTCCGAGTATCAAAGCAGTGCCGGTGTAAGTTAACACCGTGAAAGAGAGACAGCCGCAGGAAGGATAATGTTCATTGTAGTAAGCCCGTCAGTGGTTGGTATCTCTTTCGAAAATAGGGCCGAAAGAATGGACATTGGTTTCTGAGGTGAATGAGGACAAGAAAAAAAACAAAGCAGGGACCGTTCTATGTCCTAAACTTGGGACATCTTTACAATGTTCCCTTAAAAACTGATCTAATTGATTTATATATAAAATAAAAAGGAAAGGAGCTAAAATACAACCCTGCTGGACCCCCTTCCCTAACTGAAAGTGCTTAGTGCATTCCCTTGATGGACCATATCTTACCGAGGCTTCAAGTCCCGTGTGCAAATTATGCAAAAACGCCACTAAGGCCTCATCCACCCCCATGTCCCTCAGTACAGCCCACAGCTTAGATCTCACCACCGTGTCAAAGGCTGTGCTGAGGTCCATGAAGGTTAAATGTATACTTTCTTTTTAACCACAGTGTATTTATTAACTAAAAGATATAAATTCAAATTCTGTTCTATAGTGCCTCGTCCCAACCTAAACCCATATTGAATTTCTGACAAGATATTGTTATTAGTAGCCCAGTCTGTTAGACGCTTCAGCAAGACCCTACCCAGCACTTTTACTTCCGCGTCTATCAAAGAAATCGGAAGTTAGCACTCTGGATCAGATTTATTCCCTTTTTTAAAAATGAGTACTACGATAGATTGCTTCCATGAGAAGGGAATGTGACCTCGTGCTGCCACATTCAGATTTTGGGTGATCAATGGGGCCCACAAAAAGGTTTAAAAACGGTCTCCTGGAACCCCATCTGGGCCCGGAGCCTTCCCCGATGACAGTTCCATTATGCATTCCCTCACCTCTTCCATTTCAAAATAGACAATGGCTCCTTTAGCAGGACAGGCAATATTGATGAAATCACAATCCACTGCATATGTGCGACCAAAATGATCTTCCCATTTTTGCGCAGGTATGGTAACACTTAAGTCTGGTACTGTGCCCTCATTGAATAATGGCTGGTTAATTACTCTCCAGAAGTCTGCCCCTTTCCTTGTATTACAGGCCTCCTTAAGCTTATCCCAGGCTTCCCTCTTCAGGGCACTTAATCTCTTCCTGCAAGCTAACGCATACGCCCTCCTAGCCGCTTTAACAGCGCATATCTGCCTTGGTTTTAACTTAAGGGCTAACTTTAGATCCTTAAAGGTCCTTGAGCAGTTCTTATCGAACCATTTAGGTTCTGGGTTATTTGTCTTGATGTGATGTCTAGTCAGGGCTTGCAGGGTCTCAATGCAAATAATAAAAAAGGAATCTAAAATGGCATGATCATGTCCATCAATTTTCAGGCACACCTCAAATTCACGGCTACACTTTTGGACCAAATTCCTTAGAAAGTCCTCTGGAATTACTTTCCCCCAACTAATGCACCTCCCTTGAGATTTAAGTGTAAGCGGGTCTTTATAAATGATGGAAGTCTTGGCCGCAGGATCACACCAGCCAAATTCTGCCGTAATCGGGTTGTGATCACTAAAAATATTCCATACTATTTTAAACTCTACCAAAAACTGAAGCAAGCATGCAGATACCAAAATATAATCAACAGTTGTATTATTACATCTTCCCTTAAAAGTCAGGATGGCCATGGGCGAGTCATACTCTTCTTTAGATAAAAGATTAATAAGGTTTAACTCTGAGACCAGAAGATTAAGACTATCATCCTGGCCTAAGTGCTTAAAATGAATCAGCTCTAATCCCTTTAAATGTTTCTGATCCCTCCTTTCCTCAGCACATGTCTCACAAGGATGTAGGTTGAAATCTCCAACTAGCAGGATTATTGGCGAGAAGGACCACTCTGACAATGTTTTTTCGCAGAATCTTCTAAGCTCTATACCCAGTGCTATCTTGGCAGGTGGTGAATTATAGATATTGATTATCAACACCTTATTATAATGGGCAAACGATAGTAGTACTCCCAAGATAATTCCGGAATCAAATGTTATTAGTTCTGTGGTGCAGTCTAATCTTAAGCTTATAAATGTTGCCAGGCCCCCTTTAGCTCTACCAAACTGGGAGGCCTCGGCTTTAGCCTGAAAAGCAATAAACCCATCCATAAAAAGATTCCCCTCTACGTCCCAGGTTTCTTGAAAGCACACTATCCCAAATGTTTTACATAGATCCACCCCCCGTTTATCAGCTAAAAGTGTGCTTAGCCCTGCAATATTCCAGCTTAATATAGACAAATTACTTTTTGTATTGTACAAGGCTGCTCCTTCCCCAATCTCCCTCCCTATTATATCTTTAGCACACAAATTCATATCCTCTCTGGGATCAGACTGACGGAACCATTCTCTTCTCTAGAGAGTCAATCTGTATCTGCTAGGGCATCAAAACGATTGTATGTAGGTATACCAGAAAAACTGGACATGTTCACCATGCCCCCTACTTTCATGCTTTCATCTGTCTGTGTATCCTCCCTAAATGCATTAGGTGCCCTAACAGATACCTAACTCAGTTGATCTCTTGGTCTATAAAAATAACCCAAAGGCAATAAAACAATCTTACTGAATTCCACGAGTACTCAAATTCCCATATAACAGACTTTTAACCAAATTATGAGTATTGAAGTTGAAAATGATGCAATCTCCTTGTATGTCCAGCCTCCCAGGCCCGATCCACCCCACCCACTTTAGCATCAAGATGTTATTAGCGAGTTTAGGTGTAAAACTTCTATACCGGCTCAACCAGTTCACAGTCTTATGAAATAACTGCTCATATGACTCCTTTTGACCCCTCCTTAGGCCAGGAACACCTGCGAGGATAATCACATATGGACATGAAGCTGGGGGCAGTCCTATCACTGGCTGTACTTCTACTTGGGCTTCTCCCCATTCTTCGTTCTTTTTGCTTCCTTGATCCTTAGATGCCATGAGAGGGGGTTCTTCCATTCTAGTTTTTAGTTAGGTGCTATGGAGCCCCTCTGAGTATTTGAATTTGTGAGGGAATTAGGCCAATTCTCGCCTATTCTATTAGCCTCAGGGATGAGATTTATAGTATCTGCTGGGGGAGCAAGTTGTAAAGTCCCTTGGAAATGGTTCTCAGACCTGCCTAATGAAGCTTTAGTGCAAGTTCCATCTTTATCTAATTTATCACAGTGAGAACACACTTGTTCCCTGTTACCCACCATCCTCTTAACGTCCTCGATGGCATTGTCTAGAACATCCAGCTTTGTAAATATCGGTGATAGTTCAGCCCGTAAAAGCGATGTAATTTTAGCCAAAGCCTCCCCCTCCAGCAACCAAACACCTTTCAAATTCTGTCCTTCCTTTCCCCCAGCTTGTTCAGTGTGTGATGAGTGTGATGGAAGTATTGGCAGAGGGTCATCTTCTATTGGGTCTAGGGCAACATCAGGGGATTTTGAAGGTAAGGAGCTTCGGGCGCTTTTTTAGTAGTCTTGGATTTTGGCATTCTCTTTGGGTGTTTCGCCTGCTTACAATGAAGTGGACTGTAAGGACAGCTTTCTCTCAATGGCAATGAAATAACACTTGAGCCTTGTGCCACTGTGTCCATAGAAAATTGCTGTTGATCAGTTGGTAAAGGAGTTATAGGGCCAGGTGAGACCCGGGAGCTATAAGAGTCACCAACCGTAGCAGCAGCAGTAAGGAATAACCTTCTCTGTGTGTAATTAATCTCTTTATTAATTGCTGTCATGGCCCTCTGAAGCATTCTATCCAAAGAGGTGGGTGTTGAGGGTGTTTGTGCTCTGTTTGGGTCCCCACCTATTTTCCTGTTACCCATCTTAGTGCCTCTGGTCGTCTGAATAATGCGCCTCCCGCCAAAAAGAGTAATCCAATGGCAGGACCAAGAGGGGTGGCCAAGCCTGGCCTCTTCTGGGCGCTGACGGGCGCAGATGCGCCCGCCCTTGTCCGGGCTTCACCTGGGGGCGCTCACGCATTTCGCGCTGCATGACGAATGCGGCACCTTTACGGCCGTGGGAGGACCAGCCCCGCCTCTCGCACTGTGCAGAGTGCCGGGGGACATAGTACCACCCCAGTCATTCAACAGATGAGTCCGTTGCAGGCCTCAGACGGCCTGGATTGAGCAGCCCCTATCGGGCTCTTCTGCCAAGCCAAGCTGTTTACCCTGGCACAGCAATTGAAATCTGTTTTTTTACTAGGATTGTGCATACTATATTGTCTAGCCGCGATGTTTCTCCCTGCTCTGTGCCGACACTGGGATTGTTTGTGGCTGGCGGAGCCAAGTTTAGACTAGAGTTTTTAGTCTCTATAACCTTAAAGTAGGAGTCTAAGGAAGGTGAGGGTGTAGGCTTTCTTGGCTGGCTCTTGTGTCCAAAATACCAGAGAGTTTGTGTCCCCCACCCAGCCTTTTTTGTAGTTTCTGTGGTTTTACCACCCTGGGCGTCAGTTTCTTCCTAGAGCCTGGTTTAGGAATCTCTTCTGAGCCTTGTGTACTGTCCAGTGTGTCTGTGTGCTGACCGTAGCGTATACCTATTTTTAGGGGCTTCCGAATGAGTAGGTACTGATTTTTCGCTTTGGTTTGCCCAATTTGCCCCTTCTGAATCCCTACTCCTCTCTGTGTCTGTTTGCTGGCGCCTAAAGCCTGCACTTTTTCTCCACACTCCATCCGCAGACTACGCTCTACTATCCAATGTTCTTGAATCTTTATTCTCCGACCTCTCCTGCAGATGCTCCAGGGCACTTTCTTGCTACTGCGTGGAAGACTGTATGGAAGGTTGGTGATCGGAGCTCTGGGCCGACACAGTGCCTCTTCGTCAACACCACTGTGTTTCTTGCAATACAAGACTATCAGTGATTTTTTTCAACACCTTATCACGAACATCATGTTCACTGACACTTTGTTGTTTGACGCATAACACAACATTCTCAGCTGGAGCTTCACCTTCCAAACATTCCTCATGTACACTGGACACTCTTTTGGCAACACTCTGACAAATTGCACCAAAATGTCCAAGTTTCCCAATCTTAAAACACTCGCTTCCTTCAGCAGGACAAGATTTAAACTGAGCAGCATGTGTTATAGGACCACAGAGAGTGCATTGTACTATACTATTCACACCAAACAAAGATGTATGAGGTTTACTAACTACTTTTAGACTCTACTGGTTTATTTGCATTTTTCATTGTAAAAGCAGCTACCCCAAAAGAAGCACTATCCACATTAATGGTTTTAAACAAACTGATGGATAGTTCCACACTCTTAGCAATGTCAATTACTGTTAGAAATGGGGGTCTCTAATTGGCAGAGGTCTGCACCTTTGTCTAAGTAGGGACCCTTGCTTCTAGATAACCCCTGCTCACCCCCTTGGTAGCTTGGCATGAGCAGACAGGCTTATCCCAAAAGCAATGTGTAAAGTATTTGTACTCAAAACACACAGTAACACAGTGAAAACACCACAAATGGACACCACACCAGTTTAGAAAAATAATGTATCTTTATCTAAACCAAACAAGACCAAAACAACAAAAATCTAACATACATGTATCAAATTATGCCTTTAGAACAGTTATTTCAAAAATAGAACTTGTAAAAACAAAATAACTCCAACTGGGGCTACTACGACATTGTGACAGGCATAAATCCAAAGTACGGCGAAGACCGCGAGGTCCGCAGTGTCGGGCACGGAGTCACACGTAACCCCAAACAACAGTACCTTGGAAAACAAAGTCTTGGGACCATGCACAGCGTCTTGGAGGTGAGGCATCGGTGCCGAGGTCGAGGCCGGTTCCCTGGTTGCCAGGGGGAGGCAAGGCGGCGAGTCCGAAAGTAGGCTTGGCGTCGAATCCAGGACAGGGGAAGTTTGATGGCGTCGGCAGTGAGCTGTCGGTTCCAATGAGGCGATGCGAAGTCAAAGAGTTCGTGAAGTCACCCTCGTCAGTTTTCGGCTCCGCAATAATGGGATGCAGACGCTGGCGGTGACAGCGCTGGTGCGAGCGCAGGCGTCAGGAAGGCTAATAACTGCAGGCGTCAGCAGGCGTAAAGAGCGTCAGAGCTGTGGTGCAGGCGGGCAGTGCGTTGTGCACTTCACGAGCGGTGCCGCTGACCTCGGTGCAGGCCGCAACGTCACTGACGGCATCGCTGACGGCGTCTGAGTTTTTCTTGCAGCACCAACCACAAAATTCTTAGGGCCCAGGAACTGGAATTGGCACCCTTTTGGATGCAGGAGTCCAGGTGCTGGTCAGTGGGTTGCAGGTGAAGTCTTTGTGTCCCTGAGACTTCAGAACTGGAGGCCAGCACACACAAGCCCTTAGAGATTCTTCTTCAAGCAGGTACACAGCAAAGTTCCAGTTTTTGTCCTCTCCTTGGCAGAAGCAGCAAATGAAGGCCAACCCAGCAAAGCACACCCATCAAAGGGGCAGTACTCCTTCTTACAGCTCTCCAGCTCTTCTCCTTGGCAGAGGTTCCTCTTGAATCCAGAAGTGATCTAATCCTCTGGGTTTAAGGTCCAATACTTATACCCCATTTTCTCTTTGTTCTCTTTGTGGCAAAGGTCTCTGAGCCCAGTCCAAACCAGTTCTGTCTTCTCTGGTGCAGCATGACCACAGGAGGTGGAGACAGCAATGTGCAAAGGAGACACAGCCTATTCAGGTGCAAGTGAAACTCCTCCCACCACTCTAAATGCAGCCAAGGTCTATTCAGCCCAGCTATGAGTCACCCAGGAAAGGTAGGACACACCTCAACCCCACTTGTGGATGTCTACAGTGAATGCACATCCCCAGCTCCTGTCACTCAAAAACCAGACAGTCAATACACAAACCAGCAGGGGCACACAGGATGGTTAAACAAGAAAATGCCTACTTTCTAAACGTAATGAAAAAGAAGGAACCTAGCTGACCTATTTTTTGCTGCCTATACATTAAACAGACTGCGATCAAAATCATTAATAAGATGATCAAACCATTTAATCGTTATATTTTATACATAGGAATGCATTTGTTCATGGTGAGAAGACACAAATTTTGTCATTTACAAAAATTCACAAACAACATGAATGCATTATTAAAGAAGCATATGAAGCTCAAAAGGAATTACTAAAAAAACTCATGAAGCTCAAAAATAAGGAGACAGATTTTACAAAATATATGAATCAAACAATTAATTGAATTTGAGAGAAAAGCAACAATTAATTGAATTTGAGAGAAAAGCTACCAGTCTACAACAAAACCTTTGTTATGGTGCCCTATTGTAATAATCTCAGGACACCAACCAGCGGGGACATTTTATAATACAGCACCAGAAACAATCACAAATACATACAACTTTCTTAATTGCTGTAGTTCAATAGTCTAGCTGCTCCCCTGCTGGTAAGAGTGTTGCCAACGCGTTTCGAAGCCCTTATCGATTAAAGAGCTTCTCATCAGGGCTGTGACTGGGTTCTGTGAAACCAAAAAATGATGATGTCTCATTACGGGGAAATATAAAATGCACCCCTCCCCTTGGTTTGTTTAACATTACTAAATTACCTTTAGTCAAGGACTGGAAAGGCTCATGGAATTTTTAGCCTCAATTGGACGTTTTCCGATAGATGCCGGCTGTTAGAGCCAAGCGTTTAAATCTGTAAGAATCAACAACAGGCAGTGCCTATTTTAGTTGGAAATGCGAAAAATGCTATATAGGCCATTAAATAGGAAAAGAAAAACTCGAACTTACTGGAGGTGTGCCCATCTGGGTCTATTAGTCGTGATTTGTTCTGAAAAAGATGAATAAAGTTGCTCAGTGCTGCAACTCCTAACTTTCATTAAGTTAAGACAATAACGAGTTAATTGAATACAAAAAGGGGCTTACTGAAAGTCCGGGGCTTCTTGGAAATCAATCTCCCTCGGGAGCAATTGCTTTTTATGAAGCGCTGGGGAAAGCGTGTGTATCGGCGATGGTTTGACTGCACCAACGCTCAATATAAACGATCGATTCTAAAAGAATAAAAAAAGGGGGAAGTTTTTTAAACATTTGAATCTTACTAAAGTGACTTGCAAAGTCGACTGAATGTCGACAAGTCCTACCTAGCTTAACGGTGTTATTGCTCCAGAGGCAGCTCCTCACACTGCAGTTGAGACGAGGTAGCTGTGCTCAGGAAGGAAAAAGAGCCAAGTAGGAACGGACTTCCTGTGTTGGGACTCACGAAGATCAGAGCGACGAGTGGAGGCTTCTGGTCTTTGTAGTGCCTACAGGCTGTAGGCTTGTTAGTGGGTAGATTACTTCGGGTAAAATTGAATGATTATTAAATCAGTACAAAGGAAGTCACTGCGCTGTGAGTACATACATTGTGAAAAATTATGCACGAGAAATTTCAGACATCTCATTAAGTCCTGATGTCACACAATTGAATTTCAAGATGAGGTACGCCTCTCCTTGTAAGAGAATTCTGTTAAGATCTCCGCCTCTCATTGTTGGTTTGACAACACATAAAACAGTCCATTTTATGTCTCTATGGCCTACCAACGGCGCTGACTGGACGTTTGTGCGAACTCTCGACTTATGTTGCACAATACGTGATCGGATTTCCTGATTGGTTTTGCCAATGTATAACTTGCCACACGGGCAAGTAATACCGTAAACCACGTTCTTTGTTTTGCAATTTGAGAAGGCTCTGTGTGTCCATTTCGTGGAGTTGTGTTCAAATACGGTTCCTTCAATCGTTGAACTACAAGACACGCAATTACCACACTTGTGGTGTCCTTCTATTGGCTTCAAGTTCAATTGGGTACGGAGATCTCGATTTTTAGTGGGTAGGGTGCAATCAGCTCTCACCAATTGTTGACCTATGCTCTGTTCCCTTTTCATAGCGAAAAGGGAACGTTCAAATGGAAAGTCCAAGTCCTGAAGGAGATGCCAATTTTTTATGATCATCTGGCGACCAGGTGGGATGGCGGACAGCAGCAGCCGCGACGCCCAGCCTGCCACTGAAGCCCCGATGTGCAGCGCCTGACAGTGGAATCTGCAGTGGGCAACCTGGGTGATTGTGGTGTAACCTGGGCCATGTCTCTCGAGTGACGAGCTCTCCCACCAGAAGCCGCACCAGTGCCGGCACCCCCTGAACACAACCAGCGCGCGACCTTTATTAACGTTATGAGGCAGATGCACCTGTTCCCTGGGGGTGAAGCACAGCAGTGACCAGCGTGGCCGGTCCAGCTAGTCAGATGGGTCAGTGGAGCGCATGCGCAGATACCTGCACACTTAAATCTCAGTGGGCGATTCTGCCCCATATCCTTGTCAGGTCGATAAAATGGGCGCAGTCGTGTGACATAACTACTCCGACTTCAACGTAAATCCACAAATAGGGATTGCGTTAAGTGTTTTTTTTTTTTTATCCTCATGAACTCGAATAATTTCAGGGCATCTCTCTGACGATCTAGTGAGACCAGGGGAGCCTTTAATGTTGAAAAGCGCGTGTCCGAGAAGATGGCCATTGCTGTTTGCTCCATTTAGTGTGTAAATTTGAATAAACAGTGCTTAACCAGTAAGCGCTGATTGCTTAGTGACGCAGGAGACGTCTCTGACGTGCTCCTTTCGCCACTGTCTGCATGTGGTTCCCATGCCGAAGGGAGGCGGGGAGAAGCTGCCCCTCGTTGGTGTGTTTTTGTGACACCTTGAATGGGCGGCGGCGCTGCGGCTTCGGGGTGCTGCTTATGATCTTGAACCAGTAAGAAGGCTGTAGAGCGTGAATCTTTAATTGCACGCGTGCGGTCGAGAACACAATGTAATAATGAAGGTGGAGTGACTGAAAATCTGTTCTTGACATAACTCCTACATTACATAACATTACTTACATAACACATTTACGAAGAATGAGGACAGAACAACGAAGTACCTACCACGCCTCGGCAAATTAACTAAACCTTGCATCTGCCGCAAACTAAAAGATGGGCAGCAGGGCTTTAAGTAGGATGAAACAAGCATCTGCAATGCAATAGGTCTCGCATTTACGCGAGCTATTGGCATTGTAAATGACAATGCCTTTTATTTAGGTTTTGGTTTTTAAAACATAAATAAAAGGCATTGTCATTTACAATGCCAATAGCTTAAACTATCGCTAATGCGAGACCTATTGCATTGCAAATGCTTGTTTCATTTGTCTCGGACCCAGACATGACTCTGTCCATGTATACTAAAATATTAACTTGGCTACTTCAGACTGCTTCACGCTACATTTTAGCAGCGCGAGGGAGGGAGGCTGCTAGCTAGCTTCTAGCCCACCTATGGCCTTCCCCTCTACCTTCATTACATTTCTGACCATGCTAATTTCAGCAACAATTAAAAACCCTTCTCTCACTTCCTGCTTTCACTAACCAAACTGGGTGCACGAATTTTCAGTATTTATAAGTGTCAGAAGCACTTTGATTGAATCTTGGCCTCTATAAATCCAGAAACTAACCTTCATATACACACATACAAGATAAGTAAGATGATGTAATTAATTTTAAATATATCATCTAAAATATTGCCTCAATGCTATTAATTGTGGGATACCAATCTGTTCTTATAAAAGAGATCATGACAATATGCATGCAATTCCATTATTAGTTTCTATCATCGATAGTAAACGACACACAAATAACTGAACTACACAAATATGGCTTTTAACCTTAATAGTTGCCGGTAATAAGCGCCAACCAAAAGAACACATTTACTGCGTGCTTATCAGATCATTTCACGAGATAACCTAAATATTTACCATCTTCGAAACTAAAGCTCTTACAATAAATCTTCTTTAAAAAAAAAAAACAGAACTATCGAAAATTTACCATAAAAATGAAAAATATAAAGTACCTTGTATTAAAAACAGCGCAGCAACAAAGATTAAAATGTTTTACATCTAAAAGCCGTAAAGTTCACAGTAAGCAACCTTGGATTTAGCGTCCAACCAGAGTAATGAAGCTCCAGAGTATTGGAAATTCATGCTGCTGTAGAGAAAAATAAACTGGGCAGACAAGATGAGTGCTGTACCTCTGTACAAATGAACATAAACAAGATGCAAGAATGCAAAGCCAGCATCCACTCTTGGCAATCATTTTTAGTGATTAGAGGCTAACAGGAAATGTAGAATAAGGTCCCCGGGTGTCAAATTAGTGAAAAAGTCATGAGCACCATAAAATGTTAAACCCTGCAATATGCAATAAAATTGATTAAGAACAGCAAACAAGGATGCCTCCTCTTCACGGAGTTAGCAGTTCAACGGGTACATAAACAAACCTAAAAGGGAGGGTTAATATTTTTTATCCAATTCCTCCATTGCACACGACAAGGCTGTGAAATACTCCGACTAATTTAAAACTTAATGTCATTTGGGCGCATAATTTTATGGACATTCTGTGGATTGGAATACTTATGTGGAGCCATGCTAAAATCAACAAAAGAAAAACAGTGCTGTTTAATTAAAAAAAAAAAAAATACGATTCTAAGCTAAAATCCTACTACTTGCCCTGAAGATGGCAATATATTCAATTAATAGCATTGCTGTTATAAACATTTGCACTGGGATTTGGGGTGCAAAATAACGTAAATTCACTATCAAAATGTAATAAAATTCCTTGAAATATTAACAAACTAAGGGCCAGATGTATCAACATTGCATTTTGCGATTTTATAATAGCGAATTTTACCGATTCGCTATTATAGAATCGCAAAATGCAATGTATGTAGGTTTTGCAAAATAAATAACGATTCCTACATATTCCTTAATAGCGAATCGCAATTTGCGATTCGCTAATAAGGAATGCCTTTCCATTCATTTCTATGGGCCTATGCCCATAGGATTGAATGGGAAGGCATTCGCAATTTGCTATTACCAAATTGGTAATCGCAAATTGCAAATGCAATTCAAGGGTGCAAAGGGGCCAAAAGGCCACCCTGATGTACCCCAAAAATGTCATGTGTGCACATGTAGGCGCACACACATGCCCTAAGGGCATGTGTATGCGCCACATGGCACTTGGAAATATGCAATTTGGTGCATTTTTTTAAGGATTTGTAAATTACCACCAACTTGAAGTTGGTGGTAATTTGCGATTCCTCAAAGCAAGATCGCAATTTTTTTATGCTTCCTGCATTGCATTTAGGGAATCGCAAATTGCGATTCCCTAAATGCATTCGCAAAATAGGTAATTGCAAAAATTGCGATTCCCTATTTTGCAAATGCCTTTTGGGATGATACATCCCAAAAGACTTTTTACTGTTCATAAAAGGGCCGATTCTGCGAATCGGCCTGTTTGCGACCGGTAAAAGGCTTGATACATCTGGCCCTGACTTTTTCAGAGTGAAATGTATCTCGTGTGACAATTCTATGGCAGGACCGGAGGCGAGGATTGTGCTCTACCTTCTTTATTTTCCATAACCAGCAGTATTCAACTTTAATAGAAAAAAACTCTTTCCCTTGGATCCCAGGGAAAGGTCAACCACAGAGGTGAACCAATAGGCAGCTACAGACGTCCTGAAAGGCACGGGGCTGCTGGGATACGTCCTCTTTCTTTTCCTGCTCCACCAGCAGTTAAGTCGACTTCACTTTTCCTTTGCTTTTATTGCTTATTGTGCTGTAACGTGCTTATTGGCTTAAATGTTTATGCTGTTAGCTTATTTCTTTACGCAACGATCTGGCCACAACATCTGAGCCCGCGGGAGCGTCCCTCATCGCCCCATTCGCGGCGTTACCTAGCGGGCTACGCGGTAGTGGCAGACGACCGCTAGAGGGCGCGAGTGCAGCGCGAACCGTGTCTCGCTGCTCTACGGAGAACGTGCGCACTTTCCTGTCAGGTTTTTTTTTCTTCCTGTCAGCAGTGCGTTCCCCGCCGAGCAGCAGCCCGCACCGCCTGGATGACTTACGCCTGTGTACACACTGGTCTGTATTGATTAGTTCAGCAGCCGGACGCCCGTTTTTTACCGGGTCTGTATAATTTGGTGATTACACCCCTGTAAAGGCTGTCATTGTGGGGCCCGGCCCAGGCGTACTTATAACCCCTTTACTAGTGGGCGAGTTAGCCCCAAGGGTCCTTGCTACCCACATTCCTGCGCTTGCGCAGCCCAAATTTCAGGGTTTCCAGACCCGTCAGAAGCCTTAGAACCCCAGGTTCGCCAAAACGGTGTGAGAGAGAGAAACCAGCATTCAGTGCATAGCCTAACATGGAGGGGGATTATATTGAAGAAGAATCCTTGCAGGTCCTTCCCCTAGATGACGAGTTTTGTGATGCAGTGGATGCCTCCATCCACTAGGCTGTCGCGGCGGCCATGGGCCCCTTTGAGAGACCCCTTATGCAGATCGCTTATTCCTACGCAGATGGTCCTCCCTCAAGGGAACACCCTCCCCCCCCACTCGTCCCCCTAAACGCAAACAGGAGTCAGCTGTGGATCTGGGCGCCTTTGAACGCCTTAAGAAGGCCTTTCTCGCACGCCCGCCCGCCTCTTGAGCCCCCAGGGGCGTTTGATGAGGTGGCTCCCTTGTCCCCGCATGGTGGGGGGGTGAAGAAGGTGATGACTCCCCCACTGAATCTACTGAGGAAGCGGGCCCCTCCAGGCTCTGGCACCCAGCCACGGGTGGTACGGAGCCTCCATCGGACATGCTGGTCCCGGAGGACCTCCTTCACCCTCGTTTTACGGAGTGGATTCCGGGGGATAGGTCGCTCAGTTTGTGGCGAGCCGCCTGAGAAAGCCTCTAGAGAAAGAGGTCAGGGCCTATCTGAGGGCGGAATGCCCACTTCCCGCCATCGCGGGTAAGGTGGCGGTCACGCCCGAGAAAGATACTAGGATGTCCACATTCCTTCAGAAGTATATCCGCGACCCTAAAAAAGGGATAGATAGGTCCTGGAAGGCTTGCCAGGACAAACTCCTGGACGCTTGCGGGCCCCTCACTAAGATCTTGGACCTTGCGGAGGAAGCCAAGGCATCCAATTCCGCGCTCTCTCCCGAGTCCGTGTCCGGCTGGGCCCAGCATGCCATTGTGTATCTGGGCAACGCCAACTGTGCCCTCTCAGCTGAGAGAAGGCGCTCTTTATTGTTGTAGGTGGACCCCAAGCTTGGGGATCTTGCTTCCTCTGAGGCAGGTGCTGTGGCTGACGGGGAACTCTTCGGGGAACCTTTTGTCAAGGAACTCACCAAATTCGTGTCAACCTTCACCACCTTAGACAAGGCGCAGGCTTCCATAAAGAAGGTGTTTCAACCAAAGGTTTTCGTCGGGGCCGGCCATGGCAGGGGGCGCTCGGCCGGCCGCTTCTACACCCAAGCCGCTTCCAGAGGCTTCAGGAAGACGCAGGAGCTGCCCAAACAGGAGTTTTTCCAGTCAAGGAGAAACAACAGGGGCAGAGGCTCCAGAGGCGCAGCCAGAGGTCATTTCCAGACCCAATCAGGTGAGACTTTCCCTTTCCCCCCCCAGTCACAGATAGGGGGCAGGTTGGCTTTAATCGCGCGCAATTGGGAGGCTATCACCTCAGATTCATGGGTTCTACAGACCATCAGGGGATTCCACATAGAAATTGTGGAATGTGAAATTTCGAGAAAATGTGGCACTTCGTGTATGTGAAATTTGAGAATTTTGCTAATTTTGCAAGCAATAATTAAAGTTTCAGCCATTCATAACTCACACCTTACTAGTAGTATGGTCTCATAATGGAATCTGCTGCTTGAGGATGGCTCAACCTGCAATCCTTGAGCTTCCATCACAGATCAAAGTCCAAGCCATTCTCTCATGATGTGTTCTGGTCTGCATCTAGTGGGTGGTTTTGTCATGTTGAGCGAGCTGTGGAAGTGTGGTTCTGCTGTCGGAATATATATATATTTATCATTTGCATGTGCATCTGTTTGGAAGGTTAGGTACTTTCTGGCCTGTAACTGATTCAATTTAAGTAGCTCACACAAAAACTACAGACTACATAATAATTAGACTTATTCTCCATCAAAGGCACGGCCTTTTCCATAGGTTTGAACATATGCACTGGTTTGCAAACACAACATCAATCCCACAACAAGTGCGCTCTCAGTCAAATGTGCAAATAATTGGTAAGACATACTACTTGTATTGCACATACTATGTGGCACAGTGCGAACCATGTAGCCTAAACTATTTTTGGTGCTGCTTCCAAGCATATTGATTTGAAACAATTTTTTTGGCTCAGAGTAGTGAACAACTGAGCAATCAGATACTGTTCCGGGACTTATTATATAAGGAGCTTTACAAAAGAGCAAAGGTGGACGAAATTATACTAAATAATAGACTGAAAGCTGTCAATAACTGTGGTTCTTTTCCACTGAGAGGTTCCAAGTGATAAGAAATAAACAAAGAGTGAAGCTTGAGTTGTCTATGATGTTCTTTGGAATACCTGAAGTGCAAAACTTCATGCTTGAACAGTCATGTCCTCTGCATGGTAAGCAGGTGTTTTCTCCTCCCCAAGTGCTCGACTGTGTGTGTTTGGCATTCAGACTTTTTATTTTTTGGACCTGATGTAATGCTAATATATTTGTGTGCAGATGCCTTGGGTCACCCTCGACTAGGAGAGATCCTGGACTTGTCCTGTGACCAGGAGAAGCGCACCAAGCATACCCTCATTGTTGGCAGCATACTACTGCCCCTGTTGTGGGCTTAGCACATAGAGTAGTCATGGCAATGTACCATCCTTAACAGAATCAATTGAGTGACCAAATCTTTTTTATCTGTCTCGCTCGGGTTGAGGCCTACTTGCAAATACTCCTGCTTCTTCATACAATTTAGCAGTTATGGCACAGATATATTGCACAAACCATAGGTCCAATAGTATACTCAATGGTGCTTTACTCTTCCGAGGGCCAACTACTAAAGATCCCTCATAAGACAAGTTTAGAAAACTACAAATTAGAGAGAAGAACTCCAAATTTTTATCTTAATCCTTTGTAAATAGTCACACACATATATTATATTCACTTCCTCAGTAGGAATATTTAGAAGAAATAATTTCCATCATTACTTCAAGGATCATTCGAAGAATTTCCACTTCAATCTTTAAATGTCTCGAATCATCTTTATGTGTGTTACAACTTTGAGGTCTTCATCATGGCCTAATTATTAAAGTGCAGCCCCACCCTTAAAAATATAAATCAAACAATGAAAAAGGAATAAATACACACACCAAGCATTTACTGTGAATCAAAATAATGAAAGGAAACAAGACCCTTATTTTCTTTCATCTGAGGGAGCATAGAAAATCAATCATTAATTCAATATAGATTGATGTTGAAAATGACATGAAATTATTTCATCATTATTGAACAAAATACATTTAGTAGACAAAAAGTAGAAAATTAAATATCTATATATCTTTAAAGGCCAAGTGGCCAGTCAGTCTCAATTGTACATGTGCCTAGATAATCATATTTGATAAGATCTTTATTTTATAAACCCTTATCTATTAAATTCACATAATAACCAAGTGGTCCATGTCAAATTAATTTTGCAATACTTTTTTAAAAGAGTCATATCTCCCGACAACATACATTATATGCTTAACAAAAGAAAAGCCAGGGGGCCTCCCGTCCATAAACATATATGAAAAAATATATCACTAAAAGTTACAAATGACAAATCCAAAGAAAACTAGAAAAAGGGAAATTAAATAGTGCAAGTAGATTATCCTTGGGAAACAAATGACATTATAGTCGCTAACAGGGTGGGGATGCAAGTTATAGCTACCTTAGGGCATGCGTTATAGTTGCTTGAAATAACTGTAACTGGTGAATTTAAGTGGTTTTGTTTGTTTAAAGCAGTATTGTTAGACCTGGCACCATTGGCGTGGGTCTCCCTTCTATTTTTTGCTGTTGCCTCCTGTGTTTTTGCTGTGTGTTGGACTCCGTTTTGCTGGTCTAGATGCTTTGGGCACTTTGCCACTGCTGTTCGGTGCCAAAGTGCAAGTGCTCCCTTTGTAAATTGTTGTTATGGATTAGTGATTCCATGATAGCAATATTTGATTTACTTGTCAGACCCTAGTATAGTGCACTGTGTGTGCCCAGGGCCTGTAAATCCAATGCTGCTAGTGGGCTGCAGCACTGATTGTGCCACCCACAGAAGCAGCCTGTAAAATGTAACTCTGGCCTGCCATTGCAGAGCCTGTGTGCAGTCTGGGACTGCCATGTCGACTTGGCAAGTGCACACACTTGCCAGTCCCTAAACCTTTCCTACATATTAGTCACCCCTAAGGTAGGCCCAAGATACCCCTGTGGGCAGGGTGCATTGTAAGTGAAAGGTAGGACATGCCCTGATGTGTGTGGCATGTCCTGATAGTGAAATACTGCCATATTTCGTTTTTCACTATTGCAAGGCTACCTGTTCCCATAGGACAGAATGGGGCATAACTGGCCCTGGGAACAAGGTAGAAAAATAAAGTTTAGTATGCCTGAACTCAGAATGTTAAAGTGCATATTTTAGTGTGGGTGATTTTTACATTCTGCGTTTGAAAATACCACTTTTAGAAAGTAGGTATTTTTTTGCCTAACCATCCAGTGTGTCCAGTGAAGAGCCGGAGAAGCTGAGGAGGAATACTGCCCTGTGCTGTTTGCTGTCTGGGGTTGGCCTGCAGTGGGTGCTTACTGCCAAGGAAAGGAGAAAAGGACTTTGGTGTTTTCTTTGTCACCTGCTTGAAGAAAAGATCTCCAAGGGCTTGAAACTGAGCTTGCCTCATCTTCTGAAGTCTCAGGGACACAAAGACTTCACCACCAGCTCCCCTGAATTTCCTTGCTGGGAAATCCAACCTGCAAAGAGGTGCCTGCTGCTGTTTAGGACCTCTAGAGACTGTTTGTCGCTGGGAGCTGGAAAATCGACGCACCATCGAAGAAGAGTGTCGCATCCGCACCTGTTTCCGATGCATCGCCAAAGAAACCGACGCAGCGCCTGCCGCGGCTCGAGAAATCGCCGCACGACGCATCGGGTGTAACGATCTCTGAAGTCCGAGATCACCGCACCGATCCTGACGCAAGCCTGCTGTGTGGCTGCACGAAACCACGCATCGTACCCGATCAACGCATCGCATCAAGGCGCCAAGACTGTCGCATCGTTGGTGGACGCAGTAAGAAACCGACGCATCACCTCCCCACGCAGTAAGAAACCGGCACATCACCTCCTCTCCTGTAAGGAACTGACGCATCACCTCCCCTGCGCTGCAGTAAGGAACCGATGCATCACCTCCCCTGAAGCAAGGAACCGACGCATCACCTTCCCTGCGTGTAAGGAACCGACGCATCACCTTCCCTGTGGCCATTTTGTTTGTTTTGCGTGACGCATCCCAGCTACTTTGTGAGAAAAGTGTCGCATTTACAACTTGCATTGAACTGAACTATTTCTACCATTTGAAAGCCTTATTTTTAATACTGTATTGTGGATGTTTGTCATTTGGTCTTGTTTTAGTTTAGGTAAAGATTACTTATTTTTCTAAACTGGTGTGGTGTCCATTTGTAGTGTTTTCACTGTATTACTGTATGTGTTCACAAATGCTTTACACACTGCCTCTGAGATATGCCTGTCTGCTCGTGCCAAGCTACCAAGGGGGTGAGCAGGGGTTATTTTAGGAGTGTATCCCCCTTACCCCGACTAGAATCAAGGGTCCCTATTTGGACAAAGGTACCAATCTCTGCCAACTAGAGACCCCCATTTCTAACAAGTATGTTTTAACTGAAATTTTCACCTAACTATAACATCTCCTTATCCCTGCTGTCTACAATATTGCAATTTCTTTCGCGAGACTTTGTGATTATGGGAGGCAAGAAATGATAACAATAACAGTGTTCCTTCTTCACACTAGGTAAGGACGCCAGAGCGGCATCCTCATTGATAAGACAGGATCTCTCAACCATTGGATAATTGTTATTTAAAATAACACGCACACCTTCCGGAGAACAACGTATTGTAGCACGAAAATATTTAAGCATATCGATACCCACAATGTTGTCCAGCGTGTTAGGGGAAAGCAAAAATGGACATGCTGCAGTGAATTTGTCAAGTCTGAATTCAAGTGGCTGAGAAAGCGGGCTAGGTGTAGGTGTTCCATCGAACCCTATTGATGTTATCATTGTGCCGGACAGGGGAGCCTTAGGAACCAATCTTTTAGACAGAGCACTATGGGTAGCCCCTGTGTCAACCAGAAACCGATCAATAGATCCCAAGACATTTGCGTCAACATAAGGACCCATTTGATCTACTGGCACCTCAACCGGTCCCTTACCCCATCCTAGGCATCCCTATGCATAATCGGAATCTGCAAGGGCATCAGCAGAATAATCAGACATTTGGTATTGATTTAGTCTATCAAAAGTATTAGAATAATTTGGCCCTTGTTCAACTGCCTCAAACCTGGGACGAGCTCCTGTACCTCCCCTGTTTCCTGAATTCCCTGGGCGTCCTCTCATACTACCCCTTCCCCGTTGGTACTGCTGACCTAGCAAAAGAGGGCACTCAGAACGCCAATGCCCAATCTCTTTACAATAAGCACACTGATCAGGGGACAAATTTGCTCGAGGGAGAGGGGGCACTCCAGGTGTATATACTGCACGTCCACCTCTTCCACCTCCCCTAAATGGTGGGCCATATACTTGAGCCAACGTAACTTTTGTCTTTAAATCTTTAACCTTCTTATCCTTCCTGCCTTTCGCTTCCAATTCCTGCCGCTCATAATATTGGGCCATAGTCAAAAGGGAAACTGGGGAAGACGTGGTCCAAGAACTCTCGCTAGCCTTTAAGCGACTAGCTATTTCCGGTAACATATTAGCGACAAATTTGTCAACAAACAAATGCTTACCCGTATCATCGGCCAATGACTGACCACTAAAATCATGGGATGTCTCTTCAAATCTTGAAAAGAAATCAGAAACTAACTCATCCTTTTTCTGTTTACAGGACGCTAACGTAGTCCAATCTATTTTTTTAGGGGGTATGAGAGTTTTTAATTTAGTCACAATAGCTTTAGGAAGATCGAATATCACCTTCTGAGGTTTCTGCGCAGGCTCTCTTTCCGCATCTATTTCTTCTAGATGTTCCCAAGTATCACCATATGCCACATTATCATCTATTTTACGTATTGTTCTCCACATATCAGGGGGCAAAATAAGCCCAAAGAACATATCAATATCTGGAAAGGTCATAGTGCAGGAGCTGATGGCTCCTTCCACCTCCTCATAAAAGGCGGCGGGATTTTTCCGGGGTCAGGTAAAGCAGCCTAAGAGCCATAACATCTGCTCTGCTCCAAGGAGTATAAACCCAATTATATATAAAATATCCTTTTGCATCATCCAAAATGTTATCATCACTTGTTCCCGCACCTTTTGGGGGAACATACAGGGGTGCAGCTTCACGCATTGGTTTCATAGTAATTTCACTACCACTGGATTTATTCTCATCCACCGGAACATCTACTTTCTGTGTTTGGGATTGAACTGCTTCTACAACTTTAGTTTTTCTAGCTAATTCTTGCTCCTTGCGTAAACGCAATGTTTCATCTCGTATTTTAACCACTCGTCTAATCATATCAGGTAAGTCCGAAAAAAAGGAAAGTCCCATCTGTTTAATCGTTTATAATCAGTACTTATACCACCTGGCTCTGTTTCATTAGAAATATGCCGCCAACCATATATTGCCTCCCAAGTGAGTGGGAAATTTATACGGGGGTGGGGGGCGTTCTAATAGGATGCAGTCATCCTGAGGTTTATTAAGTATCGGATAAATAGGGCGTCTAATAGGGTACTGGCCATTTACCTCTAATCGACGTTCTCTATCTTCTTTTTCTTTTGTTTCCTTTATTTCTTTATTCTTTAATTCCAACGCTTTTTGATATATCGTTTTCCGCTGCTCTTTTTCTGCTATAGCTTCCGCTCTCTTCACTCTCTCTCGCACTTCTTTATCCCACATACATACTCAATCAAACATATCCTGTCTACTTTTTCTTTTAAATAAACACTGCTCTACATATTGAACCTTTTTAGAATCGAATGACCCATTCACCGGCCATTGTAAATCAGACTCTTTCTTTGTGTATTTGTTCCATAATGACCCGTACATTATGGGAGAAATACCATATTTGATATACATCTCTCTATTAGGGGTCCCTTCCGGAGGAGCCGGCTGACTTTGCTCTAAACTATTATTGGTACCACCAGAACAGCAACACCACTTACAGAGTGTGCTGAGAACAGGCATGTTTTTCCAAGCATATGTAAAATATTACTACTCCAAATAAATATTCCAAAAAGGAGAAAAATCTCCACATTACCTGCCTTCACTTTTTGCAAAAAATGAATAACAAACCAAACCAAAATCTTGGCCAAGCAAATCAAGAGTGCCGCTTCAGCGACCTTACCAAACAGAAGTCTCCAACTCCGACCTGCCGATCTCTGGTCGACCTAATGGTCACTGCAGAAATACGCCAAAGAAAGCCCCAGTCGAGACCGGCCACCACCCGGAGGGTAAATCGGGAAAACCGGAAAAGTCACTTTGGTCTGCAAAGACAAGAGTCTCCACATGCAGGGCGCCTCCTCAGTAATATTTCAATCCTCCGTCAAGACCACTCCTTTGGACTTCCGCGTCTCCGATGGGGCCCCACGTGCCGGGCGCCAACTGTGGAAATGTACCTTTTTAGGGGTACACTGGTGCAGGGTCACCCTCTTGTCCATGGGTCAAAAGACCAACAAAATAGAGATCGGCACTGGAGTTGGAATAAATAACAAGTTTATTAATCACTCATGAGTGGGACCACGTCCACACAACACTCTCAAGTGCTGCAGGAGGTAGTACACTGAATTCACAAACCATCTTCCCTTTTATACCAGTTTTATGCACTGAAAGCATGTGAACAGAAATAGGAAGAACAAGTTTTAGAAATAGTTATCAGCAAACAAGGGCAGATGAATACCTACATGGTCAGGAAAGTGGGAGGGGGAGCAGGAATGCTTATGGCAGCAGCAAATGGTCGACAGTTAACATCTGAGACCAGGTGCACTGGCAGCTACAAACCCTCAGCACGTACATTGCTTTAGCTGAGTCAGGAAGTCACTAAAATAGATAACACAAGCAGAGTGAAAAGACGAGCAGCAGAAGACGGAAGAATTACGAAGGAAACTAAATGGACACCACAGCCAAAATGGCTGTTGCTTATGCTAACGTAAAATATTACACATTTCCACACTGGGGCCTGTTGAAGGTGCTCAATGAAGGTGAGTGGCGCTCCATATTTTTTGGTCTTATGAAGATTTGTGCATTTTAAGTTTGCATTCTTGGGCACTAGGCAGGAATTGTCCATAAAAATGATAAAAGAAATGGCCACTCTGAGGAGCAGGGCCATCAGTTTCAGCAGTAGGAGCAGAGGTAGCCAAAACCTTCAGTAAAATAATGACCACTGATTGGCCTGCATCATGGCCTGGAACAATTTCTCACTCACCACTTACAAGAAGGTGTGGGAATGTGGAAGCACTTTTCTATAGAATATAGGTGCAACATCTAATTTCTATACAACATTTGGTAGATGTGGTGCAGATCATGGAGACCTCTCTGATGGTAAGACGTGTGAACCTATGTTTCCAATATCATGACATGTGATCATAATCAGACCCTTATGAAAGACAGTGATGAGAAGTATTTTATATATCCAGCAACAAATGCATCACAGAATCGCCCATATAACTGGTAGGCCCATCTTACTTGCCTGTTTATAAGCTGGGGAAAGGGACGGATTAGTGTCCAGTCTGCTTTTTAGGCGAAACATGTAAAAGTTTAGTTGAAGGGGCACATTTTGAATAGGATGGTCTCGGAAGCTGTGCAAAACAAAATGCTGGACACATTTTAAAGTATATCTCAAAGCGCAAATTGGCCATATCTACTATCTTTGAAGGATTGTGCAGCCAGTCGTACATGGTATTGTAGATTGTGTTAGCCAGATTTATGCAATTAAGAAACATGGTTTTGTAATGCAGGGATTCGCATAAAAAAGTATATGGAGTCATAATAAAGATAGCAATGCTGAAGTTAAGTGATCATAGCGGGCGGTCCCTGATATCGTTCAAGGTGGTAAGTATGGAGGCGTCAATAGAGGCAAGCAGTATTCACATGGTACATCAGGAGGTCCTTTCTGTAATGCAGCTTGAAATACCAACAGCGAAAGTTAAAACATGCTCCCTCGCTTTGCAGGGATGTTTTCAATTACATCTTGAAATGTTCATTATATGAATTATATAAAATTAGGCTGTATTTTGAAAACAGTTGAGAACAATGTCAATCAAAACATTAGATTTAGCAAAGGCAACAAATACATATTTTAGTAGTGTGGTTTCTTGCTAACCAAGAGGGCAAACACACTTACCCACTTACAAAAGAATATCATCCGTAATTTACATTGAGCATTTGATAATGTATTTGGACATTTTAACTGCATTTAGTAGACCTCTGGAAACTTCATCTTTTGCGTTGCGTGGGGGGGGATAAGTCGAGTCCATTTTCATCATCATATATTCCTGAATGGCTACCCATAAAACAAGCACTGATGAACCGTCAAGTATGTTTTATGCTCTCCCTGTTGGCAAATGAAGTGACGGTGCTTTCTTTCTGACATCCAGCCAAGCAATCTTCAAGAAAGTAACACAATTAAATACTATTCTGTCAAAGTGAAGAGAATTGCCTGAACCTAATTAGGCAAGAAAATCTAGCAATAAACTAAGCAGCATTAGTTCAGTCCATGTCTCTCTCTATGTCGGTTCATTACTTTCAGACTTCATATTTACAAATCCCAGAGGAAGACTTCCAGAATCCTATGCACAGGAGCTATGATACCCGACAACGCACACATCAAGCCACATCACGTTCTTACACCATGCCAGTGGCATCTGCTGCACTTGGTTTTAAGGCTTTGGGCAAGGGAGTAGCCAGAAAATTAAAATGCCCCCTACTTGGAGCTAAATCTCTAATGACGCAGAGTGAAGCAAGTAAATCCGACCATTCCTAGAATTGTTCCATTTACCCTGACATCCACCCATCTATACATTCATCATCCCATCCTTTCATCCACCCTCCATTTTTGCATGCATGCACTTTCACCTTTTCATGCATCCATACTTTCACCATTCCATTCATTCTCTGACCACTCCATCTAGCTTTATACTCATTCAACCATCCTGCCATCTTTCCATCCAATGGTAGATGTATCCATCCATCCAGAAAGCCATTGTTTCATATATCATTTCATTCTTCCTTCGAGCCATTCATCAATACATGCATTCATCCCTCCTTACAGCCTTCATCATTTTGTTCTTTTTACCTTTCCTGCATTCCTTTCACCTAGACTTTCACCCTTCTTTCCATTTTTCATTCCTTCCTTTTACATTTTCTTTCCCCTGTCTCCTTTCAGGTTTCGACTTCCAATCCTATTTTATCATTTGTTTTTTCTCTTTTACCTACGTCTCCTCACTCCATTTGAGCGGTCTAAATTTGCCATAATTTCTCTGGTTCCTTAAGTGAACCTGGCTCACTTGACCTTCTCGTTTCAGTCCTGACCTCGTATTAACAGTTATTTGGAACTTTTTCTCTGCAAAATCAAAAAATGAAACTAAAACTTATGAGAGGGACGTTTTACCAGGCCATAGGCGCCAGTGGCAACCCCCCCTTTAGCTGCTAAAGCCGGGGGTTCATGACGCCACTGGTTTTAGTTCTTAAGAATATAATGTTGTGCACCTCGACCATGACAAAATGCTTGAATGTGTGAACCTATAACTACAGACACTCACACAGAAGAGTGGTTAGTTGTTGGTGGGCATGTGGGTAGCGAAAACTCACCTGAGGAGCAGCACAGTTTAACAGAGCTAATTTAATCACCGAGTAGAGAACGTTTTGGCTCCACCGAGTCAGTTCCTCCATTTACCATTAAAGTCAATATTACTAAAGGGAAAGTATGCACTCAGACCTACAGGCTGATGCATGAAGCAGTGCGGTAACAGACGCTGTGCATAAAAATTGCATTGTGACAGTAGAGTTTTATTTGTATTATTGCTATTGTTCAGAGGACAACTCTGTAGATCCACTTCAAGAGGGTGCCTAAGACCCTTGAAAAATTAGCACTTATGCATTAATGGAGAAGGTGTGGTTTTCAATGGAGGAACAAGGAATTTGCCAGTCATCTCAATAAGGCTATCTGTCTTAGCACATGATAACGTTTCTTATGAATCGTTTCTGATCCATGTCTTTTGCATACTGATATCAAGTTCTAGTAAACTGTAAACATCTTTGGACCCTCTCAAGGCCTTGTCCACTTCTCAGATGGTGACGAATACAGGATTAGATAATGCAGATCCTTCATAAATTGGGACAGTGCTTTCCAAACTTTTAAGAATCCCAGCCCAATTTTTAGAATGACAAACGTTTATAACCCACCTAGCTTTAATGAATATGAGGCAGGCGACTTTTTAATATAACTAATGCATTGTAAGGTAGCACACTGTCATTTACAGACAGCGCATTTTCCATTGAAATGGGCAATACATTTGCCAGGCATGTAGCTTTCCCGATAAAATGAAATTGCACACAAATGATAATGTGTGGCAATCAGGTATCAGTGAATATTTATCATTTGTTATCACCAAGTAAAGTGTTTTGATTCGTTTTGATTCTATTAAAATCTTTGTTTCCATCACACTTCAGAATTACAAACAAATATGCTTCATTTTCCAGTTATTTACATTTTGTTGTGTTACAAAAAAATGATATCCTACAGCTTTTCCTTTCATACTCTCTGTACCCCAGCAAGATTGGCATATAATTCACTTTACTTTTCTTGCTCTGACTGCAAAGTGAGAGGAATTTGTAAACACCAATCCAATGCAGTATTTCCCAAACTGTTGGTCATGACCCACAGTTTGGGAAATACTGCATGGACAGTATGTACTTGAAAAGGTCTACAGTTCCTGAAAAAAATGAAATAAATCAGATATATTGTCCCTAACTATACTGTATTACATTTGTGATTGTCTCCCACTGAGATTTACACTAACATGGTGAATTACACAACAGGGGATAATTTTCAACTATATTTTATATTATTTAAAAGCAAACAAACGGAAGGCATCCAACTCAGTAAAATGGCCATCACAGCCTAGGTTTCGATTTTTGGAAATTTAACAAAACAATTAGCTGGGTACTATCCAAGTGCGGCCCATGTCCAAACCCCTAAAACACATCCTTCTCAACAACACATAGTACAACAGTCTCAGTGACACCCTTACCTCTGACAATCACTAACAACCCTGTCTCTTCCTAGGAGAGAAGTGGACAATACTGATTGTTTCTCTCCCCCACTCACTCATCAATATACTGATAGGAGTAGAATGTGGGAAAGCGTCAACTACAAACCTCCATCTCCATTTATATCATAGCTCCCTTTATCCAACAGAATTGTGTTTATTAGTAGCATGCATTATACGAAGGCATTCAATGTCCTTCCCAAAGAGCTTTACATTATCACAGATATTTATGCGCAATGCTGTGAATACAAGTAAAATGTTATCATAGTTACTATGGGCCAGTATGATGAAGATGCTTCCAAAACGGCTTCCTTTATTCCATCTGATATTAATTTTGTTTCCCCAAAACTTAGATAAAATAAATACTTTTTCCTTTCTCAAACAGTTGATGGAAAATTGACTACATCAATGTAGAAAACAGCAAAAAATAGAAGTTAACAGCAAAGTTATCTTACTGCTGGACTCAGATTCCTGTTTCGATCCAAACAATGTTCTGTGTTGTGAGAAACTGAGCCGGTAAGTGAAAGCCATCAAAAGTGACTAGGAATTTCTTTAAACTCTGGCATGCTTGATCTACCCAGATCATACTAAAAGGAGATTTGTCAACCTACTCAGGAAGCCATTAAATGTGTTATAAAATGTGTTTGACAAACCAAGAATCCAACAGCACAGGAACTGTCACAAGAAAGTTTATTGATTTAGTAAAATAAACAGCAGACTGAAAACTTCAAACCAAATTACAGCTTATGGCTGGGACTGCCCTGATGTAATGCAATCCTGTTTAAAATTCTTATCCCACTGTCCTACAATTCAGGATCTGAACAAGCCAAACCAGGCAAAGTCAGTGAGGTGTGGCCTGGTGATACACACAGGTCTAGGACTCAGGGGTCTTGTGATATGTTGTTCCCATACCCGATGAATAGATTTGTACCACATTATTGCCACCAGTCCCAGTATAACAGGTATATCTAGCATATTTTTCGGTGAAGAAATGAAAATTTGCAAAGGTCTATTTAGCTCCAGCAATTTAAGATTCTGTGACTGGGCAGCTGTGCAGACCAACAGTCTACTACCCACCACTTCCCCTTTTAAAGCTACAAACACTCTAAAGGGGTACATCAGCTATGGATTGGGTTCATGAAACATGCACCATGGCTCCGGGTCACAGACCTGTGCTCACAACACAACTCCAGTGAACGCAAACCATGACAGTCAATGTGCTGGCAATAGGAACAAAATGCGTACACATCATTCCAAAAATCCAAGGCATGATTTAGGTTAATTGATGAGCCCATGGGCTGCATTATATTATTTATTAAATGTATCTTAGAATCAACATTTCTATTCTTTCAGTGCACTGCTCAAGTACTCTCCTGGTATCACCGTTAACAACCCACTTGATATCTTTAAAGACACAACACTATCTCAGTTTTCTAATCATAAAACTCTTCTTCTCACCACTATGAAATACTCCTCGTCTGGTTATTCCTACAGTACTCTCAGCCTTCGAGAATGATGAGCTGTTTCAACAGGAGAGAAATATGAAAAAGAGGTGAAGGAGGAAAAGCAATCCAACTACGGTATTTTACTGAGTGGAGTGTGTTTGGATTTGCAGAACAGATATAGATGGATAATTTAAGGGACTAACGAAGATATGATCTACAAAAAAATGAAAATGCATTGAACACAGAAGGGTCTTTAAAGTTTAGCAATGTAATTATTATTATACATCAATAATTTATGAACACAGTGAGAAAGATGAATCATGATGGCTTGGTGAAGCCTTGGTCTGAATTTATTTCCTTCACTGTGGTAGTCTACATTAAATATTTGGATTTATTAACTCAAACTGCCAAGAACAATAAACAAGATACAGAACTAAAACCTTGATGGCGTCGAACACAATTCACCAAATTATTTGGAATCACCCTAAACAACAACCTCTCCCTCAGGAAACACATTGTCAAAAAAATACAATGACGGCCTGGTACTAGCTCTCTCTTCTAATGAAAATCAAACCATTTCTTCCAGAAAGTGACTTCAGAATGTCTGTTAAATCCCTTGTACTCTTGCATCTACATGGTGGTAAGGTCCTACTTCACGGCCTCCCAAACTCCACACTGGAACACCTTAGGGGCATCCTGCATGCCAAAGCACCCCTCTTCCAGGCCCTAAAGAAACATGATCACATCATCCCCAACCTGATGGAACTCCATTGGCTCCCCTTGCCAGCACGTACCATTTTCAAAACCAGCTCCATCGTTTACAAAGCCATCACAACTAACACCCCACCTATCATTCAGACAAACTCACCATCTCTGGTGGTTCTCGGCACACCTGAAGCCAGGATACCATCAGGCTACAGACTAAGAAGTGTAAAAAAAGAGGACAAAAATTATTTTTCATCTATGCACCCAGGATCTGGAACAACAACACCATATCCATCAGAACTGCTGCTCTGAGCTAGAAGAGAGTTGAAGACTCACCCCTTTAAAGAGTACTACATCACAATGCATTCAACATCCACAATTCAGCTTCCTTTGCTTTGACTCATTGATGGTTAGCTTGCCTTATAGAAATACCATAACCATACATGTGGCCACAAACGAAAGGTGCCTTGCAATGTGAACAGTATTAAAACACAAAAAATACAAGGGCAGATATCAAATGTTACCATAAATACAGTGATGTCATTTGAGATGTCATCAGTGATGTCACTGACCCCGTCATGAGTGATGTAATATGTGAAGTCATAAGCAGTGCATTGCGGGGGGCGCAAGTTCTAGTTAGTTCAGCTAACTGTAACTGCTGAATTTCTCTGGCTTTGTACAAGTGAAACCGGAGCCTAACTAGAACGACTCTGTAACCTTTGTTTTTTTCACTGAATATATATAAATATATGCCCTTTTTGCATATATCGATATATATATACACATATATATATAGAGTAACAATCCCAATTTGAAGACACTTCAAAACCGAAGTAGGCAGGGACTCCTTCAAAGTGCGTTGCGATTATCTTTTATTGTTGTTTTTAGTCCATTTTGTTATATCGTGCACAATGCATTGCCCATGATGCGTTTCGACCGCATTTACCTGGCCTTGATCACCGTGAGTCCGTTGGGGCATGAACGGGGAGCTCACGGAACCGATCCCAATAGATAGAGTGAGACAGGGGTGTGTACTTGCTTCCACCCTGTTCTCACTCTATATTAATGATGTGGTCGGTTACCTTCAAAAAACTGAAAACGACCCTCCTAAACTGAGTGGGAACCTGGTTGCAGCGCTGCTATTCGTAGACGATACTATTTTGATTTCGCAGACACCCAGGGGCCTGCAAAACTTACTGAATGCTTTTAAAAGATACTGTGGCGCAAAAGGCTTAGAAATATTGAAAATTCACGACCTGTAATATGGGGGCATTAAAAATTAAAGTGGTACTATGCATGAAAGTCTTGCCCCAGAATCTGGGGACAGATAGATAGATAGATAGATAGATAGATAGATAGATAGATAGATAACAAGTTTGCCTTTTGATATATTGGTGGAGGTACTCGTCCTACAACCACTGATTCAATTAAATGCCAATTATTATTCAGGATATAGGAGCACAGCAAAATCACTTGACAAAGAACATTTCAATCGCCATATCAAGAAACTGAACATTGGCAAGTTTAGAATGCTTTAGAATTTTTACAGAAAGAGCCTAGAGGACATATCACCGAGCCCCAAATCTCCACAAGAGACATGCAGCAAGAATTGTTGTATTGGCTGAGTCTGCACACAAAACGAGCACAACAATCTTACAGGATTGGATTTCCTGGAGAAAGCAGATAAAATAAAAACAAAATCAACATAGCCCACTTGCAGTGATTGAGGAATCTTCAATGTGTGGAGAACGGTATGTCTTGAGTGAAAATGACGCAGAGTACTTGAGAGGGCTAGTACAGAAGCAAGCTATTTGATAAGAACCCTTCGGTCTTGGATCGATGGGAAGAAAGAAGTACAAAAATGAAGAGAGCTCTTAATGAAATAATGAAGAATCGTCAATGGCATGTTTTTTCATTAACGTTAGGATTACTACAATGACAAACTAATTACCGCAAATTTCAAAATTATGAAAATGCACATTAACATCCCTTACTCTTCTTTAGAAAGTCTGACAAAACACAATGCTCGATGCTGTGTTTAATAAACCAAAAAAGCAAATTTGTCAGTTTGCTTTTTCTTCATTTTGAGTTAATAATTATTGCATTTTCTGCGTTTTTCCATTTGCAGTACACTCTGCTTCAGCTAATGAGATTTAGCCCTAATTATTAGCATCAGGCTGATTGTCTTTTCCACCAAAATCACTTGAAAATGGTCTGAAGCCACCTGGGGCCGGGCACATTTCCATCCTCGACGAGGAGTTGACACTCAAAACACTGGGAGTTTGGTGAAGAATGTGTTGCTATAATGGTGCTCTACACTGACTGGGGGTTTCAAGATCAAATATAATGACAATGAGCCAACAGGGGAATTTACATGACATATAAATGTTAAGCAAGATGGATTTTATCCTCCAAATAGTTTTTCTGCAGCTGTTGGTCTGATGCTCTGTCATTCACATTTTTCTTCTGCCCACTGTGGCATGGGCATTGGGTCAGCCCGCTTCAGCCATGACTTCACTGTGAGTGGCGGCGCTCTGTTCATTCACAAGGAGCACAGCCACAGACAAAGTTGTTCAGTTTAGTGCCTGGCACTATCGTAGCAATGTGTGTTTTAGAAACTAAAAACATTTTTGCTTTAAGTCATTTTTAAAAGATTGGTGAGGGTCTGACAACTATCTATAACATTTTGCAAAAGCAATCAAAAAACAAAATAAGCAGTGACAAATCCAAAAGACTGACAACCATCGACAGACCTAATCACTTTGTCAACACTTGTTAATAAATTGTATATTTTCTTTCTATTGCATGTGGGAGACTGCTTTGGCTTGAGAAGGGCTGAACATAAGGGAGTACTGGGGGTGATTGTTTACCTCTTTCTTGCAGTCTCTGAAGAATAGAAGACCACTTCCAGAAGCCACACTGTCTGCCCAAGGAGTAACATGAATTACAGAGAGGATGCCCTATGAAAAATAGTGCCAGACAGCACAGGGAGTATAAAGCAAAAGCACACAGACAATCCTCCAAAGAGTTGCAAGCCAATGATAGTAAAGTTCTTGTAAGCTGGAAGTTTTGAATCTGGGTAAGACCAGAACTGGAGCAGAGCTGGAGCTGGTATGACTATGTAACATCTGATAATGATACTCACCAGAGGCAGTGAAGTGATCACTCGACCTTGCATTTTCAGAACAGAAGGCAGCACGTTTTTGGACTAAATGCACGTAAGGTTTTTGCTTCAGCTCTGCCCCGCCAGTTTGGGAGTTCCCTTCTAGTGTTGAAATTATCCACAAACAGTGTGCAGCACCAGGCTGACAGATAAGCGGGTGGAGTGCTTGAGCATGGAGACTAGAAAGCATGTTTAACAGAAGGGTGTTCTTCCCACACCTGACACCGCAAGAATACACAATTTTCCTGAAGACATAGCTAGCCTTAAATCCATTCTTCTCTAAGATGGTCACATTTCCAGTGTTTAATATCAGATTTTCACAATCCAAGATGCTGTCACCCTTTACTACTGTGATGCCATTTACTGTCTAATCCATACATCAGGAGGTACTAATCAAAAGAGGATGAATTGCAAGGTCCCTGTATGCCCATTTTTCCTTGAGTTCACACCCCATAGCTACCTTTTTGTACCTGATTTTTGCTTGCTATCTTTTGCAGCAGCATTCCTTGTTGGATTTCTCACTTGGACGACCTGCTGCTGGGCTCTTTTTCAACCCACTCTCAGAGTAATTTTAGCATCTCACTTTGCTAGACGTTTTCACATATTAATACATCAACTGCTGGTCAATTTTTTTTCAAACAAATGTCATCAAACTTGGCACTTCAAGATGTAGTGTCCAGTTTCTGCGTAGGGAAATTCTCCAACTTGGAAATTAATTGGGTTCACAGAGGACCATTCTTATCCGCTACTCTTGGCTCAAATACCATGTAATGATGCAGGACTGTGTAAATACTTTGATAAGACTTTTAAAGGAAAGGTCTATTCAAACACTCCCACATTACACACTTTGAACTTTTTTCGAACTGTCCGTTGTCATGCTGTAGATAAGATGTACCTAAAAGGCTATTCCTCCTTATGCCATCCTTCCACTGAGAATGGTCCTTTCCACTTCTCTCTCATCTCCTTAACAAACAACGAATTGGAAGGTGGGTTAGGTAGATTATGAATATTTGTAAGTTCTGCTAACTTCTTGATCATACTTACTTCCAGGTGAGATGGGGGAAGGTGAAAGAATGCGTGGTCAACTAAAGAATTGTGATGCACAGCAGTTTACAATTATTTGATCCTTTTGGTGATTTCCAATTGAGTGTCTCTATGTAGGAGGGTAGGGTCAGGCACAGGTCACCCTGCACCTCCTTGATGAGGACCAACAAGGCTGAAGCTGATCGGGGACTGTTTGTGTTCCCAGTCAGACGACATGTGGCCTAACGATTTGGGCCCACCTGTCCCTTTGGGAGTGGGGTTGGGATTGACTTGAATATGATTGGCCCTTCTCTCTAATGGCACAGATATGATAAATGATGGACTGAAATATGGGTTGCGTGATTAATAATGGCTTCAATTAATTTAGGCACTCCATCTGTCACTTCTTGTGAAAATTCTTACTTAGAAAGTTTCAGAAGAATCACTGCAGTAAGGTTGTGAAAAATGGAGTGGAGAACTGCTGAATAAAACAAGCAATGGCAAAGTCATTGTTTGTTGTTTGCTGCTATTGGCTTTATAAATGCTTGTAAAATTGTCCTGACATTTGCAAAACCAATTAGGGCAACAGATCCACTTAAGAGTTGTATTTTCTGTACGTCCAAGATGGCTGTCATGCTGCATGTAGACACTACGAGGTGGCCACCTTGAAAGTATAGAAAATAATCTTCAGCCTTCTTTCAATATTCTTTTTACAGTTCAAAGATAGCTGCCACATTACAGCTATACAAAACACAGTGCCCATCTTTGAAGTACAATTGGAAGATGGCAGCTACTGCTACTGGTTTTGCCAGTGTTGGCTCAACCAGGCAGTTGGAGAGGGATGGGGTGGAGGGAAAGAGAGGAAGAGAGCCACTGAGCCACATCTTAGTCCGGCGGTGGAGGGAGCAGGAATGAGAAATGTAGAGAGGAGGTGGGTTAGAAGGTAACAGAGGATGACTGGGGAGTGAGGGGAGACAGAAAGTGGGGAAGCATGGCTAAGGAAGAGCAGACAGAGTGAGAGAGAGAATGGAGTACAACATGCACTTCCTAAAATGCTAAATAACAAATGGTAGACAAATAACAACAACAAAAATAGTTTCCAACATCACCAGTGGAAGGATACACTGAACGAAGGAAAAAATTGAGGTTAACCCTATATGCATCTGGGCCAGAACACAAAACCAAAACAGGGAGTAAAAACATTGAATGAGGGTCAGGGAACTGAAATAACCAAGAAGGCCATCCAATCATACAAGGAACTGTGACGATCCAAACAAGGACTGCCCTGCTGCCAGAACCCTGAAGGAGGCTGGACATGCTTGCCTTGAACGCTTGACCCCAGAATTGACTTCAAGGGTCAGTAGGCTGATCTCCAGTTTGAGCTACAGGGATACAACAAGTTTCCAGAGGCCTTTTCCCTGCAACTGCCCAGCTGACTCGTGCCAACTGGACCTGCCCTTGACCCTCCACCTGGCCTCTGTTGGATTGAGTCCTAACCCCCAAGTGGTGCCTGCAGATCCTGGACCCTTGGCAGGTGCTAGAGTGTACTCTTCCTGTCCCCACTCGGCAAGATCTGGGATTAAAAACTTTTTGCTGACTTTCTGTCTGGAGATCTGACGGAGACCAAGATCACTGCCGAACCTTTAGCGGTTGACGTTATATTGCTGGTCAGACTCTTCTTGTTGGTTGGCACTGCTGAAGGAGATCTGACTACCAGAAAAGAGTCTAAGTCCAAACATAGAGGGCTTCATCGGGACTGAAGCCGAAGAGCATCTGATCAATGTCAAGACTTTCCCAGGCACAGACTTTGCCTACTCAGACCTTTCCCACCTTCGTCAACGACTGCACCAGTACCCCACTCTTCAGAAACACACTGTTAATGAGCCCCACTTTGGATCCAGCTTGCCCCACTGACACCTTGTCGAACAACCACTATTACATCACAAAAGTTTCTAATTCAGAAGGTAAACTTTCCACCAGGACCCACGCTCCACCACAGTCTGCCTTAACTTTTGACTTTGACCCAGTCTAGCACGACCAGAGAACTGCAGTTGGCTCTTGTCATTTTAGGCACCATTTTTAATTCTTTACACTACTATGGCCAAAAAGGGAAAGAGCCCTTTCCCCTTTGCCGTGAGGGCCGAGAGGAAAATTCACAAGGGAGTACACCCTCCTGTATTTTGAGATACTGAAACACAACAAGTACTCCTGGGGTTCGTGGATGAAATCCACGTGTTTTAATACGGTAGACCCTAATGGGGTACTGGAGGGCAGTCCTATCTTGAAGAGACACCTTAGGGAGTGGGGGAAGGAAACAATTCCTTTTGTTTTAATTACCCTCACACACCCTAGTGGCGTCATGCTTCATCATCGGGTTACCCTGACGCCTATAAGTCAGGGTGGGCTCGACCATATTGCAGGGAGCTCTTAGTGAAAAAATGACCAGGGGGCGATAAAGATTAACAATTTACGCATATTTAATGTTCCTGAAGGAATCGAAGGCCAGAGTTCTCGTCTTTTCCTGGAAAATCTTCTCCTAAACTATTAAATATTAACTTTCCAGAGCGCTTTGAGATTGATAAAGCCCACAGAATACCTTCAATTCGTAAACCCCTCAAGTCAAACCACGACAAATCATTTTTAAAGTTCTGAGGCAACATCATCATCTTCCCATATGCAAGGCTGTCCGAGAGATCCCTTCTCTCCTAATTGAAGGAAACAAAGTCTTCATTCACCAGGACTTCGCAAAAGAGACTGTTCAAATTCGACGCCAATTTTCAGATTTACGTCCTTGTTTGCGAGAAGCTGGCTACAAATATGGTCTTTTTGATCCTGCGGTCATGCGCATCTGGAAAAATGACATTTCTAAGTCTTTCTCAGCTCCTGCAGATTTAATAAGATTTTTGGATCAACATCATCCTGTTCTCATGGACTCTCAACCTTCTGGTTCTGCTGTCTGATAATAATATTTTTTTCTACCCCCTCACTGTAGGTTGTCATTCACTTTCTTTGCAGGTGCATATTAATGGTGGTTTTCTTGCTTCGTACCTCTGTCTCCAATGTTCTATTGGTATGAGGTCTTGGTGACTGACCTCGTTTCATGTTGTTTGTCTTGTTTTGTCTTTTTTTATATGGGCTACTGTCGTTCTCTCTTTTTTCTTTCCTGTTATTTTTCTTCCTTATAGGAAAATATGTCTAGGCCACAAAAGTTAATTGTTGCTTCATTAAATGTGAAGGGTCTCAGCCACCCAGTTAAGCGACGTAAAATTTTAGAATATTTACACAAGTCTAAGGTTGATATCTGTTTTGTTCAAGAAACTCATTTTAATGACAAAATATTGCATACTATGTCTAAAGGTTAGGTAGGGCTTATAGTTTCATCTCCTGCTGCAAAACGTAAAAATGGAGTGGCTATATTTTTCTCACACAAAGCACGTGCACAAATTTTGTCACATCACCATGACGCAGATGGTAGATTTGTTGCTGCTCAAGTTCTTATTGACAAACTTACTTTAAATTTGGTTAATGTTTATGCACCTACCTCTGATGACCCTGCCTTTTGGTCCTATGTCTCTGCTGAAACACTCAAAATTGGCAATGGAGCCCTCATAATGGGTGGTGATTTTAATCTTATCAGGGATCCTTTGTTGGACCGGTCTTCTGTTTTTAAGTTCCGGCCTAGCAAGGCATTCTTTGCTTTGAAATCTTTTCTTTCCGTTACCAAATTGATAGATTGGAACACCCTACAGATAAAGATTTTACTTTTTATTCTAATGCTCATTCTTCTTTTTCTAGAATTGATTATTATCCTCACGTAATTTATGTCACATGATTAGTGAATCAGTTATTCACCCTATTCACCCTATTACGGTTTCAGACCATGCTTTAATCTCTTTTTCTTTGTCTATTTCCAATCCCCAAATTAATAATAAAAGATGGAGAATGAACTCGGAAATAGTTCTTAACCCCACCAATTCTAAAAAAATGGCCTCAGCTATTACTGATTATTTTTTGAATAATAAGTCTTGTGACACCTCCAAAATCATACATTGGGATGCTTTTAAAGCTTATATCCGTGGAGTTTCAATTTCTATTATGGCACACGAAAACAAATCTTTTTATTCCCACCTCAATGAATTGGAGACACAGATTGCAGCAGTAGAACGACTTTTTATTACATCTAGAGATCCACAATATAAATCCCAACTTCAGAAATACCGCTACGAATATAATTGTATGCTTAGTAAACGAGCAGGTTTACTTATCTCAAAAGAAAAGTCAAATTTTTATTTTTATTCTAATAAATCTGGTCGCTTGCTAGCTAATTAGCTGCGTCTCAAGCGTGAAAGAGTTCAAATTCCAGCCATCAAGTCGAATAAAGGTACATTGGTGACGGAGGTTGAGGACATACTGAAAGAGTTTTTCATTCTACTCTTCCTTATATCACGAACCTCTTACACCTAATAACAGTGTTATCAGTGATTTTCTTAATTCCTGCCGTTTGCCTCAGATTTCTGATAATGATAGAGCTACCTTAGAGAACCCTATTGACATTAAAGAAATTTTAGCAACAATTAATGCTTTAAATTCCAAAAAAACCTCCTGGGCCGGATGGAATTCCTGCCGAATTCTATAAATGCTATCAGGACCAATTATCCCCTTTTTTACTTTCCCTCTTTACGGAGTTTCAGCATACTTCCATGATGGGGGGATCTTTTAATGAAGCCACTATAATTGTTCTTCCCAAGCCTAATAAAGATCATACTTTAGTCTCAAATTTTCAGCCCATATCTTTAATCAATCAGGACTGTAAAATATATGCAAACGTTTTAGCAAATAGACTATCACCCCTACTATCCAATATTATACAATCTGATCAGACTGGCTTTATGAAAGGTAGATTATCCGCTCATAATACCCGGTTGCTCTGTCATACCCTATCTCTTGCCAAGGAAGCAAGTAGACCTATTGGTGTAATGGCCTTAGATGCAAGGTTAATTGGCAATTTTTATTTAAAACTTTAGAAGCTTTCCGTTTTGTCCTATTTTTATCAATATGACTAAGGCTTTGTATTCAGCCCCCTCAGCCTCTATTTTAGTCAATGGTTTGTGCTCCACTTCATTTCGGTTATATAGAGGCACTCGGCAGGGATGTCCTCTCTCTCCTTTACTTTTTCTTATTGCAATAGAACCCCTCCTCTGCTCCCTTCGTAATAGTGATACTTATACAGGTGTTGTTTTGAAAGATACTACCATTAAACTTTCTGCCTACGCTGATGTGTTATTATATGTAACTGACCCTTCCAGCTCTATACCTATTATCCTTGATATTATTCATAAATATGCTGAGGTTTCTGGTTACTGCCTGAATACTAATCAGACAGAATTTTTTCCATTAAATGCCTTTTGTAATTCTACAATGTTAGAGAATACTGATATAATTTGGTCTCCAAAAAAACTCAAATATTTAGGGATAATTTTTACTGGTTCGGTTAAAGATACAGTTGATTCCAATTGCTCTGTTATTTTAACAAATACCAAAGAGAAACTTGCTCGATGGTCTAATTTACATCTCAACTGGTGGGGACGCATTGCAGCAATTAAAATCTCTATAACTCCACAAATTCTATATCTATTGTCTATGTTGCCCTTCTCCTTCCCGTCCACTTTTTATACTAAAATATATAAATTATTTACTAAATTCCTTTGGAATAATAAGCCTGCACGCATCCTTAAGACTTTACAATTGCCCAAATGTGAAGGTGGGGTTGGTCTTCCAGATTTAAAAATATCATTTTGCATTCCTTGTGGCACAATGTTCTTTATGGTCCCACATTGTCCCCCTCTCTAATGCACCTAAATGGCTTGTCCTGGAAAAAAATATTTTGGCTCCATACCCTTTAATTGCTTTTCTCACCATGTCCAATGGTTCTTTTGGTAAGTGTTCCCCTATTCTTGCCAACTCTAAAATTGCCCTTTTATCATTTGATAGTAGTTTTTCTATTACTTTGTCTTCCACTAAAAAAGTTTATTTTTGGTTCAATCCTAAACTCCAACATCATAAACATATTTCTTTTTGGAAATTATGGATTACTGCTGGTATTTTCTTTGTTGCAGATATTTGTCAATATGATATGTTTTACACATTTGATGTTATTCAAGCCACTTATAAGCTGCCATTGTCTGAGCTGCCTAAATATACATTGTTATGTAATACGATTCTTAATGCTTATCCCCAACTACTTTCTATGTCTCAGTCCTCTGGTACTGAATTTTGTATTTCTGTGTTCAGCCGTTCAGGACATACAGCATCTAAAGTTTATAAAAAAACTTACCACTTCCAATTCCTCTTTTTCATATTTGAATCAAAAATGGTCACCACACTTAACTCTTCATTCACTTAGCATATCCTGGAAGGACATTTGGAATTCCAACACGGCTAATTATCTTCCGGCCACCCTTATACAAACTAATATTTACCTACTTTATCAATGCTTTTGGACTCCTGACAAATTATTTAAAGCTAAACTTCTAGATACTCCAAACTGTTGGCACTGTCTATCTGTAACTGGTGACCTACAACACTTATTTTTCAATTGTTCTATCATACATCAGTTTTTATCAGAAATATGGCATCTTTTTACCCAGATCCTTAAGATCCAAACTACTTTATCATTTCATGTTCTAATTCTCAAATCCTCACTCTTTAAATCCATTTTATCCCCTATGGATTGTAAATTGTTGGATTTCCTTATTTCTACTGCAATCAAATCTATTACTTGTAATTGGAAAGACGCTACTTCACTTTCGGTTAATGCATGGTGGGAATGGATTATTTTTCTTAGACGTGGGCAATGTTTTTATCCACACTCTCATAAGGAATCCTCTTCCTCTAGGTCTAGTATGTGGTCTAGTTTAGATGCCTACATCAGTACATGTTCTACAATTTAGGAAACTTATTTCAATTTGTATTAATTAATCTTTGCTTACTGTAGCCCTTTTATGTTTTTTTTATTATTTATATCATGTTTGTACTATTATGTAATGTTGGTATAGGTATTCTATTTTTTTCTTATATAAGGTAGTATGTTTTTATACTATATGGTTCGGTATTATTTTTTGTATTGTGTTTCATATTTATGAAAATGTCTTCAATAAAACATCTTGAACACAAAACAAGGTTAGAAGTGATGCACCAAAGTGCACATTTGGAACTTTTTTGTTATAGGTTTGTAGTCAGGGTCGGCGCTAGGCATGGGCAGCTGCCCAGGGTCTCGCACTCAGCCCACCAGCATGGGGCCCCGCACCAGTGCAACACACCACCAAACCTCTTGTGTCCCTGCCGATCCCATTGAAGAAAGGTGTCTGTTTGCAATTGGGCTTACAGGAGGGGGCCCCCTCCCTGGGCCTCTCAGGGATGGCGTGGGGAGGCCTAGGGGAGGGGGACACTTCATCTTGTGCTAGTTGCAATTAACACACTTTTTGTCCTGCAATTAGGCCTCCTGCCTGGCTGCCCATTGAGACACTGCAGGACACCCTTTGTCAGCACTTTACCGTCTGCACAGTTTTAACTCTCAGCCCCCAAGCTACTCTCACACCTTCAGCCCGATATGAGCTGTGAAAGAGGTGCTCGTAGGTGGCTGAGAGGAGGAGCTGCAGCCCAGGAGGAGTCTGCACAAAGCAGCTTCCGGAGCCCCGAAGGTGTCACTTCTGTAAATCAGAGGGACCTCGCACATTCCCCTTCGCCCGGGGCCCCAAAAACCCTAGAACCGGCCCTGTTTGTAGCAACCCAAAAACTAACTAAACTGTGGACATACCCTGCAGCAGAGCATAGCAGCTCTTGCGGCAGAGTGGGCTGCATGCACTGTAGCAGGGTAAAGGAAGGTAAAGTAATGAAGACACTTAACAGCACTGTATGCAAGGGAACTGGGAGCAGGTGAAACACTTCCTGGGAGCGCCGCAGGTGGAGTTTATATTTCTGTTCAGGTGAAATTTATTTTTTGCCCACCTAATGAGGTTCATTAAAATGCACTGACAAGTGTGTCATCACTGCTAATAAAATAATGGGAAATAAAATTATGGAACCAATTAGCATTGGCAGCCATTCTCTCAAACTATAAAATGTTACTGCATCCTCTGTCAGCCTTGTAATGTGCAGTCAATGCACTGTCATCCAATCCGCAGAGCGCACAGCTGATGGGTCGCTTAATTAAATAGGCTGCTGAAGAGTGGAGCCAATTCTGTGGGGAGAACTGACATACACTGACAGACAAGCGAGACAGAAATACCAGAATTTATTGGGTTCTCATTTCAGATGTAACTTCACTGCGGCCTACAGGCAAAGCCTCCCCAGAGGCATACTTTTACTAAAGAACCTCGAGAGCAAGCAAAAAAAATAATAATAATTCCAAGAATACTAGCATCGACCTCACTACATTTGCAAGTATGTTGCTCTAGTATTTTTCTGCCACAGAAATTCAGCGTGAGAACAGAATGTTATTGTAACATAACATAATTTATGAATAAGTGATACTAAATAATTTACTTCAGCTTCCACTGCAAAATTTTCAAAACGCCGATTCATCGATACGTAGTTTTTTTTAACAAACAGTGCATCAAAAGCAATCAACAGCTTCCTTACAATGACCTAAAACTGATCACATTTTGAAGCATAGTGTGAAAAGCCATCACAAATGCAGCACGTCTGGCGAGTCTGCTGTGTGGAGGGGTGATTGGTAGAATGAGTCAGTGGTTGGATGACAGGTGACGTGTATTAGGAGAATGTGAGAGATGCAGAAGGAAGGCGAGAAGGTTAGCAGGAAGAGAGAAGCGGGTGCACGAGGTGCAGCAGGACGGGAAGTGAACGACAATGATGAAAAGTGCGGCAGAATAAGGGGGGAGGAGATGCGGCCTAGTGGCTAGAGCTGTCACGGCCACGGCTCAACGCCCTGTGATCTTGGGCACATTACCATGCCTAAAAAACTGTGCAATGTCTGGTTTGCATGCAAAGTGCTCTAATGGGCTACATTCGTGCTATATAAAACAGCAAACGATAAAAAGAAGAGGTTCAGAGGATTACAGTTGCCCCAAAATTTGGGGGTCAACAGCAGAATAACAGATGCAGGTGCACCAGAATAAGAGGTGCAGCAAAATGAGAGATGCACACCAATAATAAAGTGCAGCAGAATGAGCGGTGCAGAACATAAGACATGCAGGCACACCAGATTGGTAAGAAGTGCAGCAGACTAAGAGATGCAGGTGCAACAGAAAGGTATGTAGAGCAGGTGCAAGTGAATGAGAGATAAAGGTAAAGTAGAACAAGCGGCAGCAGAGTCAGATGTGCCTCAAAAGGAAAAAAGAGCAGAAGGGGAGGTGTAAAATAATGGGAGAGGCAGGAGCCGCAAGATGAGAAGAGCAGACATAGTAGGGTGAGTCGGTGGGATCAGAGCAACAAGAGGTGCAGGAAACATACCGGTGAGCAGGAAGAGGAGTTGGTGTATCAGAAGTAAAGAGGAATGTAGAGACATGCAGATGCAACAGGATGAGAGGTGCCGCTTATGACAATGAGCCCTAGCAGCATACGAATGAATACCTGCTGATGGTCCCTTTTTTGGGAATTGAGCAATGACAAAATCTGGCAAGTAGATGAAGAATTCCACGAAAGCACTGATCAAGTGGAGCCACTGGGCCACATGTGTAGGAAAGCCATAGATGTTCATACTTTAGCTTTAAAAAGTTAAACCATTTCTGACAACAGTGATTTCTTTACAAAATTGCCTACAGATGTTGTTCTTCTAGGACAACTGAGAGTAGCATCTTCTTGTACCCAATTAGAATAAAAACAACTCACATGCTACAAGAGGCAGAGGGGGATAAATACTGCCTTAGGGGGTGAAATACAGTCTAAAGAGGCAAGTGGCCAATACTGCCACATTCCTTAGTGCTATAGTGAAGTCAAGCAGCACCCAATTAAAGTATTTTAATCAATGTAGCAACAAATGAGCATGAATTCTGCTTGTCAAAAGGTAAGTTTGCAAATATCTTGTAGGAGACTACTAGATCATACATCTACCTACCAATTCCACACATTGGACAAGATCACTTTAATTCTAACACATCATTGAACAAATAACTGATATGATAAATAGCTTAACACAAGGCACCAATAGCTAGAAATCTTTATTTTGAAAGGGGAGACCTTTAGCGACACATGCAGAAAAAAGAATGGAGGACATATCCACGCCCAGTAAACTTTCAACTGTTGTGTGAACAGCTCACTCTTCCAACACAGCATTACCTATTTGCTTTAGAAGTTCAAATAGCACTTTGAAGAACGTCACACACACACACACACACCCTCACAGTGTGGGTTATAAATACATGCGCACACACACACACACGTGTTTTTACAACACAACTGCAATCACAATAGGAAAATGTATAGCAAAAGAAGCAACAAAATAAAAGGTCAAGCCAATAATAGCAAAAAGCAATTGGTTTCTCAAAAGAGTTTGTATTAACCATATAAAGTTACTAAGCTCGATAGTCTGTAGTGTAATCACAGAATGGTGTAGGATGGTTTTCTCATCCATAGGCACTCGTTGTATGCAGCACTTCTACTTACCAGTTATAACAAAGTAATTAAAGCCCCAGCTGAGGAGAATACTATTGCTGTTACTTGACTAGGCTTTGGCGACAGGTTTCACCATAGACTGTTATACTATGGGTACTTTACACAAGTGTGTTGACATCAGTGCTTGAAATGGAAAAATAGAAGTGCAGGTACCCTTTACCAAACTACCTGCTTATTTCTGAGAAGTGCCGGTACTCTCCAATTAAAAGTATTATGTCTCTCTTGAGAAGTGCATGTACACTTCCTCTCAAAATAGAAAAGTGCAGGTACTCATTACCGTACAGTACCGCCCATTTAAGGCACTGGTTTACATAGAGGGGATGGAAAGCAAAAGGGAGGTGGTGTAGGTCTCACGTGTCCCAGGTCCTCCTTTGTCAAGATTAACTCACTAAACACACTCCACTATCAGCCTATGCGTATAGATGCTGGAGCTGCACAATGGCACTGCTGTAAAGCACATGTAAAATCAATAAATGTACAGAAAAATAACACTTGCACCATAGTACCATGGAAGACTCAGAGACAGATCAGTGCCTAGATCGGGTTGCACTTGTGACGTGATAGTGATTAAAACCCAAGAATGTAAGCAACCACGCTGTGAGGAGACTGGGATATTTTCAGCGAGCCGCGGCATGACCACTTTTGCGGCAGCCTAAGATGCGGCACTTGGATGAAAAGAGGATGTCTGAAACGATGCTTCCGACCAGTCAAGGGACAAAATACAATCCGTCATAAGGTGCCCACGGTGTGAAAACTATGCTTCTCACAGGGAAGCTACGGCTATACTACGGCTGTTCTTGGCCGATGTCAACATAACATCTTCCAGCTTCAGTATCTAATACTCACAGGATAACAGAAGAGCCTGGGGGCATTCACCCTGGAACTACAGTGGTTGCGGCTCCGGAGTGAGAGTTACGCTTTAGCAAAGCCATGCAGAGTAGGCAGCCCCATAAGAGACTAGACGGGAATGGATGAAAACTTCAAGTGACACTCCCAATCAAAGTAACCATCCTACGTGAACTGTGAAAGATTCCTTTTGCAATTGCCCTATCTCCCTAATGCCCCACTGCCTCAAGCAGGTCTGCCCTTTGAGGCTGTTTTGCAATCCCCTGGCTGAGCACACTGCTATGCTCTAAAGAATGACAGGACTCGGCCTCAGAGTCCTCCTCTGCGCCAGACAGCTCTCAGCTCTGGTTGTCCGACATGACAAGTCCAGGTGGCAGGAAATTGTAGAGCTTAGTGGTATCCATCCTAAAAAACTATGTTATTGCAGAAAGCATAGACAGCCTCCTGCTTTTACTGGCATCTCTCTCGACGTCATGTGATCAAGTTAATCCGAAGGCAACCAATTCTTGATCAAGAGCTGAGAACTGATTGTCAAAACCAGGAGAGTGGAGTTCTTACTCACTCCAACATCTGCCCTCTGACAGACATAGGTTCCTCCCTGTCCACAGTCTGGCACAGAAATAGAAGAGGGACGAGCATGATAATAACGATCCTTTGGGATGAGACAAAAGGAAAACAAACTCTAGCGAGCCTATTGAAAAGACAAGTGACAATTGATTTTAAATTAGTTGTTGGACCTATATCAATTGCAAGTGATGATGTGGCACACAGTCCCTAAAACCGGTGATGCAGGAGGTGCATTGGAGTGAATACAAATCTCCTTTTGGAAGGGGCTGCTTGCGGGATGCATGGGTGCCAAGCGAGAGCTGGCCAGCACTGCTTTCAGTTAGCATGACTTATGGGATTAAGTGCTGCCAAATGCTTACTTCGTGTGTTTATACCTCTGATGGCACCCCAAACTGACAACTGCTCTTTTGGATTTTCAGTCTAGTACCTCCTGTGTAGAAATGCACTTACTGTAAATCATTCTACCTTTACATGGCCCTATAGTTTACGTTAAACAGCCAGTCAAGGCACCCATTTAGATTGTAAGTGGAATGCCCCCATCTACAATTGATGTCACATAATCAATTAATGCAGAGGCCATCGAAGATAATAGGATTCCCATAACAATCCAGTGGGTTTTTGTTGGTCGGCCCATTTCAATGATCGCCACTTGAATTGATGTGCTATCGGACAGCTCCATGCTGATCAGTCTTCACCATTGCTTCTTTCTGACAATCCTCCTAATCAATGAATGTGGTCTTTGCAGCTTATCCAAAATGTGGATAACGCTCCAACAAAGTATTGGGTGAAGGGTGAGGATCCAAAAGAGAGCCCCTTCCCCTGTACGCTGAGTTACACAACAACTGACTAATCTAATGGTGACCTATCGTAAGAAGCTGATCAACAAAGGGAAATAGATAAAGCCCCTCTCTGCACATTGCCGTTGCTCCTTTTTTGGTATGTCATGAGCTCTGGCAAAGAGATAAAAAGGCTTTAAGTAAGTAGTAAAGATAGGGTGCACCTCCCAAACCTCCTTTTAGAGCTCTTCTCTTTAGTGCAATAATGATGTATGAGGACTTATAGCACCATACCCACCACTGACTGCCATGATCAGGGGTTTATTTATACTATTTATAAAAAACGCAAATATATATATATATATATATATATATATACACACATATTCACACACACATATTTTATATATTATATTTTATAGCACCAATGTAAAATACAATTGGCCAAGCCAATAGGTTCTCCTTTTAAAGGTGAGACCTATGAGCTTATAAACACTTGTTAAAAGTGGCAAAGTTCCTTGAATGCAGATAATTTAGCTATAAGCGTAACATAGAATTTAATATATTATCAATACAATTACTACAGTCATTAGTCGCAGAATGCAGTCTTTTAAACCATAAAAAGATCACAATAAATCTCGCAAAGAATCTCCTAAAGTAAATCACAGTTTTCTCCCACAATGCATTTGCTCACTTCCTCTGCTGTAGTCATGCGCCAGCTTTCCTTTAAATATGCATATTGAGCTCACTTGAGCTATGATTATATCTGCCTTTTTACTATAACACTTTTATCTTTTAGTGTGTGAGCTATGGCATTGAAATAAACATGTGCTCCAATAGCTTATCTTGTAATGTTTTTGAAACTGTGCTTGAATAATACGTTACTCCATTACTCTTGCTGCCTGTATGCATTAATGAGTAAATAAATTACAAAGAGATTTAAAGGAGACATTTAGCCATAAACTGTGATGACACTGATGATGGCCATATAATGAAACACATAACCACTTACCCAAGTTACTTACTGAACAGAACTTTGAAATGTTAAAACCCGAGTAGAGGCGTGCTATGTGGGGGGCAAGGGGGTCTAACCGGCTAACACGCTAACCAGATCTTCCAGCTAGTTTGGAAGCTTTTGACCCACCTAATGCCATGATAAACATTTTGTCACTTGGCACTGCTCAGTGAAACCCTGTAGCTTAGCAACTGTTCTCTTCCTCCCTCTACGCTTTTCTGCAAGCTCTGTGCAAGTGAATGCCGTGCTGCATTTCTTTCCACTCCAGTGACTTGAAGGTCTAATGACAAACAATAATCACGGCCAGTTAAGTCGCCTCGTCCAAGGCCACAGGCGCATGCATCAAGCCAGCGGGTGGTGGCTCCGCCCATCACTCCAAGCCGCTCTTCGGATTGCGTGTCCTTGAGCACTAAGGGCCCACACTCTGGGTCCCGAACACATTCAAAACAGACTAGATACATTATTTATCACCACGAGCTTCGAAACAATGCTCTGAGGCCTCTCGTCCTCCCCAGTAGGCCTTTGCGTCTTTGACATTATAAAAATTCTTCCAGCGTCATTTTTCTTGCCTGAAAATGAAAAAGAAAAACAATGCCTTGTAGAAAAGCAAAAATTGCATACAATCAGGGAGATTCATCCCCAACGAGGAAAAGGTCAAGAGCTGTTAAGTTTGATGCACGCGTGCTATCAGCAACATGATGCTGACTGGGATAGGTTGAGGAACACAATACCAACACAGAGAAATATCGTTCATTTGGAATGGATGGTTTTAGTGGGCAACACTTATCTGGGCAAAAAAAAATGAATCACTAAAAAGGATTTAAAATCAAAACCTGGAGAAAATTAATTAGCTGAATGCACAACAATTTCTTAGACACGGTTTCGTTTGATCTGCTCCTGAGACTGTACACACTTTTGGCACTTTCTACAGCACTCTGCCAATGACCAGTTTCAGAAAATTGCTAATACATCAAGCATGAGTTTTAAAAGGCTTTCAGTGCATCTCAGGTATGTGTAGAGCATGTAGGCGCAGTACGCCTTCTACTTCTATTTAAGTATCTAAAGATGCGCAAAGTTGCGTAGATTCCTGGGGCCCTATTATGTATAGGGCACACTTTCCCTGTTTGCGCTCTGGCGCACCTAGATACAGGTGCGTCAGGCACAAACAGGGAAAGTGCGCCCTATTTCATAGACTGTGCTGCCCCAGGGCAGCCGCAAACTTGTGCTTTCCCGGGGGCAGCACATTCAAATGAAATATGGAGCGGCTTTGAAGCAGCCGCTCCGTGTTTCACTGTGCAGGTTGCAACCCACCTGCACTTTTAAAGGGGATTACAGATTCCCTTGCAGGCGGGTGCAGTGAGTGACTGCACCCACCTGCAAGGGGATGTCTGGGGGGTCCATAGGACCCTCATTTCCCCCTCCAGAGGGCTGCTATCAGGGGGCGCACTGACAGGTGGTGCACTGTCAGTGCGCTTCCTGAAAGCTCCTTTGCCTCTGTGCCCGCACCTATAATATGGCATGGGCGCAAAGGCAAAGTGATTCCCTCAATTGCATGGGGCACGACTCCATACAAATGAGGGAACGCCATCTTAAGAAAACGCTGGTGCTGTATGTGCACCAGCGCTTTCAGCATTCCACAAGCACAAGCATCTGCGGCCTCTTCTGTAATACCAAAGGGCCCCGGGGCACGCTAAGCGGGCACAAACGCCCGTTGTGCCCCCATAGCACTTTGTCTAATATGGCCCAATGTCTGTGGACTATCCAAGTAGACGGGTTAGGGCAAAATGGTCTCTTTTTCAAATGTACAGAATAAAGGCAGTGAAAAATGGGCATGATCAGTCTGACTCAGTGGTGTAAAACCAGTTTCTGCATTTTGGACAAAAGGTGCATCAATTGCCCCTCACTTTCTCTCCCATACTACGGTTTCGTGTTGATATAACAATTCTATATCACATTTTCGTAACCTCAGTGTATTATGGTTTAAGTCCAAATAAAATATTAAATAGACTTCAATATTTAATGCACTCATAGTATCAGTTTTTTCTATTGTCCTGAAGTGTGCATGTCTCTCCTGCAGAGAAAGACTCACGAGCATTCCACTTTAGTTTGTTCAGCCAAAGGTGTAACACCTCAGACCAAAGTGTGTGTCTGACAACAATAGTTCACACACACTAACCCCAGCAATGTTGCTGAGGGTGGGAACCAGAGGAACGGGGCCAAAGGGCGAGCCAGCCTCCACTATCTCATGAATACACAAAAGTGGGCTGCCCCTTGAATCAATTTCTATGTTTATCTACAGAGTTGTTAGACCTGGCAACCTTGGCGTGGGTCTCCCTTCCATTTTTTCGTAATGCCTCCACTGTTGCCGATATGTTTTTGCTGGACTAGATGCTCATGGGCACTTTGCCGCTGCTAATCAGTGCCAAAGTGCAAGTGCTCCCTATCATAAATTAATGTATGTATTAGTGACTCCATGATTGGATGATTGGTTTACTTGTCAGTCCCTAGTACCGTGCACTGAGTGTGCCCAGGGCTTGTAAATCCAATGCTGCTGGTGGGCTTGCAGCACGGGTTGTGCCACCCACAGAAGCAGCTTGTAAAGTGTGTCTCAGGCCTGCCATTGCAGAGCCTGTGTGCAGCCTAGGGCTGCCATGTCGACTTGGTGAGTGCACCCACTTACCAGTCCCTAAACCTTCCCTTTACTGCATGTTGGTCACCCCTAAAGTAGGCCCTAGGGCAGGGTGCATTGTAAGTATAAGGTCGGACATGCCCTGGTGTGTGTGGCATGTCCTAATAGTGAATTACAGCCATTTTCGTTTTTCACTATTGCAAGGCTACCTGCTCCCCATAGGCCAGAATGGGCAGACTGACTATTACACCTTATAGTCAGAACTGACCCAGGGAACATGGTAGAAAAACGAATTTAGTATGCCTGAACTCAGGATGATAAAATACATCTTTTAGTGAAGTTGGTTTTAAAATTCTGTGTTTGAAAATACCACTTTTAGAAAGTGGGTATTTTCTTGCCTAACTATCCAAGCCTGCCTCTGCTAGGTTGTGTATTCCTTGTCTGGAGATTGAGTGACAGGGGCTGGGGGTGGCTACAGGAGACAGGGTGAGTCAGCACAGGGCTGAATAGAAAGATCTGCATCCAGAGTGGAGGGAGGAGTTGCACCTGGGTCTGAATAGGGCTGTGCCTGCCTTCCACAATGCTGGCTCCACCTCCTGCCGGGCGGCTGAGCACTCTGCCCCACATTCTGAAAGGAAAGAAGGAGTCAGAAAAACAAAGTGCTCCAGGACTGACCAGAACTGGTTTTGGGCTAGGCAGAGGCCTCTCTGCCTTCAGAGAACAAAGAGAAACTGTGTATAAAAAGGGGACCCAGACCCCTAGGAAATTAGATCACTTTTGGGAACAAGAAGAAACCTTTGCTGAGGAGCGGAACCAAGAAGAAACTGAGGAGAGACTATCCCTAAGCCTGAAGTGCTGCTTGGGGGATTGGCCTGCAGTGGTTTGCCTGACTGCCAAAGAAAGGAGAAAGGAACTTTTGCTTTGCTGTGACTTTCATCAACTTGTGAAGGATCTCCAAGGGCTTGGAAGAGAGCTTGCCCCTGACCGAAGTCCCAGGACCATTGGACTTCACCCCCTTTGTGAATTGCTGCTGGAAACTCTGTTTCAGTGGCTACAGAGGTAGGGAGCTGTGACCGACTCTCACGACCGACTCGGTGTCCTGTAAGCACCGCATCGAAGCACCGTCTCGCCCTGCAACGCACGGCCCTGGTCTCACCGACTCCGTCAACGAGCCGCTGCCTGCACCGCATCGAGGGACAACGCGTCCTGCAACGCTTCGCCGAATCGAACTGGTCCGACCGACATGGTCACTGCTGCTGAGTTCGAGTCCTGTGACCGCACCGGAGTTGGGCACCGCTCACACGCTTTGCGACGCACCGCCCGACTCGCACCGCTGTCCGGACTGATCAACGCCAGCTCCTGAATCCGGGTCCGTCGCCGCAACGCAACCTGCCAGCACCGCATCGAAGCACCGTCTCGCCCTGCAACGCACGGCCCTGGTCTCACCGACTCCGTCTCGACGACGTCAACGAGCCGCTGCCTGCACCGCATCGAGGGACAACGCGTCCTGCAACGCTTCCATTTTGCATCGCGACGAACAGCCATCCGGCTCGCACGCCCGTGCCTGCCGCGTCAAGTAAAAGGTACTGTGACCGAGTTTGTCTACGCTGTGTTGGCCCGTCTCGACGCGGTCAGCTGGATTTGTTAGACTCTGTTTGTTCTCGACATCGCCGTAGCCGGAGGAGGCTACCGACTCGCACAGAACCTTGAATTAAGCCTTTTTGATCAGAACTAAGCACTCTTGACAGTATTGTGGATTATTTTTGTCGTTTATGGTCTTGTGATAAATCTATATAAAGTATACCTATTTTTATAAATATATAACCTGTGTGGTGTCCATTTGTAGTGTTGTCACTTGATTACTGTATGTGTTCACAAATGCTTTACACACTGCCTCTGAACTAAGCCTGTCTGCTCGTGCCAAGCTACCAAAAGGGTGAGCAGGGGTTATTTCCGGAGTGTACCTACTTTCCCTGACTAGACTCAAGGCTCCCTATTTGGACAAAGGTACCTACCTCTGCCAACTAGAGACCCCCAAATCTAACAAGAGTTCTATAGAGATGCACTACCAGTGGGGGCATCTCATAAAAAGTTACGGACTGGCCTCACACACCGCCCGTTGTCATGCTTCATCATCGCCTGTCCTCGCCCTCTAAAAACTTGGTTTGATAGAGGGCGGGCATACACCTGGAGACAGGGATGCACTTCTAAATCTAAGTGATGGCCGTAGGGGAGTGATAAGTGATTTAAAAACCATTACATTAGTTCATGTGCTATGCTTTATTCAAATGGTAAATGTATGGTGGTTAAAAACTAAGTGAACGGTGGTATGGGATATTATTCTCCCTTCACCGTATGAAATGCGGTCGACATGTTTCTGCTGAGGTGTCCCCGAAGGGTACGTAGCATTCTTCAGGACCTAAAAAAGGGGGGGGGGAAAGGAGGGGGTAATATATACCTTATTTGTTCACTTCCTTTTAACTAGTGAAAAATGGAAGGAAAATCCTGTCGCTAGATCAGGGGAGGGGTTAAAAAAAACACTATGTAGGTGGATACTTCCCTCTTGGTATAGTACCACTGAGAGTAACTCTGTAGAGAAAGGAAAAACAAAAACAAAACATACAAACCAAACCGTGTGAGTATGTAAACAAATAGTTTATAAACATCATCCATCCCGCGTCATACCTATAGCGCGCGTGGTGGTGTGAAGTGGTCTTTATGAGACACGTGGCAGGTGCAACGTGTACTCACACCGTTAAAAAGTGGTTGTAAACCAACTCTTACCCTGTATTTCTACCCTAAACGCTCCATGGGAGGGCTGAGGTGGAAGGACCTACTTAGACTTTCTGTAGGGAAAAAACACATAAAACCACTACTGGTAGTTAAGGGTTAGTCACCAGTATTCAGAAAGAACCAGGACCAAGGTTCCTAGTTAAAGCAAACATAACAAGGTGAAATCCAGAACTAATGGACCACCTATTCATTCAAGTTCACACCAGCATTCCTTCAGGCATACTCTTACTGTCTAGTTTCAGTGCTTCCAGCCGTTCTTCCCGGAGGCGTCCTCTCTGTCTCCCCGCTGATGGTAAATGGTGAGATTCAGAGGGTTTTTATACTAAAGAGCTGTGACTAATTAGTGAGCTAATCAGTGTTAATTTGGCCCGTTAAGTGAGTTTCCTGTGTCCCTCCACAGGACTGCCTGACCGCCTGGTGGGAGGCGTAACTGTAAATCGCCCCACCCGATTGGTCAAAACATGCCTCCAACAATACCAAGGCCATTAAGATAGTAAACAATGGGCTTGTGAGGTTTGTTTCCTGTGTCCCTCTTGCGTGAGCCTGACCGCCTGTTAGAGGGTGTGTATTCAAAAAAGGTTACGTTCGGCATTGGTCAAACGGCGCCGATACCGATGTTATGGTCCTTCCCCTTCCTGCGGGAAAACAAATGCAGTTACGAGGTCATTAGCTCCCATGTTTGTGAGGACGCCCATGTTCATTACCGGGTCTGATCAGTCTCCCGGTATTTGAGCATGCGCTGAAGTAGTGGGAAACCCGCTACCGTGCATGTGCCTAGGTGTATTCCGTGAGACGCTTGCCCTGCTATGGCTCCTATGCTTGCGCACTGATAACTACCAGCGTGGATTACAGCAGGGGCCGCTCGAGATCCCCGTAAAGTGAGGGGATACCCCAAGAGTTCTAAACACTGTGAGAAAAATGAAGCAACATTACTCTGTTCAGAATGGGATTACGGGCCAATGGTACCTCACTTGTTATATGTGTGAAGTACACACTAATGATAGTCAGTGGTGGTAATTGCTACAGCTGGTATCTATGTTTGATAACATGGGTTTACACAAACCAATGTGTTCCCCATGCCAGCTTGATCTGTTTGAATTTGCGAGCATAACAATGGGCCCACTCTTAGTGAACTACTTAAAATAAAGTAGAGGGGTAGCAGTAGAGAATAGTCCCTACTCTATTAGGCCAGTTTTCTTGGAGTTGGTTGTTGACTAAAGAAGGTGTGCATGGTCAATTCTATACATTTTCTATTTCGCAAGTTGCAGCCATGGTATCTCATCATTTAAGCCTTTATCATCGCTGCGAAGCCTGTATACCCAGCGCTGTTCTCGGATATGGAGTTGTCTAGAGAGATCAGTCTTTTGTTTATTCATAACCTCAAGCACCACCGATCTGAGGTCCAGGTCGTTGTGGCCTTTCTCCGTGAAATGTTTCGTCACTTTGGTGTTGGTCTTCCTGCACCTAATCGTACTCCGGTGTTCGCTGATCCGCGTCTTCACCTTCCTGGTGGTCATCCCGACATACTTCAGGTTACATGGACAGGATAGGAGGTACACCACACCTTCTGGATGCCCTTTTGGAGACAACACACAAAGAAAAAAAGAGACCGCCTGGTCTGCGTTACAACATACACGCCCATGTCGAACAGAATCCAGAATATTATCAAGAAAAAATGGGCCATCTTAAACAGCGGGAACAAGAAGTGGGAACCCCCACTATTCGCATACAAACGGAGTAGGAACTTGAGGGACACCTTGGTACACTCCAAAACTCCCAATGATCAAATTGAAAATCAGATGACTCTGTGGAGCCAACCGAGACCAACAGGCCACTACCCATGCGGCACTGTGTGTGCTGCCGGCTGACCACCACAACAAAAGAAGTCGACATAGGTACAGAGAGACCCTGGAAGCTAAAACATTTCAGCAACTGCAATACAGAAGGTGTGGTGTACCTCCTATCCTGTCCATGTAACCTGAAGTATGTCGGGATGACCACCAGGAAGGTGAAGACGTGGATCAGCGAACACCGGAGTACGATTAGGTGCAGGAAGACCAACACCAAACTGACGAAACATTTCACGGAGAAAGGCCACAACGACCTGGACCTCAGATGGGTGGTGCTTGAGGTTATGAATAAACAAAAGACTGATATCTCTAGACAACTCCATATCCGAGAACAGCGCTGGGTATACAGGCTTCGCAGCGATGATAAAGGCTTAAATGATGAGATACCATGGCTGCAACTTGCGAAATAGAAAATGTATAGAATTGACCATGCACACCTTCTTTAGTCAACAACCAACTCCAAGAAAACTGTCCTAATAGAGTAGGGACTATTCTCTACTGCTACCCCTCTACTTTATTTTAAGTAGTTCACTAAGAGTGGGCCCATTGTTATGCTCGCAAATTCAAACAGATCAAGCTGGCATGGGGAACACATTGGTTTGTGTAAACCCATGTTATCAAACATAGATACCAGCTGTAGCAATTACCACCACTGACTATCATTAGTGTGTACTTCACACATATAACAAGTGAGGTACCATTGGCCCGTAATCCCATTATGAACAGAGTAATGTTGCTTTATTTTTCTCACAGTGTTTAGAACTCTTGGGGTATCCCCTCACTTTACGGGGATCTCGAGCGGCCCCTGCTGTAATCCACGCTGGTAGTTATCAGTGCGCAAGCATAGGAGCCATAGCAGGGCAAGCGTCTCACGGAATACACCTAGGCGCATGCGCGGTAGCGGGTTTCCCACTACTTCAGCGCATGCTCAAATACCGGGAGACTGATCAGACCCGGTAATGAACATGGGCGTCCTCACAAACATGGGAGCTAATGACCTCGTAACTGCATTTGTTTTCCCGCAGGAAGGGGAAGGACCATAACATCAGTATCGGCGCCGTTTGACCAATGCCGAACGTAACCTTTTTTGAATACACACCCTCTACCAGGCGGTCAGGCTCATGCAAGAGGGACACAGGAAACAAACCTCACAAGCCCATTTTTAACTATCTAAAATGGCCTTGATAGTGTTGGAGGCATGTTTTGACCAATGCCGAACGAAACCTTCATTGAATACACACCCTCAACCAGGCGGTCAGGCTCACGCAAGAGGGACACAGGAAACAAACCTCACAAGCCCATTGTTTACTATCTTAATGGCCTTGGTAGTGTTGGAGGCATGTTTTGACCAATCAGGTGGGGCGATTTACAGTTACGCCTCCCACCAGGCGGTCAGGCAGTCCCATAGAGGGACACAGGAAACTCACTTAACGGGCCCAATTAACACTGATTAGCTCACTAATTAGTCACAGCTCTTTAGTATAAAAACCCTCTGAATCTCACCATTTACCATCAGCGGGGAGACAGAGAGGACGCCTCCGGGAAGAACGGCTGGAAGCACTGAAACTAGACAGTAAGAGTATGCCTGAAGGAATGCTGGTGTGAACTTGAATGAATAGGTGGTCCATTAGTTCTGGATTTCACCTTGTTATGTTTGCTTTAACTAGGAACCTTGGTCCTGGTTCTTTCTGAATATTGGTGACTAACCCTTAACTACCAGTAGTGGTTTTATGTGTTTTTCCCTACAGAAAGTCTAAGTAGGTCCTTCCACCTCAGCCCTCCCATGGAGCGTTTAGGGTAGAAATACAGGGTAAGAGTTGGTTTACAACCACTTTTTAACGGTGTGAGTACACGTTGCACCTGCCACGTGTCTCATAAAGACCACTTCACACCACCACGCGCGCTATAGGTATGACACGGGATGGATGATGTTTATAAACTATTTGTTTACATACTCACACGGTTTGGTTTGTATGTTTTGTTTTTCCTTTCTCTACAGAGTTACTCTCAGTGGTACTATACCAAGAGGGAAGTATTCACCTACATAGTGTTTTTTTAACCCCTCCCCTGATCTAGCGACAGGATTTTCCTTCCATTTTTCACTAGTTAAAAGGAAGTGAACACATAGGGTATATAACCCCCTCTTTTTCCCCCCTTTTTTAGGTCCTGAAGAATGCTACGTACCCTTCGGGGACACCTCAGCAGAAACATGTCGACCGCATTTCATACGGTGAAGGGAGAATAATATCCCATACCACCGTTCACTTAGTTTTTAACCACCATACATTTACCATTTGAATAAAGCATAGCACATGAACTAATGTAATGGTTTTTAAATCACTTATCACTCCCCCACGGCCATCACTTAGATTTAGAAGTGCATCCCTGTCTCCAGGTGTATGCCCGCCCTCTATCAAACCAAGTTTTTAGAGGGCGAGGACAGCCGATGATGAAGCATGACACCGGGCGGTGTGTGAGGCTAGTCCGTAACTTTTTATGAGATGCCCCCACTGGTAGTGCATCTCTATAGAACTCTGTAGATAAACATAGGAATTGATTCAAGGGGCAGCCCACTTTTGTGTATTCATGACAACAATAGTTAACTTCTACGTCAGCTTTTAAGCCCAGAGTAATTCTCAGGATCTAGGAAGTTAAAAAACACAGCTTGGACAAAACAGCTTTTTTATAAAATTAGTAATTAAGAAATCCCAAACCATCACCAAAACAACACTGTATGTAACTCCTATGTTGTGAATTGGTATTGTGCAACTGGTTCCAAACCACCTCACTCATAGGTCAACCTCACCAGCTATGTACTGTATAGTATTTGTATTTATATAGCACTCACTACCAATGACAAGGCACTGAAGCACTTCACACCAGACTAAACACTTTGGGGCCGATTCCGATCTCGGCCGGTAGTGCTCCGAATCGGATTTACCGGATCCGATTCGGAGCCCTGTTTCCCGACCGAATCGTACGCGGGTCCGGCCGAGCGAGTACGATGCATGCTCCCGCGAAATCGCCGACCGACTCGTACGCGGCTTCAACACGCTCCGACCGACTCGCACGGACACGACTCGCACCGCACTATGGAGACGTTTCCCGGCCGGGTAAGTACGATGCGCGCCGCAAGCAGTCCGACCGACTCGCGCTGTCCGGCTCGAAAGAGCTGTCGGAGCCGGACTTTGGGGGTCCGCGTCGGACCCCCCTGAACGCGTAGGCGCGCGAGTCGCACACATGGGGGACCCATGGGTCCCCCCTACCTGTGCATGTACGCCGCGATGCGCATGAACGCGTACCCACTGTAGGGGGTGCCCTTGTTCGCCTCGCACCCATTGAGTCAATGGGAGCCCGCGTACGCGTCGTACGACCGGCTCCCATTGACTTCAATGGGAGTCCGACCGAATCGAGTCCGATAGCATGCGAATGCATCGTACTCGTCCGGTCGGACTGCTGGGGTCCGATTCGGTCGGAATTCTCTCCGGGTCCGGCTCGGTCGGAGAGATTTCCGGTCGGAATCGGCCCCAGAGTCTCCAACTCAACATCACATTTAGCAATGACTAGATCTAAAGCGTTTTCATGCGAACTTTCCTCTCAGTTCCTACATCTAATTAACCTTTTTTTCTGGAGTTAGCCAAGACCTTTTGATTTCACTAAAATGATGTGGAAAATATACTTGCTTATAGAGGTTTTCAGTCAGTCCTTCTCTACTTCTATTGGTCTGTTGCTGCATCAGTCACATTTTTCTTCCGCCCACCATAGCATAAAGCATGGGGAAATGGGTGCGTCCACTTCAGCCATCGGCTAACTTCAGAGAGTGATGGCCTTCTGCTATATGACCCAAAAAACATTTTTGTTTTTGGCCAATTTTTTTTTATATTGGTGAGTGCCTGGAAGGTCCCTCAACGAAAAAGTTTCACAAAAAGCATGTCACAACAAACATTGACAAAGGCAAAAGGCTAGCAGGCAGCGCCAGACGTAATGGATTTGCTAATGCTTGTTTTTAATGAGAACACCCCCAAAGACACTTGTTTCACCAGTCATGCCATTGTGTGTAAATCTCCATAACTTTAGTCTTCTAAAATGCCAAGAGTTAAACACTGCTCATCAAGCCCAACCAAACTATCTTCTACTCTTCAGAAGAAAACACATTTTCAGGTTGGAGCCTACTTAAGTACATATTTCAGGTGTGATCCTTCTTGAAAATCGATGCACAGATGGGAGCAGGCTTATACCTACAAAATGTTGGTTCAAGTAGGCTATTTCCTGCTGCAACTTCTATTGAAAAGAAACACGACTCTCAATCCATGCTCCGCTTTGCATATTACCTACTGTACTCTCTACAGTGGAGTATGGTACCACATCCATCACTGGCAGCAGTACATTCTACCACATCATGACCACCCTCTGTTTCCTTTAGTGACTCATCTGAGATCTCAACAGTGAAATGTAAATTAATGTACATTATGCTTCAACACATCCCCCTGGGAGGGGTACAGCCAGTCAGACTCTGAGATATTTGCTATTTATTTGAACTCCAGCACAGCTCTCAAAAGAAGGAACCGGGACACAGCATGAGACCGATGGAGGAATACACACGATATCTTCAACTTCCTTTTCCTCTCATGCCAGCTCACTACCATTTTTTCTTGTCTGCCATTTTATTGTTGAGACAAGGATTATTTTAACCACTTCCTATTCTTGCTACTCCCATGTGACTTATGCTGTGCACCTTTTTATTATTTAAATTTGCTTAGTTATTGTTACCTATATATAACCTCTTTAACTCTAACCTATTCTTTTGTTTTAGGTTTAATTATCTAATTCTATTTTAATTTTGTTTCGTGGCATTTTTGGTCCCATAACATGAGACCCAATCTTTTCTAAACATGGAATACAGGCAATTTATTTTATGCCACCAGCATTAGCAGGTGGATCTTGGCCAGTCTACCCCGAGCAGGCAGGTTGATCTTACCGTGTCAGAGTTGATTCAAGGGCAACAATACAGATATTTCAACTGTATCACAAAGTGTGTTAAAGTAAGAGGTTTTAAGTGCTACCTAGATGCGGCACCAAATTACTAAATAAAGGCCAGAATGTTGCACTTTTGTATGTTCAGGCAGCCCAGGCAAATTTGTATTTGGAGAGTGCTGAAAATGTTTGCATCATTCCTGGATTAATAAACTTTTGTATCCATGAGGGAGTTCAGCCCTTTAAGTGAATTAACCCCATCCTGATCTCTTCCTGGTTCAATATTGGATGACAATAGATACAATCTGTATCAATAGATTGATTTTATTCAGTATATCTTTTTTTTATTTAACATGTTGACCACCAGATCCTTACATGGAGGTTACAGCAAGGTGCCTGATTATGGGTCAGGCAGAGTGGCAACAGGGAAAGCCGATGTAGGAATACCGGACCAGATTTTTTTGGCCAGTAATTCTGGTCAGTAAAGTCACTGCAGCATCAGCAGCCAAGCCACATCTCCCACTACACCATAGTTTTTTCTTTGGCAACGGGTGAACATTTAATGCTCCCCTGCCATAACTAATCTTCTCATTCCCTTTCCTCCCCTCTCTTTTCTACCTCCCGTCACCCACACAGAAGCCCCGATACACATTTATCACTTGAACC